>CM060983.1:174050785-174683739 GCA_030765065.1 Deroplatys truncata | reverse complement strand
TCTTCCAAGTTCTGGGAATGCGCATAGCCTATAAGTAGCGTTTGGCTATGGAAGAATTCTCGATCGAAATGGGTGAGTAATCTTTACTTTATCTATTACGTATAGTAAATAGGAAAAGTATTGCATTCCACCCAAAATTCGATTCCGAGAGTTCACCGGAAATGCATGTTTTCAAGCGCTCTGGATTCCGTGTGTGTGTCTGTGAACAGCATAACTCAAAAACGAAAAGTCGGATAAACACCAAACTTGGTATTTGACTTAAGTATCCTTCAAGGATGCGACACAAACATTGTCAAGAAAATCTCCTCCCAAACTACTCTTTACATGGAACATTTTTCGAACATTTTGCTTTTCTAAAAAAAATAGCCCTAAACGATTTATATTAAAAAAAACCATATATTAAACGTATTTACATGAGAAACAAAATTTATTCTTGAATTCTCTGGGAATAGACTGGAAAGTCCTCATTTGGAAGGATTTTATATAATCTTGTATAACTAGTAAACGTTAAGCGATAGATGAAAACGTACTACACAAAAAACTAGATCTTTACATCACCAATTTATTTTAAACAAGTTCTTTGTGGCATAAACCATTTCTGAGATATCTGTTATTAAAGGTTCGAATTCTTCCTTTCTTGGCCATTCTCTTAAAGCCCTGTCAACATTCAATTGTTTCTCGTGATGTCATAGAAACGTAGGGAATTTTAAGGCCAGTATATAGTATCCAATTCTTAAACATGTGACTATCGTTGTTCCCTTTGTATCCAACGAAATGTGCAATGTAGATATTTCTGCAAAGGCTTATTTGGACTAAAATGTAGTACACAGAAAAATAAGCTTTAGTAAGAAAAGTTTGTATACCCACTAATAAATTATAGATGGTAGAGAAAGGCATGTGAATGTATCACAACAGAATTTTTACATAATTATAGTAGATTAAATTATAAACCTTTGTACCTTCTCTTAGGTTTTTAAAGTTATTTAGTAGCATAAAAGCTACATACACTGTGTGATCAAAACTAACGGGACACCCCAACAAACATACGTTTTTCATCTTAGGTGCATTGTGCTGCCACCTACTGCCTGGTACTCATCAAGGCTAAGGGTGGGTCAGCACCATATTGACTTTCAGCATTACCGATGGAGGGCGTTACGAACTTGTGCGTCGGATACTTTTGATCACGTAGTGTATGTACAAAAGATCCCTGTGTGGATCGAGGTGATAGGTGTCCCCTCGTAAGTAATCCTAATCTTAGGCCCAATGCATGATGTGTACACAGTCGGTAGCAAAAGCAGTACAGTTTAAACAGTAACACTGAGTGTTAAACAAATGTGAAAGCAAGTAATGCGTTCGATATCAGAGTCCAACCCAATATTATTGGAATTTTTCGTGAATAACTGCAATTTTATATAGATACACCAGAATGCACAACAACATTCCTCCTTACTTGTATTTGACTGTTGGAGCTTAAGTGTCATTTTCATTACATAGTAGAAATATAATTTTTGTATTCTCTCAAGGCTTTCACTAATGGAAAAGGGATACTGATATAACCAACTGTATCTGTGATTCTTAAATTGATTGTCAAGTTGCATAGGGATCTTTCTGCCGTATGTGGGTGCGAAGAGTTTGCAGCTCTAATTTTTCCTTTATTTCCACAAATGAAGGCCAAATTGGGCTCCAGTTATTTAAAGAAAAACATCTCGAAGCTTAAACATTTTTAATAGTAGCTAAATTATTTACATAAAATTAGGCCTATCACTTCCATTTATGCTATTACTCTATCTTCTACTTACCTATAATAAGTAGGGGAAGTATTGCATGCCACTCAAAAATTCGATAGTGGAAATACAAATTCTGAGATCCCTTGAGTCATAAAACAATTTTTAGAAAAAGATCCACGAGTGTGTGAACAGCCTAACTCAAAAACCGGTTAAACACCAAACACAATATTTAAGTTCAGTATCTTCCAAGGATGCGACAGGAAAATCCCTTCACATCAAACTATGGTTTACATAGAAGAGTTTTCGAAATTTTCGATTTTCTCAAAAATAGTAATAAAGATTTTTTATTAAAATATCATATATTAAATATATTTACATTACAAATAAAATGTAGGTCATTAATTTTCTGGGAGCAGCTTGTGAACTTCTCTTTATTCGGAAGGAATTTTGTATAATCCTGTATAAATGATAAACCTTAAGCGGTAGGCGAAAATGTACTCCACAAAAATGTAGATCTCTATAAGACACAAATTTTTATCCCTAATAACTTTTTTGTTCCATGAGCCATTTCCGAGATATTCGTTATTACCAGTTCGAATTGTTGAATACTGTAATTTTTACTTTCTCTACTACGTATAGTAAGTGGGGAAGTATTGTATTCCACCCAAAAATTCAATACCGAGATTTCACCGGAAATACATGTTTTGAGACTCCCTGAATCCAAAAAATCTGATGTGTTACACTCACATGAGTTTCTCTACTCTTGTAAAGCTATTTTTACAAACGCTTATTTTCCATCTACTTCATGTTAATCGAGATAAACATTTGAAGACTCTATCCTATTGCTAATTTTCTTGTAGATGTAAGGGGAATATATATTTACAAGGGCAATATAGAAATACAGTAGCCTTTAAGCACATACATATCTCTTAATAGCTGGTTGCTAGGTGCAGCACCATTCCCTTTCCCACAGATTAATACTCTTTGCATATCCAAGACAAAAAAATGAATAACGAATTCCCATTTGAGAAAATAAGTATTCAAAAATCCTGAAACAGATGACAAGAAAGATGATGGATACAGGAAATGAGAGGAAGGAGAGTCGTGGTAGAAGATGAACCACTCCAGCATTCACCTGGTGACCCGGGGAAACCACGAAAAACCCATGGGCGGTCGCCGGGGAGCGATCCCGGGATCTTCTGAATGCGGGCCACAGACTTAACCACCTGAACCATCCTGCTTGGTAATGCAATAACTTTGGTATAAGAATTAGCCATGCTATTTGTGATGTCATATTTTATTGTCCTATTGGCTCGCAGATTTTACAGCACCGTTTGCGAAAAGCATGGGGACAAATTGGCATTTTTAGCCGATTATTAGCAGCGTGCACTACTGGATCCTATTTGCGTTACTCTGTACAAATAGCACTGTATTTACTCGCACAAAGCATAGAAGCACATGCTGAGCAAATTTACAAGTCACGCTTTGTCCACGAATTGGTCACGAAGATTCCATTATATAGCTTTAGCTACGTGTAGGACTGCCTAGCAACATTTACCTTCGCAAATGGTCTTTCTTTTAATTAGCAGTTTATAAAACAATGGTGTAGTAAATGTGTACTAATATTGCCGAGCGAGATAGCTCCGCAGTAATGCGGCTAGGTGCACATTTGGGAAATCCCGACGGTTTTTTTTTTTTTTTTTTTTTTTTTTTTTTTTTTTTTTTTTTACCATTTACCCAGTTTGATATGCGAATGCTGGGGTGATTCCTGTTCTACCACGAATTTCATCATCTTTCATGATTTAAGCCCTTTGGCTTGTTCCGGTCTCATCATTTAAATTGTTCCATCAATCTTCTTTTAGGTCCGCCGATGTTTCTTTGGCCTTTTGATGTATATCTTAAACCCAACTTCGTGTAACGGTTATCATCCATCCTCTTCACATGTTTTCAGTTGTTTTGATTTTCTTTAATTCTTTCTAGTAATTTGAAAATTCTTAATTCTTTACGTATGTCTTCACTACTACTTCTGTTTTTAATGTATATCCTGCTACACGTCTTAAAAAGTGCATCTTTGCTGCTTGCTTCTTTCTTTCCATTTGTTGGTCATTGTCAACATTCGGATCCATAGGTTAACACCATCACTTTGTAAAATTTTATTTTTGTCTCATTCTTGGCATTTTTTAAATTTAGTTAGATGGTGCCGCATATTTGGTTGAAGTTGTTAATTTTATTCATTATGTCATTTTTTAAGTAGGACACGTTACAGCCTAAATAATTAAAAAGCTTATTTGTTCTAATGTTGTCTCTTGTATTACTATTTTTGCTCTTAATGTTTCGGGTCCTTTGAAAGCCAATGTTTTACTTTTGTGTGGTGATATTTTTATTTTGTAATTTTGGCCTTATTTTGTTAAATTGATATAGAGCTTTATGCATATTTAATTCTGAGCCACTTATCAAAACCAAGTCGTCTGCAAATAATATTACATCTAAAATAATATTATTTATCTTAAAATGTGCATTTAAGCTATTCTGCGCTTCTCTGACAATGTCATCTATATATGAATTAAATAACGTGGGTGACAATGGACACCCTTGTCTGACACCTTTATTTATTATTGCTGTATTCTTTGGACTATTTTGGTCGAAATCGATCATTGGATTATCCATATATAAATGTCTAATTATTGTTATCAAATGTTTTGGTATGCCTTTGTTTTCCATTATTTGCCATAGTATGTTCCTATGTACATTGTCGAATGCTTTTTCAAAATGTATGAACACCATATATGTAGAAACATACTCTCTATGTTTTTCAATTATTTGATTTAGAACAAATACACAGACCATTTAGGATGTACGAAGTTCTTGTCCATAATTTCCTGTTATAAATACATGTTTCATTTTCATTTCAGAGTTGTAAGATCAAAGACGGTGATTGGTGCGTTGCGGCGGGTCGGTAAAATTTCCACTATGGAAAACCTCTGTGGCGCTTCGCTGGCCGGTTGAAGATGGCTAATGAGGGATCCTACCGGCGCACAGTGGTTCAGAATTTAAATCTAGCGAGAAAAAATGGCTTCATATACCGAAACTATATGGTCTAAAGATTAAAGAACACTTAAAAGTATAAGGAACCGGATTACATTGTCTCAAACGAGGTGTAATAACAACCTGAAACCTGCTAAAACGGCAAGTCAGCAGTATATCCTCTCATTCTGTCAGCACTTGCTTCAGATGTATTGATATTATGAATTTGATTCTACAAGGTTTTGTCGAGTAATTTTTATGTTTTCCTTTTGTGTCTTGCATAATTATAATATTAAACCGCCAGCAAACTTTACATGATCTTTTACTTTACTATTTACGTCTTAGTGCTGAGTTTATAACATCCGAATTACAATTATTTTGAAGAGAATGTATATAGGTTATGTCATATAAAAATTAAGTTCCCTTCTTTGCCCCCTAACCTTTATGCATTTTAGGAGGTACAGCGTAGTTAATACAATATATAGATATATACTGTGAATGGTTAAATGTAAAAAGGTCTGAGTAGGACAGAAGTATTTAATAGTTAACAGGTTACTTGACATCAAAAATAGCCATTAGTAATACCCAGGCAAAAGTGGAACTTAGAACTTCGCTGGAAAAAGTGTAACAGAATGAACGATAGCTTTCAAAAGCAAAATAGTACATGATTAAAAAACAAATGAACAAAGTCAGCTCTAGCACCTCAAGAGAACGTGGTCGACCTCAAACAATTTGTAGAATGTAGTGTTAGAGAAAAGTAAAGACAGTACTGCAGGAGATCAGTGTAGAAGAATTAGCATTTCCCACACAAGCTGGACTGAGAAACCCCAGAAAACGATCTGCTGCTTCTATTATTTCACGACATTGCTGAGACTTCACCAAAGAGAGCTTTCAAATATATGTCATCTCATCGAGCGGGATGGTTCAGGTGGCAACGTCTGTGTCCTGCATTCAGGAGGTCCGGGATCGATCCCCGGCGACCACCCAATCTGATCCATGGTGTTTTCGGGGGGTTTCCCAGGTCGTCAGACGAATGCTGTAATGGTTTCTTTAACCTCCCGAATTTCCTGCCCCTCCATTTCGTCCCATTAATCATTTCACTCATCCTTCACCACGTTTGGTCTCTTTCAGGGTTGAAAATGTCGGCGATGGAGTTTCGGTGGAGCGTGGAAAGGAAAAAGGATGCTCTCTGTGAACTTTCTCCATCCCTCGCCTGGTTGCCGGGGTATAAGGACCGTCCCCGGCGGGGGCAATGGATCTCATAAGTTTTGTGAACGAAGAAAGTAGTTATTTTGTTTAAATTCATCCCCATAATAGGGTAGTTTATATTATCCAAAAGCATACAGAATTATACATAACAGCATGCTATATGTAAAGTCTATGCAAAGCTTTATGAAAATCTGTTGAATTAGAAAGAACTTATTAATTTTGTCTAAATTCAGCCTCTACAAAGGGGTAGTTTCTATTCAACTTTTACTTTCTCTACTACGTATAGTAAGTAGGGGAAGTATTGTATTCCACCCAAAAATTCAATACCGAGATTTCACCGGAAATACATGTTTTGAGACCCCCTGAATCCAAAAAGAGCATTTTTGGAAACATGTCCGTGTGTGTGTGTGTGTGTGTGTGTGTGTGTGTGTGTGTGTGTGTGTGTGTGTGTGTGTGTGTGTGTGTGTGTGTGTGTGTGTGTGTCTGTCTGTGAACAGCATAACTCAGAAACGAACAGTCGGATAAACACCAAACTTGGTATTTAGGTTCAGTATCTGCCAGAGATGCGACACAAAGGTTTTCAAGAAAATCCCCCCACCCCAGTTTACCCATTACATGGAACATTATTCGAAAATTTAAATTTTCTCAAAAATGGCTCTAACGATTTTGATTAAAATATCATATGTTTAAGATATTTTCATGATAAATAAAATGTATATCTTGGATTTCCTGGGAATGTCTCCAAAAGTATTGTTCATTGTGAACGACTTTTGCATAACTGGTAAACCATAAGAGATAGACAAAATTTTACTACACAAAAAATGTAGATCGCGTTAAAATACACAATTTATATCATACACATTTTTGTTGTTGAGTGAACCATTTTCGAGATATTGCTTGTTATTCCCTTAAATTTTTCAATACTTATTTTCTCAAATGAGAATTCGTTATTCTTTTTACTTTCTCTACTACGTATAGTAAGTAGGGGAAGTATTGCATTCCACCCGAAAATTCGATACCGAGATTTCACCGGAAATACATGTTTTGAGACCTCCTGAATCCAAAAAAAGCATTTTTGGAAACATGTCCGTGTGTGTGTCTGTGTGTGTGTCTGTGTGTGTGTCTGTGTGTCTGTGTGTGTGTCTGTGAACAGCATAACTCAAAAACGAACAATCGGATAAGCACCAAACTTGGTATTTAGGTTCAGTATCTTCCAGAGATGCGACACGAAGGTTTTCAAGAAAATCCCCCCACCCCAGACTACCCTTTACATGGAACATTTTTCGAAAATTTTAATTTTCTCAAAAACGGCTCTAACGATTTTGATTAAAATATCATATGTTTAAGATATTGTCATGACAAATAAAATGTATATCTCGAATTTTCTGGGAATGTCTCCAAAAGTATTCTTCATTATGAACGACTTTTGCATAACTGGTAAACCATAAGAGATAGACAAAATTTTACTACACAAAAAATGTAGATCGCGTTAAAATACACAATTTATGTCATATACATTTCTTTTGTTGAGTGAACCGTTTGCGTGATATTGCTTGTTATTCCCTTAAATTTTCCAATACTTATACTTTTTCTCAAATTCGTTATTCATTTTTTTATGTTCTGGACATGCAAAGAGAATGGAATGCCCCACATAGCAACCAGCGTTAAAATATTTGACTATCGCTTAAAAGCTACCATATTCCCCTTGCATCTACAAGAAAATTATCAATAAGATTGACATCTCGATATCTCGATTAACATGAAGCATATGGAGAATAGGCGTTTGTAAAATTAGGTTGTACAAGAGTAGAGAAAGTTATGTGAGTGTAACACATCAGATTTTTTTTTTTGTCTTGGATATGCAAAGAGTATTAATCTGTGGGAAAGGGAATGGTGCTGCACCTAGCAACCAGCTATTAAGAGATATGTATGTGCTTAAAGGCTACTGTATTTCCAAATTGTCCTTGTAAATATATATTCCCCTTACATCTACACGAAAATTTGCAATAAGATAGACTCTGTAAATGTTTATCTCGATTAACATGAAGTAGATGGAGAATAAGCGTTTGTATAAATAGTTTGTACAAGAGTAGAGAAAGTCATGTGAGTGTAACACATTTTTTTCAGAAGTTTGCAAAGAATAAGGAAATTCTATTTAATAACAAAGAGGTTAGTAATTTTGCTTAATTCACCCCTATGGTTTCCATTATCCAAAATATATTCATGTTTTGTATGTCATTACAGCATTCTACTTGTAAACCCTATGTAAGATTTATGAAAACATGTTAACTAAAGAGAAGTTAATAATTCTGTCTAAATTCTCCCTCTATATTTGGGGCAGTTTCTACTATCCAAATGTGTTCAAGATTAGTATAATAACAGCGTGTTACTTGTAATTTCTATGCAAAGTTCCATATAAATCTATACAATATGAGAGAAGTTAATTTTTTCCAGCTAGATTTGCGATTCGTCCCACTGTGCGGCGTCAGAATTGGTATTACTCTGAATCTCTAATTGTGCACATCGTCGTCCGGATATGGTCGACCTTCGGGTCTCCCCTTCATCTAAGGGTCACGCTGGAAGCACAGATGGCCTATAATGGTGTATCTATGGTGCTGTGCTGCAGTAGTTAGAGACCCGTCCGGCTGACTAATCCTTTGCACATCTCTAATAAACATTGATGTGTTGGTATCGTATCTCATTTCATACATATTTATTCACAGAGTAACAACGATTATTTAAGCATAATCAAAATATAATACTTTCACTACACCACCGTCTTCTTCAAAATTCTAAATTCCATTATATCTTTAACTATTAATCAGTGCCGAAGTTGCAAGAAACCCTTCCATAAATTGCTATTGATCATAAGCCATCGGATCTATAGAAACATTGACTCTTTAAATTGCAGATCGTGGCGGATGCGACATTTAGCGATCCTTCTTTAAACAAGAATGACTGCAAAAGCATTGAGCCAACGTAGCTGGCACCAACAGTTCCTTCATGAGCCGTAGTACAGCACCACCAAAACCTTCGCCGGTAGTATCTTTATTTACGATTAAGTTTAAACAGAAAGCAGTACATTTGTAGTTGATTAAATTTGATAAGAAGTAAGGCTAAAACATTTCTGTGAAAGAGAGAAAGCATTTTTTTTGTTTATTTAATTGCCGAGAATTTCTTGAAAGTAAAACTAGGTATACGATTAATAATAAACGAAAATGTACTTCTTTTTACCACTATTAATATTCTGGTATCCACATAATTTTATGTTTTAAGTTAATTTTTTAGCAAAGATTAGTGATATACACTTGCGATGTGTTAATAAGGTATAGAATATCTGTTAAAACATGATTTAGCCACCAGCAGCAGTTCTGAATAGTTAATTGGTTTATTTAATAGCCACCCCTCCCCAAAAACATACACAGACAAAAGTATTTTTTCTAGGAGTATGGGCTGTCATTCGGGAAATGTGCGTTTTTATCTGATTCAAATCCTTCAAACTACTTTAGATCCGGTTTCACGGTTTCAGCTTAAGTTTCGAATGGACTTAAGCAACAACGGATTTTTACAATATTTAGTTCGGACGATAAACTGAGCTTATACGTGGCTTGACTTAAAGCGTATTGAACTATAGTTTAATCTAACGAATTACCGTGTTATCGGAATAAGGCCATATTAGTCGTCCGTGGTCTAGGATTACCATGCTAGCCTCTAGTTCCCGTGGTCGCGGGTCCAAACCCGGTGGAGGGTGATGGATCTTTTCGGGTTTAAAAATCCTTAGCATGGCTTCCTTCGGAAGGGAAATAAAGCCGGTGGCCCCATATCGTATATTTACGGCATGCAAAAGAACCTCAAGGCTGATAAAGAGGCCTCTGAGCAAAATTTCCGGTCCTTCACTTCTAGTATAGAATGGGACGCTAAGAACCGTAGCAGTTAAAGAGCGTCCATAAATAAAAGTCGATTTATTTATTTAAGACGGTGTTAGTGATGAGGAAAAGCAAATTATTTTAACCTATATGCATCACAGAAGCGATCTAGAATGTTTAGAATGCGTGCAAACCTTCTTCACGTATGGAATGACCGAGAATTCTACAAGAGATTTTGATCAAGTAAACACTCGCAAATGAAGGTACCAGAAATTATTATTGACGATACAATTAAATATAAAACCGACTGACAAAGCAAAACTTAATTTGGTATATCCTTAATTACTTTCTCCACTACGTATATTAAGTAGGGGCGATATTGTATTCCACCCAAAAATTCGATACCGAGATTTCACCGGAAATATAGGTTTTGTGGCCCCCTAAATGCAAAAAAAGCCTTTTTAGAAAAAGATGTGTGTAAGTGTGTGTGTGTGTGTGTGTGTGTGTGTGTGTGTGTGTGTGTGTGTGAGCGCGCGCGCGTCTGTGCGGATGTGTATCTGTATGTCTGAGAACAGCATAACTCGAAACCGAAAAGTCGGATAAATACCAAACTTCGTATTTAGGTTCCGTATTTCTCAAAGACACGACATGAAGATTTTCAAGAAAATCCCCCACCCTAGACTACCCTTTACATGGAACATTTTTCGAAAAATTTTATCTTCTCAAAAATGGCTCTAACGATTTTGATTAAAGTAACGTATATTCAAGATATTTTCATGAAAAATAAAATGCAAATCTTTAATTTTTTGGGAATGTCCCCAAAAGTCCTCTTTCTGAATGGCTTTTGCATAGCTGATAAACCATAAGAGATAGACAAAATGTTTCTACACAAAAAATGTAGATCTCGTTAAAACACACAATTTATGTCATACTTTGGGGGGGGGGTTGAGTGAACCATTTCCGAGATATTCTTTCTTATTGGTTTGAATTTTCCAATACTTATGCTTTTTCTCAAATGGAAATTCGTCATTAGTTTTTTTGTCTTGGTCACGCAAAGAGAATGGAATGCGCCGCATAGCAACCAACGCTTAAAAGATTTGACTATCGCTTAAAACCTACCATATTCCCCTTGCATCTACAAGAAAATTACCAATAAGATTAACATCTCGGTTAACATTAAGTAGATGGAGAATAAGCGTTGTAAAAATAGTTTGTACAAGAATAGAGAAAGTCATGCGAGTGTGACATCAGATTTTTTTAAAGTTATACTTATTACCTTTATCGTATAAATTGTTGCACTCGTTGCCGTCATATATACACACATCATATTACTTTATATTTTAGTAAGAAAGCCCTCTCAGGAACAATATTTTTCTTAACATTGGAGTAAAATGCAGGTGAAAGCATACTAATTGCAGCTGGAGATTTTTCCGGCATATCTAAACTTACACCATGCAGAGCTAACAAAATTGTTTCACATCATTCTAATCCACCCTTCACATCGCAATTTTTCTTCACGTTTGGTTTTTCTTACTCCATAGTAATTTGTCCGATTACTTGCGCTCTGTTATATGCTTATGCTGCTTTACAATTTCTAGGAGAATACTGAGGAGTAAAGTTCTACGTTCCGACTATTTTAAACTTATGTTGCTAGTAACCTACAAAACTTATTTTAGGAATATATATATTTGTTTATGGATGCTCTTTAACTGCTGTGGTCCTTAGCGTCCCATTCTGTATTGGGCGTGAAAGGCCGGTAATTTTGCTCAGAGGCCTCTTATCAGGCTTGAGGTTCTTTTACGTGCCGTAAATCTATGACACGGGACCACCGGCTTTACTTCCCTTCCGAAGGAAGCCATGCTAAGGATTTTTACACCCGAAAAAAATCCATCGCCCTCCACCGGGTTTTAACCCGTTACCTCGGAAACTAGATGCTAGCATGGTAAACACTACACCACGGAGAACATTTTAGGAACACCTTCGCAATAAATAAACGATAGGAATTCACTCGATGCGCATGCGTAAGCATTACCTACTCTACTGTTCCATGGAATTGTTCAGCCCAGTAAAGGCGAACACGGTTGCCCTATTGTGAAACGTCGTTCTTCGTGATCTAAGGGTACCATGCTACCCTCTAGTTTCCGAGGTCGCGGGTTCAAACTCGGGAGAGGGCGATGGATTTTTTCGGGCGTAAAAATCCTTAGCATGGCTTCCTTCGGAAGGGAAGTAAAGCCGGTGGCCCCGTGTCGTGGATCTACGGTACGTAAAAGAACCTCAAGCCTGACAAAGAGGCCTCTAAGCAAAATTGCCAATATAGAATGGGACGCACGAGAACCATAGTAGTTAAAGAGCGTACATAAATAAAACTCATTTTAGTTTTTCTATTGTGAAACCCTGAAATCTTAAGCCTTGTTTAAGCGGCGTTCATAGCTTATTAAAGCTTCGGCTTAAGTTTAAACTGTAACACCGGCCCTTAAACGCCGAGTGTATTTAATGCCTTTAAGAGGCAGACTGCGCGGTGACAACGCTCGCTTCTCACCCAGAGTTCGACTCACCAGAGGGCTTTGTGGCAGACGAAGTAGTGCTTGGGCAAGTTTTCTCGGTGTATTGCGGTTTCCATATCCTTTTGCCAACTGCTTCATTATCAAGAGTTATTCTCATTCTCAAAATTCCCATTAATTTGCTTAACATAGTCTGCCCAGTAAAGGTACACGAATTGAAAATTAACTAAAATGTTGTCATGTCCCCGTGAGCTAACTGCATTGTTCAAAGGGCATATTCGGCATCATAACATTTTTACCTTTTCTACCACGTACATAGTAGCTAAAGAAGGTATTGCATTCTACCCAAAAAACGAATTTTTAGAAGAAAGTCCGTGTGTGTGTGTGTGTGTGTGTGTGTGTCTAAACAGCGTAACTCAAAAAAAAAAAGGTCGGATAAATACCAAACTTGATATATAAGTCCAGTACCTTCCAAAGATGCAATACAAAGATTTTCAAAAAAAATACCTCACCCCAAAACTACCCTTTACATGGAAGTTTTTCGAAATTCTTTATTTTCTAAACAATGGCTCTAACGATTTTGATTAAAATACCATATATGGAAATATTTACATTAAAAATAAGATTTATATCTTGAACTTTCTGGAAATAGCCTGCGAAGTCCTCTTCATTCGGGAGAAATGTTTTATAATCTTGTATAACTGCTAAATGTTAAGCAATAGACGAAAACGTACTACACAAACAATTGTACATCTCTTTAAAACACACAATTTATTTCAAGTAAGTTTTTTTGTGGCATCAGCCGTTTCCAAGATATTCGTTATTTATGGTTCGAACTATTCAATACTTTCATTTTTTTCAAGTCCTTTCGATATTCAGTTCACGCAAAGAATATGGAATTTAAGTTCAGCACATAGCGTCCAGTTCTTAAAATATTTGACTACCGTGTTCCCTTTATATTTGTAAGGAAGGGTGTAATGCAGTTTTGTCGCGATTAAAATCGAGAGAGGAAAATAAATTTTCGTAAGAATAACTTATAAACCCACTAATAAGCACTACAGGGTAGAGAAAGTCATGTGACTGTAACACAAGATTTTTAAGAAAATATTCTCCAATGTATAAAGCTACTAGCCTTTTTACATACTTTTTACTTATCTGTATAATGTTTTCGACATCTACTCACCGTTTTCTGGCGACTATCTTATCCTCCTTGAAATATCGGCCTGTGTTTTAAAGAGTAAAAGGCTAACAGTATACTAATACCGCCTGCTGATACCATACCCCCTTACTTGCACTTCGGAAAACTTCCTCTTGATTACCGATAATTATTTATATTTGTCTAAGAACGTAGGATTTCTAGTAGTTACAAAAATCCAGCAGTAGCTTATCTTACTGTTCGTGCAATTATCTCTTCTTGCACGAGAGATAATTGCTCTAATGGCCCTGCTTTTGAAATTGTTTACAGTGAATAACGGGATCAGCTCTTAGTTTTGGGAAAAGGGCAAAGGTGAAACGTATTACTCACTGCGACAACGAAATACTCTAAGTGCTTGACAGTTAGGTTTGACTTCAATGTACAGTTATGATAAATAATAATAGAACAAATCTGATGTGTTACACTCACATGACTTTCTCTACTCTTGTACAAACTATTTTTACAAACGCTTATTCTCTATATGTTTCGTGTTAATTGAGATATCAATCTTATTGCTAATTTTCTTGTAGATGCAAGGGGAATATGGTAGGCTTTAAGCGATAGTCAAATATTTTAAGCGCGAGTTGGTATGTGGCGCATTCCATTCTCTTTGTATGTCCAGGACATAAAAAATGAATAACGAATTTGAGAAAAAGTACAAGTATTAGAAAATTCAAGGGAAGGGAATAACAAGCAATATTTCGAAAACGGTTCACTCAAGAAAAAAAATGTATATGACAAATTGTGTATTTTAACGCGATGTACATTTTTTGTGTAGTAAAATTTTGTCTGTCTCTTATGATTTACCAGTTATGCAAACGTCGTTCACAATGAAGACTACTATTGGAGACATTCCCAGGAAATTCGAGATATACATTTAATTTCTCATGCCAATATCGTAAACATATGATATTTTAATCAAAATCGTTAGAGCCATTTTTGAGAAAATTAAAAATTTCGAAAAATGTTCCATGTAAAGGGTAGTCTGGGGTGGGAGGATTTTCTTGAAAACCTTCGTGTCGCATCTCTGGAAGATACTGAACCTAAATACCCAGTTTGGTGTTTATCCGACTGTTCGTTTATGAGCTATGCTGCGCGCGCGCGCACACGCACACGCACACGCACACGTTTCCAAAAATGTTTGTTTTGGATTCAGGGGGTCTCAAAACATCTATTTCCGGTGAAATCTCAGTATCGAATACTTCCCCTATTTACTATACGTAGTAGAGAAACTAAAAAAAATCGCAAAACACAGAATCGATCCGGTGATTACACAGTCTGAAAACCATGTTTTTCATTTTAAACGAGGGTGATTTTAGTGCGCTGAATTTGGCAAAATCACATAAGATATATAGTACCTTTGAAAGGTCACTTCAAACTTTAAAAAGATAAATATCAATACTGTAATATTGCTATTAGGGGAAAAATTAATAAAGTCTCACTGTGTTGGTTAAACATCGCGGTTTGGTTTTCATTTGTTTCCTTTTACTATAGTTACCATTTTTTATTAAAATGCTAATGATTTGCAATTTGCAAGCCATGACTATTGCTAAACGTTGGAATACAGCTAGTGCAAGGCTATTATGAAAGCATAGTATTTTTCAAGATCTAAGGGAATTTAGAACTCAAGGATTTTCGAGCATTTCATATTCAGTTCTTAATTATAGGGATTAAATCAGAAAGCATGAGGCAAAGATCTTTGGCTATCGACCGGCTGTTTGCTCTTTCCGACAATATGGTCTTCGCAATCACCAGATCTCCATCAGGCCGACTTTTGATTGAAGTTACTTTAAAGAATTTTCGTGGCGCATCCAACAATCCCATTACAACTGAAAACTACTACTTCGCAAAAAATTGCCAATATTCCAAGACAGTGTCTGCAAAATGACAGGAAGAATGGTAGAGATATTCCCAAAGGTTTGTTCAAATCAAACTCCAATGTTTGCCCAAAATAATGAAGTTTTTGTTTACCTACAATATTAAATATATTTATAATAATTGTAGTGGGTATTAATCCAAGTATAGTAAATTTGGAAGCCTAACAAAATAAACACATAAAATTAATTTTGAGGCAGAAGGTAGCAACAACGTAAAATTAAAATAATGCAAAAGAAAAGTTGAAATTTATATTTATAGTCACACCAAGAGAAGGAAAATAAGAAGAACGTCATAAAAATCTAAAGTTTAATATTTAACATTTTAAATAATTTATATATAGAAAGAAAACGAATTTAAAACAAAATCTCAAGAAGAAGAAGAAGAAGAAGAAGAAGAAGAAGAAGAAGAAGAAAAACGGAACCATAAAGATAGGAATAATTTAAATGTGTGTATCATAAAATATGTTGTAAATAATTAGTACAAATAAATGAAGGACCTTAGCAATCCCAGCGTACAACAAAGCAACACTCGTATTCAAAGGCAAATAAATTAAAAAGGAAGAGAGACGCCATTGTTACTTTGAGAGCATCAGACGCGTAATCACCAAGAAGAGAAATTTTGCAGAAGATCTTTGAAGAAGAAGAAGAAGAAGAAGAAGAAGAAGAAGAAGAAGAAGAAGAAGAAGAAAGAAGCAGTGTTAGTTATATTGCGAGGTTGGGCGATTATAGACCTACCGCGGGATCTTAGATGGTGACGTGGGATAGGTAACTATCTCCACGTAGAGAAGTAACTGAACTGAATCTTTCGTGGGGCAGAGTTGGGAATTTATAGCTCCCCACCAATCGTAACACATATACAAAGTAATTAAACAAAACGTACGCGGTTCGTAAATAAGTAGAGTAAATAAAATCAAGAACGTAGCAAATAGTATCTATCGTTCTTGAGATTTTGTTATATGGAAAGAAAATATTTTAAATATATTTTGGAAACTTAATCATTGCATAACACATTAAGTATTAAGCATTGCAATTTTCAACTCTTAGAAAAACTTGTAAAAGAAAGTGTCTCGTCATAAAATTTTGGAATGGAAATTCATTCGTCATTTTCAGTTTAGAACGCTGAGAATTCCTGAACGCCACCAACGCAATAAAACAGTTCCAAACATAGCGAGGAACATTACTTTTAATTATTAAACCCTCGTACTTCAGAGTTTGAAGTGGTGTTTGAAAGACACTATACACTGACAGATTATGTATGGACAATTGTGAGCCTATTTATGACTCGTCTCAGCCCAAATTTAACATGCGACTATACTGGACATGTTTTCTCTTGTTAAAACTATTATCAACTTTATTTTCAAACCCTTGTATGTAAAGCCACTACACTGTAAGCCTTTGCGAGATGCAGTGGCCATAGGCAACAAGTTGCGAATCACGATCTCCAAGGCACTCGAGGTCGTTAAGACATGGACCCGTGATCGGGAGGTCTGCGGTTCAAAACCCGTCAGTATCGTCCTCCCTGACAGATATTTTTCAGGTTTTTCTCAGACCTCATAACTGGTAAACGCCGGGGCTGTACTCTAACTTTGGCCTCGAACGCTTCCTTCCCAATTATCGTTCATTTCATGTGTTACCAATGTCTAACGCAAGTAAACAGCACCTTCTCTCCTTTCTATATAACACGGCTACTCTCTACTAAGAAGGAAGAGAGGTTATTTCTGTTTTAGCTGAAAAGCGTGGATGTCCTAAGGAAGCTTCAAGTAAACTTGTGTCTTCCATAGATGTATTAGTCTTGATGGTTAAGGGAGATTATGTATCAGGGAATTCTACGATAGTATATTGCTGTAATTAGCTCTTGTAAAGACCGGCTATCACATTGGCAACCTTCTTCCATCATATTCCAGCAGCGGTGATTAGGTTTTTGCATATTTCTCACACTATTAAAGACCGCATTTAACATAATATACAAATAAAAAAATACGTAATCTACTTATAACTTTTTAAACTAAAATGCAATGTATTTATTTAAGGTGCATTTAATTACTAAAGTCATCAGTAATTCATTAACCACTGCGTTTTAACTTAAATTCTTTAATACCACAATCGAGTAAGAAACCAAGTTTGATTGATAAGCGCATAAAGCATTAAAATGTGAGGCAATATTTTATATCATAACATGCTGTGAATGCCAGAGGGATTATAGTGTAAATTAATATTATTGTGATTTTACATGTTTGTTAGCCATAAGGATTGTTAGGAAGTAAGTTTGCACGGCCTAACTGAAACTTGACAATAGAAGTGGGTAACAATAAACCGAGGGGGTGAGTTGTTTGTCACTAAGAAGAGAAAGCCGAAATTGACGTCAGGGCAGCGTACGTTTTTTTAGAAATGGAGGGAATATCTTTCCTAGAGCATATATGTCCGTAGTAGTGATTGGCTGACCAAAACAGACGTTAAAGTTGGCGCAATTTGGTAACCAATAGCAGCTCTATTATAATGTTTAGGCAATTCGAGGTGAAGGAGTATATATTCTCGAGCCATAAGGAAGTGTCACACAGTTCTGAAGAATCTCTCACGAGGTGCAAAAATGTAAAGTACGCGAAGTAATTGGTGCATGGCAACTAAAGTGATTGTAGTTACATTCGGAAATATCACAGTTTCAGTCAGGCGTGTATAAAGATTAAATATGTCAATTATTAATTAAGCGCGACGGCAATAAAAGTCTAGATTCAATTTTTTTATCAGTGTTATCTTTAGCAACAACTCCTTTCCGTTTACACACCCTGCTTAGAGACACGTGCTCGACTGAGTTATAATAGCTAGCCGGAGGACACAGAACCCAAATTTAAAAAAATAATTAAACAAAAAGCGCCCAACAAATAAGATAACACAAGCCATCGAGAACTGCGACAAATGCACAAAAATACTGCAGTTTGGAAAACTATTAACAAGCAATAAATCAAAGATGATCATATTAATTTTAATTGTGGTAATTCGAACAGATACTTCAGCGTTTAATTTTCTTTTGAATTATTCTTAAATATTAAATGCTGCATTGTTGGATTTCGATCACTTAATATTTTGCAGAGTGGAGTGTTTATATCCTCACTAAGCTGTTCTCGATTCTGCTTGGAGATGGATTAATTTATTATTATTTTGTGTAATGATAGAGCTAGATGGCTCTGAAGCAGACACTTCCACGAGTTCGAATTATTGAAACATCAGAGTATATTGAAATTATTTATAATATTTTTCTTGAATTTGAAAGCTTTAATTAGGTTAGGATTAATTTTTATTGTTTTATAATTTATTATGCTTAATTTTATTAAAATATAATATTGGGTGTGGAAATTTCTGACAGTTTTGTTTGAGGACCCTTTCATCAGAGTAAGATTCATTCATTCATTATCTGTTTACCCTCCTCTTATGTAGGACTTACACCCCCAGGACTTACAGGTGGGTGCCTGGGGTCAGAGGCCCGCCGAGGAGCAGACACTCATGGATCAGACAGAATGTCCAGGATGGGTGATCAGCCCGATGCCTGGTATGGGATGAAGGAAGTAGATGAAACGAAATGATGGTGAAATGGATGAAAGGAAAGGTGATGATGGAGCAGTTGGTGGAATGAATGGCGGGGGAAACCGGAGAACCCGGAGAAAACCCGCCCAGACGCCGCTTCGTCCACCACAAATCCCACATGCAGGTCCCTGGGATTGAACCCAGTCTAACCACTCGACCACGGCGCCGCCCATCAGAGTAAGAGATTATTTTTATCTGCGGAAAGGCATCACACGTGACCAACTTTCCTACTAAAAGAAGCCATTTTAAGGATTTTTACACCTGGGAAAAAAAAGGTCCATCGTCCTTCATCAGGTTTGAAGTCGCGACCATGGGAACTAGAGGCTAGCTTGGTACTTCGGGAGAATTGCTTTAGTCAGTTTACTCTTATGAATCTTTTTTCCGCTTTCCTATGGTAGATAATGTGAGCATTGTATTCAACCGAAAAAGAATTTGAGTTTCAGACAATATAGTTTTTGAGACCCTAAAACAAAACTGTGTTACATTCACACGACTTTCTCTACCCAACATCATTTAGTTTTATATAGTCTGTACAATCTATTCTTACGAGATAGTAATTCATTTTAATCGAAATAAACCTTTGCAAAAATAGTTTCATTACAAATTTCGTTGAAGGTATGGAATAGAGGAAACCGAGTCGCTATATGCTGGCTTCAAATTTCAAACTCTTTCCACAATATTGTGTAAAACAACTGAAAAGTGACAGCTCTGGGAAACTCCTGATGCTACAAAAACGTTATTTGAAACAAATTGTGTGATTCAAACAGATCTATATTTTTGAAGTGCTTTTTTGTAGGTATTTTGGTTTACCAGTTTTACAAAATTATATAAAATTCATTCAGAGTGAAGGACTTCAAAGACTATTCCTAGAAAATTCATGATTTATATTTTCTTTGTCATCCAAATATTTTAACCATTTGCTATTTTAATCAAAATCGTGAAGCCCTTTTCGATAAAACTAATAATTTCGAAAAAAGTTTCAATGTAAAGGGTAGTATGGGGTGTGGATTTTCTTGAAAATCTCATTGCATCTTTGGAAGATACTGAACTTAAATAATAAGTTCGGTATTTATACGGCGTTTCGTTTTTCACACACACACGCACACGCGCACGCGCACGCGCACGCGCGCGCGCGCACACACACACACACACACACACACACACACACGATCCTTTTTCTGAAAATGCTTTTTTTTTCCCCTTTTTTTAATATTTACTTGACAAAAGTAAATCTTGAATTTTGGGAAAAGCTTTTGAAGTCCCCTTTATTTGAAAGCAACTTTGTATAATCTTGTATAACTCGTAAACGTTAAACGATAGACGAAAACGTACTACATGTGAAGTATAGATCTCTTTAAAACACACAATTTATTTCAAATAACTTTTTTGTGGTATAGCCATTTCCGAGTTATCCGTTGTTAATAGTTAAAATTGTTCATTACTTAGTCATTCTTTACTCCTTTCAACATTCAGTTGTTTCTCGCGATTGCATGGAAACGGTATGGAATTTTAAGGCCAGCATATAGCGTCCTGTTCTTAAAGCATTTGACTGTCGCTGTTCCATTTTGTATCTGTAACGAAATGTGTAATGCAGCTAGTTCTGCAAAGGCTTTATTGGATTAAAATGTATTAGATAGAAAAATAATCTTTAATTAGAATAGTTTGTATACCCACTAATAAGCGATAGAGAGTAGAGAAAGACATGTGAATGTAATACATAAGATTTTTGCTTTCCGGTTTCTATGTGCGTTCGCTACTGCAGCGTACATATTAGTGCAGCTTTGTCGTCTGTCCGTCCGAACGCATGAAACAACACACCAACCGCTGTATGTAGCTGGAGATTTTATATATAGGGGTTAAAAGGAAACTTGCAATTTAATTGAAACTGGTACAAAATTAAGAATAGTTTAGATGGTGAACCAATACACCAAGGAGTTTAAATTTAATACACGGGAATATGGAGTAAATTTGCGGTATATTTCAAATTTGGTTGAAACTCGTTGAAAATTAGGGGTAGTTTATATGGAGAGTGTCAGTATCCTAAAAATGTATTACTTTCAGTATTGTTTGCTAAAATCTCCATTAAATGCCAGACTGTAAGACAAAATTTGCGAACGTGTCTGAAATGTAACCTATACGTACATTTAAGCTCTTGCTAGGTTAATTTATGTTTAATATTTTGAAACCGCTTCAAAATGGGCTTAAAGCTTTTTATATGGCAAATGCTACTCTCCAATTTTTTTTTCGGATTTCGGTGAATATTTTTCTGACTCCTTGTTGGAACACGAAAAAAGTTTCACACGGAATTACAGCTCTAAAGGATCTAAAGACCTTTAAAAAGTAATGAAAACCCGATGTGTGAAAAACAAAAGACTTTTTTCCATCCATTACAATTTATGCTCATAGCTAATCTTATAGCAATTCACAACAAAGATTTTTCAATCTACTTATATACAGTTAATCATGATAAACAGTCGTAATAAATTACTTCAGTAACATATGGCTCGGAACTTGGGACCCGGTACGTACTGCGGTCAACTGGGCCTACAGGTATAACTTAAACAAAGCTAACACGTGTACTCACTGACAGTAGACGTATTGGTAGGAGGTGCTTACTGACACTGAATACTGGTCACTTACGCACACAAGGTCCCAACTTCGGAGCCTTAACTAATTAATGATACCACCGAAATGCACGTGTTACAGGCCTAGTAAAAGGTCAGCCGATTAAAACAGGAAGTATGTTTGTGACAACATAGCGTATCTGCGCCAACAGCAGTTTAATTATATGCTCACCGTGCGGACCAGGATAAATGGTTACCTTTTTTACTTTCTCTACTACGTATAATAAGTGGGAAGTATTGCATTCCACTCAAAAATTCGATACCGAGATTTCACCGAAAATATATGTTTTGAGGCCTCCTGAATCAAAAAAAAGTATTTTTGGAAACCTGTCCGCGTGTGTGCACGTCTGTGAACAGTATTAACTCAGAAACGAACAGTCGGATAAACACCAAACTTGAAATTTAGGTTCAGTATCTTCCAGAGATGCGACACGAAGGTTTTCAAGAAAATCCCCCAAACCAGATTACCCTTTACATGGAACATTTTTCGAAAATTTTAAGTTTCTCAAAAACGGCTCCAACGATTTTGATTAAAGTATCATATGTTTAAGTAATTTTTATGGCAAATAAAATGTACATCTTTAATTTTCTGGGAATGCCTCCTAAAGTATTTTCATTGTGAACGACTTTTGCATAACTGGTAAACCATAAGAGATAGACAACCTTTTACTACACAAAAATTGTAGATCACGTTAAAACACACAATTTATGTCATATACATGTTTTTTTTTTTTTTGTTTTTTTTTGTTTTTTTTTTGAGTGAACCATTTTCGAGATATTGCTTGTTATTCGCTTAAATTTTCCAATACTTATACTTTTCCCAAATGGGAATTCGTTATTTTTTTTGTCCTGGTAATTCAACGAGAATGGAATATACCCCACATAGCAACCAGCTCTTAAAATATTTGACTATCGCTTAAAGCCTAGCAATTCCCCTTGCATCTACAAGAAAATTAGCAATAAGATTAACATCTCGATATCTCGATTAACATGAAGCATATGGAGAATAAGCGTCTGTAAACATAGTTTGTACAAGAGTAGAGAAAGTCATGTGAGTGTAACACATCAGATTTGTTTAATGTTTATTAGTGGTTGATCAGCAAGCACAGTGCTACAATCTAGGCGCACATTAAGCACCGAAGAGAAAATAAGATGCAAAAGGATGGCCATTGTGGTTCCTCCTGTCTCACTTTGGGTATAAATCCGGATGAGTGCAGACTAATTCAGTGATCGGAATCGTCTTGAGTGGCACTATTATTGAGGAGCTGATCTTGGGGCAGTTTTCTCTTGTGAAGTGTGGGCCGTGGATTCGAACGCCGATGTTATATGTCACTCCCGAAACGTCATGAAGACGGAAGACGTAAGAAGACGCGACGAGGGATCTGCCATATGAAATGAAGAAGCAGACAAGTTCTTAATGTAGATATTGGTTCCGGACGAACCACGGCCGGTCCAGTAGCGATCCTTAAGATTCGGCTTTGCCTAACCTGAAGACGTCGAAGGGGAGTTGGTGACCAACCGCACCTCACACCTGAGAAGCATAGGTGATAATCCACCAAGTCAGAGACTTTTAGGGAGGAACCTTACTGAGCTTCTGTACAAAAACCATCCACATTTTGAAATTTGGTTTTTTTCTTGATATATTTTCCTCCCACGAAATATGTATAAAATCTTTCAAGCGCGGTGACTTTTTAAAGGTCTTATAGTTACGGCCACATAGAAGTGACTTTCTCAAAACAACATACAAAACTCTCGTGTTTGAATGGTTATCTCATTTCATGTTTAGCCGGCGCTTATATAAAAACTAGCCGTGATGTTATAAGCTCTTAGCAGGAGTTCATCAGTAACAAAAACAAAAAAAAAATATCTGATGCGTTACACTCACATGACTTTCTCTACTCCTGTAGAAACTATTTTTACAAACGCTTATTCTCCATATGCTTCATGTTAATCGAGGTATCGAGATGTTAATCTTATTGCTAATTTTCTTGTAGATGCAAGAGGAATTGCTAGGCTTTAAGGAATAGTTAAGCATTTTAAGCGCTGGCTGGTATGTGGTGCATTCCATTCTCTTTGCGTTACCAGGACAAAAAAAATGAATAACTAATTTGAGAAAATGTATAATACTGGAAAATTTAAGGGAATAACAAGCAAAACGGTTCACTCAACAAAAAAATGTTTATGACATAAATTGTGTATTTTAACGCGATCTACATTTTTTGTGTAGTAAATTTTCTCTATCTCTTATGGTTTACCAGTTATGCAAAAGTCGTTCACAATGAAGAATACTTTTGGAGACATTTCCAGAAAATTCGAGATATACATCTCATTTGTCATGAAAATATCTTAAACATATGATATTTTAATCAAAAATTTTAAATTTTTCAAAAAATGTTCTATGTAAAGGATAATCTAGGGTGGGGGGATTTTCTTGAAAACCTTCGTGTCGCATCTCTGGAAGATACTGAACCTAAATACCAAGTTTGGTGTTCATCCGACTGTTCGTTTCTGAGTTATGCTGTTCACAGACAGACAGACACACACACACACACACACACACACACACACACACACACAAGGACATGTTTCTAAAAATGCCTTTTTTGTATTCAGGGGATCTCAAAACGTGTATTTCCGGTGAGATCTCGGTATCGAATTTTTGGGTGGAATACAATACTTCCCCTACTTACTATACGTAGTAGAAAAAGTAAAAAGGCTACTACTGCATGATAGGATCAATGGCCTAAAATCCCCCTGTATTGCGGCAAGCGTGCTGCTTAAAATCAGGAGAAAAAATATTCGAAAGCAACTGCAAATATGTTATTTCACGCGAGTTTTATCATTTTATGAGGTCCATGTTTTTACTGCAAGTTTTATTTTCTCTACCACTTGCCTATTCTAAGCAGATGAAATATATTGTGGCAGAGCTAAGGCAATTTGGCCTTCTTTTCTGCTCAACCACATAGAAAAATCATGAATACAATATCCTGAACACATGACATAAACAATATTCCAAAGGAACACAAAACAGAAATAACACAAATATTAGAGGAACAGTAAACTTAACTTAATTGAAAATATAGAGAAACTAAGTTAACAGCAATGAATATCTCAAAAACATGTGTATATACTTTATGTGCAATGAAAATTACGATATTTCCTATAAAGTAACAATTATTTTACCTAAAATATTTTTTGGCCGGAAATACCTGTTACGAGGTGCCTTCAGTTAAAAAGTGTGATGTATTATATTTACATGACTTTTTCTAACCTCTATTACTTATTAGGAGGATACAAATTATTCTTACGAAAGTTTATTTTCTTATACACATCATTATAAGAGAGATAAGTCTTTCCGGAAACAGCTACATTACACATTTTGTTGTGGATACAAAGGGAATCGTGATAGTCAAATGTTTTAGAACTAGACGCTATACGCTGGCCTTAAAATTCCATAATCTTTCCACGACATCGCGGGTTCAAACCCGGCGGAGGACGATGGATTTTTTTCGGGCGTAAAAATCCTTAGCATGGCTTCCTTCGGAAGGGAAGTAAAGCCTGTGGTCCCGTGTCGTAGATTAACGGCACGTAAAAGAAGCTCAAGCATGATAAAGAGGCCTCTGAGCAAAATTCCCGATCTTTCACGCCCAATATAGAATGGGACGCTAAGGACCACAGCAGTTAAAGAGCGTCCATAAATAAAACTCAATTTAATTTAATTTCCACGAAATTGAGAGAAACAACTGAAAATCGACAGGAGTTTAAAAGAATGACCCAGTGTTGAACAATTCGAATCCTTAATAACGAACGGATACCTATGAAATGACTGACGCCACAAAAAAGTTATTTGACATAAATTGTGCGTTTTAAAAAGATCTACATTTTTTGTGTAGTACGTTTACACCTATCGTTTAACGTTTACCAGTTATACAAGATTATATACAATTCTTTATGAATGAATAGGACTTAAAAGGCTTTTCCAAAAAAATTCAAGATAATCATTTTATTTTTCATGCAAATGTGTGGTATGTTAATCAAAATCGTTTGAGCCATTTTTAGAGAATCAAAAGTTTCAAAAAATGTTCTATGTAAAGAAATGTTTGGGAGCGATTTTCTTGAAAAACTTCGTGTTGCATCTTTGGAAGGTACTGAAACTATATACCAAGTTTGATATTTATCCGACTTTTCGCTTTTGAGTTAGGCTTCTCTCTCTCTCACTCTCCCTCTCTCTCTCTCTCTCTCTCTCTCTCACACACACACACACACACACACACACACACGCACGCGCACGCGGACTTTTTTTTTAAAAAAAAAATTGTGATTCAGGGAGCCTCAAATCATTTCCGATGAAATCTCAATATCGAGAATTTTTAGGCGAATTGCAATACCTTCTCTACCTACTATGTGCGTGGTATTTAAAGTAAAAAATAGAAAAAGTCTGTGCTGCAAGCTTGCTCTGAACAGCATAAGTCAAAAACGAAAGTTAAATACCAAACTCTTATAATAATACATGAAGATTTTGAGAAAAATTCCCAACCACAAATTATCCTTTACGTAAAAAATGCTTAGCAATTTTTTATTTTATCAAAAATAGTAGTAACGATCTTGATTAAAATACCGCATGACAAAACGTGCATTTTGAACCTCCTGAAAATAGCTTGTGAAGTCCTGGTCAGTCTGAAGAATTTTTTTATACTTTTTTTTAAGTGGTAAACCATAAAAAATATATAAATTACTACACAAAAATAATGTAGATCTCGTTAAAGTGTACACTTTTTGCCAAATAAATTATTTACGGTATTAATCATTTCTGAGATACCATTCATTGATATCGGTTCAATTTTCACATATTTTATACTTTTTGAAGTGCTAATTTGACAGTAGTTTGTTTCTCGCGGTCTTGCAACAGTGTGATTTCAAAGCAGGCACATAGCGACCCAATTTTTGAACATTCAACTATCGTTTCAGCCTCTGGTATTCTCCTTTTATCTACAAGGAAACTGTAATCAAACCTTTTCTGCAAACGTGTATCTAAATTTGCGCGAAATAGAAAATAAGTTTTTGTAGGAATAGTTATAGAAGTATGGCTGGAGAAAGCCATGAGAATGTAAATACATAAAGAGTTTTTAAACTAGCCCTTATGGTTTATTAAGCAGAATTCAAACAATAAAGAGATTCCACAGACTAGTTACAGAAAATTAAAGCTTTGTCACGCTAATATTCAAGCATATGATATAAAAATGTATTTTAATCAAAATCTTTCAAGCCTTTTTAAGCGATTAAAATATAACGAACATTTTTCCCATGTGAGGAATTGTTTCGGGTTGGAGGAATTTCCTTAATGTTTTGGCCTTGAATCTGACTTTTGGTTTTTTAATTATGCTGTTAAACACACCAACTTTTATGTCCAGTGAAACTTCGATATCGAATTGTTAGGTAGAATGCAATATTTCCTCTACCTTAGGTAACCAACACAGAGAGAGAGAGTAATAATACTATATATAAGTATAAAAAAACGCATTCTTGTTGTGCCAGGTAGCATTGTTGTCAAGTTAATCTTGTGTCATTTATGGTCAGTTAATTTAAGTGCAGGTTACACTACCGGTTTACCAATCTACAATTCCCAGGCGAAAATTGCACTACACGTTTAACCATTTGGATACCTACTTTCTGATAGTGGTCTTTTTCCGAATGCTGTCATTCATATTCATGGCAGTACCTCAGTTAGGGTTCGGGGATCATGCGACCCCTCCCCCTGGATGTAAACAAGGTGACATTTACATCTATTAGCGCGCTGTTAGCGCGACCTGCAGAATTCTTACCAGCTCACGTGGAACCCTCTTTATTGCTCTTAGAGTGCATGTCACATTTAACAATACTGTGTAAATAAACTAAATATATTCACGTGGTTATGGCTTTTTGACTCCGGTTTTGCCATTCGACCGCAAATACTTACTTGGGACAAAGAACCTACACTGCATCTTCTGCTGTGGGGGGCTTATCTACCTCGTAGACGTATGCAGACGTATCACTTTCGACAATGTTCGAGCTTAATTGCACCAAAATCAAAGCGCACATACTTGACATAACTTTTAACACAAGGCAATGTTACCTTCAACAAACACTGTTCAGAAGATACAGTAATGACAGCTTCATAATCGTATTTGACAGTTACTTTCCCAGGCCAATGACAGCTGACATGAAAATAAATTTTATTCTGAAGCGCATTTAAAATTTCAGTGTGGATACTTCTCCATTTGTACGCATAACCTATTTAAGCATGACATCGGTACTTACCTATCCCACTAACGCTTCGCATATGAACGTGAGATGCGTGTGTCTTGTCAAACTTTCGACGCACAGTTCACTTTCAACTGTCTCACACTCTTCCTTGTGAATGACTGACTTCCTCGCAGCTACGCTTGCAGGCAGTTCTGCCCTACCACTCAGCTGGTAGACTGATAGGCAGAGAGCTACCGCTATACAACCTACCGCCATCTAGGGACGTGCTCCTGTACTATAAACCGAATGCATGCACATGTATATTTTTACTTTCTCTATTACGTATAGTAAGTAGGGGAAATATTGTATTCCATCCCAAAATTCGATACTGAGATTTCACCGAAATACATGTTTTGAGACCCCCTGAATCCAAAAAAAGCATTTTTAGAAACATGTCCGTGTGTGTGTCTGTGAACAGCATAACTCAGAAACGAACAGTCGGATAAACATCAAACTTGGTATTTAGGTTCAGTATCTTCCAGAGATGCGACACGAAGGTTTTCAAGAAAATCCCCCCACCCCAGATTACCCTTTACGTGGAACATTTTTCGAAAATTTTAATTCTCTCAAAAATGGCTCTAACGATTTTGATTAAAATGTCATATGCTTAAGATATTTTCATGACAAATAAAATGTATATTTCAAACTTTCTGGGAATGTCTCCAAAAGTATTCTTCATTGTGAACGACTTTTGCATAACTGGTAAACCATAAGAGATAGACAAGGTTTTACTACACAAAAAATGTAGAACGTGTTAAAATACATAATTTATGTCATATACATATTTTTGTTGAGTGAAACATTTTCGAGATATTGCGTATTATTCCCTTAAATTTTCCAATACTTATACTTTTTCTCAAATTCGTTATTCATTTTTTTTATTTCCTGGACATGCAAAGAGAATGGAATGCGCCACATAGCAACCAGCTCTTAAAATATTTGACTATCGCTTAAATACTACCATATTCCCCTTGCACCTACAAGAAAATTAGCAATAAGATTAACATCTCGATTAACATAAAGCATATGGAGAATAAGCGTTTGTAAAAATAGTTTGTACAAGAGTAGAGAAAGTCATGTGAGTTTAACACATCAGATTTTTAACATTACGCTTTCACTATGTTAAGTGCTAAATACGTCATTTTAGCACTTATGAATTTACTCACCATATTTCTGCATTCCTTACCAACTGACGTAGAAACTTACTAAATTTCGAAGAAAGTCGAAATCATTCAGCATCGGCATAGAGAATTAAGGAACCGTGGTTCGAGTACCGGCCGTTCAAAGAAAAACGTAATTCGGAGTATAGTTGCAAACATCTGTTGGTCAGAATTGGGCTCACACATTGACAGTTTCTGGATTTCTCATCAAGAAAGGCCTTCTCTACACATTATCTGTGCATTATCTGATTACCTGCCACAATCTCTCGTACTATTCTTCGTGTTACCGAGCGGGATGGCTGAGGCAGTAACGAAAAATAAATAATTTATAAAATGTATATCGTCTTTCCTGGCCTATGTTTTTTCCCGGGTCGCTAGGCAAATGCTCAGAAGGATCATTACATTCTCCGAATTTCCTGTCCCTCCATTTCACCTCCATTCTCATTTCACTTCAGCTTTCATCCGCTTGGTTTCTTTTAGGTTTGCGGGAGGTCTCGGTGTATGCATGGCAGGGGAAAAGGATGCTCTGAGTAAATCTTTGTCCCCCGGAATGGGGGCGGTCTCGAGGTTCCGCCCCCCAGGGGATATTTAAGCCCACAGGAGAGGAGGGGAGCCGGCTGCACCAGCAGCCATCACGAGAGTTCAAATCTGTGTATAGTAAGGACCCTGCCCTTTGCCTGTCGTGCCTACTGGTCCGGCCGCCCTCTCTCCTCTCACCACACCTCTCCCTCCCCGGGGGCGCCCCGTCATGGACCTAGGTACAAAACAACTGCATAGCCCGAGGTGCTAACTCCCTCTCCACTCCTAGTCCTTACCTATTCCTTGTGTTAGAGAAGAGGCAATTATGAAAGAAGCGTCCATGTACTACATCACCGTATTTTTAATTTCTGTAGCGACTACATATAGTAACTAGAAGGAGTAACATTGCATTTTACCCAAAATGTCATATGGAGATTTCACCGGAAATACATTTTTGAGGCCCCCCAAACAAACAAAAAATTGAAAAAGTCCTGCGCGCGCGTGTATTGTCTGGGCAGCAGAACTCAAACACGAAAAGTCCGACAAATAAAAAGTTGGTATTTAAGTTCACCATCCTCCAAGGGTGCGACACGAAAATTTTCAAGAAAATACCCCGCCACCAAACCATCCTTTATATGGAAAAATTACCGTCGTTTGGGTTTTCTCAAAGATGGCTCTAACCATTTTGATTAAAATATTGCATGTGTAAGACATTTACATGAAAAATAAAATTTACATCATAATTTTTCTGCTAATAGCGGAAAATATTGAACTTGCAAACCATAAGAGAGAGATTAAAACTGACACAAACATGCAGATTTCATTAAAACACATAATTTATGTCAAGTAACTTTTATGTAGCATTAACCATTTCTGAGATATTCATTTTTATTCGTTGAAACTTTCCTATACTTGTACATCTTTTTGAAGTGCTGTCATCATTTCTTTCTCGTGATGTCGTGCAAAGAGTATGCAATTTCGAAGTCAGTATATAAGCATCCAGTTTTTAAAGATCTACCACTTCAGCCTCCTTGTACCTATAACGAAGTGTGTAATGAAATCATTTTTGCAAACGTTTATCTGGATGGACATTAAGTAAATTCCAGCACCCGGATAGATCAAATATATCGTTAGCGATATCGTCAAGATGTTATTGGCAATCAACAATGAACTCTAGTCAGCTTGAAAATTAAACTGTATTTAGTGGGATTCAGAATTAAATTGCTTTTTCTTAGTATGAATGGCGTGAGAGTAATAACGTTCATCGTTGTTAAGTTCTTATCAGAGCCATGACAAAATAAAGGATGTTTTCCTGATATCCAGTGAAGCCCAACTTTGTCTCTTATGACTAATGACGTCATTTTGTCGTCTTAGCCCACCTCTTCCGTTTAATGTTCCCCTTCACTCTTTCACTGGCGGCTGGTCGCAATGGTATATTAGAAGGTAACCAAACCTTGGAGTTTGGACAGCCCATGACCACATGAATACGTCATAGCTCCGCAAACAATGCGTGGGGGTAAATCCGCTCTCCCCTGTTTCGCTTAAGGCTGGGCGTCACTGCTGATATCTATCAAATAAACCAAAATAACACTACGATTAGTTTCATACATTATCTTTAATATGCATAAAACAATAGAAGGAATGTGATATAATGTCGCATACTATTCAAATAAATTGCTGTGTTTTATTTTTGGTTAGTAGTAATACTGACGTCATAATCCGAATCTGCTGAATTTAGTCAACCCAAGTTCAACATACATAAAATACTTAACGGGCTGAAAGATTTTTTTTCTCTTAGAAAACAAAAAAGAAGGCAGAAATAATGTGACATCTCGCTGGCGCTAACGCGCCTCCCTACTCAAATTTATGCTGCGTCAACCCCTCCCCAACCCCTACCAGTGCGTGACGTTAAGTATGAGGCGCCTTTAATAACACTTCACTGCTCACTCTTCTCAATTCTATCCAAATTTGTGGTATTTCGCATATCTGTCCATCTATCATTGTCATTTACCCTTAACCTGAACCAATCAGAACCGAGCGCGTGTGTGAACAACATAACTTAAAACAAAAAGACAGAAAAATCCCAAGTATGGCACTAGTGCCGCACGCGATCGAAGATGTGATGCAGTAATACAAATTACTTAAATGTAAATAATGATTGTAATATGAATATGCATTTTTATGTGACATTGATTTCAGATGTTTATTGATTGTAAATATTTTTGGAAAGTAAATTTATAAGGCTTTACTGAAACTGTCAATAATAGCGCAATAATGCAGCGAGGGGGTGAGCTGTTTATCATTATTGGGAACAAGGAAGTTACGTAATGTTCGCGCGTTTTTTCCGTTGAGAACCTTCTGGAATATTTCCTAAAGCATATGTATTCATAATTTTAATTGGATATTAAAATAGACGCTAATGTTGGCGCGTTTTATTAGCCAATAGCAGTTCATTTATAATCTTTAGGCATATCGGGGAGTGGGAGTATAAATAGAAGCCAAGTTAGAGGTAAAGTCAGTCAGTCCTCCAGTTCGCCGAAAGCATTCATGCACTACACGTCGTCTTCAGTCAGTCAGTTCGTCGAAAGTATTAGTTCGTCATATGTCAGCTATAGATTTACAAGTAATAAAAAAAATCTAAAGTATTATAAAGTTAATTATACACAAAGTTGAAGTACGTGAGTTAAAAGTGATAAGTAAGAAGTTATTATAACAGTTTCAGTTTGGCGAGTATCTAGATCAATATGTAAAAGTGATAGTGAACGTGTTCGACAATAAAAATTATAAAACAAATTTCTTCATCAGTGTAATTTTTGGATAAAAGATTCCTTTCCGTTTCACAACCTGTATTGAGACACATGTTCGACCCAAGCCAACAGGATAATAGCTAGCCGGAGGACATTTAAAATGAATTATTTCAAAAACTGATACTAGGGACCGCAAATTGCTAACACTAGATGGAGCTACGAACCTAACAAATGAATGACGTCACAAGATGGCTTCCACTCACATGAAGTAAACACAATATAAGATCTCCAAGTTCTAATAATTTACGTAAAACATATTACGTAAGCACTACTCTTACAAATTGGCACCCAGAACGTGGGGCACGATAACCAGGAAAGGAACACGATGACCAGGAAAGAAGCATAGTGACCAGGAAAGGAACACGATGACCAGGAAAGGATCAGAATTAACCAGGAAGAAGTGAGATGACCAGGAAGGGGCGAATGCAGCACTGAAATGATCTACAAGACGCAGAGTCAAGAAACAACTAGAGGAGCGACAAACGACGCGGATAAGTGGACACAAAAACATCGAGACAACGTAGATTCATCATAATACAACGCAGAAGCGACATACAAACCTAGGAGAAAGGGGCAGAAAGCTGGACATCAAAGCTACCTCAGCAGATAGCATCAGAAAGGTTAGAAAAATGTTATGTTAATTCTAAAAAAAAAAAAAAGGGTAAACAAATTTAAATGTACCTTAGGAGTGGTAGGATAAAGAAAACAATGGCTACTAATAATACAGAAGAAATAATTATGGAGGGAGATAATGTAACAGTTAGCTGTAATTCAATACAGGTTACAGAAAACAGCCCAGACTTTTTAGGATTTGAGGGTGAAAATGTTAGTACAGAAAGTCAGAATAGAATAGCAGGAAATGTTAATCTTGATACTAGTATGATTATGGAAATGCTGAAGAATATGGAAAAGAATAATGAGAAATTAAGGGAAGATATGCAAAAGAGTCATAGGGAATTAAGGGAAGATCTTAGTAAGAAAATAGATCAAAACAGGGAAGATAGTAGTAAGAATATTGAGAAATTAGAACAAAAATTAACTCAGAGTAATGAGAAATTAGAACAAAAACTAACTCAGAATATGGAAATGAATAATAAAGAATTGAGGGAAGATATTAGTAAGAGTATTACAGATCAATTAAGGGAAGATATGCAAAAGAATAATAGGGAATTGAGGGAAGATATTGGTAAGAGCTTAGAACAAAACAGGGAAGAGATTGAAAAGAAATTCATGGAGCTAGATAGTAGTATGATTAAAATGAAAAATGAAAATCAAGAAATGATAGCAAATGAAATAGGTGAAGTTTCAAAGAAAATGTTGGACATGAGCAGGGAAATATCTAACCAAAGAAATGAGGTTAATAATAAAATAGAGCATGTTGATGTAAAATGTACAGAGCTAGGTAGCCGAATGAGTAGCATTTCAAGTGAGTTAAGAGAAATGATGGAGGCTACAAATGCAGATTTAATACAGGTGCAAGTTAATTTCAGAGGGGAAATATCTGAAATTCAGAAGGAGTCAGAAAAACAGAGAAATAAATTGTCTGATGAAGTTAGAGATTTGTCTAAAGATTTGAATCAAAAGCTAACTTCTGAAATTAACAAACACCAAACTGTTCAAAATGAGAATAATAAAAAATTGGAACAGACAATAGAAAATCTGCAAGGTACTGTAAATAGATTAGAATTGAATTCAAGGGCAAATATATGTGATGTGAATGTGTCAGATGTACAAAATAATGATAGAGGTAGTTCCTCAGGTATGACAAATAATGTGAGTGATGCGGCAGCTTCATCTATAGCTAATGCTGAAACTCAGAGTGCACAAGTAACACTAGAGAATTTAAATATGGGAGTAGGGAATTTGCAAAATTACAATCATATCTTAAGTGATTTTCCACTTCCAAAATTTAATGAAAACTCCAGTCCAGTACAGTTCATTGCAGAATTATCAGAGTATTTTCAAATTAAAAAGATACCTGAAGCATTGAAAATGATAGTTGTCAAAAGATGTTTGGACCAGAAAACTTTAGATTGGTTACAAATGGTATCAGGGGGTGAAATTTCATATGAATCCTTTAAGAGATTATTCATGAACAGATTTTGGAATGTTACGGTACAGCAAAGAATTCGAGCAATGCTTAGTCATGGTCAATTTAATCCACGAGAGGGAATATCAATGACTGATTACTTACTAAAACATGCAAGTCAGGTTAGAAACTTGTCACCTCCAATCAATGAGGAAGATTTTGTGAGTTTGCTCGCAAGGCATTATCCTATAAGGATACGAAATTACTTATTAATTGCAAAACCACGGAACATCTATGAGATGACAGAATTAATAACAGCTTTGGAACAACAGGAAGAGGATATATCTCGGGAGTGGGAGCATAGATTTTTAGATGTGCGAGATAGAAGAAATTACCAAGGTAGTTATCAGCAAAGTAGAGGACAAGACAGGCGTCATGAAAATAATACCAGACAACGGTATCAATCATACGTTCCACAATTTGAAAGATCAAGGATAGATAGGAGACCAGGTCGACAGGAACAAATAAATTATGTCAGGACAGAAAGATTGCCTGAAAGAGGGCAAAATTATGGAAGGAGGTACATTAGACAAAGGGGAAATTTCACTCACTAGAGGGAAAATAATAACCGGGAAAGATCTGAGGAACGGCAAGAAAATTACGTGCCAAGGGGACATAATGTCAGAAATCGAGGATTTCGAACTCGAGGAAGGGGAACTCTAAACAATGGTAGCGACAATGAGATAGATTTAGCGCCTGTTAGGAATGGCAGTCCCGTACGTGAACATGGAAATAACCAGGAAAACTGTTAATAGACTCCTGTGTAGTAGGTTCTCAGGACGTCTTTAATAATTCAGTATCCATTACCAATACAAATAATATGCCTACACATACACCCTGTAATAAGATTACAGCAACAAAAGATAAGGGAGAAAATTTTGAGTCACCTCATGTTAGGATGGAAATTGCGAAGAAAGAGATCATTGCAACTATAGATTCTGGTTCGTCAGCTTCAATTTGCTCACAGAAATTTTACATAAATTTGATTAATGAAGGTAACAAAATTATGGCTCTTCCCACTAGTAATTTAGTTTGTCGTGTTGCAATCGGAAGAACGACACAGGTCATAAAAACACAAGCTCTACTTAACATACTTATCGGCGGAGAGAATTTTGAGGTTATGTTTCTAATTGTAAACCATCTGATTTGTGACATAATTATAGGATGTGACTTCCTACATGAATATGAAGCAAGTATAGATTTTAAACATGAAGAGTTAAGAATGACAAAAGATGATAGAGAAATAAGGGTACCATTTATAAAAGAGAAAGTTTCTGTAATCGAGATGACAAAGGATGAGAAGAATCTTTGTGACCAAGAGTTTTTTGTGCAAATAACAAAAACTGATAGAAATAGTCAGATAAAGCAGGTAGTCACAGAATATGAAGGGAATACCACGCCATATTTTCAACAGCTAGCAGAAATGCCAGAGAAAGTAGAGGAATTTACAATCCAAACAAAAGACGACCATGTGAGCGAGACAGACAACAACTGGAAAGAGAAGAGAAATGAGGAAATAATACACAAGTGTGAAGAAGCTTATAATATTACGATAATGCAAAAACAAATCCTTCATGATGTTTTGATGAACAATAGTTCAGTATTTAGTAATATCCCAGGCAGATGTAATGTATATCAGCATACATTTCAAGTAGAAGACGTACCACCATATAGGCACAAGTATGACAATTTACCTATAAGTCTCCGGGACAAAGCTAGAAAACTAATAAATAGCATGTTAGAAAATGGGATTATTGAGCAAAGTAATTCTCAGTATATAAATTCAATCTGCTGGAGTATTAAACGAGATGGTAGTTTGAGATTAACATTAGACGGTAGATATGTTAACAAGTATATGAAACCAGATCATTTTCAAAGTGAGGGAATTGAACAACTAATTACGAAACTTTCAAGAGGGAGATTTTTGACATCCATTGACCTCACTGCATCATGTTGGCAAGTGGAATTAGATCCGCAAGTGCGTGATTACACTTCATTTCAATACTCGGGGATCCAGTATCGTTTTTGTGTAAATCCTTTTGGTTTAAAAAACTCAGGAAGTGGATTTTTGAGAGTCATTCACAGTATCTTTGGAAATTCTGCAGATGACTTTTTAATAAAGTATATTGACGACTTCCTAATCATTAGTCAAACATTTGAAGAACACATGAATAATGTCCATTATGTGTTAAATAAACTACAACAACATGGTATGACTGTGAACATACTAAAATCAAAATTTTGTGTCAAGGAAATAAATTTTCTGGGTTATGTAGTGGATGAACGAGGTATAAGACCTGATCAGAAAAGAATAGAAGCAATAATGAAAATTCCATCACCAAGGAACGTAAAACAAATTAGACGTCTCTTAGGGGTATTGAACTTTCAGAGTAAGTTCGTACCAAGATATTCGGCTGAAATAGAACCACTGCGGCAGCTACTCCGAAAGAACAATAAGTGGAAATGGACAGAGGATCATCAAAAATGTTTTGAAAGAGTAAAAGAACTCTTTGCTAAGTCCATATTACTCGAGAGGCCCAGAGAAGATTTGGAATATGAGATTTATGTCGACGCATCAATGCAAGGATACGCCGGAATTTTAGGACAGCGAGACATCAACAATGACTTTCACGTCATTAGTACAGCTTCTAGAGGACTTACAAATATTGAGTGAAATTCTTCAGTGACTCAGTTAGAAATTAGAGCACTATATTTCTCATTAATTCGTTTTAAAACCTATATTTATCAGCAAAAGGTGAAAGTATATTCAGACCACATCAGCTTAACTTTCATACAACGGTGTAGATTATGTAGTGGAAAACTTGCTAGATACATTCATGCAATATCTGCATTCGATATTGAGATTATACACATTCCTGGCAAAAATAATACCTTCAGTGATTTGCTATCAAGATTGAACTACAACCCACAAATTCCCGAAAATATTGAAAGGCCTAGAAATGCAGTCAAAATATTGACAATTGAAATTCCTTTAAGCAAAGAAATGATTGGAAAATTGAAAAATATGGGGGAAACTCAAAAAGAGGACGCAAATTTGTTAAAACTTAAAGAAAAGGCACCACTAATTGAAGAGGCAAAGAAAGAAATTGTAGCAATTCGAGATGGGACATTATACAAGAAGCATGGAAAAGAAATGCCTAGTTGGAAGGTAATGGTTCCGAAAAGCATGGAAAAGGAACTAATTAAGAATTTTCACGAAGGGTTAGCACACTCAGGGACGGACCGAACAACTTCTATGATTTTAGAGAATTTATACACATCCAAATTGCGTCAGAAAGTTCGGAAATTTATATCGTGCTGCAACCTGTGTCAGAAGGCAAAGCAAATAAATGCAGCATATGCATTTGAAACTAATTCGGTTATAAGGGATAAGCCGAGATGTGTAATTAGTATTTATATTCATGGTCCGATGCCTCCAAGTCAATTTGGAAATAAATATATATTTGTCTGTTATGATATATTCAGCAAATATGTAAGAATTTACCCTTTGAGAAAACCTACAGGTTTAGCATGTTTGAATAGACTACTCAAGTCATATGTGATAGAAGAAGGACCTATTCAATCTGTATTGAGCGATAATGCTTCGTACTTCACAGGAAAAAAATTTATGGATGGACTGAAAGAAAATGGCATTAAACAATATTTTTCGTCAAGATACAGACCGAACTCCAACCCAGTGGAGAGGGAAATTAAGGAAATTTCAAATTATTTAAGGGTGTTGTGTCATCGAAAACACACCCAATGGTATGGATACGTGAACTTCGTTCAGAATCTACTAAATGAAACCGTAAACAATGTGACAGGATACAAACCATGTGAACTTAAGTTAGGAAAGAAGATCAATACAGTGTGTAAAAATTTCCAGAAACCATTCCAGATGCGCATTCGATACCACAAACAGAAGAAGAGATGTTCCGAAAAGCATTCGAGAGGATGAAGAAAAAGGCCATAAAAAGAAAAATTAAACATGAAGAAAAGAAGAGAAAGGAATGGAGGATCAAAATAGGAGATTTAGTTTTGGTCAAAACCAAGAAATTGTCGGATAAAGCAAATAAAATTTATTGGCGAATGTTTCTCAAATACCATGGACCATATGAAGTTGTTGAAGTATATGGAACTAATACATATGAATTATGTAATCCAACAACTCGAAAAAGCATTGGAAAGTTCCATATTGAGATGCTGAAACCATACAACAATGAAGATCAATGTGAAACAGAAGACAAAGATGATAAATAGTAAATGTTGGGTAGTTAAAGACGAAATGCAGAGCAATGTATTGGAACGTAAGAGGGTTAAATAAATATGTACGTCATGTGAAAGGAGAAATAAATTTTGGACATGACTAAATGTTTAAGAGGAAAATAACATTTTATTAGTAACTGAACATGTGAAATAAAGCATGATGTTATATTAAAGTAAAGTACATAAATACTATTCCAAGAGTATTGTTAAGATAAAGTACAAAATAACAAAAATTGGTAAATATAATTTAAAAAAATATATATTTATGTAGCAAATAGAACATGTGAAACAGTGCCTAGATTTAAGAGATGTAAATATTTGTTTAGAGGGTGAATATTTTGGTAAATATGTATAATAATTACAAAAATCTTAAATGTACAAATTTTTGTCAACAACTTAAGAAAGTAAACAATTTGGTAACAGTAATTAAATAATTTAGGGTACAGTATTTGCTATAAAAAATTGTAATGTCAGATTAATGTCTAAACAAATTAAACCAGAGCCAGTAAGTAGTGGCGAGATAAAAAAAAAATATGTCGTGTGTTAAATGCGTGTGAAGTGTTAAGTGAAAGTGATAGCGTGTGTTCCAAGATTTAGGAGACTAAAAACCCAATTATAAAATTTTCAAACAGGTTGTAAATATTTATAATTATGTTTCTAGTGGGGCATATGATGCAGTAATTTGTATCACAAATTACTTAAATGTAAATAATGATTGTAATATGAATATGCATTTTTATGTGACATTGATTTCAGATGTTTATTGATTGTAAATATTGTTGGAAAGTAAATTTATAAGGCTTTACTGAAACTGTCAATAATAGCGCAATAATGCAGCGAGGGGGTGAGCTGTTTATCATTATTGGGAACAAGGAAGTTACGTAATGTTCGCGCGTTTTTTCCGTTGAGAACCTTCTGGAATATTTCCTAAAGCATATGTATTCATAATTTTAATTGGATATTAAAATAGACGCTAATGTTGGCGCGTTTTATTAGCCAATAGCAGTTCATTTATAATCTTTAGGCATATCGGGGAGTGGGAGTATAAATAGAAGCCAAGTTAGAGGTAAAGTCAGTCAGTCCTTCAGTTCGCCGAAAGCATTCATACACTACACGTCGTCTTCAGTCAGTCAGTTCGTCGAAAGTATTAGTTCGTCATATGTCAGCTATAGATTTACAAGTAATAAAAAAAATCTAAAGTATTATAAAGTTAATTATACACAAAGTTGAAGTACGTGAGTTAAAAGTGATAAGTAAGAAGTTATTATAACAGTTTCAGTTTGGCGAGTATCTAGATCAATATGTAAAAGTGATAGTGAACGTGTTCGACAATAAAAATTATAAAACAAATTTCTTCATCAGTGTAATTTTTGGATAAAAGATTCCTTTCCGTTTCACAACCTGTATTGAGACACATGTTCGACCCAAGCCAACAGGATAATAGCTAGCCGGAGGACATTTAAAATGAATTATTTCAAAAACTGATACTAGGGACCGCAAATTGCTAACACTAGATGGAGCTACGAACCTAACAAATGAATGACGTCACAAGATGGCTTCCACTCACATGAAGTAAACACAATATAAGATCTCCAAGTTCTAATAATTTACGTAAAACATATTACGTAAGCACTACTCTTACAGATGCCAGGCGAAGACTTTCAAGGCAACCCTCTGGAACTGATTGTTTAGTTTAAAAATACCATAGGTTTGAGATTTTGTCAGTAATATTATCACCAATGAGATTTATGTTTTCGAAAATTTCACGGGCGCGTAGGACAGTAGAAAATTATCCTAACGTGATGGAACCACGTGTGGTATTACTAAATGAAGTTTGTAATAAACAATATTAATATAATGAAAAATCACACAGATATTTTTTGTATTATTTAATTGAATTTATTGCATCCGATGCCACACCGTAAAATAATGCATGCGGAAATACAGCTCACATTGATTCACTCAGGTAATTCAGAGCCAGCTGTGCAAATACACTAAATTTTACCAGTGGAAGATTCCCTTCGGCCTTTGTAACCACCTATATAATGAAATCGGTAGTGAGGGAGCTATTCTACGACACCTACTCACTATATCTGGACTACATTATCGCCATAGACAAAACTTCCGAAGACTATGTGATGAACCTGAACGCACTTTTACAGAAACTACAGGCAACCCTGAAGCTGAGCGTCAGGAACCTTCAGCTCTTCGCCAATAAATCAAGATTACCTAGGCTATATAGTTTTGTAATCGAGGGCGTGGTCACGGATCGAAAGGATATGTGTGAGGTGTGGGGGAGACCGTGTCTTTGGACAAACGAGATGAGAGAAGCTTATTGGACTGTGTCATTATAGTCACCGTTTCATCAGAGGTTTCTCTAACATCCCAAAGCCATCACTAGCCTGACTAAGGAACACCGATCACAGCACTGAACAGGGAAGCCGAGAAGGTCCAACCACTGAAATGAGTACCCTGCAGCGCGCAAATTTTGGAGTTCCAACAGCCTGATGTCTGCTTCACTAGCGCTCGCGATATCAAGGTGCACTGCTCCAGATCCAGAACAGGCAGGAACACTAATTACTTACATCAACAAGCTAACCAGACCCTAGAAGAGCTACTGCGTTAGCCATTGGAAGCTCCACTGAGTACTTCCATAAATACCTGTATGACCACTCGTTCTCACTTGATTCCTGAGTTTCAGGAATCTGTAAGTCCAGATAGCTTCTTGGATCAAGAGGCTACAAAAACACGAATTTTCATCCATGAATCACCGAGAATAGAGTCACTCCAATAGGAATACTTTATATGCCTGCGGAAGTGTGGGATAGCGCAGGTCTGCGGGTGGACCAGTTGGTGGATGCCGATGAGAGGTCAGACCTAGGAGAATAAGAGGAGGAAACATACCGAGCTGGGAGGACATTGTACTGAGATCTAAATCTAAACCATTAGTATGTTCATGAAGCTCTCTGAAAGACAACAAAGTAGGAGTTCATAAACAGAAAGTAGCTATCTGTTCCCGGAACAAGGTTAAGGATAACCTGAAGGATGTGCCGTGGAAATATCGATGACATTTTAGACCCAACGAAAGATAGAGAAACTTCGACAACGGTACCAACGGCTACGCCTAACAATAGACGCTTAATTATGGTAGCGGCAATGTGGCGTGTGTGCGGCGAGCTGTGGCTCCCAGACCAGGAGCAGCATATTAACGTAGGGGCACCATTGGGACGCATTGCCAAATACATTTACTGGGTCGTTTCCTATGACTGAGGGGGAAACTAGTGCTTGCTGGTAACCATAGACTATTTCATCAATTGTCCCGAAGTGGACGGCATCCCCAAACAAGAGGCAATTGTCTCGAGGATCTGCCACCGGATTGGAACCTAGACCAGGGTATCAACTTCGGGTGAAACCCAGATTTGGAACGGTTTTCGGTGCATAAGATCTACACCATAGGGATAGATCGGGACGTCAAGAACATCTGTGAAAAATTGTGACGAGCCATTAACCTTGGGATTACAGTCTGAAAGAAGAGCTTTTATCCCGAGATGCAATTACCCTTTAAGGGTTCTACCAGGTTGTCAAAAAGATTAATGACTTGGTCTACCGAATCCAGAAGCTACCCCAAGAGAGAGGATACGAGAGCTGCATTTGGACCACCTGACACGCAAGGATGGTGCAGGTTGATATGATCAGCTTCGAGCCGGAGCGTCACTTCTCGTAATGCCAGATGACTTCTTCGTTCCGCTTTCACAATGTTAAAGTCGTCATGAACCATTACAGGCGGCTTTGGGTTCTACGGTCTCGTTGGAAGCTGGTTCCATTGAGGCCTGGAAAAACGGTTGGTAGCAGGACTATGGCAACGTCCACGAAAATTCGCAGCGCTCAAGATGATATAAAATTCGTAGTACAGTAGAAACGATGGTTTTGTGCCGGTGACCTTGTTTCCTCGCGCACTGAAGCGAGTCTATGTCTAATGCCAGGCAGCTCTTTGTAAATGTGGTGTATGGAAACGGTAAACAAACAGTAAAACAGAAAACCCGGGAAAATAAACCGGCAAAAGAATAACTAAGTAGTATACTATCATGTGACTCACCGTATTGTTGTTCATTCCTAGAATGACGGCTGCTACGGGCGGGTGCGAGATCGCGCTGCTCACAGAACAATGTATTGCACTTCGTCTCTAAACTTTTTAATGGCACCCAAATATGACACGGGCCAATCTCTTATCTCATGTCTCTCCTGTCTCTCCTTATCTCATGTCTCTCATGTCAAGACCTTATTGTTCCTTGTTTTCTTCCACGCGAAACCCATGTCACGTAAGATAATATTTAAACTAGTGCTTCCCCCTTTAAGGTTAATGGAATCCTTAAGCTTCAGGAGCAGATTTCTGACAGTGGGCACGGTTTTCTCCTGAATATAAAAATTGTAAATTGTTTGCCGAATCACACACCTATCAGTCATCAATGTCTGTGATCCATTTTGGTACACGATGTACCTTTCCAGGTGTCCCAAAGGACACCTTTGTCCCTGTTCCTCACATGTTCCCCCTTCTTTAATTATTTTACGTATTGTCCTCTCAGATACTTTTGTTGCTGCACTCACCCTCCCTTGCACTTTCTTCAATGGAATTAGAATATCGCCAGAAGCTGCTTCCCGTTTCATGAAGAAATGGATGTTATTAACAACTTCACGTGTTTGGCTGTGCAGTGTTTTCCCACCAAGTTTGCTTTGAATGGGAGGCATTTTAGTCTAAATAAGCAAATACATATACACGCGCACACACATACACACAAGACACAAAACACTAATCACGAATACGATTAATAATCACTTTCTAAAACTTGTAAAACTGAACGTGCTGGCACCGAAGCGGTAGAAGACGGATGTTGCACGGTCAAAGCTCTCCACGATACTGGCCATTTCAGTATACTGCGCATGACCGAGAACATAGGCTCGGCAACTGGGCTCTAAACGATTGCGCACCCAGTCTTCACCGGCACAAATCCATCGATCCTGCTGTAAGGGTTAGTAAAATCATTTCAGTTCCGGCAGCGATACAAGTAAGATGGCGTTGAAAAACAACAGTTTAACAAACGAAGATTATGAAAAAATGTTTATTTAAACGCAAATAAATAAAGTTCATGGAAAATTTCAGTTTTGTTAAATATAACTTGCTAAATATATAAAAGAAGTATAGCTTGATAAATTTCTTTTAAAAATGTAAATCGCAAAATTGAGGCAGTATTTTTAACACTTAAATGATTTCAGTCTAATTATATAATATATAAAGTCAATAACAGCCCGCCTTAAAGCAATATGTGTATGTAAAAATATATAAAAAGTGTATATTACAGTCATTGTAAATGTTTATATTATTGTATACATGTGTAATAATGTTATGTGAATGTATTACGTAATTTAATAATGTAGGAGCTGTGAGAATAATAGGTTAAAAGTTGCTAACAATAAGGTAACTTTGAGGCAATAAAGAGTAAGAAAGTTAATAATGCTAGTAGTCATTATTGGAGCAACAATAATGTAAATTTTGTGACAGTTTATAAAATAGCCAATCAACAACCAGGAAAAGCTTTAGTTAAATGAACTTATTCTATTGGACTAGGATTAGCCAAACAGAGACTTGAAATACAGAAATTTACAAATTTTAAGCGGTTGAAATCAAGTCAGTTGCTTGTAGACAGTGCTCATAACTGGACGCGTTGGTTGTAGACAGACGCGAGACATGTCCTCAAAACATTCAATACGTATTTTGTGTGAGAAAATAGTTTACGTGTTTAAAAAGTGCAAGTAATTAATAAAAGAATCTCACAGCTCTCTATATCAGTGAAGTGTTATTTAAATCGTGTCAAGCATTAATAAATGAAGTAAAATTATAATCTGTGTAAGCCTACATTCTTCAGTCGCACCACAATCCTGCAAAGAGGAACATGTCTCTAACAATAATGCTGACGCAACCGAGGCAAACATAAATATATAATATTTAAAGAAACAGTCAAAATTACAAAGTTAATTTTTTTTAAACATTTGGGGCAAAGGCCACCGGAAAGTACATTTGGGGCGAAGGCTACCGGAAACTTTTTACCGTACGTGAGGTTGCAACTACTTCAAGTTCGGCTCCCCAACAGTCGAAATATAATACATCTACAAACTGACTGTCCATACGTGGGGCAGAAACCAACAACTTCAAATTGGCTCCCAAAGCGTGGGGAAAATAACAATGCAACAAAAATCTTCTTCAAATGTGACATGTCTTCTCCAAAAAAATATATTAATATGTAAAATACTGCTGCAGCAAGGACATCGTTGAAAGAAGCAGTAGTGTAGCTGATGATTCGGATTTAAAGGTCGTAGAGCCTATTCTAGAAATGAATAATTAATTTACAGTTATAGCATATCCATTTCTTTTGCTTTTGATAGTTTATTGTCTTTCTTATGACCTTTATCAATACGATATGCTCATAATCTCTATTTATGAACACCGGAAGAAGGGTTCTACAAATCTACACTATTCGCAACACATGCCGCATCTCCTGAAAATGCGACAGCATTTCTGGCGTGAAGGATTATTTCTTTAAGATCGAATCAAAATGCTTGAACATACAGAGGAGCAGACAGTCACGTAAAATATTAAACGACTTCCAATAAGAGTTGGGGTAATGGGAATTCCATTGCAGAGTAAATATTTGCTTCACCCTGAAACAAAAACGAACTCTCTATATTGCAACTCATTTCTCAACCACAACCAGCGTTAAATGCCGAACTACTACATGAACATGCTATCTAATAACGAATTTTAACATACCGTTCTCCTTTAAGGTTATTGTAGAAATAGAATAATTTAAATTTTAACTCTGCTTGCTAAAAGAAAGCGCAAGTCATTTCTGTAATCTGCGTGAAGAAACTACAGTAGAAAGTGAACATTCCTCTCTAGGGTATGAAATTTCATTTTGTAAGCCCGTGAAGGGGAAGGGGATTTGAAAATGCCATGCAATAACACCTTCAGTTCCGAAAGAATTTCTACACGTTAATAAGACCGCTTAAGAACTGGATGCTATATGCTGGTCTTAAAATTCCAAATTCTTTCTATGTAACCGTGAGAAACAACTAAATATCTACACGATTTAAAAAGAATGATAAAGTGTTGAGCAATTCGAACCATTAATAACGGATATTTCGGAAATGGGTTATGGCACAAAAAAGTTACATGAAATAAATTGTGTTTTAAATAGATCTAATTACTTTCTCTACTACGTATAGTAAGTAGGGGAAGTATTGTATTTCACCCAAAAATTCGATACCGAGATTTCAACGGAAATATATGTTTTGAGACACCCTGAATCAAAAAAAAAAAAACATTTTTGGAAACATGTCCGTGTGTGTCTGAGTCAGTGTCTGTCTGTGAACAGCATAACTCAGAAATGAACAGTCGGATAAACACCAAACTTGGTATTTAGGTTCAGTATCTTCCAGAGATGCGACACGAAGATTTTCAAGAAAATCCCCCCACCCCAGATTACCCTTTACATGGAACATTTTCCAAAAATTTAATTTTCTCAAAAATGGCTCTTAACGATTTTGAATAAAATACCATAAGTTTAAGACATTTTTATGGCAAATGAATTGTATATTTCGAATTTTCTGAGAATGTCTCCAAAAGTATTCTTCATTGTGAACGACTTTTGCATAACTGGTAAACCATAAGAGATAGACAAAATTTTACTACACAAAAAATGTAGATCGCGTTAAAATACACAATTGATGTCATATACATTTTTTTTGTTGAGTGAACCATTTTCGAGATATAGTTGTTATTCCCTTAAATGTTCCAATACCTATACGTTTTCTCAAATGGAAATTCGTTATTCTTTTTTTTTCCTGGTAATGCAAAGAGAATGGAATGCTCCACATAGTAACCAGCTCTTAAAATATTTAAGTATCGCTTAAAACCTACCAATCCCCCTTGCATCTACAAGAAAATTAGCAATAAGATTAACCTCGATATCTCCATTAACATGAAGCATGTGGAGAATAAGCGTTTGTAAAAATAGTTTGTACAAGAGTAGAGAAAGTCATGTGAGTGTAACACATCAGTTTTTTCTCGTATAGTACCTTTTCGTCTATCGCTTAATGTTTACAACTGTACAAGACTATACAAAACTCCTTCCGACTGAAGAGGACTTCATAAGCTATTCCCAGTAAATTCAATATACGAGTAGATTTGACCAACAGAGAAATGTTACGTACCTTCACATTTAATACGCCTATAGCCATTTTTAAAATGTTTAATCAGGTAGCCGTGGGTGTAGCTGATCTTAATATCCACCTGCTTCACTCCTATTTCGTTGGACATAGATATCAGAGGCTTCTGTATTATGTGAAAGCTGAGAAACCCTTGTAGTTATTTAGAATATCATGGGGAATTTACAGAATTGCGGTCCTAAAGGCTAATAGGGAGGTTTCAACATACGAATCTTTGCAAATAATACGGAATTATCATTGAGGTTTAAAAAGCCACTCGTGCAACGCCAGGTAAACCAGGTATTAATATTAAAAAAACCTGATATGTTACATTCACATGACTTTCTGAACCAACACTTTTACAAACTATTCTTACTAAAGCTAATTCTTGTATCTGCCTCATGTTAATCCAGATAAACATTTGTAGAAATGGTTTTATTACACATTTCGTTGGAGGTAGGTGCACTGGCTTCCGTTTATGGCGTCACCGCAGCTTCGGGAGCCATTTTACTAATCTTCTCATCAGGCACGTAAATAACAGGGAGGGGTGTGTCTGGAGCGTTCTACCTTTGTTGTTCGACCAAGCAGTGGTGTGTGTTAGCTGTAGCTCACGCGATGTTTGCAAATATTTCGGAGGTGCATCGCGGAAGAATTGTGAGCACGTGGGAACCCAATTTGTCATCTGAAGACGTTTCTAGGGCAATTTCATGAAGCTGGATAGGTTATTAACATAATGTATAGTATATGTGTCCTCTTTGAGCGTAAAATGTATAACTTACTTCAGTGTTATGTTATAATTGCCATTAAAAATACTATTTCATGGAGATTGTTTTTTAGTTTAGCGTCCATTAACCGTTTAGGTCACATTGGGCGATGAATGAAATTATGCTCAAATGAGTCCGGGGTCAACAGAGCTTAAAGTTACCCGACATTCATCTTTTCAGAATAAGGGGAAACCACGGAAAAACCTTATCCGGGTAACTCATCCTAATCGAAACCCGAACTCTTGAATGTGAGGCAGACACACTACCCCCGCACCACAGAAGATGGAGTTTTACTTACGTGTATATTTAGAGTGTACAGATGTTCAATAATGTCTAGTAAATGTGTCCTCTTTGAGAGTAAAAAGTATAATATATTTCAGTTTTACATTATGCTGACATTAAAATATTTTTTTCGTGGAGATATTGTGTTTAGTTGTGTATTTAAACATACGCAAGTCTCGTGAACATTTACTTTATTTCTGCAATATTATTTGTAACATACAGCTGACTTATATAACTAAAATGTCTTTATTAAATCATTATTTTTACAAACTCTTATTCTCCATCTATTTCATATTAATCGAGATAAACATTTGCAGAAACGATCTTTTGACATGCAAAGATATTTACATTTTACACATAGCGACCAGTTGTAAAAATATTTGACTATCGCTTAAGGCCTACTATGTTCCCCTTGTTTTGTATTTGCAAGGGCAATATAGAAATACAGTAGCCTTTAAGCATGGACATATCTCTTAATAGCTGGTTGCTAGGTGCAGCACCATTCTCTTTGCCACAAATTAATACTCTTTGCATATCCAAGACAAAAAAATGAATAACGAATTCCCATTTGAGAAAATAAGTATTGAAAAATTTAAGGGAATAACAAGCAATATCTCGAAAATGGTTCACTCAACAACAAAAAATGTATATGACATAAACTGTGTATTTTAACGCGATCTACATTTTTTGTGCAGTAAAATTTTGTCTATCTCTTATGGTTTACCAGTTATGCAAAAGTCGTTCACAATGAAGAATACTTTTGGAGACATTTCCAGAAAATTAAAGATATACATTTTATTTGTCATGAAAATATCTTAAACATATGATATTTTAATCAAAATCGTTAGTCATTTTTGAGAAAATAAATATTTTCTAAAAATGTTACATGTACTTAAAGGGTAATCTGGGGTGGGGGAATTTTCTTGAAAACGTTCGTGTCGCATCTCTGGAAGATACTGAACCTAAATACCAAGTTTGGTGTTTATCCGAGTGTTCGTTATTGAGTTATGCTGTTCACAGACACACACACACACACACACACACGGACATGTTTCCAAAAATGCTGTTTTTGGATTCAGGGGTCTCAAAACATATATTTCCGGTGAAATCTCGGTATCGAATTTTTGGGTGGAATACAATACTTCCCCTACGTAGTAGAGAAAGTAATATGTTACACACCTTTTGTGTATATCTGGGTATTTTAAAGCAGTGTTTTCAACTGGAATCACATGACAATGTTACGAAGTTTATGGTATCCACTATTTTTCTATAAAATATTTTACAGTTTCGCAGCTATTTTTCCCCCCATGCCATCTTCCATATCATTCAGCTTGTCGATAGCTTCTTTCATAACGGTCATTTGTTTAACCAGTTCATCTCCAGAATTTTCTAAAGTTTGAATTACAGAGGGTAGAAATCCAAAATTCGATGCAATGTAGGTCAATTGACGTTTAATATCAGGACCACATAAAAGAGCTTGGGCGGTGTTTAATGCAGCTGCAGCGTACTATCGAACCTTTGCATCATGTGTTTAACGAAATTCTTAGAATAGTATTCGCAAGCTTCCGCATCATGTTCGAACTGGTGAGGTGCAGTGGTTACCATGCTAGCCTCTAGTTCCCGAGGTCGCGGGTTCAAACCCAGCGGAAGGGAAGTAAAGGCGGTGGTCCCGTGTCGTAGATTTACGGCACGTAAAAGAAGCTCAAGCCTGATAAAGAGGCCTCTGAGCAAAATTACCGGTCTTTCACGCCCAATATAGAATGGGACGCTAAGGACCACAGCAGTTAAAGAGTGTCCATAAATAAAACCCAATTTAATTTTGAGAAAGAGGAACACCAAGATAGAGATCCCGAAATAATGCCACACGTGAAGGCATTTTCACAAATACCTTCTTGACAGTCCCTACAAACTTATCAACGGCAGGAAACAGATCGTACCTCTTCTGCAAGTCTGTGGCAGGCATGGACAAGATACGGGTTAACTTTGTGTAACTGATTTGAAAATGGGTTTTTGCCCGTAACAATCAAACGTACTTTATCGTGTTTTACACCCGATGGCCATAGTACTTTCATGCATTGTTAAATACTGCACTTATGGTAGAATAATTCGCAACACTGACTACATACCTCACTTGTTAGAAGATACGGTCCAATGGGGCCTTCTGAATCCAGTGCTCCAACAACCACATTTACACAAATCGCCCAACAGCATCTGTCGTTTCATCCATAAAAACCCATATGTTGCAGTTATTACGTTCATTCTTATACTACAATGCACTTATCATAACATTTTTGTACCTAGTACTTACGTAACGTTGTAGGTTGCAGAATAGGTTTGCCAGTGTGCTTTACTAAACACGCACGCAACTTCGTGTCCTGTAGTGTCTGTAACGGAATATTGGCAGACATAAATGCCGCGCATAGCTATTCATTAAACGTTTGATTTGATGGAAGTGGCTCTTGTAGCAGTTTAAAAAAATCTGATGTGTTACACTCACATGACTTTCACTACCCTTGTACAAACTATTTTTACAAACGCTTATTCTCCATATGCTTCATGTTAATCGAGATGTTAATCTTATTGCTAATTTTCTTGTAGATGCAAGGGGAATTGGTAGGCTTTAAGCGATAGTCAAATATTTTAAGAGCTGGTTGCTATGTGGAGTATTCCATTCTCTTTGCATCACCAGGACAAAAAACAAAATGAATAACGAATTTGAGATAATGTATAAGTATTGGAAAATTTAAGGGAATAACAAGCAATATCTCGAAAATGGTTCACCCAACAAAAAAAAATGCATATGACATAAATTGTGTATTTTAACGCAATCTACATTTTTTGTGTAGTAAAATTTTGTCTATCTCTTATGGTTTACCAGTTATGCAAAAGTTGTTCACAATGAAGAATACTTTTGGAGACATTCCCAGAAAATTCAAGATATACATTTTATTTGTCATAAAAATATCTTAAACATATGATATTTTAATCAAAATCGTTAGAACCATTTTTGAGAAAATTAAAATTTTCGAAAAATGTTCATGTAGGGTAATCTGGGGTGGGGGGATTTTCTTGAAAACCTTTGTGTCGCATCTCTGGAAGATACTGAACCCAAATACCAAGTTTGGTGTTTATCCGACTGTTCGTTTCTGAGTTATGCTGTTCACAGACACACACACACACACACGGACATGTTTCCTAAAATGTTTTTTTTGGATTCAGGGGGTCTCAAAACATGTATTTCCGTTGAAATCTCGGTATCGAGTTTTTGGGTGGAATATAATACTTCCTCTACTTACTATACGCAGTAGAGAAAGTAAAAAATGAGCTTTATGATACTTTTTGACTGCTAAGGTTCTTAGCGTCTCATTCTATATTGGGCGCGAAAGACTGGAAATTTTGTTTAGAGGCCTCTTTATCAGGTTTGAGGTTCTTTTGCGTGCCACAAAACTACCACACAGGACCACTGGCTTTACTTCCCTTCCGAAGGAAGCCATGCTAAGGAGTTTTACGCCCGAAAAAATGCATCGCCCTCCACCGGGTTTGTAGCAGTTTATCGTCACATTTTTCAATACAGCCTTATGTGTTTCCGTGTTGATATGTCTTCACACATTATTCGATCTGCTATGCGCAGAGGCAATTGTGCTGTTGCACAGTTTGCAATAAAGGTTTTCATTAATGATAGAAAAAAGCATTTCCCCCATGTTCCAATATACAGGGTGGACTATTTAAGTTAAGACTGTACAGTATCTCCAAAACTAACATTTGTAGAAAGAAATGTTTGTATGGGGGAAACTAAGTACTATTAGTCATTTTTACTTTCTCTACTACGTATAGTAAGTAGGGGAAGTATTGCATTCCACCCAAAAATTCAATACCGAGATTTCACCGGAAATACATGTTTTGAGCCCCCCTGAATCCAACAAAAGCATTTTTGGAAACATGTCCCTGTGTGTGTGTGTGTGTGTGTGTGTGTGTGTGTGTGTGTGTGTGTGTGTCTGTCTGTGAACAGCATAACTCAGATACGAACAGTCGGATAAACACCAAACTTGGTATTTGGGTTCAGTATCCGCCAGAGATGCGACACAAAGGTTTTCAAGAAAATCCCCCGACCCCAGATTACCCTTTACATGGAACATTTTTCGAAAATTTTATTTTTCTCAAAAATGGTTCTATAGATTTTGATTAAAATATCATATATTTAAGATACTTTCATGACAAATAAAATGTATATCTCGAATTTTCTGGGAATGTCTCCAAAAGTATTCTTCATTGTGAACGACTTTTGCATAACTGGTAAACCATAAGAGATAGACAAAATTTTACTACACAAAAAATGTAGATCGCGTTAAAATACACAATTTATGTCACATACATTTTTTGTTTGTTGAGGGAACCATGTTCTAGATATTGATTGTTATTCCGTCAAATTTTCCAATAATTATACTTTTTCTCACATGGGAATTCGTTATTCTTTTTTTTTGTCCTGGTAATGCAAAGAGAATGGAATACTCCGCATAGCAACCAGCTCTTAAAATATTTGACTATCGCTTAAAGCCTACCATATTCCCCTTGCATCTACAAGAAAGTTAGCAATAAGATTAACATCTCGATATCTCGATTAACATGAAGCATATGTAGAATAAGCGTTTGTAAAAATAGATTGTACAGGAGTAGAGAAAGTCATGTGAGTGTAACACATCAGACTTTTTATTTGGGGGACAGTTTAGGGTAAATTTAATTTGACGCTAATTGTAGATTACTATTTAAAAAGATAACCTAAAATGACTATCATAACGTCCTCCAAACAAAACACGACTAATGGCATTTACTTCCCCCATAATATCAAGCAACTTTTATTCAAGACATTTCTTTCTACAACGCTTAGTTTTGGAGATATTGTACAGCCTCAACTTAAATATTCCATCCTGTATACTTTTGTAGCGTTGTGGACATTCGTGCCCTTTCCTTTGACATTTTGACTGCGTGAACACTGTACAGCGATACACTTGATTCAACTGTACAGTTAGCCCTCACGTTGTAAATAGTCGGACTACAGGACACCTCTAAACAAATGTAACGACTCAGACGTCGGAGCCTAGCTATTATAAGTAATGGCGAGTAAAGGTATTGCTCAAAGTTATATATTCATATATGAATAATCTAGAACGGTTTACATAAAACAGGACGCCACCGTATGGCGATAAAGTAAACAGATATACACACCTCCTCTTTGCTATACGTACTCCACTTGTGAAGGTCAGTAGAATGTTGCCTGAAGCTGCGATGACGCACAAATGGAAGCGAGTGCCAAGGGAAATATAATAGGCTTAAGTTAAGTAATAGTCAAACCCATCGCTATATGATGGCTTTGAAATTCCGTTTTCTTTGCACGACCACAAGAAATAAATAAATAAAACTAATAGAGACTTAGCAGTTTAAAGAAGTATTTAACAATCACACCAATAATAAAGAGCATCTCGAAAATAGAGAATGCCACAACATTACCTTGATATAAATTGTATGCTTTAACGAGATCTGCATTTTTTTTACTGTAAGTTTTTGTCTATCTTTCATTATAAATCTCGAAAACTACACAGACATAGAACACCTAGTCCAAAAGTGCCATACTTGCATAATTGAGGCATACAACGGGACATTCCACCTAAGTAAGGGAAGAACTAACAAGCACTAAGGAAAATCTGTACTGTGGTGGAATCTTGAACTAACTGTAATGAGGAAGGGAATAACATACTCCAGCGAAGGTATCAAAAAACCTTCAATACGAAGAATTAAGAGAACATAGGAAAAACATGTACGTGGAAGCCAATCGAAATTACTGGCAGTTAGTGAATACGAGCAAATTAATACCTTGGAAGGAATTCTGCAGCGTTACGGACCAAGCCAACCCGTGGTACTTAGTGTGTAAAAATTGCAGCGTGTAAAGTTAAGGAGAAAAGCATACTCACAATGATCAAGAGCGAAGACGGCACATATACAGCTGATACAGGACACTTTAAAGCATGTGATAGAACACTTTATACCAGATGATGATGAGCACAACGACGACGAACATCATGCACAACTGAGAAGAGAAATAGTAGAACCTTTACATACTCCGAACGATGCTAAATTTACAAAGGAGGAAGTGAGGCAGTATTTTTAACAATTGAATAATTTCAATTAAGTTATATAATATGTAATTTCGATAACAGCCCGCCTTGAAGCAATATGTATGTAATAATTTATAAAAATGTATGTAACAGTCATTGCAAATGCTTATATCATTGTAAACATGTTCAATAATTATATGTGAATGCATTAGGTAATTTAATAATGTAAGAGCTGTGAGAATAATAAGTTTAAAGTTGCTAACAATGAGGTAACAATGAGGTAACCTTGAGGCAATAATGAGTTTGAGATTTAAATGTTACTAGTCATGATTAGAGCAACGATAATGTAAATTTTGTGACAGTTTAAAAATAGGCAATCAACAGCCAGAAAAAGATTTAATAAAATGCAGGTATTCTATTGGACTAGGATTAGCCAATCAGAGACTTGAAATACAGAAGCTTACGGGTTTGGACGGTTGAAATATGTTCAGTTGCCTGCAGACCTTGGTAGTGACCGGATGGTAGATGTGTTCTCTAAAGAAATATTACGTATTCGTGTGAAACGAAATTTAAGTATACACTTTAACAAAGTATTAACTTAAAGAATCTTACAGCCCTTAATATCAGTGTAGTGCTATTTAATTTGTGTCAAGGATTAATAAAAGAAGTGAATTTAAACTTAAAATCTGAGTAAACCTACATTCATGTCGCACCACGCCCTGGTTAAGAGAAACGTGTCTCTAAACTAATACTGAAGCAGCCGAGGCAAAAGCATTAAACATAAATAATATCTATAGAAGCAGTGTAATAACAAAGTTAATATAATATTTTTAAAAAAACTTAGAGCGTAACAACAAAAATACATCTTCAAATCGGCTTCACATACGTAGTAGCATATTACGTAACAAACAATCTACTTCAAATTAACGCCCAAAGCGTGGTGCAAACTTCAACAACAGAACACTTTCTCAAATTGGTTTTCCAAATGTGTGGAGTTAAATTACATAAACAACGTAAAGAACAATACTTCAAATATACCTGGAAGCCAATCGAAATTACTGGCAGCTAGTGAATACGAGTAAATTAATACCTTGGAAGGAATTCTGCAGCGTTACGGACCAAGCCAACCCGTGGTATTTAGTGTGTAAAAATTGCAGCGTGTAAAGTTAAGGAGAAAAGCATACAACGATCAAGAGCGAAGACGGCACATATACAGCTGATACAGAGGACACTTTAAACATATGATAGAACACTTTATACCAGATGATGATGAGCACAACGACAACGAACATCATGCACAATTGAGAAGAGAAATAGTAGAACCTTTACATACTCCGAACGATGCTAAATTTACAAAGGAGGAAGTCAGAAGTGCACTTCATCTTTTCGACCCAACAAGTCACCGAGAGAGGATGGCTTATCCAGCAATGTTCTCCTGGGATGTTCTTTACTGAAATGTACAACAATTGTTTTAAAAATGGGTACTTTCCAAAATTATGGAAGAGATCACCAATAATTTCAATAATTAAACCTGGCAAAGAAGGGCGCAAAGACGTCTCAAAATACCGACCCATCAGCTTAATCAACACAGATGGTAAAATTCTAGAGAAATTAATGATAGACAGGATATTCCACTACATGCGCTCAAACAGACTGTTTAGCGACCGGCAACATGGATTCGCGCTGCAGAGAAGTACAGTAGATGCTGTGATGGCAGTAAAACAATTATGTACCTATTGGAAAACCTACGTCGCTCTGATTAACTTGGACGTGCAGAGAGCATTTGATGCGGTATACTGGCCAAGCATTTTGAGTAATTTAGGACAAGTGAAATGTCCGAAAAACCTATATGCACTGACCCAGGACTACTTTCGAGATGGAAAAGCAAGTTTATGTATCAATGGCTACAGAGCTGAAAAGGAGGTGGAAAAAGGGTGTCCACAAGGCTCGAGTTGTGGCGCTAGATTATGGAATGCATCAAAACTGTCACTTTTATTACAGTCTACTTCTGCACCGTCTTTGGACTCAACTGTCACTTAGAGAGCTCAGTGGCTCTCGCACTTCGACCTAAGGATCTTTAGTGGTATCCCTTTTCCTTTCATAGGAACTCAAGTTCCTCGGAGCTTATTGGCTCCAGAACTCCCTTTCCTGAGATAGGATCTTTAAATCCGCATATCCAATGTTGAAGCCCCAAAGACTCAAAGTGTTCTTTTACCCAGGACCTCGCAATTTTTAGGCAGTATTTTTAACACTTAAATGATTTCAGTCAAATTATATATTATGTAAATTCAATAACAGCCCGCCTTGAAGCAATATGTGTATGCAATAATTTGTAAAATGTATGTAACAGTCATTGCATATGCTTATATTATTGTAAACATGTTCAATAATGGTATGTGAATGTATTACGTAATTTAATAATGTAGGAGTTGTGAGAATAATAGGTTAAAAGTTGCTAACAATGAGGTAACTTTGAGGCAATAATGAGTAAGAATGTTTAATAATGCTACTAGTCATTATTGGAGCAACAATAATATATTTTAGTGACAGTTTATAAAATAGCCAATCAACAACCAGAAACAGCTTTAGTTAAATGAAGGTATTCTATTGGAGTAGGATTAGCCAATCAGAAACTGAAAAGGAGAAAATTTTACAAATTTAGAGTTCAGTTGCCTGCAGAAAGTGTTACTAACCAGATGCAATAAAGTGTCCTCAAGAAATATAATATGTATTCGTGTGAGACGAAAAGTAAGTTTACGTGTTAAAAAGTGTAATTAATTAATAAAAAGAATCTCACAGCTCTCTACATCAGTGAAGTGTTATTTAAATCGTGTCAAGCTTTACTAAAAGGAGTGAAGTAAAATTATAATCTGTGTAAGCCTACATTCTTGTTGCATCACAACCCTGCTAAGATAAACGTGTCTCTAACAATAATACTAATGCAGCCGAGACAAACATAAATATATAATATTTAAATAAATAGTCAGATTACAAAGTTAATATTTTTTTAAACTTGGGGCAAAGGCCACCTGAAAGTACATTTGTGGCGAAGGCTACCGGAAACTGTTTACTATACGTGCGGTTGCAACTACTTCAAGTGTTCGGTTCCCCAACAGTTGAAATATAATACAACTCCTTCAATACAAACTAATTTAAATTGACGCCCAAAGCGTGTTGCAAACAAGTTAAAAGAAAACACGTTCTTCAACTAGGCTTCCATACGTGAGACAACAAAAACCGTTCTTCAGTTTAAACTCAGATAATACATGGAAGTGAAAATTTGGCGATTACATGTCTGTTGTTTTTAACTAGGGAAAGCAGTAATATAAACCGAAAATTGTTAATCTAATGGATTGTGCAAATGCATTTTACCAGTATTATACAGTCCTATGTAATGTGCAATACTTACAGAAAAATTAAGGGAAATCAGGTGTAGTAGTGCAAAAAAAATAAAAAGCCTGCAAGCCCTAAGGGGTTTTCTAAACTGTAAATTCACTACACTGTATGGTAGCATGGTGTAGCAGATTAATGTTATGACTGGTTCAGTTTTAAGAGGTGGTTGCGACTCATAAATGGGAGTGTCTTGTTTATCAAAGTTGGCTATTTTAATAGGTTTTCAGTTATTTCCAGTTTTGTCCGAACATCAACATGAGCACATGTAAATATGATAATTTCATATCTACCGGTCTCACTGATAAAAACAATCAGATTTTAGATAAATTGTTCACCTTCTAGATCCATTTACAGCTCAGTGTGAACTGTACAGTGAATTTACAGTTAGGAATCCAGTACGGGTCTTATGGGCTTCTACATTTTATGTATTCACTGTACTGTATTTTTTAATCGATATTGAATTTTTGGGTGCAATAAAATATTTCCTCCACTCACTTTAGATAAGCGGTAGAGAAAATGAACATAGTGGTTCTAACACTAGCGCTAAGAATAGCTAGAGACAACAAATTATTGATTAGAATATAAGGCAGCCATAAAAGCAGTGGCAGCTGCTCTCTTTAATAGTTTATTGTACATATTCTAGCTACAATTTACATTATTTCGATACATTTATACATCATATTCTTATTTTAATATATGCATGCCTCGTACCTTCCTTTCTGTTGCACAGCCAGTATGACTCCCTGGTCTTCAGCACTGCAGTGCAACATTTGCTTCCCTTTGCTGAAAACTCAAGTAATTCATTTTACTTTATCTCCCCTACCTCTCCCTCCTTCTTCTTCTCCTTGACTTTCCTCATCCATTTTCTTTCACTTTTATTAAGAAATCCCCTGTTTTCCTTTTCTTTACTTGCTGTTTACTTGTTAACATTTTCAATGCAACTAAATTATCCCCCATATTTTCCACTTTTGTCCCAGATTTTCTCTCTCCATTTTTTAAATCTTCAGCTAGATAATGTTCTACACTTCCCTCGCCATCACAAAATTCACACATTTCTTTATCATTACCTCTTAGCCACTTAGGAATATCCTTCCTCTTCTTTATCCAAGCTAACCCTTCTTTTTACTTTCTCTACTACGTATAGTAAGTAGGGGAAGTATTGCATTCCACCCAAAAATTCGATACCGAGATTTCACCGGAAATACATGTTTTGAGACGTCCTGAATCCAAAAAAAGCATTTTTGGAAACATGTCCGTGTGTGTGTCTGTGTGTGTGTGTGTGTGTGTGTCTGTGTGTGTGTGTGTGTGTGTGTGTCTGTGTGTCTGTGAACAGCATAACTCAAAAACGAACAGTCGGATAAACACCAAACTTGGTATTTAGGTTCAGTATCTTCCAGAGATGCGACACGAAGGTTTTCAAGAAAATCCCCCCACCCCAGATTACCCTTTACATGGAACATTTTTCGAAAATTTTAATTTTCTCAAAAATGGCTCTAACGATTTTGATTAAAATATCATATGTTTAAGATATTTTTATGACAAATAAAATTTATATCTTGAATTTTCTGGGAATGTCTCCAAAAGTATTCTTCATTGTGAACGACTTTTACATAACTGGTAAACCATAAGAGATAGACAAAATTTTACTACACAAAAAATGTAGATCGCGTTAAAATACACAACTTATGTCATATACATTTCTTTTGTTGAGTGAACCGTTTTCCAGATATTGCTTTTTATTCCCTTAAATTTTCCAATACTTATACTTTTTCTCAAATTCGTTCTTCATTTTTTTTATGTCCTGGACATGCAAAGAGAATGGAATGCGCCACATAGCAACCAGCGTTAAAATATTTGACTATCGCTTAAAAGCTACCATATTTCCCTTGCATCTACAAGAAAATTACCAATAATATTGACATCTCGATATCTCGATTAACATGAAGCATATGGAGAATAGGCGTTTGTAAAATTAGATTGTACAAGAGTAGAGAAAGTCATGTGAGTGTAACACATCAGATTTTTTTTTTTTTTACTTTCTCTACTACGTAGAGTAAGCAGAGGAAGTATTGCATTCCACCCAAAAATTCGATACCGAAATTTCATCGGAAATACATGTTTTGAGATCCCCTGAATCCAAAAAAAAAACATTTTTGGAAACATCTCCGTGTGTGTGTGTCTGTGTGTGTCTGTGTGTGGGTGTCTGTGAACAGCATAACTCAGAAACGAACAGTCGGATAAACACCAAACTTGGTATTTAGGTTCAGTATCTTCCAGAGATGCGACACGAAGGTTTTCAAGAAAATCCCCCACCCCAGATTACCCTTTACATGGAACGTTTTTCGAAAATTTTAACTTTCTCCAAAATGGCTCTAACGATTTTGATTAAAATATCATATGTTTAAGATATTTGCATGACAAATAGAATGTATATCTTGAATTTTCTGGAAATATCTCCAAAATTATTCTTCATTGTGAACGACTTTTGCATAACTGGTAAACCATAAGAGATAGACAAAATTTTACTACACAAAAAATTTAGATCGCTTTAAAGTACACAATATATGTCATATACATTTTTTGGTCGAGTGAACCATTTTCCAGATATTGCTTGTTATTCCCTTAAATTTTCCAATACTTATATTCTCAAATGGGAATTCGTTATTCATTTTTTTGTCTTGGATATGCAAAGAGTATTAATCTGTGGCAAAGAGATGGTGCTGCACATAGCAACCAGCTATTAAGAGTAATGTCTATGCTTAAAGGCTACTGCATTTCTATATTGCCCTTGTAAATATATATCTATTCCCCTTACATCTACAAGAAAATTAGCAATAAGATAGAGTCTGCAAATGTTTATCTCGATTAACATGAAGTAGATGGAGTATAAGCGTGTGTAAAAATAGTTTGTACAAGAGTAGAGAAAGTCATGTGAGTGTAACACATCAGATTTTTCTTTCTTATTACACTGCTCTATATAGATAACTTTCTCTATCCCATTCCCTTTTTATTTTCCTGAAAAATTTCAAAGACTTTCAGTTTTCTATACTTCCCCATATCTCCTGCCTTTCGATATTCTCTACCCTTTCTCTCACTTTTTTCCAAATCCCGGACTGTTCCTTTCCCCTTGTAACCATGCCTATATCTTTCATTCCTATTTCTTCCAGCACCTTCTTCAAACCTGTTCCCCAACTTTTCTCATTTTTATACTCTCTCGTTGTACCACACAACTTCTACATATGTCTTCTTCTTTCTTTGTCAAGCATTTATACCAAAATTTTGCCATTCTCTCTAGCACTAAACCTTTCCGTCGTGTGTTTCCTAATTCTAGTAAGACAACTTCCTCCGGGGCCGATAGTTACTTACAAAATAACCTGTAACTGTGTCCATCTTATTTGTTAATTCTGATCCTTCCCATATTTCCACTCCTTGCTTCCACCATAGCCCTGTATAGCATCTCCAGCCAATTTATATTTACATCTTCTTACATTTATCACAGCCGCTTTGCTTTTTGCCACTTTCTTTCTACTGTGAGACTTCCAATGCCCATTATTACTTAGTCGCACCCCTAAGTAATAGAATTCTTTGACCACATCCAGCTTTTTCTTGTCCAAGTTCCGTTGCTCGCCTTTCTTTAATTTCATGCCTGTTTTAAAAACAATAATTTTGGATTTATTCATGTTTACGTTTACCATAAAAGCAATGACGGCTGCTCTCTAAGAGCACTCCAATTTTTGACAGCTTACGGCTTTGTTGTTTTATAATTCTATTACACGTAACATAGACGCTGAAATTTAAAAAAAAAGTCTACTGTGCTTCTCCTTTATACTCGATGAGACATGGCAGCAATCCCGAACAAACTTGAGTTGTGCGTGTTTTTGGGAGTTTTTGCGATGCGTAACTGGTATGACGTAATTTCGTTATGGGTGAAATACATACGGCCGTGCACACTTGAAGACGTGCACTAGACCTTACTATCTATCTCTCCGCAATAAGATTACGACAATGCCACTAGATGATAGCACACTACTACAGAAGTTTCATTCATACGAGAGTGCAAGGGCAGGAAGTTGGGAACCTCCATTCGCTTTTCAGTTTGGCATAAATCGCGCTAGATGGTAGCATGCTGAACAGTTATACCAATTAACTCACTATACAGCGAAATTTAGATCTGTTATAGTCAGTGACGGCCCGTGCCTTAAATAGTAGGTGAAGGCCTAAAATTTAAATTGATTTCTTTATGGATGCTCTTTAACTACTATGGTCCTTAACGCCCCATTCTATATTGGGCGTGAAAGACCGGAAATTTTGCTAAGAGACCTCTTTATCAGGCTTGAGGTTCTTTTACGTGCTGTAAATCTACGACAGGGGACCACCGGCTTTACTTCCCTTCCGAAATAAGCCATACTAAGGGGCTTTACGGCCGAAAAAATCCATCGCCCTCCGCCGGGTTTGAACCCACGACCTTGGGAACTAGAGGTACCCGTAGACCACGGAGGACGACAGAGGAAGGGCTGCAGGTTTTAATAAACAACGAGAGTCACATTTAAACATAATAATTTAGCTAAATAATAATTATCATGCGAGATTCTCCTATTTTATTTCTTGTATATTAGGTCAGTCCTCGGTCTTTAAGAGCAGCAAACTTATCCGTGATGTCCTCATAAAATGGCCCATTCCTTATAAGCTTACACAAAAATTCCTTCCGGATAGAGATGTTCGCTAATGATGTGATTCTGCCTTGTGATATAATGTTTCTAGTGACAGATTTAATTCTTTCCAATCACGAAAAACGTCTTTCCACTGATGCACTTGTGGATGGATTTGTTAAAACTAATCAAATAACTTGCATGATTCCTAAAGTACATCATTATGTCCCTGGCACAATTTAAAATACTCCACTGTAGAAAGAGACCCATACACCTCACCAGCAACAAAGGACACAGTTTATTCTTTAAATTATCAAGTATTTGAAATATCTTTAAATATCATCCTTGTAAATTTTCAAAAGCTGAAGAAGGAAAGTCTTTAGCGTAATTTTCAATTGAAATGCAATAAGCAATGTCCAGTGATCTCTTTTCAAAACTTAAAAAAATATGTTTTTCAAAGAAAAAATGTTACTGAACTCTGCAGCCAGAAGAGTAAATTCGAAACTATTCATTTCGTTCAAAAATCTCTTACTAAACTGAATTGATCTTTTATCAGAGTGCTTGTCCTTCATATTCTCAAACACTTGTTTCAATTTTTCGCAATCTTCTACAATTACAGTGAGTAGCTAGTTTTGAGTTAGAACGCCACCAGTTTCGCTAAGGTTGAAATATGTCTGTCTAGCTGAAAATGAATCTAGTACCGTGTTCATTTTTATGAATGGTGGAAAAATGAAGGAATTCCACTGATACTTGCAAAATATGTGCGACATTTAGGAATGCACTCTAAACTTTGTTGAAGCACCAAGTTTAATCGATAAGCTAAGCAATACACAAAAACAGATTTCGGCACTATGTCTTTAATTTTCTGTTGAAGACCATTTAAATGACCTGCCATTACACTTGTCCCATCATAACATTGAGCCACTGATTCGTTCTCGTATGAAAACTCAGGCAAAATCTGAAGTTGGCCGCGTTGTAGATGCGTAGTTCTGAAGTCAGAATTCCTCAGCTGGTGAATGAATTGCTCTCCCGGTGTAGGTACTTTTTTCTTCTTTGGCTGGCTAGCGTTGAGCAGTATTGACTCTGTAATGTCTAGAGGGGGAGTAAATTCTGTACCTTTGGCTATAATGAAACATTGACCGTAATAAATGTTAACTTTATTATTCAGTTATAATTAACATTCTGCAACGTGCACCACCACTCCGTTAATTATTCGAGGTAAATAACTCGATCAACGCCATTCGTAATGCTAAACATTTACTCACGACTAACATAGCGGTGACTTCTAAAATGTCCTCTAACATTTTCGTAGAGCGAACGTTCTTAGCGTGCATAGTCGGCACGACCTTACGCGAGTGCAGAATTCGGAGAAGTGAAGTTACTTGCTATTTGTAAATCTCGCCATGTCCGGTTTCATTCTTACTCCCCATGTGTCACGTGATTACTTTGCTCACTTTTTAGCTCACCATTGTAGCTAACTTGTCTGGATTTTCACTACTGACTGTGAGTACCGTTTGAACTGACAAAGGGAAGCGTTGCAACCAGAGAGATTTTAATACTTCTATGCATAGTTTGTTGTAAAAGTTGAGAAGTTTATCTCCCAATGCAGCTTCATTTAGCAGCTTAAGTAATTTGTGTTCCTCGCCGTCATCAAAAATTGAGATATGCCTTCCTTTTGATATGGAAAATCTGTTACGGCCAGATTAGCTATGATGTCACTCACCTGCTCCATTATGTCATAATCCACGTTTCCAATGACGTAGCTTTGTTTTTTATTATTATTTATGGACGCTCTTTAACCGCTATGATTCTTAGCGTCCCATTCTATATTGGGCGTGAAAGACCGGAAATTTTGCTCAGAGGCCTCTTTATCAGGCTGGACGTTCTTTTACGTGCCGTAAATCTATAACACGGGACCACCGGCTATACTTCCCTTCCGAAGGTAGCCATGAGAGGATGTTTACGCCCGAAAAAATCCATCGCCCTCCGCCGGGTTTGAACCTGCGACCTCGAGAACTAAAGCCTAGCATGGTAGTTTTTTTTGTCCCCGGAACGTCAGCAGTCGCCAATTGCGGGGTATTGGTGTGATTCGTGAATGAAAACTACGAAATATAATCTGTTCTCACAAAATTATTTATTACTACATCGACAAACTACAATGCAAAACTCACCGAGCGGAATGACTCAAGCGGTTGCGTCTGTGGCCCGCATTCGGGAGGTCCCGGGATCGCTTCCCGGTGATTCTGGCCCATGTCGTCCTCCCTGGTTACCATGCTAGCCTGTGGTTCCCGGCGGAGAGCGATGGATTTTTTCGGACGTAAAAGTCCTTAGCATGGCTTCCTTTGCAATGGAAGTAAAGCAGGTGGTCCCGTGTCTCGTAGATTTACGGCACATAAAAGAACCTCAAGCCTGATAAAGAGGCCTCTGAGCAAAATTACTGGTCTTTCACGCCCAATATAGAATGGGAAGCTAAGCACCACAGTAGTTAAAGAGCATCCACAAGTAAATAAATAAACTCTGGCCTATGGGTTTTTCGCGGTTTCCCAGGTCGCCAGGCGAATGCTGCGATGGTTCATCTTCTACCACGACTCTCCTTCCTCTCATTCCCTGTACCCTCATCTTCCTTATCATGTTTCCGGGTTGAAGGACCAGGCGAAGGTGTTCAGCGGGTTGCAGCTGTGCGGTAGCTTGCGGTCTGTAAAGGTTTCTTCCTGGCGTCGCTGCGGTACCGCTCAGTTAGGTGTCTCCTCAGCGTGGGGCTCCGCTCTGGAGGGATCCTGGAGATTGATGGCTTGTAGGCAGGGACCGTGCGGCGTCGAATGAGTTCTGTATGGAAATGTTAGGGACCCCGTCCACGCTTGCGCGCGTCGACGTCCGGATCTGGTCGCTCTTCGGGTCTCTTCCCTCCCAGGGGTCACGTTGGAAGCACATTGGACCGGCTGGCCTGCGTGCTGTGCTCTGCCCAGGGGCCCCTTCATGACGCATACCTTTACCTTTACAATGCAAAATTCGCAAGAACAAAAGACAAGGGGTTATAACGGCTTTGCTGCTCAGTTCAGGTTAACCATTCTAAGGATGGTTGCCACAAATAATAATTGGAAGTTTTAATGAGTAAAAAATCTGATGTTACACTCACATTACTTTCCCTACTCTTGTACAAACGCTTATTCTCGCTTTTAGAAACGCTTATTCTCCATATGCTTCATGTTAATCTTATTGCTAATTTTCTTGTAGATGCAAGGGGAATATGATAGTATTTAAGTGATAGTCAAATATTTTAAAAGCTGGTTGCTATGTGGCGCATTCCATTCTCTTTGTATGTCCAGGACATAAAAAAGATGAATAACGAATTCCCATTTGAGAAAAAGTATTGGAAAATTTAAGCAATATCTCGAAAATGGTTCACTCAACAAAAAAAAATCCATATGACATAAATTGTGTATTTTAACGCGATCTACATTTTTGGTGCAGTAAAACTTTGTCTATCTCTTATGGTTTACCAGTTATGCAAAAGTCGTTCACAATGAAGAATACTTTTGGAGACATTTCCAGAAAATTCAAGATATACATTCTATTTGGCATGCAAATATCTTAAACATATGATATTTTAATCAAAATCATTACAGCCATTTTTGAGAAAGTTAAAATTTTTGAAAAACGTTCCATGTAAAGGGTAATCTGGGGTAGAGGGATTTTCTTGAAAACCTTCGTGCTGCATCTCTGGAAGATACTGAACGTAAATCCCAAGTTTGGTGTTTATCCAACTGTTCGTTTCTGAGTTATGCTGTTCACAGACACACACACACACACATGGACAAGTTTCCAAAAATGCTTTTTTTGGATTCAGTGGTCTCAAAACATATATTTCTGGTGAAATCTTGGTATCAAATTTTTGGGTGGAATGCAATACTTCCCCTACTTACTATACGTAGTAGAGAAAGTAAAAAGCTATATGAGTGTGAAATATCAAAGGTTTAATTTTTTAATGTGGGTAAGGTATACGGTAAAATAAGTTCATGCAGACTACAAGATGAAATAACAATAATGACTTCTTTTTTTGTTGGGGGGGGGATAAAGGACAAAGTAAAATAGGTTGACAAGGCTATAAAACTGACAAATTTATGAACTACTATTCTTTGATATAAAATGTACTCAGTGTTGGTTGTTAATGATAATTTCCTGAGGCTTCAGGTTGTTGTCCAAGCTTTCAACCATCTGTACCCCATGGCCTTTTTCAGGACACTATTACCAGTCTACTGAAATCCCAGGAAGTTGGGGATTATTCTGTTATTGGCAGAAGGCAGACAAGAGACAGGGAGAGTACAGGACAAGGGATTTATACCTAAGGAAGTAGGTTTAAATAGAGTGCTTATTTTCAAAATTTGGTTTTTGGAAATGTAAGGTTAGGAAAATAAAAATACAGAAAAGTTATTACAGAAAATTTATTAAGCAATTATCACATTTTAAAGATGGGAGAACTGTTGTGATGTTATGTACTACTGCAGGGGTAAACAAGGAAAGAATTACATTTAAAGAAATATTATTTTATAAATTAAAAGAAGGAAGCTTGCTGTATGGTTAGTACATTCATGATAGCATAACATATCATCTCATAGCATGCTGTAATCTCTTGACAATTACAGGAACTGTTTACACTGCAGCAGAATATGAGTGTGGTGGGAAATAAATGTACATATTTCACATTTTTGGATTCTTACATTAAAAATACATGAACAAAATATATAATCCTTAATAAGAGAATATAAAGTAATACAATATATACATATGCATTTCTTAAATACACAAATACACAACAAACTATTAACCCATGTCTGTTATAAATAAAAATACTCACTCTTACTTGTAGAAAGAAACATAGCCTGCGACAGTACATTTCTTTCTGTTAATCAGAGCGCTTTTTTTGCATTTAATGTAGGTAGGTACTGAACTTGCTGAAAATATACTCTCCAGCATCTTCTTCAATACATTAATTATTTCTAAAAGCATCCAAAGACCTGAAGATAACAAAAATATTTATGAAAACAAATCTCAAAGGGTCAAACTATTAACCTCTCAGTTAATAATGAATTCCTCTGGGATTTTCTTTTCATAAATAAATATGTCTATTTTCAGCACAGAATTATAGTTCATGTTAACCTGTGGTTTATCCATTATATTTATATTCTCTAATTAAAGACGAAGATAGTTATTCAAAGCAAGTTCCATTTTGAGATGATATGCTAAAGCTGGATCAAAACAGAACTATTTGGAGTTTTGATTGTTATTGTAAAAGCTTATAGTTTATGAATGTACTACAAAATGTTAGTATCAAACTGGCAGTCTTTTAATAGCCAACCATATCAAATCATTAATATGGTGAAAAAATAAACAGACAAACAAATCTAGATCATGTTCACTGAAAGTAAATTGCTGTTTCTAATATGAAACATTTGACAACAGACATACATTTATTAGGATCACAGTATTTGGCAATTAAACAATTAAAACATAAAATGTTGGTGATGAGTATTACATTCTACAACACCATGATACCTGGATTAACTTCGCTTATTTCCAGGTTTCGCAATTAAATATACAAAAAAATAAACATTCAAATAATTATGTTCAGTGAGAGGACTGGGAAAAATGGAGCATGTAATGTTAATGAGTCAATACCATTTTAGTAAATGCAGCAAAATAACATTAATTGTCATGAATAATTGGGATGTTTGTCCCAGTCTTCTCACGCTATATTGGATGGAAATTTTCCCACCCTCACTCGTCGCATTCATTTTCTCGGACTCATTCATACTATACATCTCATATTTATATATATTATATTTATTATAATTAAAAATACTTCAAATCCTCCAATGGCTCCTGAAGGTCTCTCTTTGCAGTTCAAGTTCTGAGGAAACTAATCTCTAAAGGACATGTACAAACACTGGGAGATTGAAAGAGTTAGCACCAAGTTGAGTTCATGTAACAAACAATCTATAAACAGAAAAAGAATTCTACTTACTGACTTAGATAAAAATCATAGTGTTAAATAACTATTTACAAACAGCCATCACCTATAAAGTATTCCCCCTTCTGCAAATACTGCATTATTAACACAATATTATTATTCAGAACCATCGGAGGAGATGATAATTTGAAAATACAGTGTAGACTGATATTACTCAATTATTGCATTCTACAGTCCAAAATGCATTTTCTCAAGCGCTCATTTATAAACACAAGATATTCAAAACGAACTTCTCACGTAACAGATATGCACCACTCATTTTTAAAGGAAGACTAAAGTGCATTTAGAGGAAGCATACTTTGAATTTCACTTCCTCTGTTGGCATCTTGCTGATTTTCTTTGTGGTGTAATCAGCATAACTTACTTCACTTTGTTCTATAACAGTGAGGTTCCACTACAGACAGTCCATATATTCAGTTCATTGATAATAATGTCTGTTTGGTATTTTAAATTAACGATTTCGATTTTGGCATTACTCATCATAGAAGAGCAAGCACTTAGGTCATGTCCGTTACATATTTTTTGGTATCACTTTCAAGAGAGGTAGTCTGGAGATGGCTCTGCAACTGGCTCTGGTGTGGTGAAGAGTGGATTCGGGAACTCTGGTGGATGAGGCAGTGGTCCCGCTGTTTTAGGCTTTCTCCTGTAAGCCATTAACCAGCATGACACAGCTACTGCCACAGCAACAAGGGCAAGCAGAGCTGTGATCACCAGTGCAATGATAAAGCCAATCATCGACACACATATATCTTCTACCTGTTGGACATCTGGAGCTGCAATCAAAGCATGTGAATGCTATTATATTCACTCATTCTTTTAAAAGGGAGTATTGCCACATTATTAAATAAATTTAATCTTTTAATACAGAACGGTCCCTGAGTGCTCTGGCCGGGAATTGCACGGCAGTCTTGTGCAATACGTCTGAATGAACTCAAGGCCACGGGCTCTTCCACTTATTGGACATGTGGCAGCGGGCTTCAGTCAGCTGTTATTGCTTCTTATGTATAGACGCGAGACGCATGTGTATTTGTGTGCGATTGAATTATGGGATTATTATAACCCAGAAATGGTACTCAAATTTTTGCTTGAACAAAGACTTTTTATGTATGACACGTATGTGAAAAACCGACTCATGTAGACAGGTGTGGGCAATTTCAGGATAAATTTCCTGGTGTTCCAGTTCCGAGTAGAGAAACAGTTAGATATCTAGTGAAGAGAATGGGATCATTTAATGTTGTAAGTTGTAAAAAGAAACGAAGGGTTCTAACAGAAGAAAAACTTGATGAAATTGGTGAAGCATTTGAACGGTCTCCGAATAAATCTTTACGACGTGTAGCACAACAAGTCAGTGTTTCAAAATTCTCAGTACATAAACCCAGTACAACTCTCAAAAATAGAGTCTATAGGAATAATCCTTGCATCATAGACGATCTTAAAAACAATATAAGAACTGAAATTAGGGAAATTACGCTACAAGAACTTATGCGTGTGAATGGTAATTTCATCAGAAGGTGCCAAGAATGTTTATCTGCCAAAGGACACCACTTTCAACACCAACTGATAAAATAAAAAGTAATTATGTTTGTTCAATAGGTAATCAATATATTGTAATAATCATTATAAAATCAGTAATAATATGGTATCAGTATCAATAATGAGAATAATAAACAGATACACTGAATATAGCACGCAGCACACGCATCGCGACTACCGGCCAGATGGCTGAGGGACCACTCTGTATATAGAGTATGAGCCACTATCATAGTATCTAAACCCATAGTCAAACATTTAGATGAACAAATTTTTATATACCTACATGTTTATGTAAATATTAATGCGAATATAGCTCATAAATAACAACTCCTAGATAGAAATATTTTCTTGCCATGACTAGTTTTAGGATTGCGCCCCAGGAGGACTGCAGCACATAAAAACAGAAGTTACTAGAAATCCAGGCCATTCTTGACATGTGAACTATTATGGCTTTATTTGTACTTTATTCTAAGAATGCAGTTACATGAGAAAACAGTACAGTAACAATGTACAGTAGGGGACAAATGGGTGAGTGACTCAAGTGTTTTCTGGGTCAAAGAAGCTCACACTACTCCTGGCCTAAGCCTGTCACTTTGGCTCACACATGCTTTTTCATATCTGTGCTGAAACTAAAACATGTTATGCTACTATTTCAAATAAATATGCAAACATACCAATGTAAAGTGCAATATATTGTGGAAAAAACTTAAATGTAAAATATACAAAATGGCAGCATGAGCTATATGTTAGAAAAGTCAACACCTATGAAGCTGGAAATGAAATGCTCGAATGGTTCAGTTTAAGAGTCTGCTTTTAGATCTGAAGCTGAACTTCCAAAAATGTTGATGATATTCTATAGCACTCTAACTATAGTAGAGTACATTATGTACATTTTCCATGTGCACCACAATATCATTTATGCTCTCTCCCTCACCCACATACAAACAAAAGGCATGTTTTAAATTTGTTTGTGATTGTAGCTCAGGTGAGTATTTAATAACATTAGATAAAATTCAAAAGGGTTTTGTTGTATTGCAAGATTTGTATTTTTATGTCTATTATTTCAATCCAGATAAGTGACTAGTGCAGAGACAATTTAATCATGAGATTTTATTTATGTACATATTCTAACTTGCAGACACACAAGACTGCATTTTTATTTATTTATTTTAAAATAATAGCATATTTCTTCTACCCTGCACGAGTGTAAAATAAGTAAATATAGGCAATTAGCATTTTGCATATACCCTCCATAATTTTGGCTCATTTACAGAATAGCAATTGTTATTTTGAAGCAGAAAAGCACCTCATTCTCTGATTCAAAATAACAAATGAGTGACAACTTATTGTTGATCTGCCTTCTGTACATATAAAGTACAATGCTGAATGAGCTTAAACGCATTAAAAGACTTCAAGAGTAAGATTACCCTTTTTACCTTAAGCTGAACACTGGTAATGGGATATTGAGAATAACACAAAAATCTGCATAGTAACTTCATACCTTCTGTGGGATCAATAAATCTCTCTTCACGTCGCTCAAATGTGAGAATGGCATTGGACTGAATAGTGATTTCCTCTCTCAATTGGCCCTCATATATTGATTCTTCTATATCAACTTCAGTATTATTTTTTACTTCTGAGACATCACGACGGCGCCGCCCAAATGCGTTATAGCCTCTGCAGTTCACCTATAATGTGTATAAAACCAACTTTTAATAGCTGTGGAAAACAGTCAATTTTAAGGTAATTCATAATGTATGATTTATTGTTTACCTACCAGCTACTATTAAAACTAAACTATACTCTGAAAGAATGGTAATTTTCTGAAAGTATTAATGTCTGTTTCATCTATTTAATATTTTATTTTTTCACGTGCACTTATAGGTATATGGTTCACCTTAGAACTACTTTGAACTATTAAAGTTAAAGGCGACTTTAATGCAGTACCAGTTTGTTAGAAATGCACATATTATAGCCAATGTACTTAGTTCTTGATTCTTTATGGTTTTATAACAGAAATTTGCATATGCTCCAACATGAAATTAAAGGAAATCATTGTCAACTAATTTATCTGACAAGCAGTATGTGTGAAGAAAGTTATCTTACCGGCTGGCATTTTCCAAAGCACACTCGAATATTACATTGGAACCTGATGTTATCACTGCTTGGGAACTTGAAGGCATTAAAGCTGGCCAACAAAGACTGAGTTTCTGGATTGTAATCCCACTCTCCAAATATGGTTGGATCTGTTGCACAGCCATTTTCATCTGTCACTATATATTCATTTTCTACATTGTCTTCCATTGTTTTGGCTACACAACTTCGAGAAAATCCTCCATATATACCTATGAAAAAGAATGAATATTTCTTTACATCTCAAAAAGATTGAATACTTCAGAAATTCAATTCATTTATTGCAACCAATAGACTATTTACATAGTTTCTGGCATTGTCATTTAACATTAAAAATTAAAATTAACAATTATAAATATTCATCTATGTCATAAAATGCACAATTTATGAGGTAGTTCTTTAACTCTTTAGCTTTGCTTGATTAGTTATGCCAATGTCCTACTAGATTATACTCTTAAGTGAAATGCAAAAGTTCTAAAGCACTTAGGATAAAGATCTTTATAAGTAACAATCTCACATGTCTAATACAAAAATAAAAATATTAGAAAAATAATCACAATAATGGCAAAAATGCGCTGACCTTTTAATATCCTGAAAAGATGAATAAATGCATGAATAAATATTATGTTAGCAATATTTCCTTTGTTGCTTTGTGCACAGATACAGTCCAAGTTCTATACAGGATAATCACACTAGGAGCTGTCCCTGCACTACATAGGTTATTTCAAAAAATTAGTTTACTTTTAGCATTGCATTTTAACAAAAGACAAAACAGTTACATTTGGAAATTCAGAAAAATTCTTAGAATTTATTTGAATTACAGAACTGCTGTTTTACGAGGGTGGTCTGAAAAGTTTCCGACCTCAACATGAAGATGGCAGCACTCATAAATAAAAGCTAGTGAATTTCGTTGTTCATCTGTTGACAGTTACTCACCAAAGTTTCAGCCATTTTGGACACTCAGTTGTTATGTAACAGTCGTTTGAGTGAGGTGATGTGAGTGTTTTTATGAAAATGGACAAAATCGAGTACCGAGCTGTCATTAAATATTTGTTTTTGAAAGGCAATACGCCTACGCAAATCAAAGATGAGTTGGATTCTGTGTATGGGGACTCTGCACCATCATTTACCATAGTGAAATTTTGGGCAGCTGAATTCAAACGTGGCCGTAAGAGCTTGGGAGACAAACGTTCGGGATGTCCAAAAACTGCAACTACCAATGAAAACATCACCAAAGTTCACCAAATGGTACTAGACGGCCGCCGAATTAAAATGAGAGAGATAGCAGAGGCTATGAACATGTCAAAAGAACGTGTTTGGCACATATTAAATCAACATTTAGACATGAGAAACCTGTCCGCACATTGGGTGCCACGTTTGCTCACGTTTGACCAAAAACGTGTTCGAATGAACATTTCCAACACTCTGTTGGCGCAGTTTAGGCACAATAAATCCAAGTTTTGGCGCCGATTAATTACTGTAGATGAAACTTGGATACATCATTATACATCCAAAACAAAAATACAGTCCAAACAGTGGACTACAAAGGGGGAGCCAGCTCCAAAAAAAGCAAAAACTGTTTTATTCAGCTGGGAAAGTGATGGCGACTGTTTTTTGGGATAGTCATGGAGTTATTTTAATCAATTATCTTCAAAAAGGAAAAACCATTACAGGAGCATACTACGCATCATTACTTGACAAGCTGAAGGCAGAACTTGCGGAAAAACGGCCATATTTACAGAAAAAGAAAATCCTGTTTCACCAAGACAACGCACCATCTCACACCTCAGCGGCTGCAATGGCGAAAATCCATGAATTACGGTTTGAACTGCTTGACCATCTGCCTTACTCACCAGATCTAGCCCCAAGTGACTTCTTTTTGTTCCCTCATCTGAAAATTGGGCTCGGAGGAAAGAGATTTTTGTCAAATGAAGAGGTAATCACCTTCGTGTACAATTATTTTGCAGAGAAAAACACTGAGTACTATTTGGACAGGTTACAAAGATGGGAGCATCGCTGGGAGAAGTGTGTAGAGTTACAAGGAGACTATGTTGAAAAATAAAAAAAAAAATTCTGAAAAAATGTCTTGTATCTTTATTAGGTCGGAAACTTTTCATACCACCCTCGAAAGCATAAGTGATTGTGGCATTTTAGATGTTCAATAACTAACTCACTTTTGGTCACAGGATCAGTGCATGCTCACTTCAATTTTTAGAAACTCATGAAATAAAAATAGAGCTTAGTGACTTATGCTGGTTTCCTATCTCATGGAAGGGATTTTGATAATAGCCAACATGTGGTAATTTGCTTTAAAGTAATTGCTACAGCGCTCACCTGCTACCAACAGTGTTAACTTTTTTTTCCCCTTTCAGTTTTCTGTATGGGTCCAATGAATACATATTTTATTATTCCTGCTGAAAATGAGTTGATAACCAAAGGTAAATAAATACTCAGTAGCTTAAAAGAGGTTATGAATGAGAGTGAATCTTTGCCTGAGCTTTTGGATTTGAATGAAGCATTCAATGATGGAGGATTCAGATGTAAAAATTGCGGAAAACAGTGACCATGACACTGAAAGTGAGTGATTAGGTAATGGGTAATCTCAACTATTTCAGCACCTGAGTATATAGGGCGAGATAATTCAACAGTGTGGAAAGTCCATGCTCCTTAAAGAAATTGTCATTGAAGAGCAAGAAATATTGTTGGAGTCGAAAGCACAGTGAAAGAAGCAATGAGTGTCAGATTGTTGGAAGTTACTATTCATGATTCATTCATCTAAAAAATTGTAAAATAGCAAATTCATTAAAAATATAGCCATCTTCAACATGCCTTTAGCTGAATAAGGAGAAAATAAAATTGCTTATACTTGGCAGGGTTCATGAAATTGTCACATGAATGCACTGGGACCTTTGGGCAACTGTGGTGTGGTTCGCTTGTGATCAGGTACAATTGCTTATATTTATCACTTTGTGCTCTTCGGTTGGCAATGTTAGAACCAGAGCACAAAGACAAGTTTTTACAAGCTTTTTAGCAAGTTCAACAGCTTTTAGCAGCCTTTGTGCTGCAATATAAGACTCACTACAACCTTTCTGAGTATGTTACCATTAACAGAATGCTACAGAATTTTCACGGATACACATATGTTTTATACACAGAGTATGGAAGATTATGCTGGCAATCAACTGGAGGGACTCTATGCTCCAAATAATCAGCTCAGCACTGTTATTAAAAGGCAATTTTGAACACTGGAAGAAGTATTACCATGGATAATTCGTTCACATCAGTTGATATGGTGAATAAACTGATGTAAGAACAAGTATAGTTGGAACAATTCATAAAAATAAGTAAGAAATTCCATCAGTTATGATAAACACAAGTAAAAGAGTATGAACAGTTCTTCTGCTCTTGGTTTCATCTTTTCACCAGTGTTGCTGTCAATTTCATTGCCATTATACAGAGTGAGCCAAAAAACTATGAACCGGTTGTGCGATGTGTTTCCTGTCCGCATCCTTGGCACTCGTCATCTGCCGCTATCATAGAAAGGCGTGGATGAAACCATGTAACATTTTTAAAACTACTTTTAAAGGCTTTACTTACCAACTTCATGAAAGGAGATGCTGAAACTGGCCACCGTTGTTGTCCAAACAAAATATACATCAGGAAATTGCCAGCATTTCTCAACGTGAACTACGGCGAGTGATGGATAGTTTCCTAAAGAGGTGCCAAAAATGTATGGACAATGATGGTGGCCAGTTTTCAGTATTTCCTTTCATAAAGTTGGTAAGTAAAGCCTTTAAAAGTAGTTTTATAAATGTTGTATGGTTTCATCCGTGCCTTTCTATTATAGCGGCAGACAGCAACAAGCGCTGAAGACGTGGACAGGAAAAACACAGCGCAGCCGGTTTGTAGTTTTTTGGCTCACCCTGTATATGCTGGAAATGAAAAGCAGTTTTCTGTACCATCATGGAATATATAACACTAGCATTGAGTCTTCCCAAAGGGCAAAACGGCTACTGTTCACTACTCTTTTCCTTGTGTTTACCGTAACTGGTAGAATTTCCTTCTTATTTTTATGAATTCAATAGTATCAACATGGGGAAAACATGTCTGATGTTTTAAAAATAAATTATAAAATAAAAATGTTTGATTTAATAGTCAATAAAACTTTTTATGATTATGCAATAACAGTTTTTATTCACTTTCACTAAGAAAATTTTCAAGGTTTTTATAACACACATAACAAATGATGAGACAGAATGTTAATAGACAGGTTGCTTGCATTTCTTGGATCTTATAGTTGTCTCTCTATTCTTCTTCTTCAGGAAAAATCCTCATTTGACTCTGTCACTTGCCATGGTTCCTGTAGATGAACTGCAAAAGCTTCAGCAGCACCTTTCTTCTCTTCAAATTTAGTATAAGTTCCTTGTGAATCCCTGAATTGCTTTTATTGCAAGGCAAGGCTTAATTAGCACTTGAGCCAAAGTCTTCAAATAAGAGCTGTGCTTTATACTGGCATTAGTATTCGCTTTAAAAATTATTTGGGAATTTATTCCTGCAATATCCATTATGGTGTAATATTTGAAGGGTCCACCTGGAGCATATTCTGGCAGCAGCGAATTGTGACTTCAGTTCTTTAACAACATTCAGCCCAACCTGTCTATTAACACATTGTCATCGTTTGTTATGTGTGTTATACAAACACTGAAAATTTTCATTATGAAAGTGCATAAAAACTGTTGTTACGTAGTCATAAAAAGTTTTATGACTATTAGATCAAAAATTTTATTTTTATTTTATAATTTATTTTTAAAAAAATCAGAGGTGGTTTTTCCATGCTGATACTATTCAATGTAAGAAATGATTACAAACATGTAAAATAAATTAATTACTCAATAATATTTTGTAATCTTATGAGTTTATTATATGCAGCACAGTGTTTGTAACTAATTGTAAAATAATAATAAATTTGATGCAAATATGCTATTAATAACAAACCAAATATATTTTATATGGGAAAAAACTTAATAAAAGCTGTATTTAATTAAATTTGAGATTGGAAAACAAAAAGTGAGTGGTGCACTCACCTTTAGCCACAGTGTATTAAATGGAGTGCAACCAATTTTTAATATAATCATACAAAAACCCAAGTTCCATATGGAACTGCTTTGTTTCATGTAAGATTCTTGCAAACTTTAGTCTTTCTTAATCCTGTGTTTAACTCCATTAAGTTGAAATTATAAATATATTTTGTATTAAGATGCTTAACAGGCTTGTTGCTTCTTTAAATTCATTAGATATTTCATATTTAGTTCAAATGATGCTATAAAAGTATAGATGACATTATAATAACCTTTGCATGAATTTTATATATTCATAGGGATATTTTTGGAAAATAACATACAAGAATATATGTGCCATTTTGAATAATGAGACAGTAGATTACATCATTTGTAATTTGTTCTCTGTAATTACAGAAATGTTTATGCATAAAAAGATAAATCCATGAAAATTTTCTTTTAATAGAAATGGAAAGTTCAGATACCAAAGGGTCAACAATTAGCTAATCTTTGTGAAAATGAATTGATTATTGATTATGCTTTTCCCCTTACTTATCCTTGAATGGGCATCCAGATTTCTATTTCAGTGTTTTAATATCCATATTGTGTGATAGAATATGCATGTACTTACTTGCTGGTTGTACTTCTACCTGTAATTGGAGGTTATCTCCAATCTCGGCAGAGTTTATTTCTTGGCCGGTCAAAGTTACTATTTTCATGATGCAGGTAGGTGGTGGACCTGTATTAGCAATTGTGCCTGCTGTAGTTAACATTGATACATTGAAGCCTAAAGTGACGTTCTTCTCTCCTGTCTGGTACACACACTTGATATGATAAGCCTGAGCTTTGTAGGTCACAAGTTTTGGATGCTTCTGGATGACAAGGACAAAGCTTGCCTGTCCCTATTGCAAGAAAACAAAACATTGTATTACAAAATGAGCTAATATTGATTACATATTACATACTATTGACGGGACATTGGGCTTAAATTTCATCATTTTTGTCAAAACTCAATGCTTCACTTAAATGCCTAAATAATTAGGTATGCAAAGTTTTCTCTTTCAAGTAACACATCTGACTCCTACATGTTAACAGAATTAGCTCATCAACTGCAAAAGTGACAAGGTATTTTAAAAATAAAATTAATATTCTAAAATATATGAAGTGAGTTACGATTTTCAAAACTTCTCAAGCCAGTAAACAAATTTTTTTTATAAATGGAAAAATATATAAGGAGTTTATAATATAGTGATTTATTCAATAACATTTTATAAATCAGAAGACTGGTTTTAAGTTACAAAAATTTGAGTTAACAAGTTTTGGGATTCAAAGTGAATTTTAAATTGATTTGATTTGATTTTTATAGAAAGTAACAAATTATTAGCCGCCTAGTGCCTTGTGTAGCATATTTTACATAACGGTTTTAGATTTTTTTAATGGCTTTAGTTTTTTAATTTCATATTATACTAACTTTCAACAATAAAATACAACTATTTATAGTTGCTTTATATTGTAAAAATATTATATTTTTTTCAATAAAACTGTAGTTTTGTTTTTAAGAATTAAAAGTAAAAAGCCATGCAACTGCAGTCAAATGTAACCCTGTCAACATCCTAGCGTACGATTATACCAGTTATTATACTTGAGCCTTCCCTGTCCTTTAACACAGGCACATTTGACTGTAGTCGCTGGTATTTGAATTCACAACATTTAGCTTTGAATGGATGGTCAGTCCATTTCATCTCATTTCAATGATCATGGCCATTGAAATCGCTTTGATTATGGTACCTTGAAAGAGATATGAAAGCCAATTTACGAACTGGAGTAATAGTGGCATATGTAGAGAAATAATTCTGGCATTAAGGGGTTAAACTGTTTCATACAATGAAAAGGTGTGGTTTTGTTTCTTCTGTAAGATGACAACTTTGGCTCAATTTATATTCCTAGTTTACTTAAACAGATTTTGGAAATAGATGACTCAGTATTTTTCTTGATTATAATCACATAAGTATGCGCTCACATTAAGATAAATGTCATGGTTACATTCTTTTCTAATGGTGATAAAGTCAGTAGATAAGCAGGAACTTATATAAGTTTGTATTTTGCCTTTTTAGTAAAAATTAAATTAAGAGCAGTTCACAATCAAAACCTGCTGAACTAAAGCTGATTCACAACAACTGAAAACAGCAACCAGAACAAGAATGACAAAGTTGAAATACATGTATTCTAATGGGAGTGTTCACAATCGACGGGAAGCTTTCCTGGGCTCCGGTAATGGGAAAGAAGACTGGGCCAAGTTTTAACTTTCTCGTTCTTGTTACCAGGCACGACATATTAGATTCATATTGTGAATATTAGACTCTTCACTTTAGAGGCTATTCTAGGCAGCTGTGACATGAAACAGCTGCTAGTGCTCTCTATAGTCGCAAACTGGAAACATGAAAATGGAAGAAATTACTAGCATATGTGCTTCCTAACCTCAGATCCTGGCAACTGCAGATAAATTGAGGGTTGGTTCTTCGTGAAAGGATCATCTGTAGTTTGTTTATATGCTACAAAGAACAGCAAAAACTAGTAGAAATTAACAAAGAATAATAAACAACTTTATGTATGCCATTAAATAAAGGAATGAAAGCTTAGCATGACTAGAGGAATTGGAAATGTAATCGATGTGCATTTAGATAACATTTACTATGGATTTTTGATGTAGGCTAACCTGCATTATGTTGGCTGAATTGGAAGCAGGTGAAAAAATATCAGTGGTCAGTTAAAAATGAATTAAATCCCAGTGTGCAAAATTGACTTTCCACTTTGTGATCAATATAATCTTTGCTATGCATTCCTGTTCTTGTTACCAGACTGTTGTGAACCAAGATCTTGTGTGTTGCATTGTTTCCCGTTCTCGTTTCCATTTTGGTTACCATTTTCTGGCTGTTGTGAACCCGTCTTTAAATTAGTATTTTCTACCCACCCTCTTGAACAAAATTACGCTAGTACAGAATTAAACATTAACTTACATTTACGTGAATTAAGCCACAATTGCCAAAGTTGACTTTGAAAATTTCAGTACGTTCAGTAGTATTCGGAGGCAATATGACAACACGCCTGCATTGTTCATCTTTGCTATGTCCTTTAACATATAGTACACCATTGAAGCCTTGTTCTGCAATATGAATTTCTACTTGTACACCATCTGATAGACAGCTTACAATCATTTCTGGTCGAGGGAAATCTGTTCGGAATGGTGGTACTCCAGCTGAAAAGGAAAAACAAGATGTTATGGATCACCCTTATATCATGTTACTATAACTGCATTACTAATATTTCATATGAAACCCATTTAATATTTAGCAATATTAGTTTTGTTCACTTACTACATTGTTCTTCAGGATTTCCGGTATATCCTGTGATGCACTGGCAGACACCCTGGTGGTTAGTAGCATTACAGAATGCATTTATGCCACATATTTTAGTAACACCACAGATCTTTTCACAAGTCTTTGTTGAAGGTTTGCAGTACCTATCATCTGCACAGTCATCATCTGTTGCACATTCTGGTGGTTCCGTGCCTGCAACACAAAGACAGCATTAAGTAAATTCAGAAAAAATAAATATTCCAGAATTACGAGGGCTGATCAACAAAGACTGAGACTGATTTTTTTTCACAGATGTTTATTACTCCAATTCAATGTTTACATGATCTTTTTCAAAGTAGTCCCCTCCAACATCAATGCACTTTTTATAGTGTCTCTGCCAGTCCTTGAACATGTGCTGCAGACCATTCTTTGTCATGTCCTCGAGAATCGCTTCACTTTTCTTGAGCCCTGCTTCAGAGTTCTCAAATCGAATACCCCTAAGCTTTGACTTTAGTGATGGGAATAAAAAAAAGTCACAGGGTGCAAGATCGGGGCTATAAGGTGGATGTGGTACACAGGTAATGTTGAATCGAGCCAGAAACTGTATGACTTGATTTGCGATGTGAGGCTGTGCATTGTCATGATGAAGTCGCCACCCAGTCCGAGAACGCTCTGGTCGTTTCTTTGCAATGTGCTTCCTCAGTGTAGCCAATACTGACGTGTAGTATGCTGCTGTAACAGTAGTGTAAGGGGGAACTGCATGCTGGTAAATCATTCGATTACAGTCAAAAAATGTGATCACCATCACTTTCCCTGCAGATGGAACAACTTTTGCCTTTTTTGGTGTTGGAGAACCTGGCGATTTCCACACTGTGCTGGCTTGTTTTCCTTCAGGATCATAATGATGCAGCCATGACGCATCACCAGTGATAATCAATTTAAAAAATGCATCACCTCCATTGTCTGGTATGCAAAATGCACGTAGGGTCTACAAAATAGAGCATTACTACCAACCTACCAATACGAGAGTGCTGACGCCTACCAACATTATACATAAAAACCCGCTCTTTTCAAATATTTATGTTACAGATACGAAACTATCACGGAAGCTACAGGAAAAAATCAGTCTCAGTCTTTGTTGATCAGCCCTCGTACAACAGCAACAAGCTAGGGCTAATAACTAAGACATCACATGTTTACACTTAGCACTGAAATAAATAAATACATAAGTAAATAAATAAAATACAACAGCAAGCAGTAAATGTTTTCTTGCGGATAAATATTTTGATCCTTTGTTGCAAAGCCATTAAATTAAATGACCTTGCAAGAAAGTAAATATTTCCCTACAAAGAAACAAAATAAATAATATAGGTTGTTTCAAAAAGAAGGAACAGACTTTAAATAATTATTTCTAATGAACGGCAATAGATACCGACACATGTGATACATCTCTGAATAGAGAAAAATTCAAAATTTTATTTTATGTTGGAAAGGTAGAATCAGACAATTGAAAAATTCAATGCCATAGCCGTGATTTTAACCATGGATCTCCCGGTCTCCATCCAGTTGCTCTAACCACTGAGCTACCATGGCAACATACCAGTAGGACATTAAATTTCCCAACTGATTCGCATGTTTCCCAGTAAACCACAAGGAGATGTCAAATTTTATTGAGATGACATACCCCAATGGCGACTTACAATGCTGTAAGTACTTTTAAGTCCCGAGCTTCATAGTTTCAACCACTATTAGGTCAATCAATGGAATTAATTGTTCTTCCACACAAGCCATCTGTTGGACAAGGTTGGAGAGGTAGAATCAGACGACTGAATTTCTCAATATAATTTGAGATCTCCTTGTGGTTTACCGGGAAACATGCAAATCAACTGGGAAATTTAATGTCCTACTGGCATGTTGCCATGATAGCTCAGTGATTAGAGCAACCGGACAGAGACTGGGAGATCCGTGGTTCAAATCCTGGCTACGGCATTGAATTTTTCAGTCGTTTGGTTCTACCTTTCCAACCTTGTCCAACACACGGCTTATGTGGAAGAACAATTACTCCTTTATTTTATATGTTCAAAATTAGCAACATTTGTTATGCGAGGACAACCAGTGCTTTTCCATTTGCGTATTACAACCATCTTCTACGAATTTATTGTATCAATTGTAAATTTTTTACGACGAGACATTTCGTTGTTGAACTTACAACAAAATACATGTTGCAATGAAACAACGGATTCATTCTTTTCATACTGCAGCACACAAAACAACTTTTCTTGTGGCATTGCCATTTTCTCACAAACAAACCCAATGCCACTGTAGGCACTGAATGGAACTAATATGTGGGGCTTAAAACTTTCAATTTTCCTCTATTCAATGATGCGTCGTATGTGTCACTAATCTATTGTTGTTCATTAAAAGTGAATATTTAAAATCTGTTCCTTCTTTTTGAATAACCATTTATAAATACCTTTTATCCTCAAACAGGAAAAAATGTGAGGGCAAGATATTTTCAAACAATTTCCCTAACTCTCAAAAAAAAAAAAAAAAAAAAAAAAAAAAAATGGGTAACCTTAGGTGCTGAAAGACCTCAGGTTCATTTGCATCCTCACTCCATTCACTTTATTTTTTGTTAAACAATTATAGTTGAAAATATAAACCAAAGCTAAACATTGTAGAAATTTTATAAACATATTTCCCACCTTCCCTAAAGATTTTACTGCTTTCCATTATAAGTAAGGAAGTGAAAGGGAAACAAATTATATAAATCATGGCCCTAATGAATGAACTATTTAACCTATTTAAGCAAGAGTACTCACGGCTAACACAGCTGCCAGTGTAATCCAGTCGGTAGCCATGTTCTTCTGGACACACACAATTACCTCTTTCATCAATAACCATACCCCGTTCCAGTGCACAAACACAGCGACCTCTTTCATCCACTTTCAATCCCTTTTCCTCTGGACATCGGACACATTCTTCATTTTCATTAAGACCAGAGCCTGGTGGACACACACACTTGCCTTCGTTGTTGCGAATGAATCCTTTGTCAATAGGACATGAGGGAACTAAGAAAGAAAATTAAGAACATAACATATATTTAATACAGAAAAACTATTAATGATACAAATATTTACAATGTTTCTTTTGATTAAACATATTCTGAGACTTTTATCACTTATTGACAAGCACAATGGTAAATCACTTTGTAAAGAGATCAATAAATATTGTTTATGTTGATCTTCAGAATTTTAAATTCATTAGAAAAGATTAATATTTTGTTAAAAAATTATAAATCACTTGTTTATGCACACAATCTGCTATTATGAAACAATAAAATTTAAACCAAAATAGAAATTGATATTATACAAAATAGATGCATAATTAGTTTATTGTAGTCATTGGGGGATACAAAGTTTTGTTTTCTCCTACCATTGTAATGAAAATAAAAGTTTATTCTATCCTAGAGATTGGTCATAAAGAGCTCTGACAATTGATATTTATCTTTCATTAGGCTCAAAACATAAGTTTCGTTAGTCATTGGAGTAACAGTAACAATATACATCTATCTATGAAGATATTTCTTCCATTACAAAATAGATGAAGCTAAGTTCTTTTCCATATCACAAGGGCAGGCTTTGGCAAATTACTTCTTTATTCAAAGGCATAATGAGTATAAATTTGAACTACTGCCTTAATTATGTCTTTAATTAAATTCAGTAACAGAAGTAAATTCAATAATATTTTTTTACAGAATGTAATATAAAAGATAAGTGAAGCAATGGTTACTAATTTATATTGGTTATATGACGCCTGTCTAAAAAGTATCCAAGCTTAATTTTTCCTGCATGCATTATTGGTGCTAGGACAGTGCCACTGTACACAATGGATGGAGAAAGCTTAATGCACATGCTTGAATTTTTTCACCACCTTCGAGTGTGCCAGTCGCTGCCTGCCTGCTGTCTAATGAGGTACCATGATATGCGTTCATCAGATTTTTTATTTCTCTCAAATGACTGAATGACTTGAGCAAAGATATTGCATCAAATTTTGCCAGCAGCTTGGTGATTCTCAAAGTGAAGCAATTTGTAAGATTCAGCTGATGTTTGGAGATGATGCTATGGGGGAAACACAAATCAAGGAGTGGTTCAACCATTCAAACATGGCTGCACATCGGCAGAGAGTGACCAGCATTCTGGGAAGCCACAAATCGCTCGGAGTGTAGCTGTTATTGAGAGGGTGGAAGAACTGGTAATGGGAATCTTCATTTGAGTATGAGAAATTGCCGAAGAGGTTTTGATCAGTAAGGATTCCACAAATGCAATTTTGTGTGGTGATTTGAACATGTGCAGAGTGGCTGCAAAATTAGTCGTCCTTTGTGGACTAGTGTACTGTGCTAGCCTCTAGTTCCCAAGGTCGCGGGTTCAAACCCGGCGGAGGGCGATGGATTTTTTCGGGCGTAAAAATCCTTAGCATGGCTTCCTTCAGAATGGAAGTAAAGCCGGTGGTCCCGTGTAGTAGATTTATGGCACGTTAAAGAACCCCAAGCCTGATAAAGAGGCCTCTGAGCAAAATTACCGGTCTTTCACGCCCAATGTAGAATGGCACGCTAAGAACCACAGCAGTTAAAGAGCATCCATAAATAAAACTGAATTTAAATTTGAATTTTGTAAGAGGCTCAGGGAACACATATTGAATGGGCTAGCAGTTTAGGGTGCCAGAAGCCCCTAGGCAATAAAATAGTAAAAGAGTGGATGGGTATGTCATCTTACCATAATATTTTATGCCCTACATATGCATATCACTAATTTCCATTATTGTACAACTTATTTGGAATGGGAATGGGGGAGTCTGCAACTGTGAATCATCAAGGGACCCTGAATTGTAGGTTGCACTGCTTCTAAGACGCACAACGCTGCATGCATTTTCTTATTCATAGCTAAGAGCCATAAACTCTCAGTCTTAATTGGGGTTTCAGGGAGAGAAACATTAACAAATTTGACTCTTGCAAGAGGATAAACCACTTTCTCAAAAAGTTCTGTAACTTGCACGTTTAAAGATTTCAGTTATCTGCTACGACCTCTAAATGCTACAAAACTTTGTATGCAAACATAAGATGAAATATATACAGAGTTGAGTCAGTTGTTCATCAGTGATTATTTCAGTATCATTCTTTTTTGAGTTAGAGTACCTAAATATATTTTTAAAAAAATGTACTTCTGCTGTTATTACTTACTTTCTTCACACAGAACAGCTGCATTTCCTTGATATCCTGGCTGACATTCACAAACCATGGTTCTAACTGGGGTTGTGTCTAAGACTTTACAGTTGGCATTAACTCCACATGGTTGTGTAGTATTGCAAGGATTTACACATTCTCCCCCAATGCATGCCATTTGAGATGGACAGTCGTAATCAGCTCTGCAGCTTGGTTCCTCTGTTGAGAGAGATTCAGTTATGAACTTATATCACAATAATGAAACTTTTTTAGCAACCTGATCATTTTCATTTTCTAGCAAATTAATACAGAGCATTACAGGGGCATAAATAAATAAATAAATAAATAAATAAATAAATAAATAAATAATTTATTTATCACAAAACATTTAAAAGTGAGCAAAGGCCCGGTAAACAGGTGACACGTCAGAGAGAGTACAAACAAAAATTATTTTACACAGTAGTCATACATGTGTTTAACAAAAACATTCTATTTATCTAGTACAATAATTTAGGGCAAAAGCCCTTTCATCAATGAAACCTACAATATCTTACAAGTTACAATTTATTTACATATTTAAAAACTATCCCCCATATATTCCCTTACCAAGTAATTTATTTACAATTTTATAAACTCTCCTCCATATATTCCTTTACAGAATAGTATGATTTGTTTGTAAGCATGTTTTTGATGGTTTTGCCTGAAAGATTTTATACCTTTAATTTCTCTTATTTTGATGGGTAATTTATTGTACATTTTTATTCCAGCGTAGAGAGGACTTTTTTTTTGAATAGGGTTAGTCTATGGTTTTAATTTACCTTTGGTTCTGGTTTTATAGTAGTGTTGTTTTTGAGTATTAAATATACTGTCAAAATTTACATGTGTATATTTACAGAGTTCCAGTATGTATTGTGAAGGGAAAGTTAATATTTTAAGGTTTTTAAATAGTGCTCTACAAGATTCTTTTGGCCCTGTATGTGATATTATACGTATTATTTTCTTGCGTGTTTTGAATACTGCTTCCCAGCCTGTCGCATGGCCCCAGAGAATTATACCATATGTCATGACTGAATGAAAGTAGCTGAAATACAATATTTTCCTAGTCTCTAAATTTGTAATTTGTGATATGTACCGCATATTAAAGCAGGCACTGTTTAATCTTTTAGCTATGTACTGTATGTGTTCCTGCCACTTTAAATGATTGTTAACATAGATTCGTAACAGTTTAGCAGTGGTAGCGGAGTTTATACTGGAAGCGGGTGTCATATTGTTTATTATTGACTGCATTTTGAACTGCATGACCAAAGTCTTAGATGTGTTCAGTTTTAGTCCATTGTTATTAAACCACTTTTTTAATGCTGTCATTGTTTCTGCGTTTTTTTTTGTTAGTTCTAAGTTACCTAGTGCTTTAATTGTAATTGTTGTGTCATCTGCATACATTGTTGTTTTCCCGCTGATATTATTAGGGAGATTGTTAATGTATAATGTGTAGAGTAATGGCCCTAGAACACTTCCCTGTGGTACTCCATTTCTTATTGTGCTCCAGCTTGAGTGTGCCTCACCATTTCTACTCCTTAAAATTACTTTTTGTTTCGGTTTTTAAGATAAGATTGGAACAATTTTAATGTTATTTGATTTATACCATAGAATTCTAGCTTTTTCAGCAGTATTTCATGATTTACACAGTCGAAAGCCTTTGAATTGTCACATATGATCACTGCGGTTGATTGTTTTTCATCCAATCTTTGAGATATATCATTTATGAGATTAACTAATGCAGTTATTATAGAGTGATTTTTTCTAAATCCATGTTGTGAGTCACTTAGTTTGCTGTAATGGTTTAAGCATTTAATTAATTGTGAGTGTATAATTTTTTTAAAAAATTATTGCAAAAGTGGGGATTATAGAGATAGGCCTAAAATTTTTAAATTTGTCACTTCCACCTTTGTGAAAGGGCCTCACAAGTGCATATTTCATCCTTTCTGGAAATATGCCTGTCACCATTGACTGATTAAATATTTGACTGAGTGGCTCACTAATTTCTTGCTTTATTTCTTTTATTAAAAAAGAAGAAAGCTCGTCCCAGCCCTTGGATTTTTTTGGTTTTAAATTTGTTATTGTTTACCTTATCTGAAGTGACCTTTTTAAAGTTAAAAGCAGGTGTGAGCATGAGGCAATTATTTTTATACAGGCCTGCTATTGCACCCTAGGGTGATGATGTATATGAATACTCAGAGCCTATCTAATAAATACATAAAACAGATACATAAATGTTATTTAGTTTCCAAATATAAATATGTATTTGAAGGTCATTGCTTAGTGCCATGCATTAAATTACAGATATCATTAATGCTTTTATGTGCTACTGTGCACATATCTATACTACTAAATAAATTAGAAACATGTGGTATTTGAGGTTTGGCGTTGGATTGGATATCAACATATCTGGAAAATTGAACACAATGTGTCGAAATAAATCATCTGAATACAAATAGTGTTATAAAAAAGATAGTCAGATTTCAAAATAGTAAAACAAGGGATCCCGCAAGGCTCAAAATTGGGGCCATTTTTATTTCTTATATGTATATATAAATGAAATTTTTGAGGTGATAAAAGAAAATGGAGGCATCGCAATTGGATATGCAGATGACATGACTATCATAATTAAAGGTTAAACAGCAAAAGAGGTCGAAATTACAGCGAATTCAATTTTAAAAATTATAAAACAATATTATACTAATTTAGATATGATAATAAATACACAAAAGACAGCATATATTAACTTTGAATTAACAAAACTTAACCTGAGTAGTATTAAACTATGTATACATGAGGAAAACATATCAGAAATAAATTGCAGTAATTTTCTTGAAGTAATAATTGATAAACATTTAAATTGGCAATCTCATGCAACATCAATTAGTAAAAGGATAAATAAGGGCATTTATATAATGAGACAATTACTAAAATAATGGACAATAAAACAATGAAACAGGACTATTATGCTTTTATATATATTCGTATGTAAGATATGGAATTACATTGTGGGTAAATATTACAGCAAGAGAAATGGATAAAGTCTTTAAACCGTAAAAAAAAAACTATTAGAATAATAAGTAAACTGGAAAACAAACAAACTTGCAGGGGGGTGTTTAAGAATCAAAACCTGTTAACAGTGCCATGTATATATATGAATGCATAAAAACTGTGATAAATATACATATGCAAAAAAATTCCAATGTACATAACCATAATTTAAGAAATAATGACAATTATTATAGAATAACATTAAGGGGAACTTGAATAATCGTGCCATAGAAGTTAAAGGAAGCGAATTATTCAATAAATTACCTAGGGAAATAAAGAACATAAATCAGCCAAATATAATGATGAAAACAATGAAGAAATAATTAATATAAAATGAATTTTATAGTATAGATGAATTTGGACATGTAAAAGCAATGTAAAAGGATAAATGATACATAAGGTAAAAATGTTTATAAAAAGTAATGTAAAATTATAAGTTATACTTGTTAAATTATTTTATATTTGTAATTGCATGTGTACTTTAAATGTATTTAAAAGGATGATGATAAAAATGAAATGAAGTCTCTTTTTACTAGCTTCTATTCTCATTCAGTTCAATTGAAATTTGAAAACCTCAGTGTCGGTTCGCTTACTGAATGCTGCTGTGTCAATGCATTCTTTTGTTAAATTATTTTAAACTCTGGCATTAGAAGTGCAATAACATTTTACAATAGAGCTCTCTAAATGTTTGCTTAAAGTGATTAACCTTTAGTATAATTAGTGATAAATTAAGTGATTCCTTAAGCAATAAACTCGTACTTTTAAACATAGTATACTGTTACTTTCGTTTTTAGAAGTCAAATTGTATTATTCACTTACCAATTTTCTTGCATGTATTTGCAGTATCATCTATGTATCCTGGTGGACATACACAGTTTGGTCTATGTGCATAAACACGGCATTCAGCAGGGTTTGCACATGGATTCTTCTCTTCACATGGATTTGTACATTTGTTGTTTATGCAGGCCTTGCTTGATGGACATTCAGAGTCAGCTCGGCAGCCCAAAAGCACACATGCTACTTTAGGGTTACCAGAAAGTCCGGGAGGACATTCACATAATGGGTGATGGTTAGCTCCATAGCATATGGCTCCTTTACCACAAGAGCCACCATCTGGTCGACAGACTGGTACACAGTTACGGTTGATGCATGTGTGCTGTCCTGAACAATCAGCATCACTTCGACAACCAACTGCAACAATTTATACAGAGTATGTGATGTATATTGTATTTTGTCCCAAGTACCCTCTATTAAAGTTTGCATATCTATAAAATAATGCCTTTTGGACATAACAAATATAATATGCAACAAAACTTATTAAATTTATCTTTATGTAGTAGTAAAACTAAACAATCTCCATAAGGAACAGAGGAAACTTTATTTAAAACACTGTCACACTGTACCTAACTTTTGTCCATAAAAGTACTTTCCATTTAGAACACTATAGCATTAAATATTCAATTTTGAACTAAAATTAACATTCAGTGCAACAGCTGTTCTTGAAGTTTGATTTGATTTTAAAGAACTGTGCCATTATACATGACTTTTGAACAATGTCAGGTTCTTAAAATATTTATATTGTATTATTTATACACTAAATTATTATTTATCCATAAGTATAAAGGTTACTTATACAGAATTATTGTAGTATATGAATACAAATTTTAATAATTCAGAGTCCTTAGCCCTTATGCTATTGGATTTTTGTGACTAATGACCCTAATCATTCAGAGCAAAGGTAGGTACTTGTAGATATACAGGGTGAACATAAGTAATCTTTCAGGTTTTTTGTCTATCTGTCATGATTTCTCATTTATATAAAACTGAATGAGAATTAAAAAGACTTTTTAGATTGTTCAACAGAAAATTCAAGATATACTTTTTATTGTGATGCCAGTTTCTCAGAAATATGTAACTTTATCCAAAATTTCTGAGAGAATAAAAAATACTTTTTCTATTCCATGTACAGGTTGTTTGGATTGGAGAAATTCCATGAAAATATTTGCTGAGAAACAGACAGGTTTTTTTTCTCTCTTTCTTTCTTTCTGTTTTGTTTTTCCTGATATAAGGAATCTTAAAATGCATAGTTGGTGAGGTTGCAGTACTATATTTTTGGATTGAATGCAATGTTCACTTTATTTTTAGGTGACATAAAAAGCAAAAACACATATTTTTGAGTTGTTTATCTATTGAACTGATGTACTTAAATTACCCACTAGACAAAGTTCAAAATTCTTGATTAAAAATATGTTGGGTAGCTTTGCTGTTTATGATAGTGCAACATACCTCTGACACATTCAATTTCAGGATTACCATCATAGCCCACTTTGCAGGCACACACAGGTTTATGATTCTTGACTCTGCAATCAGCATTAGGTCCACAGTTACAAGGTGGTATACACACTCCTTTCACGCAGGCTTTATCCTCTGTACAGTCTGCATCCTTGACACAACCGAATGTTGTTACTGGAGGAACAGGTTTGCACGTGCCACTACCGCTACTGACATATCCACTGGGACAAACACATATCATAGTCCTTACTGGTACAGAGCCTTCAACTTGACATTCTGAGGGCCTCTGGCATGGCTCCAGTGTGGTGCATGGATTCTGACATTTTTCTCTCAAACATGCCAACCTAGTAGGACAGTCAGCATCAACCTTGCATTCAGGTCTTGGTTCTGGTCGACAGCCGACATATGGGTTTCCTATGTACCCGACAGGACATCTGCACAGGGCCATATGATTCTGAACACGACATTCTGCCCTTGGTGCACAGGTGTTGTCGTAAATGCAAGGATTTATACACTGGGAGTTTATACAGGCTCTATCATAAGGACAGTCATTGTTGCTGCGGCATCCTACAATGTAACAGCGCATATATGGATTACCACGATAACCACTTAGGCAGCGGCATTCTGCTCTATTTCCATATGCATAGCATTCTGCATTTGTTCCACAAGGGTTGTTCACCAAACATGGGTTCACGCAATTGGCATTTACACATGCTTTTCCTGAATCACATTCCGAGTCACTGCGACAGCCAACTGAAACAAAACACAATTATTAGTATTTTTTTACATATTTTTGGGATACATCTAAATTACTTGCTTTTATCTCTCTTTCTCATTCATTTTCTTTTAACTTAAAAAGATTCTTTGATAACCTACCATAAAATTACATTACATTCTTTTCAATCACACATTTCTAAATTTAATTAGGGTAACCTAAGGATTTAATGATTTACTCTTTCTGTTTATAACGAGATGGAAGAGAGGGGAAGGTTCTGCTTCCGGAGACCACGTACACACTATGACCATGTTAGGTAAACAAGTGAGTGATAAATTACTAATTCCATCACACTCATGGGGTATGGTTCTGCATGCCAGGTTTATAAAGGGCTAAGACAGGGTAGGGTATTCCTCAGAACCAATGTCCGATATGTGGTGGTAATGAAGACATTGAACACATAGTATTTAAGTGCCAAGGAACAGAAAATTGGAGAAAAGAATTTTTTAATAAGAAGTGGTTGAAGGGGGATAGAAATACACTTATGATTGAAATGATATACAAGGACGCTAGAAGCATTGGACAGTTTTTGTGTAAAGTAAAAAATAAATGGCTTTGGACAGTGGAAAGAGAAAAGTAAGAGGTAGCGCATCTTACTTTGAATGGAAAACTATAGTGAATGTGTGATGGTTAAGTAATCAATAAATGAAAACTGAAAAACAAGTGGAAATGGGACATGAAAAAAAAAAGAGCAAGATAATTTATTGACAAGAAATTGTAAAATGTAAATAAACTGTAGTGATTGTCTACTGAATGAGTGACCAGGGTCAAAGTGCAGTAGACAATCAAATTTGTCAAATTTGTAAACTCTTAGCACAATAAGCAAATAAACAAGTAGTATGTTTATCACAGAGCAGCTCCAAGTGAGTACTAAGACATTTGCTTCCATCAGCTAAAACCAAATAGCATTGTTGCATCTGCAATAACTAAAACCATTAAAGGTATCTGATCCACACCAAATTTAGGTCTATTACTGACCAATTTTTATACTTAAGAGGAAAGAAAAATAAATGTATGATTACAAGGAACTTAAGAAAATATTTAATAATAAATGACTAAGACTAAGTTTGGAAACTTTTATGGAGAGCATATGGCTCTATCTATTCTACAATTAAAATTTTGCTTGAAACTTGTATAATATAAAAGCATTAGAGTTTAAGACTAAAGATAAAAAAGTGTTTACTTTATGCTTGATTGTTATAATTTAGAAGAAGCCTGTGAACCTAAATGTAATTGCCACTTGTTATTCCTAGTTATAAATTGCATGCTTGGAATCATTAAAGTATATTTAAAATTCAGTTTTAAACACTGAATGTGAATAATTTGATACAACTTATTATTAGTCATTTGTTATTTCTGAAAATCATACCCAATATGAAAACATCACAATATTTGGGAATTTATTTAGTATCGCAGATGAAATATAATATATAGAAGTGGTTGCAAATATACAATTTCACTAAAATAGGTTCAATACCTCAGAACTAGTTTCGAGGAATCACTTCCTCATTGTCAGCTGATTGCAACTGGTTGGCTTTCCTCTGATGGTTACAGATGTCTCTTTGTCCCTCTAGTGGTGGTTCTACAAGTTTAGTGATCAAATTTTTGTCCATAGGGATGTCGAAATTCATTAACCTTGGACAAAATTTCCAAAGAAATATTTTCTCCCAAATGTTTAATTGCGTATTTTGTGCCTGCTTGATAAGTGATACTGTGTTCTCAATTTCATGTCCCTTTATCCAAAAATGTGCTGCAACTGCTGATTTTTCTTCTTCCCTGGATTTGATGTTTCCAAAATGTTCCTTAAGCCTCGTTCCTAAGCCTCATTGTCGAAACATCAAATCCAGGGAAGAAGAAAAATCAGCAGCACATTTTTGAATACAGGGACATGAAATTGAGATCACAGTATCACTTATCAAGTAGGCACAAAAACCTACGGAATTAAACATTTCGGAGAAAATATTTCTTTGGAAATTTCGTCCAAGGTTAATGAATTTCGACATGCCTATAGACAAAAATTTGATCATTAAACTTGTCAAAGAGACATCTGTAACCATCAGAGGAAAGCCAACCAGTTGCAATCAGCTGACGATGAGGAAGTGGTTCCTCGAAACTAGTTCTGAGGTATTGAACCTATTTTAGTGAAATTGTATATTTAATCTTTTCACTATGTCTTCCAATTTAAAAGTAATTGTAGATGAACTTTTACAAAATTCAGATGTTTATTTTTTTTCTCAAAATAAAAAAATGTAGATATGCCTCTATCATCATAAGCATGCAAAATTTTCTCAGCACTTATCTATTAGTTGTTTAGCAAATACCGTTTATTTTATGTAATACAATTACATTGAATAGAAATTGTAACTGTGCAATATCTTCAATACTTCAAAAGTTGCTTTTTTATGTTGCACTCTAAACTTACAAATATATAATGGTTTAATTATTTACTTTTCTTGTTTAATACTTTAATTGCTTTATTTTATAGAGAAAATTAGAACCACTGTTATGTAGGCTACAATTTAATGATCATAAGTATAAAAGAAAAACAAAAAATCTTACCAGCATGACAGGCAATACTGGGATTGCCTTCAAAACCTTCCTCACAAGAGCAAATAGGACGATGATTCTGCACAAGGCACTTTGCATTTGTTCCACAGTCACACGGATTGCGGCACATTCTGTTCATACAAGCTTCATTATTTGGACAATCATCATCATTTGTACATCCTGGAGGCATTGGCAGAGTCACTGAAAATTTAAAATAACATTTTAAATTTTTGTTTATTTTATTAAAAAAAACTTCAACAAAAGAAAGAAGGGAAAAGGGCAGTTCAGTTGCAGCTAATAGAGAAGCAACTTTTAAAGCTACATATTTGCAACAAAAATGTTTGAAAGTATTTTTCTCTTCTTTCTTAACATGCTAATTATTTATCCTAAAAAGTTTGGGAAAGTAGAACTTTTTCAGGTATTCGTTTGAACAAAAGAATAAGAAAACCTTAAGCTAATTCTAGAAATCAAAATTAAAACAGAAGAGAATCTTAAATTAACTTTAGCTTTCTAGCTTTTAGCATACGTAGTAGATAAAAATGAAATGAAAGAATCAACCCCTTTAGTCTGAATGTCAATTTAAAGCCACTTTAAGTAAATATTAAACAATGAAGTTGACATACCTGGTCTACATTCTCCATCAGTATTAGGCACCCATCCTTCTGGACAAGTACAGATCATTGTGCGGACAGGAACAGTGTCAAGAACACTGCATTGAGCAGTGCGCGAGCATGGTGAAAGCACTCTACAAGGATCCATACACTCATTTCTGATACATGCCAGACGGCTTGGGCAGTCCATATCTGTTCTGCATTCAGGTTCCTCTTCTGGTATGGGAGCCCTTTCACAGTATGCTAATGGGTTTCCTATTGGGAAGTGTTCTGGGCATCTGCATCCAGCTGCATGATTCTGCACGTAACAAATAGCATTAGATGCACAAGGTGGGTTTGCAATGCTTGAGCAAGGGTTAACGCAACGTGTCTGCAAACAGGCACGATCAGCTGGGCAGTCAGAGTTCACTCTGCATTCAACTCTTTCACATCGATCAAATGGATTACCAGCATACCCAGATGGACATCTGCATGCTGCGCGGTGTGCATCGCCATAACATTCTGCATTTGGAGCACAAGGTACCCCTAGAATGCATGGGTTCAGGCACTCCCCATTGTAGCACATCTTGTCACTGCTGCATTCATTGTCTGACTGGCATCCCACTGCAAGAAAAGAAACGTACTTAAATTTAATATTTGCTTTTCTTTTACTTCTTAGATGTTGCAGACTCACGATGGAATCAAAGTGCTAATTTTCTGCTATTGCAGTTTATGTGGCAGGTTGCAACATTTGCCATTATATGTTTTTTCTTTTGATCATGTATATGATAATCACTAAATCTTAATAAAGAATAATATTGGCAGCTAGGAAGACAAATACAACTTCTTCCTCTTAGATATTTAATATCCAAATGAGAAGCGTTGTTTCAAACCATATTGTGTGCATCACAAAATTGAATTTGACATCATTTTTATGCAGATCTTTCAAAGCTGTATATTTCAATAATGTCCAAAAGGGTTTTATCCCTGCTTAAAGTGGTTATTATTTCATATCCCATCTTAGGAGAGTTGCATTTTTTTTTTAACTTTTTGTAAAATCTTGAATTTTGAGTACAATAAAGCTTGAAATGACACTTCTTAATAACTGCTAGCTATGATGTAGATTGAGTCACACTTTTTTAACACATTAAAAGTTATATAAAACAGGGAACATTTTCGAGGGCATTCGTCCTCATCGTCAGTGACTGGGTGACTAAGGGTCGCTTTCTCCCATGTCCTCTTCTTCCTCATCCTGCAGATTCTGATCCTGTTGCCATCTGGTGTTGGAGGCACAAAGTTTTAACACATTGCTTACAGGCGGGATTTCAAAATTAATGAGGTTGTTGCTGTTTTTGATGATGTGTATTTTTTCCCAGATGTTCAATTCTATTGGAGTGGTGAGGGATTTTAACAACTTTATACTTTGGCCAATGTTGTGGTTTTCTGTCCAAAAATGGTGTGATACAGCAGATTTCTCTATTTGTTTTAGTTTTATGTTTCTTTGGTGTTCCTTAAGTCTGGTTTCCAAGTTTCTTTTAGTGCAATGTGTCAAAACTTTGTGCCCCCAACACCAGATGGCAACAGGGTCAGAATCTGCAGGATGAGGAAGAAGAGGACATGGGAGAAAGCGACCCTTAGTCACCCAGTCGCTGACGATGAGGACGAATGCCCTTGAAAATGTTCCCTGTTTTATATAACTTTTAATTAGTGAAGGTGAGTGTTAAAAAAGTGTGACTCAATCTACATCATGATGAATACTTCACTGTTAATAATGCTTCTGTTTTTAATCTTTAACTGCTAGCTATTTTAATGTAATGCATGAAAAAAAAAAAAATAAATAAAATAGAAATGGAACTGATGTCACAAACTCAGCTCCTCAATGCTTGAAGTTATTTATTATTATTAACTATTTCAGTTTTAAGTAAACTTCCAGGAAAAGCTCTTTTCAGGCAGATTGTAGCGGCCAAGGAGCAATCATAGGGCTGCTATACGATTGATATGTTAACATTTTCCATTTCCATTTGGATAATATGTATGATACATACTTGCAGTTCACAAATCCAGGTATAGAAGATATTAAACAAATGAGGAGAAAATGTCTGGAAAAGATTTCATAGAAGTGTTCTGTGTACAAAGGAACCATCACAAGTGCCTTGAATAAAATAAAAGAGCTTGAAATATATTAAATATATGAATGAAATTATTTGGCTATTGCTAAAAGTAGAACATATTTTATATATAGTTTAATTATGTATCCAAATGTGGAAGTTAGAAAAGGAAATCACTGTCAGTGATGGAAAGATCCTAATTGGCTGCATGAAATGGTTTCAGATTGAATCCTTAGTATATTTTCATTGCTTTAACCCATATGTAAGGCAGTACACAAAAATGTGTGGCCTTTCTTTTATTCCAAATTGATGCGTTTTCATATTTTTAATTTAAAATGTTCAGTTTAACTTTGTTCATATCCATTCATGTGATTATAACAGTATTACTAAAATAGTATATTACTAGTTTGATGAAATTATTATATATGTATTGATTTTATCAAACCATACAAGAGAAATATCCTCTTATATGTTTTAAAATGGGCAAAATGTCTGTCCCAGCTGATTAAGAAGTTTCTTTCATAGTTAATTCCTTACTTTTGCCTTTAATAAACTCATGCATATACCTTTATTTAAAAATGCAACAAAAAATTGAATTTTAAAAATTTACGCTTGACAAAATTAATCCAAATGTTGAAATATAATCATGGTTCCATTGTCCAAAAGCTTTATTTTGCTAGTTATATCCAAAAAAATTCAATGGATTTTGTAATCCCATCCTAGTTTTAAATAGAAGCACCTAAAAATTGTTAGGAATGGCATGAATGGGTGTTCCTATAATTTTAAAAAATGCAAATTTAACTTAAAATTTGTCTCTTAAAATTCTATTTTACTATCATTGGTCCCAGAAAAGAAGAGAGATCCTAAAACTATTTTAACTTCCCAGTAAATTTAAAAGGTTGGCATTAATAAAAAGTGTACATGGCATAAAGTGCTAAGTGTTTTATGTGTTGTCATAATTTATTTGACTGAAAAATACAAAAAATAACCATGATAGGAAAATGTTATATTTTCTTTTAGAACACTGGCAACACTTTTAGAACTAGCAACAGTTGTAATTTAATTAACTGAACTTTTATAATATCTACATGCAAATTATAACAATTTCTGCAAAATAAAAGCTTAAACTTCCACATTATTTTTGACTATTTGGCCATAATCAGTGAAACATTGAAGTACTTTGCAATGAGTAATGCAATCCATGTAACTTGGGTCCTCTAATCTCAGAGCCACTTTTTCTTCCTGAGGTTCAGCATTTTGCACACCATAGCCTTTTTAAATGTGATGTCAATTGAAATATTATTTACTTTGATTATTTATAGGGAATAAAAAAAAACAAGTCTGCCTGATGAGGAAAGGAGGAAGCATGAGCAGGCATAGACTAAATATGACTCAGAGTAGTTGCAAAATAGAGGGATTATTGTAGAGGACTATAAAGATAGAAAGTAGTAGATATCACTGATAGTGAAAAATGAAAGATTTGAAGACAGGTAAAATCTAGAATCCATTAGTTTAGAAAAGAAAGTGTCAAAGAATGAGGCTTCTCTCCATTCCCAGAGATGAAGAATTACTGCTAGTATCACTGGTTTGGGTATTCCTTTGTTACTGTAAAGTAGTTGTTCTACAGATCATTATTTCTTCATAAGTTGATTTGTATAAAAATCTAAGTATTTAACTTAAGTTCATAAAAGTACATCATTTTATTTTTGCAAATATTCATTCTTTTATATAACAACTATGCCCTATAAATTTTTAAAATTCACAAACCTTGATAAAAGTAATTTTAAGTGCAGATTTGACGATTCAATAAATAGGGCAAATGTATCCAAATTAAGAAACATTTTATGACTTAAGACAAATAGTGTTTTTTCAAATCTGTTTCCATTAATACACATTTCATAATATTTACACACAAAGTTTGGAAAAATATTATTAAAGATGCAAATCATTTATGTCCTGCACCTGGTTTGGGGCATGATGCTCCAGTATCCAACTGAGATGTTTTTCATGGAAGCTCCTTAGTTTGGGAGCCAAAATGATGTGGATTGATATAGTTAATGCCCTAGCGACTGTTTTTGGTGGTACACTTTAAATTACGGTACTCCCAGACTCGAAGATCTCAATGTGTCGATTTATCTCCACGATGTATCTCTCTCTCGCTGGACATCTACTATTTCTGTGTCAATTCTTGTGCTATGTGATTGTTTTTGTAATGCCTGAGCTATGAGAACTCTTTTATTTTCTAATCTCAGATCGTGGTACCGGAAAGGAAATCTTAATGAAAATTATGTGTTCCGAGTACTCCTGAATTCATTCTAAAAGTGTCAGAAATTCACAAAAATAATCACTTATCACCACATAATGATACATTTCACACTGTTTCACAACGCTTTCTGAACTTTAACACTGACAACAACCGTCCAGAATACGAATATTAAAATTTCTATCTGCGACCGAGACCGCAACTTGCATGGGGATGCGTGTTGAAGAAAAGCGATTGCACAAAAGACTTCTCCCTCTTTAGCATATCCTTATATAGTTTTTCTGGCATTGCCATGATAACCAAGTCAGTAAGTATTGTTGGCGGACCTTTCTAGATGTTTTTTCAACCAATACAATATTTTCCACAATGATGGGTCACATTATGGTTGGCTATGGCTAAATGCTTAAATTTGTTTTTATACTTAATATTCTGGATGTTTTTATCTATATTAATTATATAAAAATATTTCTCTTAATAAAAAAATAAATCTTACAATTTTTTCAATTTTTTATAAACTATTATTTTAACATAAATTAACAAATTATGGTAGGTTGGTTGGTTAGTTGGTTAGTTGGTTAGTTGGTTGGTTGGTTGGTTGGTATCTACTGTTGTGCTGTTGGTAATGAAGCCATTTGCTCTCTACATTCCAGAATTTTGGTGATAGTTGGCGTGTTGATTGAAAATTGGGTAGTAGGGTAGGTGGTTTCTCTCTATTTCTTCTTCAAGTTCGCAACTAGCATATAGGAGATTCTACTGTGCCAATCCTGTGTAGATGTTTGTTAAGGCAGTCATGGCCTGTTAATACTCTAAAAACTGCTACAGAAAATGTTCTTGGTAATAGTAATTCTAGTTGTGTTGTTATGTAGATTTTCCCATTGTTTTCCTTTTGCTTATGATAAAATTAATTAAAAATTATGATAAAATCTTCTTTAATTTTTTTATTGTATGTTTATGTAATTATTCTCCTGATAAAGTGATAAGACAGTGGACCAGATGATTTTTATGTAATTTTACTACCTTTCTTAGCCAGAAAATCAGCTGTTTTGTTACCTTCTATTCCACAGTGTGCTGGTATCCATTGAACTACTACTCTTTTATTTAAATTAATTAATTGTTTTATAATTTTTTGGCACATCCTAGTACATAGGCTTTTGGCTGTAGTAACTGATGCTATGGATATTATAGCCGCTTTAGAGTCAGATTAACTCTCTTAAATTTGTTTATTTGATATAGAAGATTTTGTAAGCTGAGAAGAATCAAATTAAGGAATTATTAAAGCTCTTTAACTATTTCTCAACAATAACTCCATCTTGAATGTTCCCTTTCGTTCTTTACTTTACTAACAATTTTTCTTTATTTAAAAATTATTTAACCTCTTAATATCTGTCTCATAACCATGGAATGTGCATGGGTTTAACCCCACCTATGTGGATGCAAATGCTTTCGCCTATGTATAGGATCAACACCTGCTCAGCAGCATGATGCATTTGAGAAGCTATGGCAGGTAGCAGTCTGTAAGCTACAAAAACTAACATTCCAGCAGAGGGAAGCATGATGCTGATCACATAATCTCCCTGTATTCACCAGATGTTAATGGGCACGAGATCGACAATCAGGTTGGTGGACCAGGACCTACAAGGGCAGTCATGCCACAGATTTAACTTTAGCATATCACTGATGGAATAAATGTTTTAAAACATGACAGAATCTACTAAGAAGGAAATTAGTTTCTAAAATATGAGAGAAATGTTACAAATATCAAGTGTTATTCTAATGAATGAGGCTACTTACCCTTAATGCATCCAGTTTGAGGGTTTCCTGAATATCCTGGTTTACAGAAACAGATTGGATAATGATTTGTTACTCTGCATTCAGCATTTGGTCCACAATTACATGGATTTATGCATATTCTATTGATGCAAGATTCTTGAAGAGAGCACTCAGAATTCGATGAACAACCAACTGCTGGAAGGGATGCTAAAAGAGAAAACAAATGTTTAAATATAGGAAATAATTTATCTCTTTAAGATTTTGTAATTATTGTATGAAGCTTTTTTCTAGAACAAGTTACCAGAGATTAGATGCAATTGTTATAACACTATTACACATTATATGGTATACCACTGAAATCTCAATATTTCAAAAGGCATGAGTGCTGTCTGTTAGGCAACAGTAAACTTAATCTCACAGCAAAGATACAAATGTTGGAAAAGTATATTGCAATTTGGTTAGATAGATAGCGATCTCATGCTTAACATAGAACCATAATTTATACTATGAAGATTAAGTGATATATAAATTCAGCATAACTCTTACTAAATCTTGCACCCATGTCATCAATATGTAAATGAAATGAGTGGTTAAAAAGATATCTCTACATATTCATTTTTAAGACATTTGTTTCTCATTCATCAAAATTGGTTATGAATTATAACCTACACAGTAATTTATTTCATTAGAAGTATTATATAGAATGTACTGAAACCAAAAATGAACAGAATTATTTCCTGGAAGCAAATTACACTTTCTTGACTGTTCTAACATGAAATTTAATTTTAATTTGAGATATTGTGCTTCCCATTGTTGATTTTAAATTGAGACCCCATTCTGAGATCAACTTCAGTTTCTAGTTTAGATCATAATTTGGTTTTAACCTAATCATAATGAGGCTATTTTGGCAAAATAGAAATTAAATATTGCTCTGCCCTTTCTATTAACAAAGGATGATCATTCTGCATGGATATAAAGTTTAATCATTGTCAATTTTTCTAAGCTTGATTTATAGAATTCCATCAGCATGTATTTCAGTTAACCTTCCGTACCTCTCAGAGTGTCTTTTTTGTTTTCTTCTGTACTTTATTTTCCTACAAGTCAAACAACTGAAAGTGTTTATTTGTGTATTTTTGAATTTATGAAGGTGTATTTTTTTTGTTTTTATGCTACCATTATTTATTAATTTTTTATGCTGAAATTCCACCATTTATCATGGTAGCAATTTCATTTTCACTCCTATTTCTACCCAAAAAAAAGGCAGTGAGAAACACATGGTAATTGCTTAATTTGATGAAACTAGAAAATTATCTGTATTTCAAAGGACAATGCTGGTGGTTTGGAAAACTGGAAATTACAATTGAAATGTACCCATATATAATTTGAAAATCAGTGTCTTAGTACAAGTTAATACTGCACAGTGCATATACATTTTGTACGTATTAGTTTTATGAAAATGCTAATTTGCTTTTTTAAATTGGTCCAAAATCTAAAAGAACTTTGAAAGATTATAAGAAAAAGGCAACTGTTAAACTAAGCATTTAAACTGAAATCACAGTAATTGAATTTCAGTATATTTCTTAAAAGACTACAATTTGCTTTAGGCCTCCTCTTGAAAATTGTTTATAAAAATATGTTTATGTTAATTCTTTATCTGATAGTGTCACAGATTACAAAATTATGTATCTACTGTCCATTCCAAACCAGAGTTCCCTCTGATGTAAACAGAAGCACGTGCTTCGGCTTGTCACGAACCCAAGAATACACTCTTACGCCAACGTAAATAGTTCCTTAATACAGGTATTGTATTATGAAGTACTAGAGCAGGAAAGGTATAGAACTGCACATTTTATTGCGGCTATCATAAGAACTCATCGTTAAAGGTAATGGATATATACTAGCTGTTAAGAGATTACAAAATATGATTTTCGCCTGCTATTGCGCTAACACCGAGAGCATCTTGCTTGTTAACACCAACCAAATGCATGACTGCCACTCTCTTACATACACAAGAAATGCAACAATGAATTCCCAGAGGTGCTATCTGAGTACCAAACAAACACTTTGCGTAACACAGGATATATGATAAGCGAACAGTCATTCATAATACACTAACACACATATGCTCAGTTCAGGTCAAATCTTGTGATTTAGTCAGTTGGTATTTGAGTTCACATGGCAGAGAAAGGTGCAAGTAGTGCGAATAAACTGTTCAAACACAGAAGCGGGAAAGTTAAAAAGTGGCTAAAAACAAACAATACTTCATAATACTCAACTCACTATTACAAAAATACCCGACACTTCATTATTGCATATTAGGAAACTAATATCGGATTTTATAGGCGTTTCAGTGAGAAGTGTAATGAAAGCGAGCAGGGAATATAAACAGACAACATAGAAGAGGATAAAATATGGGAACTTGTTTTAAGTGTGACAGTGCTGTGGAACTGTGGATAAGCTTGTCATTATTTTGGAGAGTAGTTTTGATTCTGATATGGCAGCTGAGTCATCTTCGGAGGATTTGGATTTGGGTGTTGCACTTTTGCCCGAGGATTGTGATTAACGTAAGTAAAATGTTCATTGCCGCATACTTATAAAATCTATTGTTACCTCAGGTTGCATTTTGAACTATGATTTTCACGCAGGTCGCCTTTTTATAGATTAAATAATGTTCAACAAGCACGTGGAAGGGGAACAAGCAGCCATTATGGGCGGGGATTGCGAACTACTTTCGCGCGGATAATACAAAGAGTTTGTTTTCAGTGAAAGGCACTCTGGTTTGGAATGGACAGTAGGTACCTAGGTTCACCAAATTCTTCTGAAACCAGCATAATATAATATCTCCTTCTAAGAACTTCCTCTATATTCCCCCAATATTTGCATTCTTAATACTGTAGAAATTGATTTTATTCCTTAAAACACATTACTCTTCGTATCCTTGACTTCCTTTTGTTTTAATAAAATCAAATTAAATTTTCTAGTATTTAAAATTTCATATGATTAGGCATTAGTTTACCCTCCTGAGGATATATGGACAGTTTCATTTATTTACTAATAACTTTATCTTCCTGCTCTAAATTAAAAACAGTTTTTTCATGATATTTGTAGAACTGCTTAAAAAGTTTTGTTTATGTACATATGTGCCATTTAGTTTTGTGTAGGAATGGGACCTCGATACCGTCGATTGGTGGTATCGAAGCATATTTAATACTTTGAGATAAAACTTTTATACTTTTTACTTTCTCTACTACGTATAGTAAGTAGGGGAAGTATTGCATTCCACCCAAAAATTCAATACCGAGATTTCACCGGAAATACATGTTTTGAAACCCCCTGAATCCAAAAAAAGCATTTTTGAAAACGTGTGTGTGTGGGTGGGTGGGTGTGTGGGTGGGTGGGTGGATGGGGGTGTGGGTGGGGGTGTGGGGGTGCGTGCGTGCGTGCGTGCCTGCGTGCGTGCGTGCATGTGTGTGTGTGTGTGTGTGTACAGCATAACTCAGAAACGAACAGTCGGATAAACACCAAACTTGGTATTTAGATTTAGTATCTTCCAGAGTTGCAACACAAAGATTTTCAAGAAAATCCTCCCACCCCAGATTACCCTTTACATGGAACATTTTTTCGAAAATGTTTATTTTCTCTAAAATGGCTATAACGATTTTGATTAAAATATCATATGTTTAAGATATTTTCATGACAAATGAAATGTATATCTTGAATTTTCTGGGAATGTCTCCAAAAGTATTCTTCATTATGAACGACTTTTGCATAACTGGTAAACCATACGAGATAGACAACATTTTACTACGCAAAAAATGTAGATTGCATTAAAATACACAATTTATGTCATATAAGTTGTTTTGGTTGAGTGAACCATTTTCAAGATATTGCTTGTTATTCCCATAAATTTTCCAATACTTATACTTTTTCTCAAATTCGTTATTGATTTTTTTTGTTTTTTTTGTTCTGGTAATGCAAAGAAAATGGAATACTACACATAGCAACCAGCTCTTAAAAGATTTGACTATCGCTTAAAGCCTAACAAATCTGTTTTGCATTACTGAAAGTTGTTGCATTTAACTTTGTGCTAGATAAGGAATGAAAAGAGTCAAGACCACATGTCAGACAGAATTACTGATAGACCTTGACTGCATTTCCTGTGGGTGAATCAATGCAACATTCCATAGACTCTTGAGTCTAAAATAAAAACATGCAAAACAATAGGGGAAGGAGTAGAGGAACTCATGTAACATGCAGCGTTAACTGAGTCGTGAATGAAGCTGATTTAGCTGATGCACTAAATCACGTTTCTGCAATAGCCTGGCTTGGTGACTCACTCTCAGTCATTACATTTATCTACTTCAGTGACCAAAATCTGTGAATTCAGCAGAAACAAATCAGAATTTAAGACATGAGATAATACAGCATATGGAAATATTTGTGCTCTCAGGAAAGAAAAATCTTGTTTCCATTATTCCATTATATCCCTGGATTTCTTCCTTGATTTTGTTTCTTCAAATTTTTAATTGTGCCCAATATGCCTTTGTATTAAACAAGTAAATGCTAATGTATGTGTATGTTTCCGAGTGTTATATGGCTAATTTCTTATTACTGGATGAAGAAATACATATATTATGAGGCTGTTGTAAATAATGGTAGAATGATGTAACACACACATTAGTTTTAGTTATTGGAGTTTCATGTAAAATATATATTAGTCTATATTTTCAAGATTGAAGAATAAAGAAGAATTCCATATGCTTCATGTTAATCAAGTTATCAAGATGTTAAACTTATTGCTAATTTTCTTGTGGATGCAAGGGGAACTGATAGGCTTTAAGCGATAGTCAAATATTTTAAAAGCTGGTTGCTGGTATTCCATTCTCTTTGCATGTCCAAGACATAGAAAAAATGAATAACGAATTTGAGAAAAAGTGTAAGTATTGGAAAATTTAAGGGAATAACAAGCAATATCTTGAAAATGGTTCACTCAAAAAAAAAAAAATGTATATGACATAAATTGTGTATTTTAACGCAATCTACATTTTTTGTGTAATAAAATTTTGTCTATCTCTTATGGTTTACCAGTTATGCAAAAGTCGTTCACAATGAAAATTCGAGATATACATTTCATTTGTCATGAAAATATGTTAAACATATGATATTTTAATCAAAATCGTTAGAGCCATTTCTGAGAAAATTAAAATTTTCGAAAAATGTTCCATGTAAAGGGTAATCTGGGGTGGGGGGGATTTTCTTGAAAACCTTCGTGTCGCATCTCTGGAAGATACTGAACCTAAATATCATGTTTGGTGTTTATCCGACTGTTCGTTTCTGAGTTATGCTGTTCACAGACACAAACACACACACACGGCATGTTTCCAAAAATGCTGTTTTTGGATTCAGGGGTCTCAAAACATTTATTTCCGGTGAAATCTCGGTATCAAATTTTTGGGTGGAATACAATACTTCCCCTACTTACTATATGTAGTAGAGAAAGTAAACATTGCTGTCAATAATGCCAAACAGGAACAATTTCGAAATTGTATACAATACAAAATTGGTTATATGCATTTATACACAGAAACTACTAATAAGAACATAATTCAGTGAATAAGCTATCGCCTTTACGTTTTTTTTTTACAAAGTAATTATTGGTGCAGAAAAATCAATATTGGTATTAAGCAATGACAAATAGTGGTACTGTCCCATCACTAGTTTTATGTATCTGCGTTTACTAAATTAAGAAATCCTGTGTCTCAAAGCAACCAACTTAAAATGAGCATAATATCTATGTAATCAGTCAAAGGAACAAATAAAGTACTTACGTGGTATGCATTCAATACGAGGGTCACCTTCATAGCCCACAGGACATCTGCATCTCGGAATGTGTTCCTGGACATGACAGAAGGCTCCACTGGCACATGGATTTTGCAAGATACATGGATTTATGCAGACACTGTTAACACATGTGCGATCCTTTGCGCAGTCTCCATCATCATAGCACTCAGGTGGCACGAATATAGGTGTTTTTGGCTCTGAAAGTAACACAAGACATTTTTCAGAACATGTTGGTCAATTACATGCAATCAACCACTAGGAGATATAGTGATTAACAGTAATTTTAAATAAGAGATTGAATGTTATTATTTTATTATTATTAGTTATTTAAAAATGTTGGACCTGATGGTTTCTTCAAGATTGATAAATGGTCAGGTATAATGAATGATTAACAGTAATCGGTTGGGCATCTATTTCTCTGCCCTAATGCCATGGGCACATATTAAAAATGAGGGTACAATAATGCTTATATTAAAAAAAATCCTGCAATTTTATTTTACTTTAGACTGAGCTACATTATACACGTAGTTTACCATATTGACCATTAACTCTCCAAGTGTGGTCTTTCTCAGACTGCTGAAAAATTTAGTTTGGTATTTCTGGCTTCTTTCTAAGCAGAGACATTATGGGTTTGAAGAAAGTTTGTTCATAATATAGTTAATATTTTAATGAAATCAGTACAAAGTTTAGGGTAGTTTATGTGGAGAGCCTCCAAAGCATTTACAAGGATCATCCAGAAACTACGTCCCGATCATATCCAGAGATGGCACCACCAGTTGGATAGGAATGCGCATGCGCAGGAGTAGAGAGGAAGTATGAGGGAATAATGCAGTACAGTTTCAGTCTTGTGACGGCAGTGGTTATCGCACAGTGCTGGGAAAAAATGGCTGCTCCAATATTGTCTCTTGCCAACTGCGAGGTTCGTGCAGTCATCCAATTTTTGCACGCTCAAAAGCAACTGACTGGTGAACACAAAACAAAACAATTGGCCGCAGCATTGACATTCCTACAGAGATATGCATAGAAAGAGGATGAGTTTCTCGACAATATTGTCACTGGGGATGTATGATGTCACATGCCACAGCAGAGACAAAGCAACAATGAATGCATTGGTGGCATAGTGACTCACCTATGAAGACCAAATTCAAGCAGACAATCTCTGTCAGAAAAAAAATCATGTGCACTGTCTTCTGGGATCGACGTGTTGTCCTCCGTGTGAGTTTTTACCATAAGGGGAGACTGTAAATGCTGATCGGTATTGTCAGACATTGCATAAACTGAGGAGGGCAATCCAGAACAAGAGACATGGGATGTTGACAAGAGGCATTATGCTATTGAATGACAATGCAAGACCCCATACAGCTAATGCCACACTAAAGGTGTTGAATCAGTTTGGGTGAGAGATCTTCGACCATCCACCCTACAGCCCCGACCTTGCCCCAAGTAATTTTCATCTCTTCCATCTCATGAAGCGTTTTCTGGCAGGAAAACATTTCCACAATGACGCTGAGGTGCAGAATGAAGTGACTTTGTGGCTCTGGACATTGGCAACAGACATCTATGACTTGGGCATATAATCAATGGTGCACTGCTACGATAAATTCCTCAACAATGTTGGTGACTATGTTGAAAAGTAGCCAGTGAAACTATGTAATTATTCCAATAAATATCCCTTACTTAGTGATGATTTTGTTCTCTTTATCACTCATTGGGACTTAATTTCTAGATGACCCTCGTAGATGAAATTTTACACGTACAGAATTGAAATGTAATATAAATTGTTAATACATTTAAATTTAGTTGAGAGGGTAATTAACTTGGGGAGATGTTTGAGATTATTTCCAAAAATATCTATAACAATTTATTTTACCAGTATTATTATACTATTTGCACAATAGGAACGTGCCTTATACTTAATACTATGCATACTTTATCATATTTTTGGCATTAAATGCACTCATGCCAACCTATGAATAAAGTCTATCTTATAATCAAACAGAATCAATAACAAGTATTAATGCAACAAAATATAAGCATATTTTTTTAAAAAATGTGAGAATATCAGGTTTGCATCCTCCTTGTTTCATCCTCACGTCTTATCAGAGAGGCCCATGCTTAACATTGGGATGATTTACACTACCAAAAACCATAAGCTCATTTCATAGCAATCTTTTACATGCCATCGAGAATTTATTCTTAATTCACTTGCCAAAACCACCTTCCCTTCTGAATGTAATATTGCTAAAATTAACAAATCAATTAAAAAATTAGAAATGTTATTTCCTACATGAAAATGAAGAATCAGAGAAGAGGAAATAAAACAGAGCTGTATGGAAAATGGAATTAAATGAATGACACTGAGTGCTATTTCTTAGACAGTGTTTGGTAAAATTGCAAAAAAAAAAGAAAAATTCTATCTGCTTACTATGTCCCTCGCAATAATTTTTGAAATGAAGGGGTGGGAGGTAAGTGTATACTAATGAAAAGTATTGGTTCAGTAAGTAGTAATATAAAAAAGTAATGTAATAGAGATCTCATTTTTTTAAATTTTCTAAAACAAATTACAGCAGTTGAAAATCAGTGCCATGTAACCAGAACTATAGAAACATATATGCATACTTACGACTGTTACATTCAATGTGTGGATTTCCTTGATAACCTGGAGGGCACGAACAGATGGCCTGATGATGGTGAGAGTTGCAGAGAGCATTTACTCCACAAACATCCACTTTGCATGCAAGTATGCAACGTCCATGTACACATTTGTCAGGATCGCTACAGTCAGAATCCAATGTACACTGAGGTGGTGGTAATGCTGTAGGTAAGCAAAACATTATTAAATGGATATTCTTACAATGACAGAAAGGAAATTCTCTGTTTAGTCATTATGTAAAACAAAGGTTACTAACCAATAGGTCTACAATGTCCACTACTGTCTGCTACCGTATCTGCTGGGCACTGACAGATTGCAGTACGGAGTGGCAGTGTATCCAGGACATGACACTCTTGGTCTGGTGAGCAAACATTTCCTACTGTGCAAGGATTCCGACAGTGTGAATTTATACAAGCCATTTGTGATGGGCAGTCTGCGTCTTGTCTGCATTCTGGTGGTGGTAATGCTGTTTTAGGACCTAGAAAGTTAAATTTATTGGTTTGTTTCTTTTGTATGTTAGGTACTTAAAATATTTTTAATTTAGAATCAGATGTCGAAATGAACATGAAGATGCACATTCCCATAGTAACACACTGTTTTAAGAAATCATTCTAATTTCTATAATTTAATTTATTTGAGCAGTAATATTTTATAGAATTATCTCAAACACATTGTTTCTATTAATTCCAGAAAGGAACTGGGAACAATATTTGAAGGTTTTCTATGGACTGCAGGTTGCATAAAACAAAATTGTAAATGTGTAGGTTATGAATACTGTATACTATGATCTACATGTGTATTGAAGCTTTAAAAAGATATAATAAAAACTTAAAAGGCTTTTTTATTTTATGAATCACTGGATCAAAAGAAAAAAGTTCTTTAAGAAAAAAAAGAAGGAACAGCAACTACACATAAGATTGCCAACATTTTTTTGAAAAAAAAAAAATAAGGAAGACGGCAAAATTCACCTCACATCAAAACTTGAAAATAAGTTTTATTTAGACATTAGTATATCACAATGTATATTTTTCCTATCCTAACAGTTTTTCATTGCACATTATAACAAAACGATAAAAATGTTCTGCTAGTGTTACTGAAGTTTGCTATAATCTGCAGGTCTGATTTGATTAGATCGCTTCTGTTTCAGACCTGTGTCAATGTACTGCTCATCAGGAAAAAGCTTTGCTCTTTATGAAGATTATTACCCAGTTTGCTTAGAGTGAAACTTATGCTTTCAAATTGTAGTTTTTTTTTCCCCCCCAACAGTTCAGAATTGCCATCTCTCAGCTGCCAGATTGAGCACTGCGATAAGCAGCTGTCATGCTACCAACTTGCTAAGCTATGAAACAACAGTACTACAGTAATGAAAATAGGTGCAGAGGTAATATTGAATATTGTAATTGGTGAAAAAAACTCAAATATGAACAGTTTTGCTTTGAGACTTTACTCTCTTTATCATTCTTTACATCTGCTGGTTTTTGGCAAATAATTTTCACAATATACATGCAGTATTATTTCTTTTAAACTGCTTTGCATAAGCCAAAATAATTCTTACAGCCACATGAACACAGGCCCAAAATGAAACACATAAACATTACAAAAACAGGAAGCTGAACTTCGTATAGGAATACTGTTATTAAAGCACAAAATATGCTGCAATTCAATACAAACTACATTGCATATTTGTTTAAGGTCTTCTGTAACTGTAACCATTGCTAAATATGAATGAAGAGTAAACATTTGATTCTTTACAAAGTTCAAAAATAAGGGAGGTACAATATGGTATCACTTTATACTTGGGTAAAAATATAGGATATTACAAGAAATATAGGAGACTTGGCAACTATAGGGGCAGTATTGTCATGATATGTATGCGAGGAGCTTCTGATTATTGAACTTATTATTAGACATTAATTTATATTGCTTTTTGAACCTGTCACAATTTTCTAATATTATACAGAATTATATTTCATACTTTTCTGACTTGTCTGAAACTTTGTTGAGCTGTGTACGTGACAGGATATAAGTGGCTTAACCCATCCTATGATAGCCTCCGTGACATCACATCCCGGATAGAAATTCATAGAATAATGTTTCATAATGTTGCATTATACTAATTCCAAAATGTCACGCGTCTCTAGGAAAAGTCTGGAAATTCACATAAATCATGGGTGGTGGCGCACCATATATGGTAAATGCTGCCGTCATAATTTGGAGACCCCAGTAGGAAACTAGAACAGATATAAGTGAGCGCTTTGTCGTTGGTCGCTTGTCGAAAGACATCGGTAATTTTGGTCCGCTTGCTGCAGGACCCAGCTCCTCTAAGACGATATCTTGCCATCTCCTTAAGGTAAGCCCCGATGGGGAATATTATAAGATATCTTCTTTATTGTAAACTTAAAGAAGCAGGCCCTTAAGACTTGCACACCAAGCACCTCATACACATTTGGCTAATCAGTAAAACATAATATGAAGAGATAATTATTTGCTGTTGATACATTTCATAACCCTGCTCTACCTCCTTTTACTACACCCCCAAGTCACATCCAGGGAGGCTGTGACATAGGAAAATTGTGACAGGTTCAAAAAGTGATATAAATTAATATATAATAATAAGTTCAATAATCAGAAGCTCCTCGCATACATATCGTGATAGTATAATATGTTGCTAGAAAAAATTACAAATGACACTTACCAGTACATTCTATATAAGGATTGCCTTCCATTCCTGGTGGGCAGATACACTTAGGTTGGTGATCTCTACCTATACAAACAGCTGTATCTGCACAAGTGTCACTTTCACATACTGGTCGGCATACTCTGTTCAGTCTATCACAAGCTTCATCATCTGCACAGTCTTCATTATACTGACATACAACAGAGATGCAGGACAACTGGGGATCACCCTGTGTTCCTTGAGGGCAAATGCATTGTGCTCTGTGAGCCATGACATGGCATTCTGCTCCTCGTCCACACTGACCTCCTGGTCCATATGTGCATGGATTCAAGCAGTTCCCATTGATACACGCTTTGTCATACACACAATCGGAGTCAATCTTGCATTCAGCTGTAAAGGGACAAAAAAACAAAAGAAAAATTAGCAAACGCATATAAATGCATAAAGGTTTCAAGTAACCTAGCTTCCACAATGAAGACAGTATAGCTAATTATGTACTTTAAATGTGTTGAAGATGCTTCCAGTTTTACCCATTTTTTTTAGACACAAATGAAAATTTAATACTTCTAAATACTATACCACTAAATTTATTACGGTAGAAAAAATATTACATAGTAGTGTTTTAATGTGCCAAGGTTTCCTAACTGTTTGTTTTGATATAATGCTGTGGTGCAGCAAAAGAAAGGGGGGTTTGATGATAACGTAACATTTAAACTGAATGTGATACACTCTAACCCACAAAGCAATAAAGATCTTCATGGCATGAAAGTTTCACATCAAATGATCCTCACTGTTTTGTAAAAACAGTGATCCCTTCACTCAAACTAATATGCACAAAAAATGAACTACTATTCAAATTTTAGATTTTTATATTATGAGTATTTTGGAGGGTAATGGAATAACTGAAATCTGTTTAATTATCAAATTTAACCCTTTATTGCTGGAATTATTTTGCTACATATGCTACTCTTCCTCCAATTCCTAAACTGGTTTTTATGTCCCTTTCACCAGCACCACAACTGAAGCGATTTGAATAGCCGTGATTGTTAGAGTGGTGTAAAATGGATTCACCATCCATTCAAACCCAAACATTGCGAGTTTGAGTCCCAGCAACAGCGGTCAAATGTGCTGGTGGTAAAAGATGGGGAGGACCCAAGTAAAATAATCGGTGAGAGGCATGCTTGGATGCTAATGGGATTATATTTGATGACTGCAGTTGCATGGATTTTGCTTCTTCTTATTATAAAAAGAACATTACAGTTTTATTGAAAAAAAATAATACATAATATATATATACTTTGTTTTACAATAAAATGGCTATAAATAACTTAATTTTATTGCTGAAGGTTTGTATAATATGAAATTGTAAAACATACCATTAAAAAACCTAAAACTATAAAAAATAAAATCTCTGTAACGAATATGGCACACCAGGTTATAAAGGGTTAATTTGTCACTATTTGCAGCATTTAAAATATGTGAACTTTTGACCCTGAGAGCATTTGACTTTTTGAACATAGCAAAACCAGCCACTACTGTATCCTAACAAACCAGGATAAATGAGTGCGGTGGCAGAGAATCAATCTTAGTAGTTCTCTGAGTGACCTGAATGACAGGCGAAACATCAGGCGATATTTTATCTTTTCAATTGCAACCAAAAAGCTTGGAATCTAGTTTTTATTGGAAACCTGTGGAAATGCAGGGCCACATATGTTTTCACAGTACTTGTATTTTCAATAACCACAAGGATCCCTAGCTAACTTAAATCTCTACCAACTACCAAACCACAGGCCCATGTTCAAAAGTAGGCTTCAGATAACAGGATAAATATCAGAAAGTTTTACAAGGTTTCATGTATCAGTGGTTAGTTGTTATGCCTTATTATTCCATACAAAATATTCTGTTACATTCTGAAATACAATACATTTTTAACTTGATTTATGATTCTAGCTATACTACTTAGGTTTCTTACTGTATGCGTTTTTTTCTAATTCTAATATTATGAACCTTGTTTATGTAATTTTATATATGTACATATACCTTGACATATCTATTGCTGCAAAAAGCTTATATATAAATGCTTTATTACTTATAAATGCTACCTATTAATTAATTAATTTTTTTTGTAGTACCTGAATGCCATTGCTTTGTTGAGCGGTGTCATAGTTTTGGAGAAGTATGAGAACTTGTAAGATTGTTTTTTCTTCATTAATTAAGTCAAAATGATTAGCAGTTGTCAAGAATAGGAATGCATAAATATATATTTAAGTACTTTTACTATTTCAAAACTGAATCAGAATAATATAGATGATAGTTTTTTAATTGGTAGGTACATGCATTAATATTTAAAATAAATATACAAAAAGTCCGGGTATAATTATGTTTAGGCACTTGATAAAAATTATCATCCCACTTCAGGGTAGTTTATTTTCTTAAGGATATTGTGATTTTTTTTCAGAGTAAACATTCCCTGAGAGTTTTACATTCACAGCTGCTGTATGCAAAGTATTGTTGATGAATGGAGACAAAGTATTTCATTGGAGCACAATAATCTAATGAAATACATGTAAGTTTAATCTAGAGATTCTTTGCACTGTGTGTGAAACCCAGAATGTGTATGGTTGGCAATGCTCCAAATTAGCAGTTGGTAACTTTCAAGAGTACTTTGATTGTAGTTGAACTTCTGCTGTTTTCTTAATTTATTCATTTAAAACATCACATCTATTTATAGTGGGTACATACTGAGTTCACTGCATGGCTGATGCAATTAATATACATAATACAGTTAGTTTATGGTTCTTCAGGCATCTGAAACAAACTTTTATGCTTTGACTTTTTTAGTTGATAAATTATGTACTGCATGGTATTGGTGCTATTAAGCTTTAGCCTATGTACCTTGGTTTGTTGCATTTATTGTGCAAAATAAGTTAAAGTGCACATTTCCTGTTTGTACAAAATGAAAAGCCTTGTATAAATACAAAATGTTCCATGAAATGCAACCTACTAAAACAAATATTACCTGTGACAGAGAATATCACATATACAACAGTATTTTAATTCACATCTGATTATGAAGTCTATTAATGAAAATAAATTTAATTTTTATGAACTATTTTAAAGCATAACCAGTAGTTGACATGGGCTCTTTAATTCTTGGTCCTGGATTTTATAAACAAGATCAAATAATTTAATAGTATAGGTTAACCCAATATTGTACAGATTACTTACCGGAAGATTAAATTACTTTAAAATAATTATGAATTTATAAAATCATAAAATAATTTTAAGCAGCACACATTAATTATATATTGTTTTGTATGACATGACTGTTGTCATGACAGTTCTTTTTATTATTCAATTTATATGCTGCCTTTAACATTTAACACCATATCACTGACTTTGACTTTGCTAAGCTTTTAATTCTTTCCAATTATAATATTTCTTTTAAAAGTTCTTTGAAAATGAGATGATACCTCTATAACAATTTCTCATCCTATAAAACCTCTTTACAATGAACTTCATCAAAATCCTTTGAAAAGATTTCAAGAAGATACAAATTAACTCATCAATCAGTATAGGATTAACTTGCAAACACTACACCAAATAGTCACTTGTACTGCACTTGATGGCAAAAATAATCATTTAAATGAGTTTTCACTTTATGTTTAATCAGTAAAATGAAAAATTGATTTGGTGACATAAAGATCACCCATTCCTTTCTTCCATAACACCTTCACTGTTACGATGCAATGGTTCAGCCAAACTAAAATGATGTTGGAAGCTGCAAACTATTGCTTGAACCTTACTACATTTCCATTAAAGTTAATTATACATCTATGGAACATATGTAGTCGATTGTAAGTTATGCCCCTTGCAAGCTTAATGCTTTATGTACTTTGTGTTTTTTTGTGTAGTTTAACGTCCTTTAACATGGTAGGTCATATTAGACGATGAATGAAATGGGTGAAATGATGCTCAAATGAGCCTGGGGTGCATAGAGCTTAAAGTTACCAACATTCGCCTTCTCAGGATAAGATAAAATGCTGGGGTAAACCTTATCCGAGTAACTGACCTTAAACGAGATTTGAATTTGAGACCCCTTGAATGTGAGGCAGACATGCTACCCACACCCAAAGAAGCGGGCTAATTTTGTGTTAATTTATATATCAAACATTTCTCCATGCTGAAAAGGGAATCAGACTGAAAAATTCAATGCCATAGCCAGGATTTGAACTATGGATCTTTGGCTTTCCATGCCTTTGCTCTAACCAACTGAGCTACCATGGCAACATGCCATTATAATATAAACATAAATTTTATAACATTAAATTTTCCAACTGACTCACGCTATTCTCAGTAAACCACAAGGTGTTCTTAAACCCATTTTGAGGTAACATACCCCAATGGCAACTTACTTAAAGTACTTATGATATCGTACTTATAGTTAGCCACTATTAGGTCAGTCAATGATAATTAATTGTACTTCCATACATGCTGTGTGTAGCCTAAAGTTGGAAAGATGATTTAAACCGTATTGGCTTATCGCTGTAGAGGTGTAGACTTTTAAATAGTTGATTTTGAAGGAGTAAAGGAGCAAGTAATTTGAAATGTTATCCCATATTTTTAAATTTCATAAAGGAAAAGTTAAAATGCTAGAAAGATGTTGTAGTGGAGGTAAATCAAAATTTATAAAAATGCAGTGGGTAATGTGATGATAAGATCAATAAAGCACTAATACAATCTTCTTTTTAATTTAAAGCAATGAACTCATAATATGGTAAGTAGCTAGTTTAAACTTTACACTTGTATGATGGAAAGTGCATCACACTTAAAAATTCAGTGCCATGACCCAACTTGCCATCTTTAAAATTAAATATGATAGTATGGGAAAATATTTGCACATAAATTCAAGCTTTTACATGTCATTTGTCATGACAAATTTGCTCTTTTTCAGTTTTAGTGCTATTTTCTTACCTTATAGCCTTGCACTTTTTGAGTCAAGTTGATCTTGTTAACACTGTCTTTACAAGATTGGCAATAATAACTTTTAGATTTTTAAAGTATTTATATTTTCAAGGAAAACCCATAGTTCCCTCAGATTATATTTAGAATCTAGTTTTCTTGTAATGATGAATAATACTTACGCTTATAGCACTGAATCTGTGGGTTGCCACCCCATCCATCTGGACAATTACATACTGGACGGTGTTGTATAGTGTGGCATTCTGCACCCGAGCCACATGGATTGGCCACCACACATGGATTCTGGCAACGTTCGTTGATGCACGATTTGTCTCCTGGGCAATCTGATTCCGTTGTACACTCTGGTTTTACTTCAGGCACTGCAAATTTGGAATTATTTCATTAACTAAATAGCAGGCTATTTAAATAAATTTAATGGTAAAAAATAAAATTTAAGGAAGCATGTAATTGAAAGTTTGCATTACGATATAGAGGTAAATGCTGTTTTTTATTTAAACAGATATGCATAGGGTATATTAAGATATTCACTTTCAAAATACACTTTGTTCTCTCCCACCTCACCCTCCTCATAAAGTATTTTATACACCTATTCTTATGGAATCTTAACAGTATCCCCATCTATATACATACATTCGTAAGTTTGTTTGTTCACTATACATGCTTAGGTAAGCGAGTCCATCTCATTTGAAATTCATATATATATATATATATATATATATATATATATATATATATATATATATATATATATATATATATACCAGGTGTCCAGTTAAAAGGTATCCAAAATAAAACTTTTAATATCTTGCAAACTAATTCACATACACAAGGGCCAAGTTACATCACTACAAAGAGAATCTCTGAAAGTTTTTTTTTGTGTGTTTGGCAATATTGTTTGGTTTTGTTACACACAGTTAAAATGGCGAGAGTGCAAGAGCAGTTCAGTGTGTTTTGTGGCTGGCAGAGTTGCAATCTGTTATGTCTGTACAACAACGTTTTAGAACCCGATATGGACGTCAACCATCTACGAGAAAAAGCATTCGATTCTGGAACAAGAAACTGAGAACCACAGGTAGTCTGTTACGTGTAAATTCTCTTAAAAAGCCATGGACCTCCGAAGAAAATGTCAATCACATTAGAGATGCATTCCAACGATGCCCGCGTAATTCTGTTTATGCTGCTAGTTTACAGTTACAGATTCCATGCTCAACAGTACATGATGTGTTACACAAAAGGCTCTGTCTAAGAGCATACAAGATTGAAATGCTTCACGCAATAAAACCTTATGACAAAGTTATACGTATGAACTTCGCACTAGAAACGCTACAAAGGGCTGATGAGTCATCCGACTATCTCCAACATGGGTGTTTTTCTGATGAAGTGCAATTTCATATTAGTGGAGTCATAAACAGACACAACTGTAGAATATGGGGCAATGTAAATCCACATGCCACTTATAAACTGGAGAGGGACACCCCAAAAGTTAAAAGTCAACGTGTGGGCCGGCTTAATGCATAACATGGTGATCAGACCGTTCTTCCTCTTAAAACCGACAGTGACTAGAACTTTGTACCTGGATATGCTGGAACAGCATGCTCTCCCACAACTACCACATCAAACTATCTCCCAGCAGGATGGAGCTCCGCCACATTTCAGCCTCATCGTCAGGGAATTTCTGAATAGAGAAATGCCCGGAAGGTGGATCGGCAGGGATGGGCCAACTGCTTGGCCTTCTAGGTCTCCAGACTTAACCCCATTATATGCTCTATGGGTTATGTGAAAAACATAGTCTACCAGATTAAGATCAACGATCTTCAGCACCTTAAAAGGCTGCATAAACGATGCTATGGCAACAGTTACACCAAACATGCTCCAGGCTTTGTGGAACAAGGTAGAATATCGTCTGGATATTTGTCGTGCCACCAAGGGGTCCCATTTGAAATCTATTGAGGATGTGACAGTCAGGAAAAAAACTTTGACAGTTTCCTTTTGCAAAATTGTATGCTATAAATGTATATAATAAATAGTTTGCGAGTTATAGTTTGTTGATTTTGGATACCTTCCATCAGGACACCTGGTATACACACACATACATATATATATCAGTAATTTTTAATCATGAAACTGTTATTGTACTTTACAGCTTTCAATTTCAACTCCTAAATGACTAAAGCATAAAAAGGATTTAGAGGTCTAATAATAGAATAGAAACATGTTGGAGTCATAGAAAACATAATTACAAAGATGGCTTTGACCTCTAATTGTTGCTGTTGCTACTACACTGAGAAGGCATGCTCAAATAGACAGTAACCAAGAGGAGTAGAGCAGAGAGAGGGACTCATTATTATAATTAACCTCATGTTAATTTCAAATTAGTTCATGTAACTGGTATTCAGAGTGCCATCAGTTTCTCATACCAACATTATTTACAATAGCTTTAGTGAAAAAAAAAAGAAGAAACAAACACAGGTGATTCATGGAATTTATGTTGTCAACCTTGCAAAGCTATAAAAAAAGAAGCATTTTGATTTTTACTGATGTTAAGAATATTGTGTCTAGGAACTATAAGGATTTAATCTGTGTTTTTTCACTTATTGAGTCTTAAATCACTGCAGCAAGCAGATTTGGATTAGTATAATTCTAATTGAATTTGTTTGTGATTAGTTGGTTTTATCTTTACAAATCACCGTTTATACTTTTTATAAATATGCATAACTGGACGTACTAGACATGTCAGTATTTTTGTCCATAGTGTGATTTCTGAGCATTGTTTAACAAATTTGCCTTCTAAAAAGCTGCATAAGGATTTTGTACTTTTAAGTCATTTTGTAACTTGTACAGACTCATAATTCTCTTTCCAGAGTTTCTCTTTTTAGAGCTGCTGATGTTAGGAAAGCATATTATAGTTTGTCTAACTCTGCTGTATGCTTTACTTGATTGTAGTGTTCCAAATCTTTTGTGTGATATTTGTGAAATGCCCGATGTTGTGCTAGGAGATGTAGCAACCTCACATTTGTTGTCTAAACATACCTATATCTATACATAATATAAATACTAAAGAGGTTCACTATCAGTGTGTTAAAATGTTTAATGCTCTCCCAAACAGATTAAAATTGTCATTTTGTGATAAAAATAAGTATAAGTCTGCTCTTATAGGATATTTATGCAACAAAGCCTATTACTCTGTACAAGAATTTACAGATGAACATAATGATTAAGTGATTTAAGATTCCCTGTGACAATGTATCTCAGCGCAGCACTATTCTTTAAAGCTAGTTCACCCATGCCTGTAATAAGTTACTTTTTAAAGAGAATGCCAATGCTTATATTCTCATTAACATAGTTTTTCAAATATGCATTGCTATAATGAAATCTTAAAGCTAGTCGACCAATGTCTTTAAATAAGTGATTTTATTCAATAAGATCTTATCCTGTGATATTTTTCTACTCTCATTTACATACTATTTCACATAATGCATTATTTTAACAGAATCTGGCAATTGGTTGATTTATGTCTTCAAATAAGTAAGTATCTGATGATACCATGTATTTCCAGTGCTACTGTTGTATTTTCATTGACAGAGCAATACTGCACCATAGTATTGTGTTGTTTAAATAATTATGCTTCTTTGTGTAACAAATATGAAATCTGTATATTTGTAGGTATGTACTTAAGTAACGATGTCTGAGAGAACACTATCTATCCACAATATAGAAAAGCATTATTATTCAGAATAAAAATCCAGAGTTCTTTCATTATTCCCTGAAAGTGTTATCCAAATTCCACCTTTACCAATTCATATTGTCTAAAATAATAGGAAACCATTAGCGCAATAACTGCACTGAAGAACAATTTTGGAGAGGGACATTATTTTTTTCGGGTATTGGCAAAGAAAGAAGGTAGATGCTTTCAGAAAGCACAATGCTATTTATTTTATTATTCAATACTATTATTGCTATATTTTCACCCCAATTGCAATGAAAAAAAAATCTGATGTGTTACACTCACATGACTTTCTCTACTCTTGTACAAACTATTTTTACAAACGCTTATTCTCCATATGCTTCATGTTAATGGAGATATCGAGATGTCAATCTTATTGATAATTTTCTTGTAGACGCAAGGGGAATATGGTAGGTTTTAAGCGATAGTCAAATATTTTAACGCTGGTTGCTATGTGGCGCATTCCATTCTCTTTGCATGTCCAGGACATAAAAAAAAGAATAATGAATTTGAGAAAAAGTATAAGTATTGGAAAATTTAAGGGAATAACAAGCAATATCTCGCAAACGGTTCACTCAACAAAAGAAATGTATATGACATAAATTGTGTATTTTAACGCGATCTACATTTTTTGTGTAGTAAAATTTTGTCTACCTCTTATGGTTTACCAGTTATGAAAAAGTCGTTCATAATGAAGAATACTTTTGGAGACATTCCCAGAAAATTCGAGATATACATTTTAATTATCATGACAATATCTTAAACATATGATATTTTAATCAAAATCGTTAGAGCCGTTTTTGAGAAAATTAAAATTTTTGAAAAATGTTCCATGTAAAGGGTAGTCTGGGGTGGGGGGATTTTCTTGAAAACCTTCGTGTCGCATCTCTGGAAGATACTGAACCTAAATACCAAGTTTGGTGTTTATCTGACTCTTTGTTTTTGAGTTATGCTGTTCACAGACACACAGACAGACACACAGACAGACACACACACGGACATGTTTCCAAAAATGCTTTTTTTGGATTCAGTGAGTCTCAAAACATGTATTTCCGGTGAAATCTCGGTATCAAAATTTTGGGTGGAATACAATACTTCCCCTACTTACTATACGTAGTAGAGAAAGTAATAAGATGCTATGAAATGCACGTGCATACAATGCATCTAGACACGTTGCAAGCATGGCATCATGATTTCAGATTTTATGCATGGCTCCTCTATCCATTCTACCCCTCTTGACAGAAACAAAGGATATTATATTCTAAGAAATATACATAATTTATGTGATATTTATTTAATTTCATATCTTATTAAAATATTAAGATTTGTTAAGGATTTAGTATCAAAACATCTGAGAAATGTATATTGTAATTGTATGTAGTGAAGTTTCCAAAGACCAAAACCTTTTAAAAACCTTTATTAAGTGAGTTTTGTGATATTTCCTCTAAGTCATGATCAAGTTTATCGTCAATGTATATTTAACAAATAAACGAAGAAAATCATATCCAGCATAACATAAAAAACTATCAATATTTAAAATTAATAACCAAAGAGAATATTTTTCTCTAATTATAGGCAACAGGTCCTTTCCAGAATGTTTAAATTTATGGCTGGGGATGGAGAAACTTCCACTGTCCGGATTTGCTCCTTCAGTGAACATTAATGTCAAGATACAATGTATTTTTAATCTGAAAATTGTAGTTTGTTTGTTATTAAATAAGTATGGATCAAATAGAACAATTTTTAACTTGTCTACTGCCATTATTTAGAAATTATTATCCATTTTGATAAGTCCTTCAGTGCTAAAACATACTTATAACCTACACAACATTTCCAGAATTTGGAAAATTGTTGTGGGGGGGGGGGGTAGTGGTCAAGGAGATCAGAAATACATCATCCAAAAATATTTCCATGAATATCTGGTGATTTTTCCTATGTTATTACAAATATCATGAGGAATTTGCAAGATTACATTTCTAAAGGTTAAACGGTAATTTAAACACAAATATCTTCAGAATATTACAATAATTTCATAAATGATACAGAGAAGACAAATGAAATTAATTAAATCATCATTCCAGGTTTAAAAAACCACTCGTGCAACACCTACTAAGCTAGTATCTAATACATAAAAAGTTTTTAAAAGTTGTATTAAGCTCAACTTTGTTGGAACTTTATGTAATTCATTATTTTATTTTCATTCCTATCATTAATTAACTATGCTTAACTTATCTTTCTCTACCAAATTTCATATTCTGACCTACTATATGTTTCTAGGAGTGCTAAGCAAGCAGTGGAAGAGAGTGGACGTGTGAGGAGGAAGCTCCTGGAGTGGATGAAAGAGGGGCTTAAGTAACCATGGGAATTGGTACTGAGGTGTATAGAGCAAGAATTGGAGCATTTAACAAGTTAAAGTGGAAGGATTCTAAAACAAACAAAGGTATAGAAGAGATGGCAAACATGTTTCTTCTCACATGTATAATAGGTATACTATTGGTAATTGGTGGAGTTGAATCTGGAGAAGGAGGGAAAATAATGCTAAGGGTTTTTGGAAAGAAGCTAGGCAGAGGTTTGAAGATATAGAGATACAAAATTTATTTAGCAACATTGGGAAGAAAAGTTCCTTGGAATCATATATATTAATAAAAAATGTATGGGCTAGAGAACAGTATGTGGATAACTCAAATAAGGAACAAAGAGAAAGTATTGCCTGGGCATGAGCAGGTGTATGGAGATTAATAGGAATGAGAAATGGGTTCCCACAGAATCAGTGCCCAATATGTGGGGAAAGAGAAGATTTAGAACATATCGTTTTTGACTGTAAAGGTGCACAGCATTGGAGAAAGGAAGCTATAAATGGGAAATGGTTAAAACGGGACAGGAAAGTAGCTTTAAGCAAGATTTTTAACAAGGATAGTAAAAAGGTAGGAGAATACTTGTCCAAAGTTAAAAAGAAATGGTTATGGACAATAAAAAGAGATGTAAATTAATTTCATCAAGTGATGTTAAGTTATGTAATTATATTATTATTATTATTATTATTATTATTATTATTATTATTATTATTATTATTATTATTATTATTATTATTATTATTATATATTACTATAAGATTATTATTGGTATCATTACTATTATTTTTACTACTATTTGTATTATTATCATCATTTTTTATGTTATAATAAGAGTGTAATATGGGTAGAATATGGCAAGATAACAGCTTGGGCTGATGTATAGCCATATTCTAAGGAAGATTTCTAGCACAAATAAATAAATAAATAAATAAATAAATAAATAAATAAATAAATAAATAAATAAATAAATAAATAAATAAATATGTTTCTATTATTTCCCCTTTGTTAATGTTTCAAAATCTGCATTATTCACTGCATAATTCTGGAAAAGGTAAATTTTTCAGATTAAATTAAGAACACAAATTACAAATAAAATGTTTCATCAGAAACATAATTTTCTTATTCTCCAAAAACAAAATTGGTTTGACTTGCTTAATACTGGATGTCTCAATCTCAGTGAACATTGCATTTCATTTATAAATTTGTATATAAAATATTGTGATACATACCTGAGTAACAGTTAATGAATGGGTTGCCCAAAAGACCAGCAGGACATTGACAAATGGCTCTGTGATTCTGTGCTAAACATTCAGCATTGCTTGCACATGGATTAGACACTGTGCAAGGATTCACACACCTTCTATTGAGACATGTTTCTGTATTTGGACACTCATCATTGCTTTTACAACCAGCATCAACGGGAGCTGAAATGGTTCAGAAAAAAATGTGTTATTATGTTTTCTAACTAGACATAAAAAAGTCAAGTTGTCTTTAAAACTTGTTTTTAAGGCAAAGGATATTTCAGTGCACACTCATATATCAGTTTGGTTTTCTTTCTTATTTTTTCTGGTCAAAAAGGAATAACATCTATACCTAAAAATGTCCAATTATGCACCTCTTAAACCATATATCTGAATGTTTAGTATAAGATGAATTTGCATGCAATTATAGCTAATGATGTTTTATTAAACCCTTGCATACAGAATTAATGCTAGTTTTTGTAATTTGGTAAAACTGTGCAACCATTTCTTGCATTAGTAATTTTATGTTTATTTAATCTTTATACTTTAGAATAAAAGTTCATGGTTGACTTCTTAGAAGTACTAGGTTTGATTCTGCTTGGGGTTGGGGACTTTTCTTTAATAAGAGTCATTCCTTGCACAGAGTCTGGGATTATAAATTTGAGAGTATATGGAGTATGTTTCAAAGGAATAAAGCATAAACCTGAAGTAAAACCCCAAAGTAAAAGAGTAAACACCAACTGTTGGTTTCTGAAGACAAAGCTGCTGATGTGATTAGGGAAGTCAAAACAGCTGTAAATAAAACAATTTAAAAATAGAAAATGTTTGGAAATTTACTCAATGCAACTTTTCTTCTCATCTAGAGATACATGTGCTTGAATATTACTTTCTCTCAGTAAATAAAGTGATTTTAAGCATGGCTTTAAAAATGGTTGCCTTATATGCATATAAAATAAGGGCTACAAACATGAATTAGAAGTGTTAAGATATATAAATTAGACTAGAGAAAAGCTCATGAATGACAGTTATTCTTATAAAAATAGAATATGACAATATAGTGCATAGTGTAATTTTATACACATTTTGTCAGTTTTAAAAGAAGATGGAATTGCAATGTTATGGAAGCTAAAATACACTGACTCTGAACGAAGGGTTTAATAAAATGTATACACCATTGCAAAGTTAAAGGTATAGGTATTTTAAAATTATATCAATAATACTAGTGTGTTGCTGTTTTAGCTAAAACTAATATTAAGCACTCTCGCTATGTACAGAATGTATGTGGAAAGCAGTATGTTGAGAAAAACAAATGCACAAATAGTCATTCATGTTAGCATTTATGTAAGCGCAATGTTATGCAATAGAATGGGTTGTTAATGATGTTTGGGGCAACATATCTTCCATGCTTTCCAAGGACCTGCAAAAATATACAAGCAGATTTACTTTAGCTTTAAGATAAGTTAATTTTAAAGAAAGGATGGGCCCAGTGAAAAGGGTATACATCTTTTGTATCCATATTATAGGATGGTATGGTAAATGGAAATAATTATTGCATTTATAAATTTTAAAAATGAATACAAAGCTCGATATATCATTTTGTTTTCTGGCTACTGTTTTGAAGTTCTAGAGGCGAATTTTACTTCAAAAAAATTATTATTAACGTCAAGTGTATTCCCTTTTACCTGAGGCCATCCAAATGATCAATTAACAAGCAGTTAGTGATATAAATACCATTTCATTTATATTTAATTTTATCTGTTTATCATACTCCGTATCTTATCTCAAAAGTCATTCTTAAAGTCACAATTTCTTATTGAAGTGTCATAATCAAAAACTACAACAGCTTTTAAAGCAAAATAGATTAATTATTTCCCATGAAATATACATGCATTTCAGGCTGCTTTCTGACTATGTCTAAGCACTTGTTCTCATAATAATTTGAAAGTTTAAACCAATACTTGAATCCGTTATGTGTTTTCTTTATGTGTAGATAGGAATTGTTTTGTATTTCAATAGACATAATTTGTTTAGAAGCATAGTTCTTTATTTTCTTAGCAAATTCCCAGCCAGCAAATTACATTTTCAGTACCTAAAAGCTAATGTTCACTACAGAATAGCTACGAGATATTTGGAATAAATTCTGGTGCCATTTATTATCCTGGCATTAATGTTTGATACATTCCAAAAAAGGTGATGGAATTTACCTTCATTACATAGTTTAAATAGACATAATCACTGTTATTTAGTGCACATTTTCTTGATAGGTTGGTATGATGGAACAAATTATGTAATCGAGGAATTAATTGGCTTCAGAACTATTGGGACTGCAATTTGAACCTTACTTTGACTATACTGTAGGGTTCTTCAAACATGGTATTAATTGTCACAGACATGAAATTCATGTGCAAGCATCGTAATTTCACATGGGGAATAAAAAATCAAGAAATAGTACCTTATGGTGTCCGTGTGTGTGTGTGCGCGCGTGTACGCGCATGCGTGCGCGTGTGCGTGTGTGTGTTTTCTCCTGTTTTAGTAATGTTTTATGCATGTTCCCAGATGAATCACTTAGGTTTAGGTTGTTTTAGGTACCTAGGTTATTTATTTTCATATGCCTGTGACAAATTAGTTGTTTTCATAATGATTTTACTTTTGATAATTTGTTCATTGCTTTTTCATTTGCATTTATTTACAGCAAGTTATTTAGTGATGCTACTATACAGTCTTTTCAAAAAATGTTCTAGATTCAAGTTTTTGTATAAACAAATGGAATGAAACAGGGAATGAACAATTTTAGAGACTTCTCCCATTGCAATATCCAAATATCTATGGAAATGGATAGGCTACCATCTCAAGACATGAAGAATAAATCACTCATGCCATGAAATGTTAAATGGCATCAATGCTTCCCCTCACTACTATGGCTGTTGCAGTCTATGGCAGTTCCTCAAACTAATGGTGGCTGTTTATCAGGTATACCAACAAAAGCTCTCTCTCTCTCCCTCCCTCCCTCCCTCTCTCCCTCTCCCTCTCTCTATTAAATAACAAAATCATTTCACACTGATTCAAAGGAAATTTCAATTAAATGTGATCACCTTGTATAACCATGTAATTCACCTGATGTATTCAGAATAAATAAAATTAATCAATAGTTTTTTTGGATTTCTATTAAACTCCAAGATGAGTTATTATGCAAAGCAAAATATAGTTATACAAGGTAATAGAATCCCAGTATGTGTCAAATAATTAATGTAGTAATCCACTAAATTCTAAAAGCATGTTTAATTGCATTAATAAAATCAAAGTGTTTCAAACATTCCCTGCTCTCTTAGAAAATTTAAAGTATTATTAGTGAAAAACAGAAAATAAGAGATTTGCTACATGGTATAAGAATTTAAAATTTCCACAAAAATGTCAGCTGCTGACTGGGAACTTTCCCCAAATCCTTCTCATGTTTCAGAGATATGTATGATGAGTACCTTCAAAAATGTCTCAAAAAACTTAACTTTTTAGGTTTTAAAATAAAAAACAAAACAGTTAAATGGCCCACTTCCAAGTTTGAAAACTAATTGGTGTATGTTATTTGTGGTATTCCCTTATCCTATGGTGTAAAAATGTAGGGTAACTCAAAGCTCTAATACAAAAAGGGTTAAATGCTATCATACCTGGCTTGCACTCAATATCAGCATCTCCAACAAAACCAGGAAGACAACTGCAGGACATTGTTCTAAGAGGTAAAGTGTCAACTACTGTACACAAAGCATTTGCTGCACAGGGTTTAGTTTCTATACATGGATTGCGACAGGTTCCACTGAAGCATGCCAACTTGCTTGCACAGTCAGCATCTTGTGTACACTGTGGTCTCACTACTTCTGGAGCTGCAAAATGAAAAAACAAACATATTATACTTTTAAGTCTGGCAATCCCATACTGTGGCTGCGCATCTCTAAGCATAAATATATACTTTTTTTTTTTTTTCCAGCATTTGCCATTAAGGATTGCAACAAACAGCATGGTACGAGGGCTGATCAACAAAGACTGAGACTGATTTTTTCCTGTAGCTTCCGTGATAGTTTCGTATCTGTAACATAAATATTTGAAAAGAGCGGGGTTTTATGTATAATGTTGGTAGGCGGCAGCACTCTCATATTGGTAGGTTGGTAAATGCTCTATTTTGTAGACCCTACGTGCATTTCGCATACCAGACAATGGAGGTGACACGAGAGGAGCAGTACAGCGCAATCAAATTCTGTTTTCGTTTAAACCATACAGCCACCGAAACTTATGAAAAGCTGAAGCGTACAGTGAAGATGCACTACCTCGTGCAACAGTGTTTAGGTGGTTCAAGGACTTCAAAGAAGGCCAACTTGTCAGTGTTAAGCAAGATGGGCCTGGTGTTTCGGCTTCTGCTGTGACTCAAGTCAACATCAACACAGCTGCTGTGATTGTCCGAGAGGATCGGCGTATAACATTATGTAACCTCAGTGAAGTGTTGAGAATTTCATATGGCAGTGTGTTTACAATTATGCACGACCATCTCCATATGACCCGAGTTTGTGCTCGTTGGGTGCCATGTCTGTTGACTCCCAAACGAAAGGCTGTGCGAATGGAGACAAGCCATGAGGTGCTGTGTCTCTTTGCTGATGGAGGGGATGTATTTTTTAAATCAATTATCACCGGTGATGAGTCATGGCTGCATCATTATGATCGTGAAGGAAAACAAGCCAGCACAGTGTGGAAATCGCCAGGTTCTCCAACACCAAAAAAGGCAAAAGTTGTTCCATCTGCAGGGAAAGTGATGGTGACCACATTTTTTGACTGTAATGGAATGATTTACCAGCATGCAGTTCCCCCTCACACTACTGTTACAGCAGCATACTACATGTCAGTATTGGCTACACTGAGGAAGCACATTGCAAAGAAACGACCAGAACTTTCTCGGACTGGGTGGCAACTTCATCATGACAATGCACAGCCTCACGTCGCAAATCAAGTCATGCAGTTTCTGGCTCGATTCAACATTACCTGTGTACCACATCCACCTTATAGCCCCGAACTTGCACCCTGTGACTTTTTTTTATTCCCATCACTAAAGGCAAAGCTTAGGGGTATTTGATTTGAGAACTCTGAAGCAGTGCTCAAGAAAAGCGAGGCGATTCTCAAGACCTGACAAAGAGTGGTCTGCAGCACATGTTCAAGGACTGGCAGAGACGCTATAAAAAGTGCATTGAAGTAGGAGGGGACTACTTTGAAAAAGATCATGTAAACATTGAATTGAAGTAATAAACATCTGTGAAAAAAATCAGTCTCAGTCTTTGTTGATCAGCTCTCGTACATGGAAAGATGAAAAATTACTTTTCTCAATCCGTACAGAAAATTCTCCAAAATTTATAGTTGAAGAAAAATGCAAACATACTTTTATAGTATTAATACACCTTTTGTGTATTTGAATGCTCTTTAAATGTGTCATGCAACACTTTAGCTTAATGTAAAAGTAAACTTTCACAGCCAAGCCAAAACTGGTCTTGGGGTGTTATGAATGGGTGTTGGAACATGTAGGGGTTCTAGGCAGTAAAAGAGTAAATGGGTATGGTTGCCAGACATAGTTTTTTTTAAGAAGCAGTACAGTGTTTCCCATTTTTGTTCTGCATATGGTATAACATAGGCACCATACAGAAAATGCTCATTTTTGCTGTTTCAGTTAATGTATTCTGTAGTACCCTGGGCTAAGGATAATATTCAGGATTTACCTAAGCATAAAAATGATCACAATTTGCAACACCAGATATTATGATAACTTTTACCTGCCCAAATACAGATTAGAAAAGACAAGGAATAATTATGTATACATGATCCTCAAAATTGGCAATAAATTTCCATTTGATATAATTGAATTGCACATATTGTCTCTGAAATGTATTATTTCTGGTTGGCTCCTGGACAGACTATTTTATAACTTAAGTGAATTCTTTTCCGAATGATTTTATGCATGAAATGAATTTTACTTCTAATCCTTGCCTATTATTCTTTTCAGATTCTATCTGTAATTGACAACTGCAATTTTGTATACCTTTTATAACTATTATTTATACAATCCTATATGCTCAATGACATGTATATGAATTAAATTAAAATGTGCCCTACTTTCCTTGGAGATGATGTGCGACAAGCATCAGTTGTCATCACATTAATGAAAACTAGTTGGCAATACTGCTTATTAGCTTATCAAATATAAATTGTGCAAGTTCCTCAGACCTCAAGCTTAACTAAAATTGAATTGACATGAATTTTACTTTGGTTTGCCCTCCATTTTTATTTCTGGTAAAATCTAGAGTTCAGTGAATGTAATAAAAAATGAGTTGTTGACTGTTTCAGTTACAATAAATCATATAAAGAATTTTATGACAGTATTGTTTGTAATAATGCTTTGTTACATGTAGCTAGAAATAGCAGTAAATATGTAAAATTGATTGGTTTCAATTTATTTGTACAAAAGTATGCATAACTGGCAAATGATGTATTTTGTAATATATATGTTTTTTACAAGTAAGACTTTATTTTGGTTTCAATTTAAAAAATATAAGGGCCACATGGAACTCTGTTTTGTAATCACCTATTGTAGTCTGCCTAGAGTACTGCATACTGTAACAATGTGTGTTCCTTACTTGCAGTTTGAGAATCTGGCAACTCTAAGATAAGTCTGCCAAGAACGGTACTAAGATAACATTTATTGGACCTGAATCAGTACTGAGATTGTCTCCAAAATCAATTAAGACGGCTATTAGGAACTGGTTATTCATAGAACATACAAGATACCTACTGGAACTCTAAAGAGGGTTTCAGACTTTCCAAAGCTCTGATACAGGAGATGAATAAATAGAAGTTGCAAGGACTGCTATAATTAAATAAGAAAAGACTCTCATTGGTGGTAGGTCTTCTGACATGGCACTGACTCTTAGAGGATAAAGGACACCTGTCTAAGTAATTTGCCAGACAAAAGGTTAGGGCAATACAACCTCTGAAAATGTCACAGCGTTGAGTAGTTTCTTACAACCACCCCTCCCCCAATTAAACTAAAAACTTCCACAATCATTAGTCTATAAACTATACTTTTATGCATAGGTTTTCTCAGAATCCATGAGTTAAAAAATATGAATGTTTTTTTAAGTATGTTACATATATAAGGCCACATCTCTGCAAAGTTTTAAAGTATTGTAAGTGTTATGGGTATTATTGAAATTAAAACATTAATTCTTTTTTTTCATAAGTTCCAAATGTGCCGATTTTCCCTTCTGATCTAATTTACTTAATAAACTGGAAATAAAGCATCAGTTAGTCAAGTGAATTCAACTGTATTTTTATGCCACATGTGGTTTTTAAGAAAACTATTTTGAGCCAGTCATGTTTTAAAAGCATTTCAATGAATCTTACTATCCATAATAATTTTATAGACTTAACTTTATAGTAAAAATTAAATTAAATTAAGTTTTATATATGGATGCTCTTTAACTACTATGGTTCTTAGCATCCCATTCTATATTTGACATGAAAGACAAAATTTTGCTCAGAGGCCTCTTTATCAGGCTTGATGCTCTTTTGCGTGCCATAAATCTAGGACACAGGACCATATGCCTTACTTCTATTCCAAAGGAAACCATGCTAAGGATTTTTACGCTCGAAAAAATTCATTGTCCTCCACCATGGTTTGAACCCGCAACCTCCGGAACTATAGTTCATAGTATACCGACATAAACAAAACATAAAATAATGCCCAACTCATCTAGACCCTTGCATAAATTAATGAAGCAATCTGACAACTTGGATGTAATAAGGGAGTACCATACACTTAAATAAATGAACAAAGTCCTCACTTCTTTGTCTTTTTCTTCTCATTTAACTTGTTATTATGAAACTTAATTTACAAACAAATGAGCAAATTCATTATTCCCTTATGAGTTTTCTTACCTATGCTGCAACTAATCTGTGGGTTGCCCACATAGCCTGTTGGACACTGGCATGTGGGTCGGTGATTGAAAACAGTGCATAATGCTCCAGGACCACAATTGCAAGGATTCTCACAACGGTCACTGCGACAAGCAAGATTATAAGGACATTCATCATCATTTGTACATTCTGGTCTGCTGCAAAGAACCTGTGGGTCTCCACGGAAATTTTCAGGACAGTAGCACCGAGCTCTATGGTTGCTATCAGCTCTACAGATAGCATTTGTTCCACACTGAGTAAACGAGCAAGGATCCTCACATTGACGATTCACACATGCCTGAGTTGGTGGACATTCTGAATCTGAACGGCATCCAACTGCACAAAAAACAAAGATTTTTACCAAATTTAAATATGAAAATCCACAGCAACAGTATTTTCATTAATGTTCAGCAATAGCTATCAGTATAATGCTTAACAAGTCTTTGGGACTTACTTTCATAGCAATGGCCAAGGCCACTGGCAGTAAAACCATCCATGCATGTGCATAGAGGACGATGCAGCTGGACATGACAGATAGCATTTGGTCCACAAGTGTTAGGATATTCATTGCAAGGATTGAGGCATCTCTGGTTAATGCAGGCCTTATCATTGGTACACTCAGAGCTGTCTGTGCATTCTGGCTTAGGTTCTAGAACAAATAAGAAAGTGTGCTTAGTTCAGAGAACCTTATTATCTTGCAATTTTAATGCATACAGAATGTAATGTTTTCAAATATATTATGTTTTATCCATTTATGCACATCTTCACCTTTTTAAATTAATTTACAAATATGTTTGAAGAATATTTTTATTATTATACAGAGGAAAGGAAACAAATAAATGTAATAGTGAACATATGCACTGAAATACATTATTTATAGGCAAGGAAAGCTACTATCATTAACAAGGTTGAGCAATATGGGGAAAAAGGTTTAGAATCTGGGAGCAGACGTTAAGTATACTGAGATTTTAGGTTAGTATAGATAACCGATTCTACACTGTTTTGAGTACCAAGAATTTTGTATGGTATGCCATAGATTAAATCTAGTGCCTTAAATATGTTTTTCTCCATAACAAAAGATGTATAATAAAGTGCAAGGGATTGCAATTTCAGGATTTGCTCACATGAAAACATTTGTAGAAATGCAATAATTCTGTACTAAACATTTTCATGAAGATATCTCATTAATTGTAAAATTTTAAACCTAATGCCAAAATCAACAGTTAAAAATTATGTAAAATAAAGAAGAAATTACAGATTTCTTTATACTGTATCTAGGAATTTGTAGCTTTGTAGGCAGGCAATGTTGTAGGGTGTTTTACTAACCCTATGATTATTTCTGGCAGTTGATGCAATTGAGGAATTACGTGTACAAAGAGCTTATACCTGCATATGTTCCTTTTTAGGTACAATGCATATTCTTGTTCCCCATAGTCAAGTTGGATACCCTGCAAAAGTTTTGACGCTATTTTGTGTGTTTACATCCTAATAAGATTGAAGACAACAGCTTACAACAGCAAACATAAAACTTGATTATTTAGTATTGGCAGGTAAATAAAGAATCTGTAGGGAGAAATTTTAAAATTTCACTAATTAGTAAGAGATAAAGCGACCTAAAATAATTAATTAAAATAAAAATATTGCAATGTAGCAGTGAGTTTTCTCTACCTTTTCAGTGCATCATGCAACATTTAAAAATGTAGGTCAGTAAATAATAAAGAACAATAAAGTAATAATAATGATAAAAATTATGTTATAATTTTTTACAATTTGGGGTTATATTGTATACTCATATTAGCCCTTATTACATATAATACTTAACGATGATATTCATTAGAATACTTTTTTATTGTTAAAACAATACTAGATACCATCTATTTAAAGAGTTCCTTTCAATGTTTATATCACTGTTGTTACATTTATTATTTATTACTTTCTCTACTACGTATAGTAAGTAGGGAAAGTATTGTATTCCACCCAAAAATTCGATACAGAGATTTCACCGGAAATATATGTTTTGAGACCCCCTGAATCCAAAAAAAGCATTTTTGGAAACATGTCCGTGTGTGTGTCTGTTTGTGTGTGTGTGTGTGTGTGTGTGTGTGTGTGTGTGTGTGTGTGTGTGTCTGTGAACAGCATAACTCAGAAACGAACAGTCGGATAAACACCAAACTTGGTATTTAGGTTCAGTATCTTCCAGAGATGCGACACAAAGGTTTTCAAGAAAATCCCCCCATCCCAGATTACCCTTTATATGGAACATTTTTTGAAAATTTTAATTTTATCAAAAATGGCTCTAACGATTTTGATTAAAATATCATATGTTTAAGATATTTTCATCACAAATGAAATGTATATCTTGAATTTTCTAGGAATGTCTCCAAAAGTATTCTTCATTGTGAACGACTTTTGCATAACTGGTAAACCATAAGAGACAGACAAAATTTTACTACACAAAAAAATGTAGATCGCGTTAAAATACACAATTTATGTCATATACATTTTTTTTGTTGAGTGAACCATTTTCGAGATATTGCTTGTTATTCCCTTACATTTTCCAATACTTAAACGTTTTTCTCAAATTCGTTATTCATTTTTTTTTATGTCGTGGACATGCAAAGAGAATGGAATGCGCCACATAGCAACCAGCGCTTAAAAGATTTGACTATCGCTTAAAACCTACCATATTCCCCTTGCATCTACAAGAAAATTAGCAATAAGATTGACATCTCGATATCTTGATTAACATGAAGCATGGAGAATAAGAGATTGTAAAAATAGTTTGTACAAGAGTAGAGAAAGTCATGTGAGTGTAACACATCAGATTTTTTTTAAAAGGAATTATTAACACATACATTAAGCTACATGAAAATATTACAAATATGATTTCTCAAAACATGGTTTTCTGATATACCTACATCCTTTACACATATAACTCCTGAATTATTCTAAGGACTTAAAATGGAATGCAGAAGTTGGTGACAATAAATTACACAAATAATTAATGCTGAATTAATTGGCACACTTGACTTCATTTACTTTTTTATTTTTATAAGCACATACTCAATAATCTTGTCCACCAATCAACCAACTTACCTCTCAACAGAGAAGAATATCAACAAGAATACAATTACATCCTCTGCATAACACAACAGAATGCTTTCAACTCTAACCTACTCAACAATAAAATAGAAAAATCCCAAAAGCAAAAAAGCATCAAAGTACAATTATCAACCCTCTGCATACAAAAACCTCAACAGCAATTCTTCAAATTCACATACCATCCTTGCCTGTATCATAGCTTCACCACAATCTTCAAGAAACACAATATAACTTTAGTCCCACAGAATAAATACGCCATACAGAATTTGCTGGCTTCCTCAGTAAAAGACACAATACTGCAAGAATAGAAATCTCCTTATAAACTGGGTGGATTGTATGCAGGAAAAACAAAGAAACATTGAAATAAAAAAATAAACCCACTTCAGGTGGATATCCAGCAAGTAAACAGACAAATAAGCTATGGCAAAACATTTCCGAGTCTCAAATCATGGCATCAACCAAGATGTCATACTATTTAACACATCTGCAGAACTAAAAGTTTGAGAAGCACCCACATTATTAAACACCAAGAACATGTTATGAACTTTGAAATCCACCATTAGACAATCTGAGCAGTTTCATCATGGAAAAGCCAGAGGACTCCTCTGCCAAGGACGATGCATTCAGGAACCTGGTCTCCAAGTCTAAAGTTACACCAAAGCTTAAGCTTCCAAAACATGTTCTTATAGAGCAAAAAGTAATAGAAGTCAGAGTGTCCCAAATGACTCAACATTGATTATTCTAGAGTTTATCTTTTTCACATTTCAAGGTCAACACTGAATGTCATTGTCAATCTTACTTACGTTCCTGGATTGGCTGAAGTTGACAAGAGATATGAGGTGATCCTATGTATCCCTGAGGACAGGAACATATGGGATTGTGATTGACAACCTGACAAAGGGCATTAATACCACAAGCATCAACACATGGATCTCTGCATTTTTGGGCAAAGCAAGCCTTATCACGAGGACAATCTTGATTGATGACACACTCAGGGTAAATACACACAGCAGCTCCATTCACAACACGGCACTGTCCATTTACATTGCATGGAGATGGATAGCATGGATCAGCAGGTGGTGCTGCAACATATAAAATTGTTTAGTAGTACAAGTATATTAAGCCAAAATAAAATATAGAACTGATAGTACTATATTACAGTACAAATGCAGTAAGTGCTTTATTGTAGAAATACATGTAAACAAAGTTTATAAGTAGTAAAAAAAACATAATTTTTCATTGAGTATTTAACAGAAAGATTAATATAAGGTATTAATCAAATAATGACAAACCCCCAGTTGTGTTTCAGGACATCTACTGTATAAATATATATCTTTTAAGTATTTTAATACTGATAATTGTTAATGCTTTACTGTTGTTGCTTATATTATTTATTGTTGATGATTACATCATTACACATTCTGAGGTTTTTCATTACTTTCTTACTATGCCTAACCGCAGCAGCACTTAATTCACAGACTTTTTATGAATCTTTAGCAGTACATGCATTTTGAGCATTATTGATATATAGTATAAAAAATTCAATAAACAGCATTAAGTTTCCAAACAAGTCCTTCCACACATCATTAACATTTATCAGGTCAAACTTCTATGCTGTTATTACAAAACGAACATGCACCAGTGTCACTCAAGCTACTTACCTAGCTCATAAATACAAAACTGAGCTTTTAGAGTAACTGTTGTTTGCTCATACAGCTACATGTATTCTAACAGACATTTCTAAGGGTTAAGTCTTTTAGTAGTGGCAACTGTGCTGTAGCAACGTCCTGCAAAGGAGCAGGCAATGTGGTTCACACCACAGGTTGCTTACATATTTCCTCTCCCTCAGAGTACATGAACTCACCCTCCCCCCCTTTGCCACTCACAGTGACAATAATTAGAATAGCAGTTGTGAGCAAGTGGTTGGGAATACAGTTGCAGTGTTTTCAAAGCAAGAACAGAGCAGCTAATTAAAATTCAATGTGCTAGAGTGCTAGACTGCAAAAGGCTTATGGTGCAACTGCATTACCTTACTGAATGGTAGCAAGGTGGGTAAATGCCTTCAGAGGAGGACATGAAAATATGTCACAAATTGGTCTGGTCACCCACCATTAAGTGATAAAAGATGGGAAGTGTGCTGAAAGTGGATGGGAAGAGAGCTGGGGCTGTGAAGTGCTCTACCACCCACCATACTCTCCAGTCTTAAGTCTCTGTGGCTTCAATCTAATTCCTAAGATAAGGGAACCACTTCATGGGATTCATTTCTGTACAGTTGAAGATGTTTCGGAGGCAACCAAATGCTCTACTCACAGCATCAACAGATTAGGCACTGCAAATGGGATTTCAATGGCTTCTGCACCACTGGGAAAAAGTTGTATACAATGCTGGTGGTTAAATTGAGGGCCTGTAAAATTTAGAACCACGTAACTTTGCTATGTATCAAGGAAAAAAAAAATAGTTGCCAGGACTAAAAAAAATCAACCTATGTATTTTAGGTTAGATAGTCCACTTTGAATGTGGAATTAAAAAATACGAGGGCTGTCCCAGAAGTACCTGACCTGACATATATATAGAGGTGGTTGTTTCAAACAAATGACTCTGGTAGAAAGCACCACCCTTATAAAGCTTAAGTTTGAAGTTTGATGATGCTACGTTGTTTAGTAATTGTTTGGCAGCCATTAATAGTGAACTCTCTCAGCAAATTTGTAAACATTGATAAAACTGGCCATTGTTATGTGATACAATACTTTCATTTGAAAGGTCTTAGTCCAACTAATATTAAAGGTGAGCTAGATTCTACTCTGGGAGAATCTTGCTCCCTAGTTTACAACAGTAAAATATTGGGTGGCAGAGTTTAAGCAAGGCCGTACGAGTTGCCAAGACGAACATTGCAGTGGTTGACCAAATGAGGTGACCATACCAGAAATTGTGAAGAAAATCCACAAAATGGTATTAGATGGCTGTTGACTGAAAATGCGTGAGCTAGCAGACATCGTAGGCATTTCAAAAAGTGCTGTACATTGTATACTAACTGAAAATTTAGACATGAGAAAGCTGTGTGCATGATGGGTGTCACATTTACTCACAATGGAACAAAAGCAGCATTCATGAGGATGTTTCAGTGGAATGTTTGGCAATGTTTCACTGCAATAAAGCCAAGTTTTTGCATCGATTCATAACCATGGATGAAACATGGGTCCATCACTTCACACCTGAGATGAAGGAACAGTCAAAACAATGGATTGAAAGGGGAGAATCAGTTGCAAAGACAGTTTCATCTGTAGGCAAGGTCATGCCATCCGTTTTTGGGATGCACATGGGTTAATTTTCATTGATTATATTCAAAAAGGAAAAGCAATCAATGGTGAGTATTATGCAAACTTATTGCAGCATTTGAATGATGAAATCAAGCAAATACGACCACATTTGCAAAAAAGAAAGTTCTGTTCCATCAAGATAATGCACCAGTTCAAACATCCATTATCACCATGGACAAAATCAATTAGTTAAAGTTCAAATTGCTTCCTCATGCACCCTATTCACCAGACTTGGCCCCTTCTGATTATTTTGTTTCTAAAGTTGAAGAAATGGCTTGGTGGTAAAAGATTTGTCAACAATGAAGAGGTGGAGTTTGCAGTATTTTGCAGAACTCAATGGTTCTCACTATAAACAGGGTATCGAAGCTATTGAACATCACTGGGAAAAGTGTATCGAGCTGAAAGGAGACTATGTAGAGAAATAAAGATGTTTTTCCCAAAATTTTTGTGTTTTCTTTGTTAGGTCGGGTACTTCTGGGACAGCCCTCATATGTGGCAAATGTTTGCTTGTGCCAATTAACTCTTGATCAGTTTGAGTATTTTAACTTGCAATGAATAAGTTTTTAGCAAAGATTTATGTACTTGTAATATATGACTTATCTAAATGACAAGGAGCTCAATAATAATACTTACGTGGAACATCTTTACATTGTACAAAAGGATCCCCTATAGTTGGTGGTGGACAACTGCAAATTGGACTGTGATTTATGACCTGGCAGCGTGCTCCATAACCACATACACCTACACATGGGTCCACACATTTAGTGTTCACACATGCTTTATCTCTTGGGCAGTCTGAGCTAATTACACACTCAGGCCTACATCCACTTCCACTGGGACTGCCATGGAAACCAGGTAGACATTCACACAAAGCGTTACCTCCAGAAGTTCTACACTGTGCATTTGGTCCACATGGAGATGGGTTGCATGGGTCCAACACAGTTGGTGGCTCTGTAAACAAGTTATTTTGCTGTTACCGCTTACTGATTATCATTGATATCTTTATCTTATCCTTATAACCATGTCTTCATTCACTTTTACTTGCTAACATTTATGTATGCATTCATAATTGTGGCAGTAATTTGTATCACAATAATGTAAATGCCAGAGTGATTGTAGTGTAAATAAGCATTATTGTATGACAGTGATTTGAGATGTTTGTTAATTATAAACATTGTTAGGAAATAAGTTCACACCGCCTCACTGAAACTGACAATAAGAGTGGATAACAATGAGCGAGGGGGTGAGTTGAATATTAATTAGAAGAGACAAACAAATGACATGGCCATTTTCTTAGAAATGGCGGGAATTTCTTCCCTAGAGCATATGCTTTCGTAATTTTTGATTGGATATAAAAATAGACGCTAATGTTGGCGCGTTTTATTAACCAATAGCAGCTCAGTTATAATGTTTAGGCATATTAGGGTGTGGGAGTATAAAAAGCTAAAGCCAGAGGCAAGTATTGCCCAGTTCAACAAAATCATCCACACGTTACACGTCGCTGAGTCCAACAGAACCATTCAGAAGTTAAACGTAGCTTAGTTCATCAGAATCATTCGCGAGTTACACGTCGCAATTCTACAGAATCTCTCGCGTCTTAAAGTTTGTTATAAATGTGAAACATGCGAATTAATAATGTGCAGTAAATAAGTGATTATAGTGATATTAGAAAATATAACAGTTTCAGTCTGGCGTGTATCAAAAGTCAATATGTGAACTTAATTAATTGTGACGGTAATAAAAGTGTAAAAACAAATTCTTTTATCAGTGTTATCTTTGAGTAACAAATCCTTTTCATTTACACACCTTGTTCAAGAGATGTGCTCGACTGAAGAATAATAATAGCTAGCCGGAGGACAATGAACCCAACATTCAAAGTAGTAATACAATAACAGGCGCCCAGCAAAAGATAACATGAAGTGACCGCGACAAATTGGCTTCCATACATTGTGCAGATAAACATAAAGCATCTTCCAACCAGCTAACAAACAATCTACTTCATAATTCAATTCAGAGGGAGGCCAAATGATGTGGAAATAACAAAATACTCATTTGCAAACACTCATTTTTTCTATTGTAGGTACAAACAACAAACATTTTACACATGTATACTTATTACTGTTATTTTCATAGGCATGTGCAGAATTTCTGAATGGGGTAACAGAAGTGCAAATTATATTCATAATATTAATGAAAGATTAACTAACACTGACATTTCAAGTTTTAAAAAGGTGAATTAAGGATATTTATATAAACCTAGTGATTTGGAGTACATAGCTATTAATTATTCATGAATTCTATCTTCAGTTTTATAAAAATTGTTTATTGTGTTTTGTCAAAAGAAACTATGTCACAAGATTCAGGAAGCGAAAAAACAAAATACTTTTCCTTGTCGACTTTTTTTTTCTTACCAAGCGTAATGGCTCAGGCCATCTCTGATCTGTATTTAGGAGGGCCCGAGTGCAAACCCCTGGGGCTGATCAATCTGACCGAAGGTTTTTTTGTGGTTTTCCTCGTTCGCTACAAAAATGCTGGGTTGGATAATTTGACCCACGAATTTTTCTATCGTCCCTTTCATCACTAAATTTTATTTCATTCTTCTTTACTGTCATACCAGACAATGGACTGATCACCCATCCTGGATATGCTATGATCCAAAATTTTCTTGCTCCTTGACAGGCTACTACTGACCCAAGATATTGGCTTACAAGTCCTCCAAAGAGAAGGGCAATCCGAAGGAGGAGGAGGAGGAGGAGGAGGAGGAGGAGGAGGAGGAGGAGGAGGAGGAGGAAAAGAAGAGGATTTTTCTTCTTCCTTTTTGGTTGATATTATTCACACTGGAATTGATTCCCTTAAAAATTAAACTGATGATCAGTTTCAACCATCATTTTAAGACATTTTTAAGAGAAATGGGATATATTCAATCCTACAAATATTTAGATGCCTTTTTCTTCTTGCTTTATTTTTGTTGGTAAGAAGACCATTGTTTAAAGGAGTCCAAAATAAATGGGAGGCATAGACATCCCCTTGCACCCTCTATTATGTATACTTATGTTTGTCTTGTAAAAAGAAAGAGAAATGTAATATGCATAGAGAAAAAGGAAATTAATATAGCTGCCATATATTACCAAATATAGAACTGCTAATGAATGTAAGATATGGCCCAGAGGATCCAAGTTCAATAGTAGATGTTAATCTTCTATGATAAAAAGTTCAAAAAAATGATACAAAAAATCTGATGTGTTACACTCACATGACTTTCTCTACTCTTGTAAAAACTATTTTTACAAACACTTATTCTCCATATGCTTCATGTTAATCGAGATATCGAGATGTTAATCTTATTGCTAATTTTCTTGTAGATGCAAGGGGAATATGGTAGATTTTAAGCGATAGTCAAATCTTTTAAGCGCTGGTTGCTATGTGGCACATTCCATTCTCTTTGCATGTCCAAGACAAAAAAAAATGAATAACGAATTTGAGAAAAAGTACAAGTATTGGAAAATTTAAGGGAATAACAAGCAATCTCCCGAAAATGGTTCACTCAACAACAAAAATTGTATATGACATAAATTGTGTATTTTAATGCGATCTACATTTTTTGTGTAGTAAAAGTTTGTCTATCTTTTATGGTTTACTAGTTATACAAAAGTTGTTCACAATGAAGAATACTTTTGGAGACATTCCCAGGAAATTCGAGATATACATTTCATTTGTCATGAAAGTATCTTAAACATATGATATTTTAATCAAAATCATTAGAGCCATTTTTGAGAAAATTAAAATGTTCGAAAAATGTTCCATGTAAAGGGTAATCTGGGTTGGGGGGATTTTCTTGAAAACCTTCGTGTCGCATTTCTGGAAGATACTGAACCTAAATACCATGTTTGGTGTTTATCCGACTGTTCGTTTCTGAGTTATGCTGTTCACAGACACACACACATAGACAGACACACACACATGGACATGTTTCCAAAAATGCTTTTTTTGGATTCAGGAGGTCTCAAAACATGTATTTCCGGTGAAATCTTGGTATTGAATTTTTGGATGGAATACAATACTTCCCCTACTTACTATACCTAGTAGAGAAAGTAAAAAAAATTCTGAAATAATGAATAAAATTATTCCTCATCTTAATCCTGTTATTACTTTTTTAAAGTTCAAAATGTATGGAGGAAGACTATTAAGAGTAGCTCTTAAAAATACCTGTAGTAATACATATTAGGCTCTGTCTCTGATGTATAGACAGTTTGTACAAGCATGAATTGTAGCTAATATTCAAAGAATAATATGGAGAGACAGCATTTATTTTCCAATTATTTGAAATAGTTTGTCAAGCTAAAGTATGTCCAGTGCAGAGCAATTTAATCTTCATGGACAAAAAGATTAATACTTTAGAAAATGTTCCCTTTGAGAGCTCTTTCAGAATATATAGTGTGATTCATTGCAGAATTGCTTTATGTAGTTGATTGGTGTCATAGATAAACTTCTGTCACCATATCAATACTGCATTTGCGATCCCAAAGAAATATTCTGTTATGACCTAATTTTCCTAGATGTTAATTTGCTCCCTTTTCATAGAATCCATGCCTTTCTACCATAAGAAAGCGACGGTCTTTCCCACATGTCATATAGGCTAATTTTTGTGTGTGCCTCTAGTGCAGAAGATTTTTAACATTGTTATTCCAGCAGTAATAACAGAGGAAAACAGTGATATAAAGTATATTTTCCCCTATTGTCTTAATTAATCCAAAATTCATAGGACCTTATTAAAAAGAATGCTGTAGAACCAATGCTGGGAATAGCTCACAAGACTATGTAAAGGAAAAAGATGATAATGCTCAGTTCAACTGCACACGACAAGATGCAAATGATCATGTGCTAGCCTTTTGCATGCTGACACTATGTTATATATAGCAGCAGTATACACAGGCAAGTATTAGTGTTTATAACTATCAGAGTAGAGTATTATATTGCTTAGTGGTCAATATCCTGGCTTGATTTTTTGAAAATAAAGTACAGATAGTTTCATCCATAAATCATGGTTACAAGCCCATCAACTCACGTAAATGAATACATTTCTTTGGTAAAGTTATTTTGAGTCAGCTAATTCACATTTATGTGTAGAAAAGAAACACTTTTTGATTTAAAAATCTCACAAAAAAGATTACTGGTGCTTATAAAATGTAATCCTCAATTCTATGGCTGTACAAAAATTAATAATCCTTTCTGCTGGCCCTGTCCTTTTTGAAAGAAAGAAAAGAAGAACAAAAAAGGACGTATTGAACGCAAATTATATTGGGAATATGGAAAAATCTGAAAACCTTCTTGGTAACTATGTTAATCTTTTTAAATGGCAGCTGCAGTTGCAATGACAATGATGAGTTTCATATGAGTAAATGTTTATAATTGCTTTTAACACTTCATGTCATGTTACTGTAACTGTTTTACTTAGTTTAAGAATCTTTTCCAGGTATCGTTTTTATCAGCATACATTTTAAGTGTGCCAGTGAATTTATTTACTTTTAATCAAATAGAAATGCAGATGATATGCAGCGATGTGTTATCACAATATTTAAGACACTTTCAACTTATTGCTTACTTTTTAATTATTACAACTAGTTTTGAGAGCTGTTGCTCCCGTCAGTCCTTAGCTGAGGGTGGGAGCAACAGCTCTCAAAACTAATTATAATAAAAAGTAAGTGAAGATGAGAGTGTGCACTGACTTGTTAAATGTTAAATATTAAATATTACTTGGCCCTTACTTGGAAGAGGGTGTATAAAGGCACACACTACCTCCTTCCAATATATTTGGAGAGGAGGTAGTGTGCATCAAAATGAATAGGAAAACATATTTTCGGTTATCAAGGGTCTTAAAGTTAATATCTTCTGATATGAGCAACTGTTTACCATGATGTAAGAGAAACATATTTTCTGTTGTGAGATCTTTGTCAAAGTCTACCATCACAAGAATTTTCAATGCGAGAGCTATACTTACTACAGGTATGCAAACTGTTGGAGAGCTGTCATTACCTTATTACTTTCTCTACTGTGTATAGTAAGTAGGGGAAGTATTGCATTCCACCCAAAAATTTGACACCGAGATTTCACCGGAAATACATGTTTTGAAGCCTACTGAATCCAAAAAAGAGCACTTTTAGATAAAGGTCCATGTGTGTCTGTGAACAGCGTAACTCAAAAAACAAAAAGTCGGATAAATACCAAACTTGGTAATTAGGTTCAGTATCTTTCAAAGATACACATGAAGATTTTCAAGAAAATCCCCCGCCCCAGACTACCCTTTACATGGAATATTTTTCGAAAATGTTGATTTTCTCAAAACTGGCTCTAAGGGTTTTGATTAAAATATCATATATTCAAGATATTTTCATGACATAAATGTATATATTGAATTTTCTGGCAATGCTCCCAAAAGTCCTCTTCTTTCTAAACAGCTTTTGCATAACTGGTAAGCCATACGAGATAGACAAAATTTTTCTAAACAAAAAATGTAGAGCTCATTAAAACACACAATTTATGTCATATACATTTTTTTTTTTTTTTTTTTTTGTGGAGTGAACCATTTACAAGATATTCCTTGTTATTTGTTTGCTTTCTCTAATACATATACTTTTTTTCAAATGGAAATTCGCTATTAGTTTTTTTATGTCCTGGACATGCAAAGAGAATGGAATACTCCACATAGCAACCAGCTCTTAAAATATTTTACTATCACTTAAACCCCTTGCACCTACAAGAAAATTAGCAATAAGATAGTTTCTGCAAATGTTTATCTCAATTAACAGAGGTAGGTGGAGAATAAGCATTTGTAAAAATAGTTTGTACAAGAGTAGAGAAAATCATGTGAGTGTAACACATCAGATCTTTTTGAAATTAAATTCAAAAGCTGAATATCGAAATAATGTAGTGAACAATCCATCAATAGTGGAAGTAGCCTTAATGATGTTACATCAACAAGTAGTAAACAAAGTGAAAGCAACCGATGATGCAATTAACAGATTATGAAACATGTTCTGCTTCTGAATATCAAAAAAGATGCAAGGCATTTCCTACTAACAAATAAAAACTTTATATTCTTGTGCATTTGTTTCATTGCTACTAGCTTCAGTTTCTAAGACATGTCCTGTTTCAATAGATACAAACATTTTAATTTCCTGAATGGTAAAGTATTACTGCAATATTAGTTTATGTTTTATGATTAACCTTTCTCTTAAAACAACCACAAACAAAGATAGATATTTTAAAATAAGGAGAGTTGGAGGTTGTTACACATCACTAAAAGATTCTTATTTTGAATGCATTTCAGGAGAACAGTTTGAACGGGAGAACTCTCTTTATTTTAAACTATGACACATCACTGTTACTAGCTTCTCAATCTTCAAATTAAAGATAGATATGCTAAAAAAAAGGGAAATAGGTAATGATAAATGGCAGCTTTCTGTTTCCTCACCTATTTCTTGCCAAAAAATCTCACAATACAAAACTGTACACAGCTCTTATTGATTGATAAATATTTGTTCCTATCTCAAAACATATACATTTTGTGATACTTGTTTATCAACTGCTTTTCTTGCTTTGATGCATACCACCTACTTTTCAAACATAGGAATGTTTTTTTTCAGACCAATCTCTACACAGTGCATGCATACAGAGTTTTTCTATTCTTGGAAAGCATCCTTATTGCCTTATCAACTTGGGGTCTAAGAAGTGAATCTTTAAGGATGGTTAATAGTTACTTAATCTGTAAGAACTAATCAACATTTAAAACCCCCAATAAGCGTAAAATAGGTACAAAATTACAGACACAAGGAAGGGCTAAACAGATACCTGTATGCCTTAAATTTAAGAATATTAGATCTAACATTTGCAAGAAAAATAGATTCCTAAGAACCTAAGTGGTTAAGGTTGTAAATATATGATATTTGGACATCCCTGTTCCTTGCCTATAAATAAATTGATGGTTATTTCAAGCATTATAGAATATGTAATATAAATTTAGTTTTTACTTTCTTTGAATAGGTATGTGTGTGTGGTGTATCTGCATAATATACACCTTATTTATACTTAGGTCAATTTTGTAGTATTTCCAAATGTGTTGGTAGCACTAACATCTTATTGGGAATTCCATTCCAATCTCATGGCCCCAGGTTCAAACAAGTCTAATATTTTGCTCTGTTTTCAAATGCCGGCCAGTTATAATTAAGAGAGAGACAAGGGAGAATTTTAACATTTAAAAAGGTTAGTGGATGTGTAAAATCAATAATTTTAATAATTTTGCTCATAAATCTTGCATTTGTTATCTACTTTTGTAGATAAATGTGAATTTGAAACTTTCTAACCTAAAATAGCTCTATTCCAAGTCAATACAAATGAAATTTTTTTCTCCCCCCCCCCTCTCTCTCTCTCTCTCTCTCTTTTCCTTTTGATTAGGTATTGGTATAATTCTGTGCGACCACTTTATTTACTATGGCGGCCACGCGCAGCGCTTATTCAACTGCCAATATCACAACTGTGTTTTCGTTGGATACCAGCCGCCACAGAACACCAAAGTAGCCAGCCGCTACCAACGTAATATGTAACAAAATTGCTAGATGTTAAACAAGCAGGGAACATACAGGTGATGTTGAAATGTGCATGTGATGTATTTAATGTTTTGTACACGCGTAAAATAAGTAATGCATGTTTTCTATAAGGGTGAATAAAAAGTGAAATATGCATAAATATGGGTATAACGTACAGAATGCGCGGATTGTGTGCGAAAACACAAAATATGAAACGCAGTAACCCATAAAACAAAACACGTAGATGAAGCCAAACATACATATATGTATAAATGTTTAAAGTAAAGCATACGTAAACTCTGGCAAGAAAAATCAAAATTTTTTTTTTCATTAATTTTTAATTATTCTACCGCGTACGTCTTAGGTAGAAGTATTGCATTTCACACAAAGATTTCACCGGAAATATATGTTTTGGGGTCCCTAAATAAAGAAAAGCACTTTTACTTATTCAACCGCGTACCTAAAAAGGTAGAGGAGGTATTGCATTCCACGCAAAAAATTGATACCGAGATTTCACCGGAAGTACACGTTTTTGAGGCGTCCTGAAGAAAAGAAAAATAAGTTTTACTTATTCTCCACGTACCTAGTAGATAGAGGAGATATTGCATTCCACAAAATGCGATACCGAGATTTCACCGGAAATACATGTTTTGAGGCCCCTGAATAAAAAACCACTTTTACTTATTCTATCACGCACCTAAAACGTAGAGGAGGTATTGTACACCATACAAAAATTCGATACCCAGATTTCACTAGAAATACATGTTCTTAGGTACCCTGAACAATTTTTTTTTTACCTTTTCTACCACGTACTTATATAGGTAGAGCAGTTTGCTTTCTAAAAATGCATTTCTTGGATTCATAGGACCTCAAAACATGTACTTCCGGTGAAATCTCGGTATAGAATTTTTTGTGTGAATGAAATGCCACCTCTGTGTACTAGGTACGTGGTAGAATAAGTAAAAGTTAGTTTTCTTTTCATTCAAGGGACCTCAAAACATGTATTTTCGCTAAAATCTCGGTATAGGATTTTTGTGTGGAATGCGAATCCTCCTCTACCTACTAGGTACATGGTAGAATAATGAATGAGAAAAAGAGTAAGTAAAAATGAATTTTAAAAAATTGACAATTCTAAACTTCATAAATTGCAGATTTTCCCAAAATTTCATGCATATTTATTGTGTAGTTTACATGTGCTTTGCTTTAAACTTTATTTATCTTTGGCTTCATCTACGTATTTTGTTTTACGGCATTATTGCTTTTCATTTTTGTGTTTTCGCACACAATCATATTTATGTACATTATACCCATGTTTATGTATATTTCACTTTTTATTTCCCCTTACAGAAAACACGTATTAGTCATTTTATGCGTGTCTACATTGCGTGAGATATCCATTGGTTATCCAGGTTCTTCTCTTATTCAAAATGCGCATTTCAAAATATCATGGACATTTCAACGTGCGCGCGCGCGCGCGTGTGTGTGTGTGTGTGTGTGCGCGCGTGCGTGCGTGGGTGCGTGTGTGTGCGTGTGCGTGTTCCACGTTTGTGTAACGTCTAGCGATGTTAAATATTAGTAAAATGAAATTGTTGACTCTCTAATGTGTAATAACAGTTAAATTTGTTAAATCCGATGAAAGTTTAATCTTTATTGGGATTTGAGACGTCTAGCACTACCTATGTAATAAAGTTTAGTAATCCTTAAAATCAATACATTTTTACTTTCTCTACTACGTAAGTAGGGGAAGTATTGTATTCCACCCAAAAATTCGATACCGAGATTTCACCGGAAATATATGTTTTGAGACCCCCTGAATCCAAAAGAAAGCATTTTGGAAACATGTCCATGTGTGTGTGTGTGTGTGTGTGTGTATGTGTCCGTGTGTGTGTGTGTGTGTGTGTGTGTGTGTGTGTGTGTGTGTGTGTGAACAGCATAACCAGAAACGAACATTCGGATAAACACCAAACTTGGTATTTAGGTTCAGTATCTTCCAGTGATGCGACAAGAAGGTTTTCAAGGAAATGCCCCCACCCCAGATTACCCTTTACATGGAACATTTTTCGAAATTTTTAATTTCCTCAAAAATAGCTTATGTTACACCTGCAAATTTTGATTAAAATATTATATGTTTAACATATTTTCATGATAAATAAAATGTATATCTTGAATTTTCTGGGAATGTCTCCAAAAGTATTCTTCATTGTGAACGACTTTTGCATAACTGGTAAACCATAAGAGATAGACAAAATTTTACTACACAAAAAATGTCAATTGCGTTAAAATACACAATTTATGTCGTATACATTTTTTTAGTTGGGTGAACCATTTTCGAGATATTGCTTGTTGTTCCCTTAAATTTTTCAATACTTATTTTCTCAAATGGAAATTCATTATTCATTTTTTTGTCTTGGATATGCAAAGAGTATTAATCTGTGGCAAAGAGAATGGTGCTGCACATAGCAACCAGCTATTAAGAGATATGTCTATGCTTAAAGGCTACTGTATTTCTATATTGCCATTGCAAATACAAAACAAGGGGAACATAGTACACCTTAAGCGATAGTCAAATATTTTTAGAACTGGTCGCTATGTGTAAAATGTAATTCTCTTTGCATGTCAAAAGATTGTTTCTACAAATGTTTATCTCGATTAATATGAAATAGATATAGAATAAGAGTTTGTAAAAATAGTTTGTAGAAGAGTATAGAAAGTCATGTGAGTGTAACACATCAGAATTTTTAAAGTTATTTAATGCAGGTGTAACATAATCACATGTATAAACAATGTTGGAATTCAGCGACCAATAACAAATTCCTTTAAATTGAAATACCCTTTATTCCTTTAGAAGCACTTTGTACTAAACAGTTCATGTGTTTCATCATTAAGTGCCTACAATATGGAATTTTATGAATTTTGAACTTTCTGAAATTTTATTTGTCTAAAAAAGGCAAAATCAGGTACTTGTATTTGCAATGAAAGTTGTATGTTTCCTGTATAGTGGCTCATAAGTTAAAAGTTTCAGTATAATCATTCAAGGGATAAATAGTGACTTGAAGCATTATGGAACCTTATAATAGGAATGCATTTTATAAAGTACCTTATTTTAAGTCAACATACCTATCATTCCTTACTTGAAAGACTACATATTAAACATATTTACAAACATCAGAACTTGTTTTTCATTCTTAAAAATTGAATACACTTTCTGACTGCACTTAGAACAACTGCTTTACAGTAATGGAAATAATTTTTAAAATCAAAAGGCAAAAGGAAGTGAGATTACATTTCATACTGTTCAAAATATTTCAAATTATAAGAAATTTAATTCAGTTTGTTAAAAAATTCTAAACATGATTGAAGGGTGCATAGCAACACTTGATTATTATTGCCCTAACAAGTGATAAAGCATTACACATAACCACAGTTAAAGCAAACTGAGAAAAATATTTGCAAAATAACATTCAAATCGCAAAATTAAGCAGTTAGAATCAATTAGTACCTACTATTGTAGTAAAATGCAAAGTTAAAAATGGGTTAAAATTAAAAGCAAATAATGAAACATACAGATGTTCAGGCAAATCTGAACTAAAGGCAGAGTTTAGGTAATTTATTATACTACTTATAAAGGTAAATGAAAACTTCTAGCATTTATTTTCTTTCAGCTTATGAAGTAAATGTTCTGACAATCTAAACTTGGGTTAAAGTTGAAAATGGCAATACTTTAGATAAACGTATAACTGTTAAGAGACTTGAATTAAAGATGCAAAAAAAATAATGCAAAATGTTATTAACTAACTGAAAAATTATAGCCTGAAATTGCTTGGACAACTCTATTATTAGGTTGGTAGCTTTTGCTTTCCACATTTATGTGTAATATTCAGTAAACAGAACTTTTTCCTCATAATTGATGATACATGCCACCTGTTTGGATCTATACACTCTGACGTTGCCTTTATGTCTCTGAATTTAATCATGCAGAACATTTTTCTTACCTCTCATTGGTGTGCATATTCTGAAAGCATCCCCAGTTGTGCCTTCTGGGCATGAGCAAATAGGAATGTGGTTAGACACGGTGCACACAGCAGATACACCACATGTACCAGGACATGGATCCTGGCATTTGTTACGAATGCAGGCTTGGTTCATCGGACAGTCAGAACTTACGAGACACTCAGGTCTGCAGCCCTCATAGGGATTGCCATGATATTCTGGCAAACACTCACAAACAGCAAATGAGTTCTCAACACGGCAGCGAGCATTAGGCCCACATGGTGATGGGTAGCATGGATCAGGTATTGCTGTTGGTGGCGGTGGTGGCAGAGCTGAAAACATACAGTATTCGTTTTATTACTGTTCAAGAGAATTTCCACCAGAGGCTAGCCCATAGCAGGAAGCAAATATTTTAAGAAATTATTTAAGCAATTATGTTTTTGAATTCATTGATTAATTTAACAACCCAATATCCCAATACGGATAAGTACTTTGAGCAATATTACATAATGTTTGATTGGGTTTATTTATTTCATTTTTCATATTCCCCTTCTCTTGGTACATCTCTGTAAAAAACATATTCCTGCTATAATACCTAGCCACAGTGGATTTTTTTTGTGCAAAATATTTTACCGTGAACAGAAATATTCTCTTTCTTTTTATATTCATGATTCATTTAATCTGCATCTCCTCAAAGAAGAGCTTTTTTAAAAAAAAATCTATGCCTTGCAACAATTCATGTTGGGAAGAATTTTATTCATCGTAATATATATTTACTCCTTTGTTCATCCCTCCCATTTTCTCCTTTTTATTTAAAACATATGAGGTCATTTTAAAGAGTAATTAATCATAACTGAGGAATTATATTGAAATAAAATTAACTACTAATGCGTTGTTTTGGTATTAATTTTAATGATAAGTTTTAACAGTGTACTTAATGGATACTTTATATTGGCCAAAGATCTAAAAAGATTTCAGTTCTGCTCACAGTAAACTTGTTAATTACTTTCATATTTATTTTAAATTACTACAGCCCACTAGACATGTAGTAAAAGCATCATGCACACTCAAGATAAATAAATGTATTATTGAACATGCATTTCATCAACACATGCAGGCATCATCATGCAAAATAAATAATAAATTAAAAAACAAACAAACATTCACATGCTTTGCAAGGGCACATGCTTCAAAACATGCACAAAAAATGCTGAAAAAGAAATCCTTGTGTGTTGTCCATGTAGATCACCAACTCTACAGCACATAATAAGCCACTACTAGAACCATATGATGGGAAGCACCAATAAACTGTAGCCTACTTGACACTTTGATCCCACACTACCATTTTTAGCTTTGCACTAAATGGGCTCGACACCAAGTTAATTCCTCAGATTCCATAAAAAAACATGTCTGACACCTCTACTGTTTACAATGTTTAAATTCTGATTCACTACATTGTCCTGCATGATAGACATTTAAGTGAATTACAGTTGGTACTGATATGTTTTGAATGAAAAATTTTTTGCTTTACAGTTTTAAATCAGTTTTCCCTTATCAAACTCTTACTGAAATAGTAACTTTCTTGAGAATTATATGAAGCTGATAGTGATCAGCTTAATTGAAAACAGTGAAGTTATCATAAACCCACATACGTCTTAAGTTTCTGATACACCAAATATAATTTTCTGAGTATAATTCCACATGTATGCGTAGGATGGAAATAAAACGCATTAGTACAAGACCAAATATTTAAAGAAATACAAATATTCTAAGTAATATTATTTTCCTTGAAATGTGTATAAAGGAAAGAAAGTACCTAATGATATGATGAATATAATGGATCTTAAGCGTCAAATTCTAGACTTGCAGTTCAGGGACATTTAGATTTACTCCATTTCCTCCAGGAAAGAAAGTTACTGCTGCATATCATTATATTGATTGCTTGGTTGTTTGTATAACTTTTCTGGTATAAGAAAATTGTTTTACATTAGCAATTACTGTGCAAAGATATCCTTGCACACATTTTGAAAAACAGATGATATTGTTTATGTGTTTATATTTCTTTATTTTATTACTTCAAACATGTCAAGAGAAAATGGCTTAAAGCATTTAAATTGGAATAAGTTTTACAAAATTTTATTTAGCTCAACATCTATGCTTTTGAATGCAGACATTCATTACATGACATGTAAATGTTTTCTCCATCCTACATCATACGTCTGAAAATTGCCATACATTTTAATATAAAACTGCATTCTTAATCTTAGGTTTAGTTTAGCAACAGTGCAGCGCATTGCTACTGCTGCATGTAAATGAAAAAGCCTGTTCCTTTGAGTGAATAATCTAAAACAGAATACAACAAAGGATACTGACTGATCATACAGAGCATTACTCCTTCTCTCACATATGCAAAGCCAAGCACCATATTATATCATTTTTTGTCATTAAGCTTCTGTGAAATATACCTTCTCCCATTGTATTAATGTTTAAGCTAATACCTAATTTTGAACACTTCTGCAGTTTTTATTTGATCAAGCTTCAACACTGCTGTGGAAGGCAAAACTTCAAAAACAGCAAACTAATATTGCAATAAACCATGAACAAAGCACTCAGCACTACAATCTGCAAATTCAAAGGCAGGGGAACAGTGTATGTACTACCCAGCTGAGGCAAGTGGAGTTCTGACTCCTATGCCATTACTTTAAAGTCAGCCAAAATAAACAAGTGCATTTTTTCTGTAGCTCCACTCACCTTGGTTGGGTAATACAAATGCACCAAAGGGGTGACGCTTCTCTTATTTCCCTTTTCTTTACAAGCTGATTAATCACCCGTTACCATCAAACTGCATGTTAGAATATACTTTAATTGGCAAATATAAATTAATATCAAGGTCTTCTGCAATTTTTCATTCAAAATTAGCCTACAATTTTACACGGTAATGACATCATTTTTTTCTCGATGCAGAGATATTCCTGAATTTACAGAAGACCTTGTAATTCCATTCCCATAAAAAACTATATTGTTATCACCAATGCCAATGCTGAAAACAAAGCAGAAAACTTAAACCATATTTCAAATTGCATAAGAAAAGCAAACGAAAAAGGCAAATACTTAATGTTTGGCCACCAATAAAACTTGATGCTAACACTTCAACTTTTCACAAAGAAAGCCAAAGGAATAATAAAGCATGGACAAATAAAATATCATATGAAATACCAAGCCTAACTACAAAATGAGTAAAAGTTTGGGAAATTGTTGTGATGTCATACTGGTTCTTACTTGCATTTAATTCTGTATCTGCTACAATGATGTCTTTATATAAATCTATCAACATAATTACAATCTTAATTGATCTTACTTATTCTAAATTAAAGTTCTTTACAAGCATGTAATTTAGGAATGTGGTGTCATTCAGTATTACCTTGTAAAGGCATTAATAAGAATTTCAGTTAGGGGCCCCCCCCTCAAAAAAAGAAAACAAAGAAAGAAATCATGTTTCAGCCTAACTCATTCCAAGGTTAAGACACAGCAAAGCATAATAATGGCTCCACTGGCATTTCTCTATCAATATTATGTTTTGTTACTTTGCTTAACTCTTGACACTTTTTCTACATTACATTCACTGACAAAGACATGATCATGTCTCTTGAAAAAAAAAACATTTGAACATAGCATGGAGAATTGTATAAACTAATTTAACCAGTATGGAACCACAGCAAAACCCAAAATGTAGTAATCAAATATTTCCAACCATCACAGACGTTAATGCGCAAACTGAGAATTGTAGTGCTCAGATTTTTAAGGACATTGTGCAAGAACACAGCCTTAATCAAAGCTTTACAAAACTGCATCATTCAGTTGTTTTGGTTGAAAGGTATCAGTTAGATTCTGCCACTTTATATCAAACCACCATAACCCATCATTTAGCGTTATATAAAATGGCTGGACTTAATATGTATGCTTACGCTGTGCAACAGAACACAGAGTGAATGGATCTCCTGTGAAGCCCTGGGGGCAAATGCAGTTAGGTATGTGCACAACAACACGACATTCTGCACCAATCCCACATGAACCTGGACAAGGGTCACGACACTTCTGGTTGATGCAAGCAAGGTGGCTTGCACATTCACTATTTACTACACACTCGGGTCGGCATTGTGGTGGAGCACCGACATAACCAGCCAAACATGTACATGAAGGACTACCATCAGCAGAAACCTGGCACTGGGAATTAGGACCACATGGTGAAGGTTGGCAAGGATTTTTAGGTGTTGGGGGTGGAACAGTAATGGGAGCTGAAAGTGAAAAGAAAGAGAAGAAAGCAAGTATAAGATGCAAGTATGTAAATATAAAATATACACACACAAAAAAGAAATGAAAGCAATGCTAAAGGGTCAAAGAAAAGAAATTGTGGAAAAAGATGAGTATTTACATAGTACTTATAAAACCCCTTGTATGATTTCTCAACAAAATGAGAGTAAAATCATTTAATGTTGTTTCAAAACATCAGCACACTATTTTCAGTTTCATTTCCCAATGAATCCAAACAGATACTATATAAAACATTGCTTAAAATCTAATAAACGTGCAAGAAAAACATTACTTTTAAAAGCAATTGCATGTTTCAAATAATAAATTTATTCATACATTTTCTAAAGCAAAAATATATAACAATTAAAAGCGAAGGAAGAAGAAAGATACTGTAAGAGTAATTGTCTATGGCATTTCTATTTGTAATCTGTTAAAATATATTTGTATATCCATAATTATGAGGAAAGTAGCTCACACTACAGAACAAATGTAGGCACGTGAACTTTTTCATCAGTTATTTTGCTGAATCTCATTCAAATCCTTTCACAACTATTTGCAAGCTTAATGATCATTCATTTTAAATTGCAGTCTTTTGCAAACAAGTACCAGCTTCTCTATGAAGTGAGAAACGAAAATATTAGGTCATAAAGAAATAATTTTCTTTTGGGGAGAAAATTTATTTCTATTATGGTGTTAATTAAAATACAAGGTATTTATTTCAATAAGAAACATGTAAGTAAAACAGCAAACTTTAAAAATTTCTTTTTAGGATAAAGGTTGAAAAGTGCAAATAAGGTAGAAAACACCGAGGTGATTGACAAGATTTGAACTGTGGATTTTTCTTTGCTGCATCAATGCTTTAGCTACTTGAACTACAAATACTATATTCTCAACATTTGTCCTTTAATAATGAAAAGAAATGAAATAAAAGGGGAATCAAAAAGAATAAAGGAAACATTATCAACACGGTATAGTAAAAGTTTTAGTATTCTATGAAACATACTAACATAATATCCCCTCCCCTGCTTCCAGTTGTTTATCTCTGCTAGAGATCCTTGGAGTTTTATTTGTTTTTGTGAATGTTAAGTTACATTAGTGTACACCAAAATATGTCATTGATGCTTACTTCGTGTGACATTTCTGTGACCCTTTGCAATATTATATCTAATACTAAAATATATTGTACAAGGATTACTCAGTTAAATATCTAATATTATGTACTTAATATGGATAGCAACTCCATAAAAAATGTGTTTGTAAGGATAAAATGTAAAATACTATTACTTGTAAGCTGCTTTAATTAACTGTATGGAAAACATACACAAAATATTTAAAAAAACAAGCTATGAGAAAAGAGTGTAAATATAGACAGGAAGAGAAGAGATTCTTACGCATTGTCAAGCACCGCGTGAAAGGATCCCCAGTAAAACCAGGTGGGCAGCTACAGATTGGATTGTGATTTATCACACTGCAACGGGCCTGCAAGCCACATGTTCCTGGACAAGGATTTGTGCACTTTTGATTTATGCATGCTTGATTCTGTGGGCACTCTGAGCTTACAACACATTCTGGACGGCATGTTGGTGGGCTACCAATATAACCCGTGAGGCAAGAACATACTGCCTGCCCATTTATTTCACGGCACTGACTATTTGGACCACATGGAGAAGGTCTGCATGGCTGGGTCACCACTGGAGCTGTAAGGCAGAAAAAATAAGTAATAGGGCATCCAGAGGAAATTGGTGATGGTGATGGGGGTGGCATTAGAAGCAGCAGTGATAAGGATGGTGATTAGCAGTGTAATTATCATACAACTTTCAATACCAATTACAGTTTTATACTTATCCTACCAATTATTCATAACATTATTTTATGTATCTGCCTTAGGCCATCATAATAAATAACTGTTAGAAATTCTTTAATATCAGGATGATAAACATTTTGTTGCACCAGACTGAGACATAATTTAACTGCTAATACAAGCGAATAATGTTCAGATCAACAAGCTTAAAAATTTGACACCTCTTCTGTGTAAAGTGAATGTCAATAAATTTTAGGTTATGTTTTAAAATTGTAAATCTTCTCTCCTTATGAGCCTGTATTTTGCAAAACCATCTTTGTATGATAGTATTAAAAGGACAGGCAAGCAATCAAGGTTTGCATACTGTAAAAAACTAGTATGTAAATAAGATCCATAAAAGCACAATGGTAATCTTAGACACTTTATGCAAATGAATAAAAGTGTGCTATTCATACAGTTATATTTCTATCAACTGTACCTCACTGATGTCATTATGCACAAAAGTATTGCTCGGAATACTATTTTATTTATTGTAATTTTTTTCTTTCTTTGTTTTCAAAACTTTGATATGAAATATACTCTCTGAAGTTTTTGTTTTATATTTTGCAATACTGATTAAGTTAAAAATTTTAAGTTTTAAGCAATTCTAAACATTGTAGATGTGCCTTAGAATTTATTTATTTTACTTGTACAGTGAAACCTAGGTTTTATATTTTGTGATCTGATGGTTTTGCAGTAAGTAAACAATAAAATAAATTTTTGAAGCTCTGAATAATTTTATTCCTTCAATTTTTGCCTGTTATGCAAAGTATGTATTTCACTGTACAAAACATACACTATATAAGTGGCAGTATAATGCCAAGGTTGATTTGCCTGTAATTTGCCAATGGCTTTGGGTTATAATTCATAAGCGCAGTAACAAAGCTAATATACATAGCAACCTTACAAGACTGATTTACCTTAAAAGTTACCAAAATACTATTTTAAAAACAAGATAAGTAGCTGCTCTTTTCAGAATTAATGAACACTGTGTCAATGTTCATGCATGTGTTGTAAACAAAACATTATATATCTGATTCATTTTCTTAATATATCTGCCCAGCATGTCGTTTTTAAATCCCTTTACTGCATTTAATTTTGTATTTTCCATAATCTTAGGAATACAATTATAGATTGATCATAGGACATCAAACTTATAAGAGCATTTAAAAAACAAAATGTAATTAATCACTAAATGTTAACCACCAGCTTCTTACACTGAACATTTAAAATTATACTAAACTTAAAATCTGGTACAGTTTAAGCATATGATGCAGAATATTTTGGGAATGTCTTATGCCATATACTTAGCAAAAGCTTGCTTTCCCTTTGTAAGCTTTTGTATTTCTGTTATTGATTTCTCAGTGAGAATGAAGAGGGCTTACACTGAAAGTTTACAAACAATTCAAGAAATTAATTTTATTTCTGATGCCAAACTCTCAAACTAATGCTGTTTTAAACAAAATCTTCAGAGAAATTATGAGAAAATAAAAATAAAGAACATGTTTCCATGAAAGGAATTCCTTGAAAAGCATCATCATCAGATGTCCAACTTATTTATGAAGTTTGATTTTATCTGACTTCTTTTTACTTTCTCTACTACGTACAGTAAGTAGAGGACGTATTGTATTCCACCCAAAAATTCGATACCGAAATTTCACCGGAAATACATGTTTTGAGATCCCCTGAATCCAAAAAAAGCATTTTTGGAAACATGTCCGTGTGTCTGTCTGTCTGAGAACAGCATAACTCAGAAACGAACAGTCAGATAAACACCAAACTTGGTATTTAGGTTCAGTATCTTCCAGAGATGCGACACGAAGGTTTTCAAGAAAATTCCCCCACCCCAAGTTACCCTTTACATGGAAGATTTTTCGAAAAGTTTAATTTTCTCAAAAATGGCTCTAACGATTTTGATTAAAATACCATATGTTTAAGATATTTTCATGACAAATAAAATGTATATCTTGAATTTTCTGGAATGTCTCCAAAAGTATTCTCCATTGTGAATGACTTTTGCATAACTGGTAAACCATAAGAGAGACAAAATTTTACTACACAAAAAATGTAGATCGCATTAAAATATACAATTTATGTCATATACATTTTTTTTTGTTGAGTGAACCATTTTTGAGATATTGCTTGTTATTCCCTTAAATTTTTCAATACTTATTTTCTCAAATGGGAATTCATTATTCATTTTTTTGTCTTGGATATGCAAAGAGTTATAATCTGTGTCAAAGGGAATAGTGCTGCACCTAGCAACGAGCTATTAAGAGATATGTATGTGCTCAAAGGCTACTGTTTTTCTATATTGCCCTTGTAAATATATTTTCCCCTTACATCTACAAGAAAATTAGCAATAAGATAGAGTCTGCAAATGTTTATCTCGATTAACATGAAGTAGATGGAGAATAAGCGTTTGTAAAAATAGTTTGTACAAGAGTAGAGAAAGTCATGTGAGTGTAACACATCAGATTTTTTAGATTATGCTGCTGCTGCTCTCTCTCATGCACACACACATGCATGCGCACACACATACACACACTCAGTAAGTTTTCTAAAAGTTGTTTTTTGGATTCAGGGTAGTCATAATGCATATTTCCAGTGAAATCTCAATATAAACTTTGGTTCTTTGAGTCATTGGTACTTTATGAATCTTAAACTACAATGAAATGAAAAGTTAAAATTAATACAGCAATTCTAAAAACCATAGTGATTGATTACCTGAGAATGGTCTGCAGAAAACAAATGGATCTCCAGTGAATCCTTCTGGACAGCTACAAGATGGTATATGGTTCAGAACATCACACAGAGCTCCCTGACCACATGTTCCTGGGCAAGGGTCAACACATTTATTTCTTATACAGGCTTTGTTGCGTGGGCAGTCAGTGCTTAGAATACATTCTGGTCGACATCCAATGTATGGATCACCTAGATACTCTGGCAAGCATGTGCATGTTCCATCATTACATTGAGCATTGGGACCACATGGTGATGGATTGCAAGGATCAGCTGCTGGCGGAGGTTGCTCTGTAATTTACAGATTTTATTTAATTAAACTTCAGGCATTTGAAAGTATTGATTCAGACTTCATTAGCCCTAAAACTGAAGTAATAAGAGATTCTTCTCTGTATATGCAACTTACTTGGAGGAGGTGCTGGGTAGCAGTTTGTGAATGGATCTCCTGTATATCCTTGTGGACATGTGCATACTGGCGTATGATTAATGACAGCACACTGAGCTCCAGTGCCACATGATCCTGGACATGGATCACTACACCTTTCTCTAATGCAGGCTCTGTTGCTTGCACATTCTGCATTTATGACACATTCTGGCCTGCAGTTCGGTGGGCTTCCAATATAATTTGGCAGACAAGAGCAAGATGGAGTGCTGCCAATATCTCTACACTGAGAATATGGACCACATGGTGATGGCACACATGGATTTATGTATGCTGGTGGCACTGGTGTTGGAACAGGTGCTAGAAAAAAGTATATAAATAAATATATAGGTACTACTTTCGAGTCAGGAGCATCACAGTTTTTTACATCCATTATCATAATAACCAAATAGCACTCCATGACTTACGCGGTATGGGATTACATCTGGTGAAGGGATCTCCAGTAAATCCTGCTTGGCAGCTGCAGATTGGGCTGTGATTAATCACTTCACACCTTGCATTTATACCACATGTGCCCGGACAAGGATCTGCACATTTCTGATTGATACAAGCTCTATTTTGTGGACACTCTGAGCTCACTACGCACTCTGGCCTGCATCCTGGTGGACTTCCAATATAATTAGGCAGACAAGAACAAACTGCTTGGCCATTTACATTCCTACACTGACTGTTTGGACCGCAAGGTGATGGTACACATGGATCTCCTGGTTCTCGAACAGCTAAGAGGAAATCATATTTATTAGTTTATATCTTACAGATATTTTACCATCACAACATTTACACAACAGCAAACATAATGCTTACGTTCAGGTGGTTGAACATTGCAGTATCTAAACGGATCTCCTGTATAACCTGGCCTGCAGGTACAGGATGGTAAGTGGTTCACCACTTGACAGTCTGCATTTGGACCACAAGTTCCTGGACAGGGATCTTTACATTTGTTGCTTATACAAGCTTGATTAGAAGGACAGTCAGTGTTCAGTGTACATTCAGGTCGACAGCCTTCATATGGATTTCCTATATAGTCAGGGAGACAAGTGCAAGAGCCTGCTCCATTTTGTTCTCTACAAACTGCATTTGCTCCACAAGGAGATGGTACACATGGAGTAGGTCTTTCTTCCAACGGAGGAGCTGCAATATTGAAATGGAACATGTTAGAATGTAGAAGAAATAAATTGCATCTGGTTGCTCAAATTGATTATAATCATGATTGTAATCAATCAATAAATAATTACAGCCATACCTCTCATAATCAAACATTGTCTGAATGGATCTCCTGTGTGTCCTGCCAAGCATATGCAGTTTGGTGTGTGACTCACAACACGGCATTCAGTATTTTCTCCACATGATCCAGGGCAAGGATCTCTGCATTTAAGGTTTATGCAAGCCAAATGACTTGCACATTCTCCATTACTCACACACTCAGGCCTGCAATTGGGCGGTGAACCAACAAATTCTGGTAGACATGAACATGATGGACTTTCTCCCACTACTTGACAGACTGCATTAGGCCCACAAGGGGATGGCTGACATGGATTCACAGGTGGTGATGGTGGTGCAGGAGCTGCCAAAAAGAACAGAATTCAGTTTTAGCAAAACTATAGTGCTTAGGCAATCGAGTAAATTAGTTTCACAGCATTTTCATAATTAAACTTTGTAATACTTACGCAGAACGTTACATCTGATGAAAGGATCTCCAGTATAGCCTGCAGGACAGCTACATATAGGGTTATGATTTATGACCTGGCATCTAGCACCAACTCCACACGTTCCTGGACATGGGTCTCTACATTTCTGATTACTGCAAGCTTCATTTAAGTTACAGTCAGAATTGACAGTGCACTCTGGTCGGCAGGAAGGAGGATTTCCAATGAAGCCTGGTATGCAAGAACATACTGCGTGGCCATTAATATTACGGCATTGACTGTTTGAACCACATGGAGATGGGTTACATGGTTCTTTAACCTGTGGCACTAAAATGAGAAACAGAACACTCTCAGTAATTTCATTGATACCAAATATTATTACAAGTGGTCATAATGTTAAAGTCAAAAAGCTGTACTTGTTCCACTTATAAAATTTATACCCATTGTTTGTATATATTTCTTTTTTTTTTCTTCATATGTATACCATAATTTTATGTTACATAAGAGCATAATATTCAAATGTACTGATTGGAATGATAAAGAGGATGAAGAGTTTACCCAAATGTATTGCTCACAGTATTCTATATTCTGATCAAAATAAGTAATATTTTGTTTGATCAGCTTGAGATCTTATATTTTTTACTATAATGTTTACTTATTAGCACTTATGCTGCTTATATATTTATGTATTGCAATGAAAACTGAATGTAACTTCTAAATTGTTCCAAAAAAATGTCTCATTTAAAAAACAAATTTAAAAACTAAAAAATAAAAAGTACGAGGTGCATCCAATAAGTAAGCTTCCCTATTTATATATATATATATATATATATATATATATATATATATATATATATATATATAAAAACAAAAACAATACACACAATTGATCATGTTGAATTAATTTTATTTATATTGCACAATCCTTCTGTTACTTTTCTACATAGTCAACATGCTTTACCAAGCATTTTTGGGGATGTGACACAAGTTTTTTCAAGCCAGTGTTGTACCAGGTCGGGTCCTGTGCTTGCAACCAGCTGTTCACTGATTTGACTTCATCATCGGTGTTAAAAGTGCTTAACTTTGAGTTGGAGGAACATGTGAAAATCACCTGGGGCACTTTCAGAATACGGAGGATACGAGAAAACTTCCAAGTTGAATCTTGACCCTGGCAGTGCTCAGAAGATTCAACTGGGGAGTTTTCTCGCATCCTCCATATTCACCAGATCTTTTCCCTTGTGATTTTCACATGTTCCCCTGACTCAAAGGTCATCTTGGAGGTAAGCACTTTAACACCATGATGAAGATGAATCAGAAGTGAACCAGAAGTCGGGTTCTGTGCTCGTAACCAGCTGTTCACTTCTGATTGATCTTCGTCATGGTGTTAAAGTGCTTACCTTTAAAATGACCTTTGAGTCAGGGGAACATGCAAAAATCAGTTGGGAAAAGATCTGGTGAATATGGAGGATGCGAGAAAACTTTCCAGTTGGATCTTCTGAGCACTGCCTGGGTCAAGATTCAACTTGGAAGTTTTCTCATATCCTCCGTATTTACCGGAGCTTGCCCCAAGTGATTTTCACATGTTCCTCCAACTCAAATGTAAGCTCTTTTAACACTGATGATGAAGTCAAATCGGTGGACAGCTGGTTATGTGTACAGGACCTGACTGGCACAACACTGGCTTGGAGAAACTTGTGTCAAGTCCCCAAAAATGCTTGGAAAAACATGTTAACCATCTAGAAAAGTAACAGAAGGATTGTACAATATAAATAAAATTAATTCAACATGATCAATTGGGTGTAATGTTTTTTATAAAATAGGGAAGCTTACTTATTGGAAGCCCCTTGTACAAAAGAAACCAAGCATAAGTCTTACATGGAATGGAACTGCAGCTTATGAAGGCATTTCCAGAGAAACCTTCTGGGCATGAGCAAGTTGGAATGTGGTTGATTACAGTGCAGATAGCTTGTGCTCCACATGTGCCTGGACATGGATCTGTACACTTATTCCTCACACAGGCTCTATCCCGTGGACACTCTTGATTTAGCACACACTCTGGTCGGCAACCCAAATAAGGATCACCTTGATACTCTGGTAAACAAGTGCATATTCCATCTCTACATTGTGCATTTGCACCACAAGGGCTTGGATTACAAGGATCAGCTTGAACAGGTTCTTTTGCTGCAAAAAGAAGGAAGAGCATGTTAAAACAAAACATCTTAACCAAGAAAGGTAAGTCTTTCTTATGCTTATTCAAATGCAAAACGACACATATGCTTACGTGGTGGAGGTGCAGGGTAACAGCTGGTGAAAGGATCTCCAGTATAGCCTTCAGGGCATCTACAAACTGGAACATGATTAAACACTGTGCACTGAGCTCCTGCTCCACATGAACCTGGACAAGGATCCATACATTTTTCCCTCAGACAAGCCAGGTTACTTGGGCATTCTGAGCTTATAACACACTCTGGTCGACAATTGGGAGGACTTCCAAGGTATCCCGTTAAACATGAACATGAGGGAGTCTCACCAATTGCCTGACAAATGGAATTTGGCCCACAAGGAGATGGTACACAGGGATTGGCCGGAGTAGCTGGTGGTGGTGGCAATGGTGCTGTAAACAAACAAAAAATAAAGTTGATGCTGTAGCCTTAAACACACACACATGGTACTATTTCAGTTATTTTGCAGTATAAGAGCAAAGCAAAAGGAAGAAAGCTAAAACTGAAATATTAAAAGATGTAGTCAAATACTGTATGCATGTACAGGATGGACCATAAGTCACGATTGGATGGATTTTGTATTGAAATAACACATCTGTCCAAAGCCCAAACTACCTTTCAATTATTCCTAAGCCTAAAAGCATGTTTACTGCCTTCAAATACCATGGGTGGTAATAGTTTCTTTCCCAATAGAGTTCAGAGAATATTAATGCTGTGTTTACAAGCTAGATTTTTCCTGATGCACATTTCTCAGTTGATTATTGGTTGTTATGGTATGTTATTCATCTTTGTTTTATAAGTAATTGGGAGTACAAGCAGCTACACTATAAAAGAACATCTTTTTGTGAGCACAAGATTCATTAAAAAAACAGAACTGGCAAAACATGAAAAAATCAGAGTAAACATCTTTCAGCTGCCCCAAGTGAAGCCAATTTACAGGCACTGGAGAGGAATATGTTCAAAGGTGTTTCTGTATTGCATCCTAAATGCAATGGAATACCTAAAAAAATACCATAATAATGCCCTCAATTAGAGTATGAATGAAACATTGGCACATTTGGCCAAGATGTAAGGCCCAAATGGCCTCCAAGAACAACCAACTTCACAACATGTAGGCTGTGTTCTACCTCAGACAATACAGAGACTACTTCAAACATACATTATATGATTTACATTAGGAAAAACCAGCGATAATTTACATAATGTGTGTTAAAGAATTAAAAGGAGAATTTCATGTTATCTTCAGATGGGCAAGCAATCCACTATGTGGCGGATTTAACTGTATACAAAACACTGATGGAAAACATACCACAAGTTAGATTAATGATACTATGTTAATATCATAACAAGTAAATAAATAATATTTCAATGGCTTATGGCATTTTATTATTTCATTAACTAATATAGAAAGTATTCAACTGTGACTTATAGTCCAGTCGGTTTACCTTGCACTTTACTTACATGGAATTGGAAAACATCTTGAGAATGGATCTCCAGTAAATCCTGCTTGGCAGCTGCAGATTGGGCTGTGATTAATCACTTCACACCTTGCATTTATACCACATGTGCCCGGACAAGGATCTGCACATTTCTGATTGATACAAGCTCTATTTTGTGGACATTCTGAGCTCACTACGCACTCTGGCCTGCATCCTGGTGGACTTCCAATATAATTAGGCAGACAAGAACAAACTGCTTGGCCATTTACATTCCTGCACTGACTGTTTGGACCGCAAGGTGATGGTACACATGGATCTCCTGGTTCTCGAACAGCTAAGAGGAAATCATATTCATTAGTTTATATCTTACTGATATTTTATCACAACATTTGTACAGCAGCTGACATAATGCTTACGTTCAGGTGGTTGAACATTGCAGTATCTGAATGGATCTCCTGTATAACCTGGCCTGCAGGTACAGGATGGTAAGTGGTTCACCACTTGACAGTCTGCATTTGGACCACAAGTTCCTGGACAGGGATCTTTACATTTGTTGCTTATACAAGCTTGATTAGAAGGACAGTCAGTGTTCAGTGTACATTCAGGTCGACAGCCTTCATATGGATTTCCTATATAGTCAGGGAGACAAGTGCAAGAGCCTGCTCCATTTTGTTCTCTACAAACTGCATTTGCTCCACAAGGAGATGGTACACATGGAGTAGGTCTTTCTTCCAACAGAGGAGCTGCAATATTATTTACAAACATGTTAAAAATAAAGTACATTGAAATAACATACTGAACAAAACACAACAAGTACCCCACGTTGACATTGATAACATACCTCGTTGAGGAATGCATTGTGTGAAAGGGTCACCAGTCATTCCAGATGGACATACACAGTTGGGTGTGTGACTTACTACACGACATTGTGCATTAGTTCCACAAGAACCTGGACAAGGATCTCTACATTTGAGATTGATACAAGCCAAATGACTAGCACATTCCCCATTGCTGACACATTCTGGTCTGCAATTTGGTGGTGAACCATTATAATCTGGTAGACATGAGCATGATGGACTTTCTCCAACCACTTGACAGACTGCATTTGGTCCACAAGGAGATGGCTGACATGGATTAACTGGTGTAGTCACAACAGGTACTTCAGCTGAAAACAACATATTCACATACATACAATCTGCAGTAAATGTTTACAGCAAAACTACAAAGGGAAGTACACTATTGAAAGAAAAATTTAAAACAGATAGCTTACGTATGGGCTGACATCTGATGAATGGATCTCCAGAGAATCTGGGAGGACAGCTACATATGGGATTATGGTTAACCACTTCACATCGTGCTCCAATTCCACATGTTCCTGGACAGGGGTTTCTGCATTTCTGATTGCTGCAGGCTTCATTCTGCACACATTCTGAGCTTACTACACATTCTGGCCTACAAGCTGGAGGACTTCCTATGAAGCCAGGAACACATGAGCATACAGCTTGTCCATTTATTTCACGACATTGACTGTTTGGTCCACAAGGTGATGGATTGCACGGTTGTGTCACTGGAGGAGCTGTTTTAAAAAACAAAAACAGGACACAGGTTAGTTACACTCATACAGAATGTAGTTGTTTGTTATGAAACTGTTATAAGTGACTGTGATCTGATACTTACGTGGCACAGGACGACATTCAACAAAAGGATTTCCAGACATTCCTTGTGGACAGCTGCATATTGGAATGTGGTTTACAACATCACATATTGCTCCCTGTCCGCATGTTCCAGGACAAGGATCGGTGCATCTGTTTCTAATACAGGCTCTGTTGCGAGGACAGTCTGTACTGAGCACACACTCTGGCCTACATCCAGCATAAGGGTCTCCTTGATACTCCGGTAAGCATGTGCACACTCCATCTGTACACTGAGCATTGGCTCCACATGGAGATGGGTTACAAGGATCACTCTGAACAGGTTCAATTGCTGTGAGAAAAACAAATTGTATTATTAGCATAACTTTATATTTATCACACAATGGTGAACAGAGATAGAGTTATTGGAAATTTGACTTACGGGGTGGAGGAGCTGGGAAGCAGTTGGTGAAAGGATCTCCTGTGTAGCCTTCTGGGCAAGTACATACAGGAGTATGGTTGATGACATTGCACTGTGCTCCTGCACCACATGATCCTGGACAGGGATCTTGGCACTTCTCTCTCATACATGCCAGGTTACTAGAACACTCAGAGCTTATGACACACTCTGGACGGCAATTTGGTGGACTTCCTAAGTAGTTTGGTAAACATGAACATGAAGGAGATCCTCCTATGTCTCTGCACTGTGAATAAGGTCCACATGGTGAAGGCACACATGGATTTGCAGGCACTTTTGGTGGAGGTTGTACAGGAGCTGTATTAAAATGAAAAAAAAAAATTATACTTCATAGTATAATCTATGTTAGATTAATGAAAGCAATTAAGGCACTAATTAATTTTTAGTAAATGGAGCTTAAGAATTACTTTGAGTTAAAAAATGACCTTTAAAAGGGACAGCAAATTAAGTAAACAAAAAAGATGCTGTTGGCAAGGAAGAGAGTTGGATATAATTATTGCAGTTTGATTATCTGGTAGTAAGAATAGATACTAATGGTGGGTGGAGGAGTTAACAAAAGCAAATGATATTAGATATAGGGAACCTTTGAAAGCTATAAAAGCATGCTTATATAAAACACCAAGGATGAAAATAAAATGGTTGGAGGGAGTATATTTGGCAGTGGTTCAGATTAAGGGAAGACATATACTCTCAGAATTTGAAGAAAATAAATTTGTTAGAGAGAAACTAGTGATAAAAAAAGGGTTAATTTTGCCAAGAGAACTTATGCAGAGAAAAATGACATTGTAAAACCTTGAAAGAAGGTATGGAAATAGGAAATTATTTAGGTAAAGTAAGAGCAAAATGGCTTAGAAAAATTAATAAGCCTGACAAAGAAGAAAGTTAATAAAGACTAATAATAAAGGCATTAGATTTAAGAAGGAAGCAGGGTCCAATAGCCCAACAACCACTGGGCAGGCCTATTAAGCCCCATGGGAACTTAGCAACTTTGTGTAGTGATTCGTAAATTGATGGAATAGATGAATTATTATGTAATTAATTACTTTGTGTATATTGTAAGTAATCAGTTAATAGGTATAAATAGTAGTAGTGAAATAGATATGCATTCACATTTCATAGTAGCTAATTTATGAACAGTATTTTCCATTAGAGAACTTATGTTTTTAGCTGAGATTTCTGTTTCTTAAGGAATATAGCTGATGTTTTTAAGTGTTTACCATTTCTTTTTCACATCTTTCATTACCTACTGGTTTACAATGCATTCATAAATTTCTATCATAAGTACTCTGTTTTGCAGTTGCAGGCATAGAGAGCACCATATATTTTGTACAATAGTAAAAATATAAAGATGTAATAACCAGCTATTGCATTATATATATATATATATATATATATATATATATATATATATATATATATAGTTTTAAAGCATAACCTTTAAGAATTTTAAATACCTAAGAATGCTCATATTAACTGCATACATTAATTAAAGATTTAACTAAATGTCAGCTACTAGAAAATATACTGTTACCTAATTTTATTTGCTACTGTCATTTGCAGATGTGCTTTATGTACACAAACTGTTATTTTCATTTACTCCTATGAAATGTGAGAGTAGAAGCAATCAATAGTATCAGCATACATTACTATTTGTCAGCCAACTTTCAAACTGCATATCTAACATTAATTACTACAGATTTACAGGAGAAGAGAAAAAGTTATATACTTCCAGATTTTTTACTTAATATTAATTGTGAAATTCCTAATTAATTTAGCACAATGCTGTACGTAAAAAAAAAAAAATACAGCGTAAGTGTTATTACATTTAACAAGGAAAGTAAGAACATTTTTTCTTCTCCTGTAAAATTTGTAAGGGATTGGGATATTTACTTTTTCAATTTTTCTGACATAATAGAGGATAAAAGTATCACAGAAATTCAGTTTACTCAACAATCTTGCTTTATATTTAGGATCAAGCTGCATATTACCACCCTAAATGCCTTCAGAATATTCTCTAGGAAGTCTTTTAATTAACTAAATAGCAGAGTATGGTATAATTTATCTAGTTTTACCCCCTAGTGAGGAAGTTTACTTAAGTGAAAGGAAGAGAGAATTAATAACATTGCCTTAAATATTTTTGTGTCAAAAACGGATGTTCTCGCGCCCTGTCTATCCATAAATTATAACATGAGGTTAATGTGAGATTTTTTTTACATCATATGATTATTTTAAATCTCAGACCTTTATAGTAATTGTCAGTTAGTCCCTATATGTCAATTTTTCAGGCAATTTAATTTTATTATATAAGAAAGAAACAAACACCAAGTTATGAGATTTAGTTCCTGCTGCAAAATGTAGCCATACATATGTATTGCAAAGTGCAAGAAAAAATGCTAAGGCTTTAAAAGAGCTTATCTACCTACTTAGACTACTTTTATTGTAACCTCCGTGTAGAATTTTGTTTCTTATGGGGTTTCCTTTTTAAACATTATACAACCTATTACAGAATTTTGGAGTACCTAGATTTGTTTCAGCACAAACATTGTAATGAAGAAATGTGACATTACAATTTAATTTTGACTACAGGTAAGACCCTGAACAAAATACAGCAAAATTAAATATACCACAGAAAAATATAATCAAATATTTGGTGGTTAATACTGTGATTATTGTCATTCACAATATAAAAGGAGGCAGATTGTTAGAAGCTTGTCAGTGTCACTACATATAATCAAATAATGGAAAAGCTCTGATATGGCATTGCCCAAACTATTAGAAAATATTTTCAGAAATACAATGAAGAATAGGACAGGCAAAAGGAAATTTAAAAAGATGTTCTTCTTAAGACACGCACTAAACACTCAAATAAGAAAAATGCTGCAGCAAGTGATCTTAGCTTCAATAATAATAATAAAATAACAATATGGAATGCATGTTGATTCCCTTATTCATGAAGATGCATATCTATGTATAGATGCTGCTTAAATAACAGTTCTGAGATAATTATAAAAAAAGAAATTCTAGTATTACATATACAAAACTATGCAGGTAGTGTAGATATGTACTGAAATTATCATTAATTCCAAAAAGGGATTAAATTTAAAAATGGTGGCCACTCCTCATGATTTTCTTTCCCAGCATGGCTATATTTTGCTAAAGCTACCAAAATAATTAAACTAAACTTTATTGAGCTAATTTTTAAAGTACCCATGAATTGCTTGTCTAGGATAATGCATTTGTATTTAAAATACTTAATTTGCCTATATAGTCTTAATTCAGATTATAACAGCCATTCAGATTAAAATAACTGTTTGCTCTCTTACACAATATGGAAAATTACTGACATCCATTAATATAATGCAGCAATTAAATTCTTCTTGCACCTAATATTCTCAGCACAGCAGAGAAAGAAATGTGAATTGTTTTCAGTCGCATATTCCCATACCTGAATTAGCATGATGCATACAACAATATTTAAGCAACAAAAATTATGAAAGGATCCTTTAATTATAGTCATAAATTATAAGGCATTTAAATCTAGAAGACTACCCTAAATAAAAAATAATGACATTGAGCATAAACATAAATCTGTCTTACGTGGAATAGCATAGCATCTCGTGAAGGGCTCTCCAGTAAATCCTGCTTGGCAGCTGCAGATTGGGCTGTGATTAATCACTTCACACCTTGCATTTATACCACATGTGCCCGGACAAGGATCTGCACATTTCTGATTGATACAAGCTCTATTTTGTGGACATTCTGAGCTCACTACGCACTCTGGCCTGCATCCTGGTGGACTTCCAATATAATTAGGCAGACAAGAACAAACTGCTTGGCCATTTACATTCCTGCACTGACTGTTTGGACCACAAGGTGATGGTACACATGGATCTCCTGGTTCTCGAACAGCTAAGAGGAAATCATATTTATTAGTTTATATCTTACAGATATTTTACCATCACAACATTTATACAGCAGCTGACATAATGCTTACGTTCAGGTGGTTGAATGTTGCAGTATCTAAACGGATCTCCTGTATAACCTGGCCTGCAGGTACAGGATGGTAAGTGGTTCACCACTTGACAGTCTGCATTTGGACCACAAGTTCCTGGACAGGGATCTTTACATTTGTTGCTTATACAAGCTTGATTAGAAGGACAGTCAGTGTTCAGTGTACATTCAGGTCGACAGCCTTCATATGGATTTCCTATATAGTCAGGGAGACAAGTGCAAGAGCCTGCTCCATTTTGTTCTCTACAAACTGCATTTGCTCCACAAGGAGATGGTACACATGGAGTAGGTCTTTCTTCCAACGGAGGAACTGCAATATTATTTACACACGTGTTAAAATAAAGTACATTGAAATAACATACTGAACAAAACACAACAAGTACCCCACGTTGACATTGATAACATACCTCGTTGAGGAATGCATTGTGTGAAAGGGTCACCAGTCATTCCAGATGGACATACACAGTTGGGTGTGTGACTTACTACACGACATTGTGCATTAGTTCCACAAGAACCTGGACAAGGATCTCTACATTTGAGATTGATACAAGCCAAATGACTAGCACATTCCCCATTGCTGACACATTCTGGTCTGCAATTTGGTGGTGAACCATTATAATCTGGTAGACATGAGCATGATGGACTTTCTCCAACCACTTGACAGACTGCATTTGGTCCACAAGGAGATGGCTGACATGGATTAACTGGTGTAGTCACAACAGGTACTTCAGCTGAAAACAGCATATTCACATACATACAATCTGCAGTAAATGTTTACAGCAAAACTACAAAGGGAAGTACACTATTGAAAGAAAAATTTAAAACAGATAGCTTACGTATGGGCTGACATCTGATGAATGGATCTCCAGAGAATCTGGGAGGACAGCTACATATGGGATTATGGTTAACCACTTCACATCGTGCTCCAATTCCACATGTTCCTGGACAGGGGTTTCTGCATTTCTGATTGCTGCAGGCTTCATTCTGCACACATTCTGAGCTTACTACACATTCTGGCCTACAAGCTGGAGGACTTCCTATGAAGCCAGGAACACATGAGCATACAGCTTGTCCATTTATTTCACGACATTGACTGTTTGGTCCACAAGGTGATGGATTGCACAGTTGTGTCACTGGAGGAGCTGTTTTAAAAAACAAAAACAGGACACAGGTTAGTTACACTCATACAGAATGTAGTTGTTTGTTATGAAACTGTTATAAGTGACTGTGATCTGATACTTACGTGGCACAGGACGACATTCAACAAAAGGATTTCCAGACATTCCTTGTGGACAGCTGCATATTGGAATGTGGTTTACAACATCACATATTGCTCCCTGTCCGCATGTTCCAGGACAAGGATCGGTGCATCTGTTTCTAATACAGGCTCTGTTGCGAGGACAGTCTGTACTGAGCACACACTCTGGCCTACATCCAGCATAAGGGTCTCCTTGATACTCCGGTAAGCATGTGCACACTCCATCTGTACACTGAGCATTGGCTCCACATGGAGATGGGTTACAAGGATCACTCTGAACAGGTTCAATTGCTGTGAGAAAAACAAATTGTATTATTAGCATAACTTTATATTTATCACACAATGGTGAACAGAGATAGAGTTATTGGAAATTTGACTTACGGGGTGGAGGAGCTGGGAAGCAGTTGGTGAAAGGATCTCCTGTGTAGCCTTCTGGGCAAGTACATACAGGAGTATGGTTGATGACATTGCACTGTGCTCCTGCACCACATGATCCTGGACAGGGATCTTGGCACTTCTCTCTCATACATGCCAGGTTACTAGAACACTCAGAGCTTATGACACACTCTGGACGGCAATTTGGTGGACTTCCTAAGTAGTTTGGTAAACATGAACATGAAGGAGATCCTCCTATGTCTCTGCATTGTGAATTTGGACCACATGGTGATGGTACACATGGATTTACGTACACAGGCCTTGCAGGTGGTACTGGTGGAGCTAGAGTAGGAGAAAGAAAAAATTTTTCATGAAGACCAGTTTATGCAATGTTTAAGATCAGAATACACTTTCCATCTACATAGTTATAATGGTTAGGTCGTTGTCAGGAAATAAAACATAATTATGTTATCCGAGAAAAGATAAAGCAACTTGAAAAAGTCTGTTGAGATACATTTACGTTACTCTACCTCTGCAAACTATTCTTAAAAAGCCTATTCTTCTACCTACTTCATGTTATACATTTGCAGAAATGCTTTCATTATACATTTCATTGCAGGTACAAGAAAGATAAAGTTGATTGAAGCGATAGTCAAATGTTTTAAAACTGGAATTTTATGGCTTTGGTATCATATATGACTACAAGAGAAGAATGAATAGTGACTCACTTATCTTGGAAATGGTTAATGTCAAAAAAGCTTTATGTTACATAGTATTGTGTTTTAATGGGATCTACATTTTTTGTGCATCAAGTTTCTTTTTTCTATCTTGTAGAGTTTAGAAGTTATACAAAATTAGCTCATAGTGAAGAATGCTTCACAGGCTATTCCCAAGATATACATTTTATTTGCCATGCAAATATCTTCAAGATATGGTATTTTAATCATAATATTACAGCAAGTTTTGAGAAAATAACGAACATATTTCCCTGTAAAGGGTAGTTTAGAGTGGGGCGATTTTCTTGGAAATCTGCATGTCACATCTTGGGAAAATGCTGATGATAAATACAATGTTTGATATTTCATCGGTTTTTAGTTTTTGAGCTGTCCACACACGCATGCGGACGTTTTTCTAAACGTTTTTTTTTGGGGGGGGGGATTCAAAACAATGTATTTCTGGAGAAACCTTGGTACCAAGTTTTTCTGTGGCATGCAGTATACTTCCTCTTTACTATAGCTAAGTAGTAGAGAAACAAAAACAAAAAGAAAGTGATAGACCAAGTAGCTTGGTAAAAATACCTCCATCAAAATCCTGGAATTAATGTAATTAGTTATTAAGAATGTGATGAACTCTACTTAGGGAAAATAAAATTAAATATCAGAGCTAGACTAACCGAACACTTTAGTCATGCCTTGCATATATCCACAGAAAACTCAGGAGTACCAGCACATTTTTGGAATCAAAATAGCAACATAGAAAAGTCTTTACCTTCTGAAATATGTATAACAACTAAAGGGACTCAACGCATTGCAGATTAATTAAAAAGAAAGGTCATGCAACAGCTTTGATGAAGTTTGAAACTCTTGTCAAAGGAACCCTTTGTACAAGTTCATTAGACACCCAGCAGAGGAGGACTTCGGGAATCCACCCAGGACAATGGCAATACTTCTGACAGTTGAATGCAGCTGAGGATGCAGACAATATATCTGCAAAACTTCCTGTTCCCATAGTAGGGAATTCAGACATTAAATCAACTCAAATATCCCTTAAAAGAGTTATCATTTCACTTTCCTGTGTATTGTTTACAGGAACTATATTAGTTAATATGTAAATTTGTTAGCATTATTCTATTATGGGTGAAGCCTCATTTACACATCATGGTGCACAAATTTTAAAAATGGAAACTATTTTGCCCTTATTGAGAATGAACACAAAAACAAATGACAACATGCGGTTTAGCATAACTAGTTCTTATAGATTCCTAATTTGTTTGCCTCTAAATGGTGCATGCCTCTTCAAGATTTTCTTATCTCTTTCAAAGAAGAAGTGGAACTGGAAGCTTTTATGTCAGTGTGCTACAGTAAATGCTTCAGGCACTTTGAACATCAGAACCGAGGGTAGGTTAAGGATAAATTCTCAAATTAATGGATCAAATGAAATGATCCTTGAAATGGCCAGCCCAGTTTACACACATGGTACTCTTAGTTTCATATTTCTTTTTTTCTTTCTTATTTCATTTTCCTCCCAGATGCACATGAAAGGAAGCACCAACAAATTTCCATTATACTAAGTGCTTTTGCCAGTAGCCTTCGGAATACTGCAAGAAGTACAATGTATTCTTGTACAGCATGTCCATAGAGAAGATGATGTAAGTGGTAGTCATTCTAAATATATACTTAAGTGACAGTGCCTCAAAATGGTACACACACAAGAAATAAGAATCCATGATTTGGGTCCATACAATGACACAAACTTCTAAAGTCTGATTCTGCATTCCAATAAATAAATCATTATGTTTATTTAATGGTTTATATTCATAGTTTCATAATAAATAACTCTGCAAACAGAATAGTCCCAATAATGGAGTGTCAACATATTTGATAGTGTGTAGTGGAAAATAGATACAATTTGGTGCTACACATTTCCATTGCATACCTAAAAAACTATAAATTGATATGATTTCTCAGTAGAAAGTGTGATCTAAGATTCAAAATGCATTCACTGTGATACTTACGTGGTATAGGGGAGCATCTCAGGAATGGATCTCCAGTAAATCCTGCTTGGCAGCTGCAGATTGGGCTGTGATTAATCACTTCACACCTTGCATTTATACCACATGTGCCCGGACAAGGATCTGCACATTTCTGATTGATACAAGCTCTATTTTGTGGACATTCTGAGCTCACTACGCACTCTGGCCTGCATCCTGGTGGACTTCCAATATAATTAGGAAGACAAGAACAAACTGCTTGGCCATTTACATTCCTGCACTGACTGTTTGGTCCACAAGGTGATGGTACACATGGATCTCCTGGTTCTCGAACAGCTAAGAGGAAATCATATTTATTAGTTTATATCTTACAGATATTTTACCATCACAACATTTACACAGCAGCTGACATAATGCTTACGTTCAGGTGGTTGAACGTTGCAGTATCTGAATGGATCTCCTGTATAACCTGGCCTGCAGGTACAGGATGGTAAGTGGTTCACCACTTGACAGTCTGCATTTGGACCACAAGTTCCTGGACAGGGATCTTTACATTTGTTGCTTATACAAGCTTGATTAGAAGGACAGTCAGTGTTCAGTGTACATTCAGGTCGACAGCCTTCATATGGATTTCCTATATAGTCAGGGAGACAAGTGCAAGAGCCTGCTCCATTTTGTTCTCTACAAACTGCATTTGCTCCACAAGGAGATGGTACACATGGAGTAGGTCTTTCTTCCAAAGGAGGAGCTGCAATATTATTTACACACGTGTTAAAAATAAAGTACATTGAAATAACATACTGAACAAAACACAACAAGTACCCCACGTTGACATTGATAACATACCTCGTTGAGGAATGCATTGTGTGAAAGGGTCACCAGTCATTCCAGATGGACATACACAGTTGGGTGTGTGACTTACTACACGGCATTGTGCATTAGTTCCACAAGAACCTGGACAAGGATCTCTACATTTGAGATTGATACAAGCCAAATGACTAGCACATTCCCCATTGCTGACACATTCTGGTCTGCAATTTGGTGGTGAACCATTATAATCTGGTAGACATGAGCATGATGGACTTTCTCCAACCACTTGACAGACTGCATTTGGTCCACAAGGAGATGGCTGACATGGATTAACTGGTGTAGTCACAACAGGTACTTCAGCTGAAAACAACATATTCACATACATACAATCTGCAATAAATGTTTACAGCAAAACTACAAAGGGAAATAAACTATTGAAAGAAAAATTTAAAACAGATAGCTTACGTATGGGCTGACATCTGATGAATGGATCTCCAGAGAATCTGGGAGGACAGCTGCATATTGGGTTGTGGTTAACCACTTCACATCGTGCTCCAATTCCACATGTTCCTGGACAGGGGTTCCTGCATTTCTGATTGCTGCAGGCTTCATTCTGCACACATTCTGAGCTTACTACACATTCTGGCCTACAAGCTGGAGAACTTCCTATGAAGCCAGGAACACATGAGCATACAGCTTGTCCATTTATTTCACGACATTGACTGTTTGGTCCACAAGGTGATGGATTGCACGGTTGTGTCACTGGAGGAGCTGTTTTAAAAAACAAAAACAGGACACAGGTTAGTTACACTCATACAGAATTTAGTTGTTTGTTATGAAACTGTTATAAGTGACTGTGATCTGATACTTACGTGGCACAGGACGACATTCAACAAAAGGATTTCCAGACATTCCTTGTGGACAGCTGCATATTGGAATGTGGTTTACAACATCACATATTGCTCCCTGTCCGCATGTTCCAGGACAAGGATCGGTGCATCTGTTTCTAATACAGGCTCTGTTGCGAGGACAGTCTGTACTGAGCACACACTCTGGCCTACATCCAGCATAAGGGTCTCCTTGATACTCCGGTAAGCATGTGCACACTCCATCTGTACACTGAGCATTGGCTCCACATGGAGATGGGTTACAAGGATCACTCTGAACAGGTTCAATTGCTGTGAGAAAAACAAATTGTGTTATTAGCATAACTTTATATTTATCACACAATGGTGAACAGAGATAGAGTTATTGGAAATTTGACTTACGGGGTGGAGGAGCTGGGAAGCAGTTGGTGAAAGGATCTCCTGTGTAGCCTTCTGGGCAAGTACATACAGGAGTATGGTTGATGACATTGCACTGTGCTCCTGCACCACATGATCCTGGACAGGGATCTTGGCACTTCTCTCTCATACATGCCAGGTTACTAGAACACTCAGAGCTTATGACACACTCTGGACGGCAATTTGGTGGACTTCCTAAGTAGTTTGGTAAACATGAACATGAAGGAGATCCTCCTATGTCTCTGCACTGTGAATTTGGACCACATGGTGATGGTACACATGGATTTACGTACACAGGCCTTGCAGGTGGTACTGGTGGAGCTAGAGTAGGAGAAAGAAAAAATTTTTCATGAAGACCAATTTATGCAATGTTTAAGATCAGAATACACTTTCCATCTACATAGTTATAATGGTTAGGTCGTTGTCAAAATAAAACATAATTATGTTACACCCGAGAAAAGTTAAAGCAACTTGAAAAAGTCTGTTGAGATACATTTACGTTACTCTACCTCTGCAAACTATGCTTAAAAGGCCTATTCTTCTACCTACTTCATGTTATACATTTGCAGAAATGCTTTCATTATACATTTCATTGCGGGTACAAGAAAGATAAAGTTGATTGAAGTGATAGTCAAATATTTTAAAACTGGAATTTTATGGCTTTGGTGTCATATATGACTACAAGAGAAGAATGAATAGTGACTAGCACTTATCTTGGAAATGGTTAATGTCAAAAAATCTTTGTTACATAGTATTGTGTTTTATGGGATCTACATTTTTTGTGTAGCTAGGTTTTTTTTTCTATCTTGTAGAGTTTAGAAGTTATACAAAATTAGCTCAGAGTGAAGAATGCTTCACAGGCTATTCTCAGGATATACATTTTATTTGCCATGCAAATATCTTCAAGATATGGTATTTTAGTAATAATCTTACAGCAATTTTTGAGAAAATAACGAACATATTTCCCTGTAAAGGGTAGCCCAAGCAGCTTGGTAAAAACACCTCCATCCAAAATCCTGGAATTAACTAAATTAGTTAATATGTAACAATAAGTGACAAGTAAATAGGTGACAAACACTATTTAGGGAAAATAAAAATAAATATCGGAGTTAGACTAAGAGGACACTTCAGTCACACACCTTACATAAACCCACAGAAAAATCAGGAGTACCAGCACATTTTTGGAACCATAAAAGCAACATAGAAAAGTGTTCACCTTCTGAAATATGTATAACAACCAAAGGAACTCCACACATTGCAGATGAATTCAAAAGAAAGGATGTGAAACAGCTTTTATGAAGTTTGAAACACTTGTCAAAGGAACCCTTTGTACAAGTCCATTAGACATCCAGCAGATGAGGACTTCAGGAACCCACCCAGGACAACAGCAATACTTTTGACAGTTGAATGTAGCTGAGGATGCAGACAATATACCTGCAAAACCTCCTGTTCCATTATAAATAATTGGTTCCAGTAGGCAAGTCAAATATTAAACCAACTCAAATATCCCTTAAAACAGTCATTATTTCACCTCCTTGTATGTTGTTTAAGGTCCTATGCTAGCTAATAAATTTGTTAGCATTATTCTTTTATGGGTGAAGCTTCATTTGCACATCATGGTGCACAAATTTAAAAAATGGGAATAACTCCATTAAAGCCATAAAGCCATTTTGCCTCATTGAGAATGAACACAAAAACAAATGTCAACATATGTTTAGCATGACTAGTTCTTACAGGTTCCTGATTTTTTTGCACATTCTTTAAATGGTGCATGCTTCATCAAGATTTTCTTATCTCTTCTCACAGAAGAAGTGGAACTGGAACCTTTTATGTCAGTGTGCTTCAGTAAATGCTTCAGGCACTTTGAACATCAGAACAGAGATGAGGTTAAGGATAAATTCTCAAATTAATGGATCAAGTGGGATGATCCTATGAAATGGCCAGGTCAGTTTACAAACATGGTACTCTTGTTTCTTGCTTTCTTTCTTGATTCATTTTCCTCTCAGATGCACATGAAAGGAAGCACCAACAAGTGTACATTACAGAAGTCACTCTAAAAGTTTTGAGAATGGGTAACAATGAGTAGTGGTAAGCCAAAGCAACTTTTCCTAACTTTATATTGAAGATAGCAACTTGTGGAAGTCTGGGTGCACTCCAACAATGTGCATCATCAGCCTTGTGTGTATGTATAGCAGGTGTTGCTACACCATAGGCTAGAATGCATCTCAAGCAAGAGCATTTCCATGCTATGATTTTCTATGATTTTAAAGTCAGTTTAGGGGAGAGAGAATGCCTTAAAAGACTGCATCGTGCATTTGGGAATCTTTTTGCTTTGCATTCCACCATTTATCAATGGTATGCAGAGTTTAAAAAGGAAGGGATTCCCTCAAAGATGAAGACCTAGCAGGACAGCCATCTACAACAACAATGGATGAAAATGTGGTGAAAGCAGAACACATGTTGGGGATCATCGTTGCACCTATGGTCAGATTCAAGAAACCCTAAATATTGGATTGGCAGCAACGAAAACAATCCTGAAAGAAAACCTTGACGTCAGGAAGCTCTGCAGTCGCTGTATCTGCCACCACCTCACAAGTAGCAGAAGCAAGCATGTCTGCAAGGTGCCAGGAAATAATTGAAAAATTCAATGGAGGAAGATCCGAAAACAAATTTAACATTATAACAGGTGACGAATACTGGATTTACCAGTATGATCTAGAAACTAAACAACGTTCATTGGTCTGCATCTTCCCAGGAGAAGATCCCCCAACAAAAATGAAGCAAACAAGAAGTGTTAGCAAGAAAATGATCAGTTCCTTCTTCTCAGCAAGTGGCCACATTGTGACAATTCCACTAGAGGGACAAACGGCTGTTACTGCCAGATGGCGCACTACAAAATGTCTGCCACAACTGTTCAATGAACTGAGAAAAAAAGCATTTTAATACTGATCTACTTGCAATTTTTTTGCACCATGACAATGCCTGTGTCCACACTGCACAAGAAGCAACCAATTTCTGCAGGAGTCAGATATTTGTTCCATACTCCCTACAGTCCAGATCTGGCTCCATGCAACTTTGTACTATTTGCCAAAATGAAAGGAAAAATTTGAAGTCAACAATTTGAGTTACCTGAAGCCACAGTAGCTGCTTACAAAGAATGTATTTGCACTCTCTCCAAAAAAAATGGTACACAGACAAGAAATAAGAATCCATGATTTGGGTCCATACAATGACACAAACTTCTAAAACCTGATTCTACATTCCAATGAATAAATCACTATTTTTATTTAGTATGATTTATATTTATAGTTTCATAATAAATAACCCAAGCAGAATAGTCCCAACAATGGAGCGTCAAAACATTTGATAGTGCTCAGTGGAAAATAGATACAATTTGGTGCTACACATTTCCATTGCATACCTAAAAAACTATAAATTGATATGATTTCTCAGTAGAAAGTGTGATCTAAGATTCAAAATGCATTCACTGTGATACTTACGTGGTATAGGGGAGCATCTCAGGAATGGATCTCCAGTAAATCCTGCTTGGCAGCTGCAGATTGGGCTGTGATTAATCACTTCACACCTTGCATTTATACCACATGTGCCCGGACAAGGATCTGCACATTTCTGATTGATACAAGCTCTATTTTGTGGACATTCTGAGCTCACTACGCACTCTGGCCTGCATCCTGGTGGACTTCCAATATAATTAGGAAGACAAGAACAAACTGCTTGGCCATTTACATTCCTGCACTGACTGTTTGGTCCACAAGGTGATGGTACACATGGATCTCCTGGTTCTCGAACAGCTAAGAGGAAATCATATTTATTAGTTTATATCTTACAGATATTTTACCATCACAACATTTACACAGCAGCTAATGTAATGCTTACGTTCAGGTGGTTGAACGTTGCAGTATCTGAATGGATCTCCTGTATAACCTGGCCTGCAGGTACAGGATGGTAAGTGGTTCACCACTTGACAGTCTGCATTTGGACCACAAGTTCCTGGACAGGGATCTTTACATTTGTTGCTTATACAAGCTTGATTAGAAGGACAGTCAGTGTTCAGTGTACATTCAGGTCGACAGCCTTCATATGGATTTCCTATATAGTCAGGGAGACAAGTGCAAGAGCCTGCTCCATTTTGTTCTCTACAAACTGCATTTGCTCCACAAGGAGATGGTACACATGGAGTAGGTCTTTCTTCCAAAGGAGGAGCTGCAATATTATTTACACACGTGTTAAAATAAAGTACATTGAAATAACATACTGAACAAAACACAACAAGTACCCCACGTTGACATTGATAACATACCTCGTTGAGGAATGCATTGTGTGAAAGGGTCACCAGTCATTCCAGATGGACATACACAGTTGGGTGTGTGACTTACTACACGACATTGTGCATTAGTTCCACAAGAACCTGGACAAGGATCTCTACATTTGAGATTGATACAAGCCAAATGACTAGCACATTCCCCATTGCTGACACATTCTGGTCTGCAATTTGGTGGTGAACCATTATAATCTGGTAGACATGAGCATGATGGACTTTCTCCAACCACTTGACAGACTGCATTTGGTCCACAAGGAGATGGCTGACATGGATTAACTGGTGTAGTCACAACAGGTACTTCAGCTGAAAACAGCATATTCACATACATACAATCTGCAGTAAATGTTTACAGCAAAACTACAAAGGGAAGTACACTATTGAAAGAAAAATTTAAAACAGATAGCTTACGTATGGGCTGACATCTGATGAATGGATCTCCAGAGAATCTGGGAGGACAGCTACATATGGGATTATGGTTAACCACTTCACATCGTGCTCCAATTCCGCATGTTCCTGGACAGGGGTTCCTGCATTTCTGATTGCTGCAGGCTTCATTCTGCACACATTCTGAGCTTACTACACATTCTGGCCTACAAGCTGGAGGACTTCCTATGAAGCCAGGAACACATGAGCATACAGCTTGTCCATTTATTTCACGACATTGACTGTTTGGTCCACAAGGTGATGGATTGCACGGTTGTGTCACTGGAGGAGCTGTTTTAAAAAACAAAAACAGGACACAGGTTAGTTACACTACTACAGAATGTAGTTGTTTGTTATGAAACTGTTATAAGTAACAGTGATCTGATACTTACGTGGCACAGGACGACATTCAACAAAAGGATTTCCAGACATTCCTTGTGGACAGCTGCATGTTGGAATGTGGTTTACAACATCACATATTGCTCCCTGTCCGCATGTTCCAGGACAAGGATCGGTGCATCTGTTTCTAATACAGGCTCTGTTGCGAGGACAGTCTGTACTGAGCACACACTCTGGCCTACATCCAGCATAAGGGTCTCCTTGATACTCCGGTAAGCATGTGCACACTCCATCTGTACACTGAGCATTGGCTCCACATGGAGATGGGTTACAAGGATCACTCTGAACAGGTTCAATTGCTGTGAGAAAAACAAATTGTGTTATTAGCATAACTTTATATTTATCACACAATGGTGAACAGAGATAGTTATTGGAAATTTGACTTACGGGGTGGAGGAGCTGGGAAGCAGTTGGTGAAAGGATCTCCTGTGTAGCCTTCTGGGCAAGTACATACAGGAGTATGGTTGATGACATTGCACTGTGCTCCTGCACCACATGATCCTGGACAGGGATCTTGGCACTTCTCTCTCATACATGCCAGGTTACTAGAACACTCAGAGCTTATGACACACTCTGGACGGCAATTTGGTGGACTTCCTAAGTAGTTTGGTAAACATGAACATGAAGGAGATCCTCCTATGTCTCTGCACTGTGAATTTGGACCACATGGTGATGGTACACATGGATTTATTACTTGTATTGGTTTTGGTTCTGCCGGCGGAGCTGAAAAACAAGCGGTAATAAAGTGTTGTGATGAGTTGTAAAATCCAAACTTGCAGCTGTAGCTTCAAATTAGATTGCAAAGTTTCTCTTTTTGTGCCTTTAGTTTGTAAACTGCTGTTCATTAAGACTGTATCCCATGAAATGTGCAAATAACTCTGAGAGCTGTAATTATTTTTAAATGTATTCTGTTTTAAAGAGTAATGTGCCTTTTTCAAATTCAAAGTCCAGCTAACCTTCTGAGGCAGATTACAGAAAAACAAATTGTTATAACTGGCATTAATTGAAGGAATACTTACGTGGAATTGTGTAGCATCTTGTGAATGGATCTCCTGTATATCCTGAATTGCAACTGCAGATGGGACTGTGATTAATGACTTCACAGCGAGAATTTACTCCACATGCACCTGGGCAAGGATCTGCACACTTCTGATTGATACATGCCTTATTCTGTGGACACTCTGAGCTAACCACACATTCAGGTCTACAGCCAGGTGGGCTTCCAATATAATTGGGTAGACAAGAACACACACCCTGTCCATTTACGTTTCGGCACTGACTGTTTGGACCACAAGGTGATGGTACACATGGATCTCCTGGTTCTGGTGGGGAAGCTGAATGTGATTAAAAGAAGCAGAAACATGCCAGTATTAGATACATACATATAAAACTAACTAGGAATTATTTGAAACAAAGAAAAGTAAATATTATAGAGCAACAGACAATATATTAACCATTAATTTAATACAAAAATGTGTAATATATTGCAATTATTTAAGATTCAATTTATACATTTGAGCACTATCTAAAGAGAAAATAGCTGTAAAATCTTGGTTGGTTTTTCACACAAAGATTAAGGTTTTATATGGAGAACTGCATGTATCATTTTACTGAGACAGGGAATGCAAAACAGGTTTGGACAATAAGTTCACTTTCATCAGCTAGGGCTTTTGCTAGGAATGTGTGGCAACATAACACACCTTAGAAGCTGTACTGATAATGATATAAGCAACTTACTTTGAATGTTTATGATTTTTAAACTGAGTAACTTCATTTAAGTTTCAAACAAATACAGTTGTGGCATTTTCCATGCGAAATGTAGATGTGCAAACAGAAAAATAATTGAAACAGATTTGTACAATGACTAAGAATTATTGGGCGTGTCCTTGATTAACATTTGTGATTATAATCTCTAAGAGCTTTTTATGCCAACAGATTAGACATTTCATTTCTTAAATTTTCAGTTTTCTAAGAACATAAGTTAACATAACATCATATGCACACATATTTTCAAGTTGGTTGCTCCTAAGCTACAAATGGTCATTTTGATAGAAGTGTAAGGCATATTGAGTTTCGGTCATGGCTTTGCAGTCACAGCAACTTTTACCAGAGACCTGTTTTCTCTTAAGAGTTATTGCTACAACACCACTTAGTGGGGTTACTGTAAATTTTTTTCTTGTTTTCTTTATTTTAGTCCAAAATAACTGCACTAAATAAATTCTGAATAGTAAGTTTAGATGTTAATTTGGGATTTTTTGTTACTAAAATTTTGTTATTACTTTTAGAATGTACTATTTGATGGAATCAAATAATTAAATCAAGGCTTTCAATGTCTGAGAGGTTTGTACGCATCAGATGAAGTAATTCTGTGGCATTTACCTATCCTCTTTTCATACTCAATGCAAAGGTTGCATCTATACATTATAATGCATATAATATAAAAATGATACACATCAACCTGCCCCTATAAAGTTATATTCATATTTGCTCATTTAACATTCTAGCATATAGAATTTTAGTTTGGAATTAAGAAATCTGGATCATATTTTATATCAGAAGACTGATTTTATAACATTTTCTGGAATCTGATTCTGTCAAATATACCAGGTGAGTCAGCTGCCCCTAGATATTCATATCTATGCAACCTACAGTTTATAGTCTAATGTGAAAATATTGACCCTTTTAGTAAAAAAACTGTTATTATAGTTCTACGCTTCTATTTGGTACTATACACAACCAGCATTAATGATTAAAAGCCTGAATTAGAACCAAGGAGATGCAAAAGGCATAAAAAAAGGCGGCTCTTCATAGATATAATGCTTGCAAGGAGGTAGAGGAATGTTCTCCCAAAGGAGGGAGGGAGTGATTTAGCTGAGTGGGTTAGCTGCCGGAATGTAGTGAAGCAAAAGTTATCTTCGAAGGTTTGAATCTATTACAAGCATCAAATTGTTTTGGTTCTTCTTTTTTTCTTTCTCCTTGTGTTTATTTTCTGTATTTTAGTATACTAATTTATTTATTTTTGTTATTTTCTCTCCTGTGAGCCAAAGGCACAACAATTACAATCAGATAATTGAGTATTATGTTTACCATAATAATCTCTACTGTATCTGTGTTGTAAACCGTGTTACGTAGTTAGCTTTCATTCTTTTGGGTGGATATCAATGATATTAAACCTAACAGTTTTTATTTCATGTTTAAACCTTATATTTCACTTCTACTGACAAAGGAGTTGTAAATGTGCTAAGTTCACGGGTAAACAGAATAATAAATTGTTAAAGAGCGTGGATTTCATCAACGAAGTAAACGCTCAAAATGACGGTCCCCTTCATCAATGCACATTTGTGTACGTTGCCGGAGAGACCTTCTGGCATGTTGTAACAAGCATGGTGTAATCTGCCTGCATTCTTCGAGTATGAGTGCCCGTAGATGATTTGGACTTTGCGATGGTATACGTGGCGATTATTCTATTTTGTACACACTTATGTTATAAAAAATTATTTGTATCATAATATCAAATTATAGGCCCAAAGAGATAAAACAAAAGGTAATAAAAAATTTGAACTCAACACGAAGGATTTGAACTCGAACTGATGTGGCACAGTATTAAAGCAACCATGATATTACCATTCGGCCAATGCTACCTTGGGAGGTGAGGTTCCTATACGAATTAGTAATCGCAGAACTAGACCCCACCTCAAATCTTTACATGCTTTTCACAGCTTCATACAGTGTTTTGAGCTCAGTTTGGTAGTTTTAACTCAAATAAACTGCATCAGTCATTACAGTTACTGTATGAACTGAAATACGCCATAGTTTGTGACGTAAGAGAAATTATCTACCTAATACTTAGCATTTTTTGACAAGGCTGTACATTGACTAATGGCTTAAATCCAATTGGTTGCACTGCATAGATCTGCCATTTTGTTTTCTAATGCTTTTGTCAACCAATGCATGTGATAGGTTGTTCCTTCAGGGACATTTTCAAAGGGGTGCATGAATGTACGCTAAAGAATAAAAGTTCGTAAAATTGGCTAAAATTGTTACTCAAGCTCCCAGTGTCAGGGTGGGATGTTTTTTGCATCGACATACATAGCGATTGCATTCTGTCCCATAAAACACTTACCTATGCACTCAGTTATCTATCCCTCCTCCATAAAGCGTTATGCAAATCAGCCATTAGAAGGCATTCAAGAAAGGTGTGAGTCAAATATCTCACTTAGCACATTGCATAAATCCAAAAATAAATAGGCACAGCTGACCCACCTGGTATATTATAAAATTAATGTAACATACAAATGATGAAATCTTACATGGTGGTTGGACATTGCAGTATCTGAATGGATCTCCTGTATAACCTGGCCTGCAGGTACAGGATGGTAAGTGGTTCACCACTTGACAGTCAGCGTTTGGACCACAAGTTCCTGGACAGGGATCTTTACATTTGTTGCTTATGCAGGCTTGATTAGAAGGACAGTCAGTGTTTAGTATACATTCAGGTCGACAGCCTTCATATGGATTTCCTATATAGTCAGGGAGACAAGTGCAAGAGCCTGCTCCATTTTGTTCTCTACAAACTGCATTTGCTCCACAAGGAGATGGTACACATGGAGTAGGTCTCTCCTGAGACACTGGTGTCACTGAAAATATATTCAGAACTTATTGTTTGTAATTCATATAGGAAATCAAACTGATTTTTGTGTACAGGATGTATTAGATAAATCACAGTAATTATTACTCATCTGAAAACAATAAAAATATCTGGTGAAGGAGTCCTGTAACAAACCAAATTTAATGAAGCACATAAAAAATAATAAAATATTAATAACCCTTTAGCATATGAAAAAGATAAAATTAAGACACCCAGTTATATACACAAAAGAATAAAAAGTTTGGAAAGGAGAAAGGTATTCTTCACATTTAAATGGTACAGTAGGAAAGAAAACCTTTATATATGCACACACTCAAAAATGCTGCAAATTGAAAGTAAGGTGTTGCCAACATATCATTCTTTTTGTTAAATAAATATAATATTTTCAGTTGTCGCACACAATGCTCAGAGGTAGAGTGTATACTGGGTAGAAAGGGTACAGATGTTATCCCCTCAGGTGGTAACTCTATGCATAGAAACAAATTAAATTTTATAACACCATTTTAGCTCATGAATGCTTACTTCATGGCATTATAATTCATTTACAGAGTAACTAAGACAAGTGTTATTGAAGTTTATGAAAGAACAGCAACTGATCCTTAGTTTTTACCATCTTCACTTTTTTCCTTAAACATTTTGTTTTGTCACAACTCAACATCTTTGCATTTTATAGGGGTGTATATGCTGGAGCTAAGGCTAGTAGCAGCAGCCTAAATAACTGATTTCACATTGTTTGGTATCACATGTTCATGAACACCATTACCAACTTGCATATCATTTGTATTTCCTTTTATTGTATGATTAAATAGTTGGTACTTTTGTTTACTAAATGTTTAAATAAAATCACTAAGATTTTTTTTAATATCCTCAAATTTTAAAATAAAAAGTACCCATTTATCATTTATTTTCTTTTTGAATGCCTCAATAAGCATGTAAACATGTTTGTATCAGACTGTAATAAATTTCACAACTAGCTCATTTATCCAGAGTAGTAGTAATGGAGGTAATCCGGAAACAAACTATTAAATGAATGATTGATGCATGATAATGAAATTTGGAGCACTGCAAAAGCAGAAGAGAAAATAATTGAAGATGTCTACAATCACTATCAAGACTGTCATGAAAATGAATAAAACAATTTCACACACTTTAGTTTTGTTGTTCTGTAACACTGACCATGGTAATGGTACTTATTGTTAACTTGAAGCATGCGACCGACAGTGATCTCTACACTACCTGTGGTGCCAACATTACAACTGTATACATTCATATATATAGTTTATCAAAGGGCACACATTTTCATGGTGAAAAGGTAAACAAAAATCAATCTGGCTAAACTGGAAATGCAGATTAATGAGGGCTGGGTAAATGAGCTTTTTAATAACTTGCCTGTCTTCCAGTGAAGGCTGTGTCATGTTTGACAAAATAGCCGACGTTTCCCCTTCGTGTTGAGAGCTTCTTCTGTGCACTGCTCTCAAGAAAAGCTCTCAACATGAAGGGCGAAATGTCGGCTATTTTATCAAACATGACACAGCCTTCACCAGAAGACAGTCAAGTTATTATGGACAACAACCGTGGAAGCCTACAATTTTATTTAATGGACTTCTTGTGTACTGTACATATCTGATTTTTACTTTATGTGCAAAGTTTGAGTTTAAAACTTTATTTCCTTTCGTTCTTTTTTCCAAGTTAAACAAATGTATTTTAGTGTCTTTCATTAAATGAATTTAATTTCAAATGCACAAATGGGAATGTAATACTACTAGCAAAAGTTAATACCATTCCCATAATCGAATAACATATTTATGATCAACTTTGGAGAATTACCATCTGTCGCACTATTTGATGGCATTGGAATTACTCATCAAGGACAATTTTCTCACCCCTTGCAAGAGAACGCATGCTGTTATGGATTATTTTCAGAACGACCCTAAGGGGGACCTTGAATAATCGTTCAACAGAAACCATAGGAAGTGAATTGTTCAATAAACTACCAAATGAAATAAAGAATATAAATCAAACAATAAAAACAATGAAAACCATAAAAACATATTTAATTGAAAATGCATTTTACAGTATAGAGGAGTTCAAATATGGAAAAATAATGTAAAACTTTGTATATAATGTAAATAGATTATACTGATGTGTCCTTTAAATGTATAAAGATGAAAATAAATGAATATGAATGAATATGAATATTGCTGTTCTTCAAAGGAATTATTTTTTACAAATTTAAGCAAAATATAAGAAAGGTGTTCAATTTGTTTTTTCTCAGTTTACCCATTACGGTCTCTCTCTGGTTTAATGGATCACATCTATGCCCTTTCCACTCATTATGCCATCTAGCAAGCATAGAGATCTAAAATGGTACAGCTTCCACCTATCATTGGGAAATGCCTTTTTATTTAATTTTAGCTGCTTTCAATTCTGCTGTTGAAACAAAGACTTTCAATTTATTCTGTAAAAATACACAGGAATTTGAACAGTTCAATAGACTTTGTCTCTTTGTATTGCCATACAAATTAATTCTGTGTGCATTGTGAACAACTGGCAATCATGTATATGCTAAAGCACAAGTAGTCTATTTTAAAAAGTGGTATACTGGTCTTACCTGCATAACAGCAAATAAACCTGTTATTTATGGTATGTAAGACCTACAAGTAGCAGATCCACCCAAATCATTCTTAACATTTACTCACTCAGCATACAAGAATGTTATGTTTATCATATTACAAACAAGATAAAATAGAGTGTAAAAAAATTATATCCTTCCAGTTTAGGAAACTGTGTACCTATCATTATTATAAATGATTACCAGAATACATGAAAAGAACTTATATAAGCCATTCCCTTTCAGTTTGGGGTTCTTTCCACCTTATGATTCATAAGCTACAATTGACTAATTTAACAAATTAACAAAATAAACCATTTAATCTGGAGTATTTATGTCAGTAGAAAGTGTGATGCTGTTACCTTTGTCACTCACTCCAACAACATAGCATTTACTGAAAGTAAAAACCTGAACTTTAATTGGCAATACTCTGAATTATATAACTGAATGAAAGATGCACTACTGGGAGTAGAGCTGTTAACCAAGAGACTGATAATAAAGAGACCTTGTCCAAATTAGTCATATCGGCAGTTTTATAGTTAAAGTACAATGAAAATAATGGCACATATCTGAACTTTCACATAGGGACTCTACTTCAGCAGGAAAAAACTAATTAATCATATTAGTTATAATAATAATAATAATAATAATAATAATAATAATAATAATAATAATAATAATAATTTATTTGAGCACTAAGTTATTACATATTTAGACTGCCTTCTCTATTTGGCCCTGGCCACTAGATGAGCAGTCATTGTGAATTACAGTTACATGTTGATACATTTAGTAGTTCTTATATTTGTTATTTACATTATTTTTCCTCTTTTAACGTCCATATCCATTTATTTTTTTACTTTCGTTAAGTATTTACCCATATTTTTACAGTTTTTATCTAGAATTCTATGTATATATTTATTCCTATTCATTCCATACCATAAACTTTCTTTTCTCCAAATCTCTGTTTCTTTGCATTCAAATATAACATGTTGTATATCTTCACTTTCCCCGCATAATGGATATTCACCTTGTGCATAGCCATTTCGCTTCCCTTTTAGCCTCCATATTCCTGCCCTTAACCATGCTATACCTCCTCTTTCTTCTTTATTTGTGTTGTCAACATATTTCTCTCTTTTCCAGTGTTTTTTTATATTAACATAAAAAATCAAAGATCTCTTCTCAGTTATCTGACTAAATAATTGTTGTATCTGGATGTCCTCAAATCTTCTTGTAATACTCTTCCAAAAACCTTTGTGATTTGCATCTCTTTTTCTCCAAACATCTCCCATGCCATTATTCTCAAGATTATTTCTTAGTTCATTTACCCAGCCCGTATTTTTTAAGCTAGTTTCTTGGTATTTTAGACATTGTTGTAATAAATTATTATCATCAAAATTCAAGATCCTGTGCCAATATTTCAAGGCTCTCCCCATAACCATTCCTTTTCTTGTTACTCATCCCATTTCAATTTGAGCCACTTCATTTGCTGTAGCTGTTGGCAACCCTAGTAATTCCTTACAAAATATTCTGTAGACCATGTCCACCACTTCCCACCCGTTTTCAAGCCCCCATATTTCAATCCCATATAACATTCGTGCCTCAACCACTGAATTATATAATCTTTCCAACCATTTCATCTCCAACTCTGACATTTTAAATAAACATTGTCTAACAGCTGTCATTGCTGCTCTCCCCTTTGCCAGAGCTGATCTCTTTTGTTTCTCCCATTTACCTCCTGCATCTATATTTATCCCTAAGTAGGTACAGTCTCGCACCACTTTATATTCATTTCTCCCTTTACTCCATCTCTCTTGCTTACCCAATTTCCCTCCTTTTTTAAACACAACAATTTGTGTTTTGTTTTCATTTACATTTAGTCCCCATTCTATACAGTATTTATCTATTTCTTGTAAGGACAATTTTAGTCCAATTACTGTAATGGATGCCACTACTAAGTCATCTGCAAAGAGGAGACCAGGTATCTGTATATTATTTATTACTGGTAAAAGATTATTAGTACTATTAATGTTTAATAGTATATCATCTATAAATAGGTTAAATAAAATTGGGCTTAATTTACATCCTTGCCTTAACCCTTTCTCTAGGCATATTTCATTAGTTATTGCCCCTTCCTCATATTTTACACAGAAAATATTATCTCTATATAAACCTTTTAAAGTAGTCACCATTTGGTTACTTACCCCTTACTTATTCCTTGCACGTGTTTACTAACATTTTCTTTTATTTCTTCAGCTACTTTATTTAAGTTATCTTTTATGCATTGCTCCATTCCGTTCATGTTGTTGATTTTTTCTACGAGATTCTCCATCATTGCTTGCATATCCTTTGGACCTGGATTTAGTTCGATCCCTCCAATCACTAGGAGCATAAGTATCACACTTCTTGTTGTCAGCCAATTCATCATGTTTTGATCAGTTTTACATTTGGTAAACTTTTTTGCCATAAACAGTCCAATTCTCATTCTGTATACTGTAATTTCAACTCCTATTGTCCCTTGTTTCACTTTTCCTCCTCTGTGAGAGAGCTCCTTGCTAACATAACCTTCCTCTTCCCCTGCTCATTTAGCACTCTCATCACATTAGTTCCCTAATTCAGCCATAAATGAGGACTAAATGCAACAATAACCCAAACCAGTAAACACATATATAAGCCGCTTAAAGCATTATAGAACATAGAAACGGTGGTACATGTCAGTACTAGTGACGTAACAATGGACAGTACTAATCATTATATTTTGTAGCTATCATGGTCAGCAGCGCTTCTATTAAAAATCAAAATTTTGAGATCTTTCAACCTTGTTTTCCCTATAAGGATTTCAGCCTTGGTTGTACTAAGTACTTTAAATGTGATGTGACATAATACTGAATAATCTAGCAGGCTAAGTACTACATCATAGAGGGAAAATATGTGTGCAAACATGTATTATTTGCAGGATAAAATGCTGCAAGTATGATAGAGAATCAAAACTGCAAATTATTACATTATGTTATACTGAAAATAGTTTTATGTACATTAAATAAAATGTTTGGTGTTCAACAAGTATTCATTTCAACATAGTTAGGATTTAGCTTAGAAAAAATTAAAATGCTTTATAATATTTTATGTGGAAAATCCTAAAATTGATACATTTGATTCAAAAAGTTGCAAATATGCAATTTCACTCTACTGTAGAGAAGAACTTGGCAACATAAAAATGAGGTAAAGAATGCAAAAATTACAATTATTTATTTTAAACTTTTCTTTAGCATTATTTGATGTCATCTATGAAATAATAGTGGCATTACAATTAACCAAAAAAGTTCCTTTTCATGTTTATTATTAACATAAAAGGGCAAGCAAAAACAAATGGAATTTTTGGAGAAATAAAAACAAAAACTGTCTACATCACTTTTTGAAAGTTTTGGCTGTTTCATATTTTGGATTCATTACCCTCCTATCTTCCCCATGATTCTTAAAATCATTATTGATATGCATTTCTCTTTGATTTCATTCTGGGTTTCTAAAAATAAATCTGCAGGACAGTAAAGTCAACTGATGTGTTTAAGGCCTATTGGCTGCTCACGTCACTAGGTTATTGTTTTTTTTTCAAGCCATATTTCCCTAGAGCACTGTAGTTTGTTTGCACAGATTTTCCTCTTCATTTAGTCCATTCAGAAGATTATTAATTGATCTGTTCTTACTTGAATTGTTATTTTCAGATGCTTAGATGAAATCTTTCTTTCATATGTCTTGTATAATAATTACCTGTATCTTATATTAATACATAATTAATACTTAATTAAAAATATTTGCCCATTAGTGATACTACCAAGTGATCAACTCAACAATGGAGACTACTATTCACCAGTTGATAAAATTTATTGTTTACTATATACCCTAACAAAGGAAAAAACTTTAAAATGTGCAGAAAAGTTATCTTAAGTTTATTTCTGAACACAAAGCCTATGAAACAACTACTAGTATATATGTTTGCCTTAATAACTTGCCATTATATAATTATTTCTTGAAAAGGTTTAGGAGACTGTATAAAATAATTAACCTAGATTTATATAAGTTTGTAACACATGAAATATTAACTGATTTTAATATAAAATTACCTAATGACAACTTTATTTTCAAAATGTAAATGTGTAATAACTCATGTGTCTAGAATGCTACACTTTTATTTTAATGTTTACTTAACAGAGATACCATAAAGTATACCTACATAATTATTTGAAGTAATGTTCAATATATGACTAATATTTTAATTAGTTTGCTCTATTAATTGAACATGTTCATTATACATCACATACGAGGGTGATACTGGAAAGTTTTAGAATGCCATGTTTCTAAAAACATATGAAATTTGTTTTTATTCTCAGCTACTTTTTAATGTTTTGCAAGTTGATTGCAATTTAGTTTGTTCAATTTGCTCTAGTAGTTAATTATCACATTTAAATATTTTGTGTTCACCCAAAAACGAATCTGACTAGAGAAAATTTCCAGGCTATGATTTTTTATGATTTTAAATCATCACTAACCCTTAAACAATATGAAGACTGGCTTAGAAATTCATTTGCAGAAGAAGCCCAACAATTTAAGTCTAAGCCAACAATTTATAATTGGTGCAATGAATTCAAAAGAGATTGGTGTTTTCTTAGTGATGAATTTTGTGAAGGACACCCAAGAACTGCTGTTACTAATGAAAATATTGCCTCTGTTCGAGCGATACTTGAAGAAGATCAACGGACATCTTATGAATTTCTTTGGGCAACATCGGTCATTGGCATGAGTCAAATCCAAAACATTTTACATTGACAGTTAAATGTGAGAAAACTTTGTTGTTGATGGAATCCATATAAACAGACTTCCGATCAAAAATAACAGCAGATTGATTGTTGCAGAAAAACTCTAGAAAAATTCCAACACTTCAAACTGGTTTGGATAATCGTTACTGATGATGATTCTTGGATTTATTGTTATCTGAAAGGAAAAGTAAATTGGCTGAGTGGGTCTTTCGAACAGAACCTAAGCCTACAAAAGTTCAACAAATTCACAGTGCTGAGAGGAAGAGGGTCGCTAGTTTTTTTGTTTTTTTTCTTTCTTTCTTTTCTAAAATTGGCCATATTATTACTAGAGCATTAGAAGATAGATTTACTGTTACTACTAATGAGTTCACAAATATCTGTCTACCGCAAATTTTTGAAAAAGTTTGTGAAAATTGCCCAAAAGGAAAAATAATGTTACATCGTGACAACACATCTTCACATACAGCAAAAACTAACAACTGAGTATTTGGATGTCCTAAAGGTCAGCACAATGGACTCTCTACCATACAACCATTACCTAGTACCTTGTGATTTCTTTTTGTTTCCAAAAATTAAAGATAAAATGCATGGAATCACTTTTTCGTCATCAAATGAAGCAGTGGAACATTATAAAAACCTGGTTTCCGAAGTGCCACAGGAAGAGTTGCATCATTGCTTTAAGGACTGGTTTCATCGAATGCAAAAATGCATGGATATTAAAGGGAAATATTTTGAAAAACAATAATATTATTACATTTTTTTAAAACTAATCCTTGTTTAATTTTCTAAAAACTTTTCAGTGTCACACTTGTAAGTTACTTCAGAGGACCCCCTCCCCCCATATACACACATCCTGATTAAAATGTTCAGTAGGATATGAAAATGAAATACATAAAGCAGTGGTATTTTTTTTTTTTTTTGGATAGCAAGAGCCTTTCACAGGTGATGAGCGTAGCTTTGGAGCAACATTTGTTTTTCTAAACAATCAACACTTGCAACTTGTCTTTTTCTATACTTTTTTATAATGAATCTTAAAAAGTAATGGTTATTTAGCATCTTAGATCAGTTTTTAAGCATATGCATTTTGTTTCTGCTAAAAATACCTGTGAGAGAAAATGTGTCATCAGTTTTTATGTACTTATATATACTGTCAATATGAACTTGAAAATTGATCAAGGTCTCTAATATCAGTTAAAGTCTGTTTAAAATAAAATGTGAATTATACTACCAACTTAAGTTAATTTCTGTTTCACTTCATTTTGGCTTATAACCTTTAGATTTCTACATTAAGATACCTAAAAGCTCTTATGTGCCCCATTCATGGACAGTACAAGGAAGAAAATAAAATTATTGGAAATCAGAAGACTTATTATTAAGCAGTGGTGGCTAACGGATGATGAACTCAAGGGCACTGATGTGATGTTTTGAGAGAAAATAATTCAATTAGTTTGGTAATATTTCTTATATAAAATATATCAACACATTGCTAAATATGAGAAATGTAATGATTTCACAATGCTTTTACCCTCATACTTTAAAATAAAAAAAAAAAACTGGATTTACACTATCAGCAAGCATAGTAACATTTCCTTTCCCTTCCTTTCTCCTAAGATGGCAGCTGCAAACATTCCATGTTGCAATGAAACATACATGTGCCACAGTATTTTCTTGTTTGGCAGGCTCCAAACAGATAGGTTATAATCCCCCAGGCTAGGTAGTCTTAGAGATAAAAGGGTGTTGGGGAAAGTTATATATAACTGCAGAGGAATGTAAGGGTGACCTAATGCTTAAGGAAAATCATAACCTAGAAAGGTTGATTACTAAGGATAATTACTATGCTGTAACATGTAATTAAATAATGAATAACTATGTATTCTTTTTAACTAAAAGGAAAGTATTTAATAACAAGTCAAATTGTACAGAGATCCAGCCATGAGATAGGTAAGACAAAAATATACTAGTTAAATTTGATCTGTTTCATTAATCTGTTTTGCTGTTTCAGTCTGAAGTGAGGGATTTAAAGTGAGATGTTAAGATTTAAATTAAATATTAATCTTCTTGCAGTCAGATTTGTTTAGTTAAGTAGTCTGAAGATCATAAAAATTGCAAAATTGGAAAAATTAACCCAGCCAATCAGGATGCTTGCATCATTGTTTCACCTAGGAGATGGCATTTGACTCTGCTGTAGTAAATTTATGATGAAAGCATAAATGTTCACCTAAGGTGGCTTGTAGTGCAGAAAGATTAATAACATGTCCTGAATAATTCTACCTCTCTTGACATTTCAACTTTATGGCTAAAGCAAAAAAACAAACAAAATAAGAAACCTATCCGTTATTGCCATCACAAAAGTCAATACCTACTTAATCTATTTTATAAGTCTACCTCTGTAGTGTATGCATCTCATATTTGGGAGGTCCTGAGTTGGAATATAGGTAAAGTCATGTTGCAAAGAAACTAGTGACATCTATATATAAAGATGTGAAGCTATGCAGTAATGAGATGCTTGTGTGTGCGAGAGAAAGCACTACGAACATGTCTGTTGCCGAGCAAGCACGCTGTCATATTTTGCAATAGTCTTTTAAAATGTTCAACAGTAATTGGAAATAAATGTATTATAATGTTAATTTGTGGTTCTTAATCGATCTACAACCTCTGAGAGGATATAGTTATCCTCTGTTCTCACATGGTAGCGGAGATGCATGGCTTTTTATCTTTTTTCTACTTATCTCTACATGGGCTTTTGGATGCCTAGGATATAGCAAAACATGTGCAAGTGTTAAATAGTTGCTATTCATGAAAGTGCTGAGCAAAAAGTGAAACTTTTGATAAAGGTTATTGCAAGAAAAATAACGGACATAGTTATTTTAAAATGGTGTAATTTTGAAGAAAATAACAAGAAAAAGAAAAGTAGCCAAGATGGCAGATGAAGTTAAAATTCCTGTTTTCAATGGCAGGAACTATGAGTACTGGAAAAGGAGAATCACAATGATTTTAAAGCTAAAGAAATGTGGGGAAGTAGCAACAAGAGAAAAAGTGGTGACAGATAAAGAGCCCAATTGGACAGAAAAAGATTTGAAAGCTATAAATGTCATATATAGTGGTATTTCAAATGCTCAGCTATAGTTCATAAAAGACAAAGAGACAGCGAATGAAATTATGAAAAAGTTCGACAAAATGTATTTAAAGGAATCTACTGCACTGCAAATATGCATAAGAAATAAATTGAAAGAGTTGAAGGACTTTGAAGATTCAAGCGTCTTTTTTACTGAGTTTGAAAAGTTAATTAATGAATGATTTGAAAAGTGCAGGTGCAAATGTTAGTGAAAAGGAAAAATTAAGTTATATGATTAAAATGCTTCTACGTTTGTTAAGTTACGTTGGTAACTTAATTGATGTGTTGAAGGAAAGTGATCAGACTGTGGAATATGTGAAAAGTAAAATAAAAATGGTTGAATTAAAACAAAAGGAGGAAGAAAGTAAAAACAGTTCGAGTGCGTTTAATACTGAAAGAAAAAAGGATAAAGTGTGCTTTAAGTGCGGCAAGTTTGGACATTTTAAGGCGCAATGTACGAGCATGAGGCCAAGTGAAAATTTGTGGAAATCCAGAGGTGGTGCACAGCAGCAACGAGGCGGGTGCAAGCAACATTGCCAACACTGGCAACATCGTGGCGGCCCAGGAGCTGGTCGAGGTTGGAGTCAACATTGTTGAGATGTCGGTTGGCAGCAAACTCAAGGACAAGAAGCATAGCAAAATGATGATAGTAAAGTGAGTAATTTTATTACGGAAATTGAGGCTAGGCCCAGTTTAGAAAAACCAAATGTTGAAGTAAATAGTTGTGTAAGTAAAGTAGATCAGTTACTCAACAATGGTTGCTCTGAACATATTGTGAATAATGATAAATATTTTTGTGAATTTGTGGAACTTAAGGAACTGATAAAAGTAAAAATCAGAGATGGTCATTCCTTAAAGGCAACAAAAGTGGGACATATTTTGCATAAGTTTAATCTTTATGATCAAAGTAAGATAAATAAAATAAAAAATGATCTTTATGTCAAAGATATGGGCAGAAATTTAATAAGTAATGGAAAAGTAACTGAAGTTAATAAAATAGTGTCGGTAGGAAATATATCAAAAGTTTATGATCCAAATGGAGATTTAGTTGCTTTGGCTATTAAAAATGATGATTTGCATCGCACGACAAATGAAATTATAGTAAGTAAATCAAATTTGATAACAAATGGTAAATTGCCTGAAAAAGAAACATTACATAGGACACTGGGGCATGTAATTTTTAATTATATGAAAACAATGTGTGACAAGCAAATGCTTGAAGCCTTGCCAAAAGAATTAAAGTGATTATTTTAAGTGTGGGATATGGTTGGAAAATAGAATGCATAATTTGCCATTTAAAAATGAAAGAACAAGAGCACAGAAAATATTAGAGAGAGTACATATTGATTTGAATGGACCACCTAAAACTACTGGCTTAAATTGGGGAAAAATATTTTTTTAGCATTTATTGACGACTACAGCAAAGAGCTAAGGTTTATCTTATCAAACCAAAGAGTGAAGCATATAATTGTTTTGCTGACTATGTAAATTTAATTGAAAGTGAGACAGGAAAAAGGGTAAAAAAAGTTGAGGTATGATAATGGTAAGGGGTACATAAATAGAGAACATATATAATTTTGCTAGGGAAAAGGGTATAATCTATTGAATCTTGCTCATCATATGTACATGTATTGAATGGCACAGCAGAAAAATACAATTGAGACATTATGGATATCTCTAATGTTTATTGGCAGAGGCTAAAGTAGATACAAGGTTCTCCCTGAAATAGTTAAAACAGCAGCTTATTTAAAGAATAGAATTATTGCTAATATGGTAGTAAAGGACAAAACACCCTATAAAATAATGTTTAAAGAAAAATCTAGTATAGAACATTTTAGAATCTATGGAAGTAAAATATTTGCCAGAGTCCCTGAACAGAGGAGAAATTCAAAATGGGATAGAAAAGCAGATTTAGGTATTTTGTTAGGGTATGAAAAAGTTGGTTATAGAGTTTTGATTAATAACAGAGTAGTTGTAGCAAGACATGTAGATATAATTGAAGATGGTACAAATTATATAGTCTTTAAAGATGAGTCAAGAGGGGCCCATGATAAAAAAGAAAGTGAAAATGCAAATAATGAAAATGAACATAATAATAGTGATGAGAATTTAAATGATGAAAATGAAAAATTAGGGTTGAGAAGATCAAACAGGCAAAAAAGGAAGCCTGCAAGATTTAATGATGATTTTGTATATAATAATGTTGTTTATGCAAATTATGTTAACGCTGAAAATCCTATTTCTTATAATGATGCTATTAATAATAATCATTCTGAAAAGTGGAGAAATGAGTTGTTTAAATAAAAATAAAACTTGGTTGTTTGCAAATGCACCAAATGGCAAAAAGATTTTAGATGTAAAATGAGTCTATGCATAAACAAAAACAAAAAAACAAAACAAAAAACTGATGATATCTATACAACTAAATTAGTAGTAAGAGGATATCAACAGAATGATTTAATTGAGACATTTACGCTCCGTTGACTAGGATGCAAACTTTAAAAATTTTAATGGCATATTGTTGTCAAAATATTGAACAAATGGATGTAGAGACAGCCTTTTTGAATGGTAAAGTTGATTCAGAAGTTTATGTAAAACAGCCACAAGGTTTTGAGGATGGTACAGATGGAGTACTAAAATTGAACAAAGTCCGAGAGCTTGGTATGAATGCTTTGATACCTATTTGAGAAGTTTAGGCTTTGAAATAAGTGAAAATGATTGCTGTTTATATATAGGGTAGTTAAATTATATTCTAACCCGCTCACGGCCTCTCTCTACTGCGCGAGACAGTCGGCAGTCGCCGGGGAAACTACACCGGCAGAGGCGGCTAAAATCCTTACCTTATAATAGATGCTGGAAATGTTGACCTTCTGCTCTCAAACAGGCAGCATATCTCGTGTAAATATTCTTGGTCTCTCTCTGAAGCTCAGCAGCAGGAATTCTTGTGATTTCTTGCACAATGTTTTCTCTAAGTTCCTGTAGTGTGAGAGGATTGGAACAATACACTTTGTCTTTTAAAGAACCCCATAAATAAAAATCACAACTCGTTAGGTCAGGAGAACGAGGGGGCCACAAATCAACATTAATTACTCTATCATTAAATGCCTCTCTTATTGCATGTAATGATTCGGCAGCCATATGCGCTGTTGCAGAATCTTGCTGGAACCAACCATACAATTTCTTTTCTTCTGTCAAGCGATTGCAAAATGCCTTCAGAATTAACCTCTGATATCACTCTGCATTTATTGTTTCATCAAAGAATATGGGCCCTATTATTCTTCTAGCACTTATCACACACCACACTCCAATTTTCTGATCATAATGAGGCGTTTCATCACAAGAATTCCTGCTGCTGAGCTTCGGAGAGTGAGCAGGATTATTTACATGAGATATGCTGCCTTTTTGAGAGCAGAAAGTCAACATTTCCAGCATCTATTATAAGGTAGGGATTTAGTCCGCCTCTGCCAGCGTAATTTCCCCGACGACTGCCAGCTCTCTCGCGCAGTGGAGAGAGGCCGCGAGTGGGTTAGAATATAATTTAACTACCCTGTATATTAAATGACAAAGAAAATGAAAACAATGTTTATCTAATTCTATTTGTAGATGATCTACTTATATGTTGTAAAGATGATACAAAGTTTAATTTTGTTAAAAAATTATTACTTGAAAGATTTCACATGAATGATTTGGGTAAAATAAAAACCTATTTAGGTATTAATATTAATCATGATTGTAATCAAGGAAAAATGACCCTAGATCAAAGGGATTATATCTTGTCTTAGAAAACAGGTACGATATTGCAAATTCTAATTTGTATGCTACTCATATGGAACAAAATTTGAAGTTAGAACCTGTGCAATGAGCAAATGATAAAATCAAATACAGAAATTTAAGTGGAGGTCTTTTGTATATTCGTTCAGGGATAAGACCTGATATAAGTTTAGTGTAAATTATTTGAGTAAATCTCAGAATTGCTATGGTAGTAGTCATTATAAGTATGCTTTGAGAGTTTTAAAGTACTTAGTCTTAACCAAAGATTTAATAAGAATACAAATCCTGAAATTTTAGATTGCTATGTAGACGCTGATTGTGCAGGCAATATTATGTATAGAAAATCAACAACTGGTTATGTAATTAAATTAAATGGAAATATAATTTATTGGAAATCAAAGAAACAAACAGTGTAACACATCCTCCACATCAGCTGAATATGTAGCATTATCTGAGTGTATGAGTGAATTAAACATTGTAAAAGATAATTTTGCTTGATTTTAATATGAACATTTTTATCCTATTAAACTTTATGAAGATAATTCTGGTGGAATAGATATAGCAAAGTTTGGTAATTTTACAATGACACCAAATTATATAGAAACTCATTACCACTTTGTAAATGAAAGTTATATTAATGATGAAATTGATATAAAAATGAATTCTGAAGAAAACATTGCAAATATTTATACTAAGTCTTTAGAATGAAACAAATTTAAAGAGTTTAGAAAAATGTGTTAAATGTAAAGTAATTGATAATAGTAAATTTTGGACTGTAGTATGAATTTAAGGAGGCGTGTTGTAATATAGGTAAATTTATGTCACAAAGAAACTTGTGACATCTATACATAGAGATGTGAAGGTGTGCAGTAGTGAGAAGGTGTGTGTGTGTGTGTGTGAGATAGAGAGAGAGAGAGAGAAAGAGAGAGAGAGAGAGAATGCACCAGGAAAATATCGGTTGCCAACAAATATGCTGTCATATATATACACTATGTTATCAAAAGTATCCGGACATCCCCACAAACATACGTTTTTCATCTTAGGTGCATTGTGCTGCCACCTACTGCCTGGTACTCGTTATCTGCGACCTCAGTAGTCATTAGACATCGTGAAGCAGCAAAATGGGACGCTTCGTGGAACTCACGGACTTCGAACGTGGTCAGGTGATTGGGTGTCACTTGTGTCAGAAGTATGTACGCGAGATTTCCACACTCCTAAACATCCCTAGGTCCACTGTTTCTGATGTGATAGTAAAGTGGAAACGTGAAGGGACATGTACAGCACAAAAGCGTACAGGCCAACCTCGTCTGTTGACTGACAGAGACCGCCGACATTTGAAGAGGGTCGTAAAGAGTAATAGGCAGACATCTATCCAGACCATCACACAGGAATTCCAAACTGCATCAGGATCCACTCCAAGTACTATGACAGTTAGGCATGAGGTGAGAAACCTTGGATTCCATGGTAGAGCGGCTGCTCATAAGCCATACGTCACGCAGGAAAATGCCAAACAATGCCTCCCTTGGTTTAAGGAGCATCAACATTACAAGATTAAACAATGGCAAAACGTTGTGTGGAGTGACAAATCACAATACACAATGTGGCGATCCGATGGCTGGGTGGGATATGGCGAATGCCCAGTGAACGTCATCTGCCAGCGTGTGTAGTGCCAACAGTGAAATTTGGAGGTGGTGGTGCTATGGTATGGTCGTGTTTTTCCTGGAGGGGCCTTGCACCCCTTGTTGTTTTGCATGGCACGATCACAGCGCAGACCTAAATTGATATTTTAAGCACCTTCTTGCTTCCCACTGTTGAAGAGCAATTCGGGGATGGCGATTGCATCTTTCAACATGATCGAGCACCTGTTCATACTGCACGGGCTGTGATGGAATGGTTACACGACAATAACATCCCTGTAATGGACTGGCCTGCACAGAGTCCTGACTTGAATCCTATAGAACACCTTTGGGATGTTTTGGAACGCCGACTTCGTGAAGAATGGGCTGCCATTCCCCAAGAAACCACCTGATTGAAAGTATGCCTGTGAGAGTGAACGCTGTCATCAAGGCTAAGGGTGGGCCAACACCATATTGACTTCCAGCATTATCGATGCAGGGCGCCACGAACTTGTACGTCATTTTCAGCCAGGTGTCTGGATACTTTTGATCATGTAGTGTATATATATATACCTATAATGGTCTTTTACAATGTTCATCAGTGATTGTGAAATAAATGTGTTATAATGTTAATTTGTGGTTCTTAAGCAATCTACAACCTCTAAGAGGATATAGTTATCCTCTATTCTCACAGAATCTTGGTTTAGAATTTGTTGTCAGGTGTCGAATACAACAATATTCTAAGTAATTGGGGGATCAAACTTGAAAGTAAATTAGAACTGATTAAATTCTACACCTCTATGATCCAATTTAAACATTACAAAATGGTGTGTAAGAACAAAAACATGTAGGTAGAAATTTTAAGCTTTCACTTTATACATACGTCGTTTGATAATCTGGGGTGATACAAGAAACATATTTCATGATTTTAATGATAAATATTACTGATCCTGCATGGGCTTTGGGCATTACCACACTCAGTGGGAAAGCCTTAGACCGAAGTGTGAGCTGGACAAAAAAAAAAAAAAAACAGAAAAGTGGACAAGTAGTATTATATGGTGGAATTAATTCACCATGAAAGCCCCTTTGTTCCTAGAATTCATCAGCCACCACTGTTCTTAAGCTCTTATTTTGAGTAATTTGAAGCCAAGTAACTACAAGAGCTTGCTTACACAGGTCAAAGAGCTACCTATAGAATACAATGTGCCCAAGATATATTTGAACCCTAATTTCATTTGATTAAAATGCTGAAAGCCCCAATATATGGACAACATGCATAGAGGTTCCTGGAAGTAGAAAATTTAGGACTAAGTCTATTTTACAGATGAAAACTGATTCTGTAACTGACAAGATATGCTGCAACTATATTTAAAATTATTCCTCTGTATTATGTACTTATCCAAATAAAATTCACTAATTTTTAATGAGTTAATAATCATCAAACAAATGGAAATATATGAATGGGTGCACAACAAAGAAAACATATTAGGCAGTGACAGATAAACTAAACAGATAGCCAATACACTATGTTTTGTACTGCCTACAACAATATACTAAATCAATACTTCAATCAATACAATAATTAAAAGGCAGTACCTATTTCTAGTGCAAGACAAAGACATTCATGCTTCATATAATCAATAAGTGTTTAAAATTCAGGTAATCTGAGAGAAAAAAATAATTAAGAGACCATTCTTATTTTGGAAGAGTAAACCTGTGAACTGAAACAAAAATAAATAAACACATACAAGAAAAAATTAATAAAAAATAGAAGAAAGTCATTGAAAATGAATAGTACTCTTCACACATCATTAGCCTACTGTAAACTGTTAAACTGCAACATTGTGGCACCTGAGATGTACAACACAGGTCAGATCACTCCCAGTCAGAAAGAAGAACACCCAGTATCCAGACTAATGAAATGCAGCGCTGTAGAGTGGCAAAATGTATCAACAGTTTAAAGAAGTATTCTGACAATTAACATAAATATAAAAATAAAAACAAAAAACATATTCACTGCTAAATAACCAACATATTTAAGCAAATTGACACATATTCATGAAGATGCTTATATTTTTAAAAGATATGACATTAAATTCCTAAAACCATTATGCTATCATAGATAAAAAAATAGCAAATAATTAAATATGAATAACTGTACCTTAAATAGTACCTAGGTGTGTACCCGAAGCCATACATACAATCCCAAGCCAATATATTCATTAAACAACTCAAACTCAACAAAAATTTGACATAAATTCTGATCTCTACACTAAACAAAGGAGACTCACAAGTGAAACTACACACTTAATATATAACGATTATTCTTCACCCTCTAAAATGAAGTTATCAACTGGAATCACCAATTTAAGCCAACACAGCATAAAACTTCCTAGGAATTCAAAATGCCCACAAAAATTTACCTAAAAGATACAGTGCTTTCAATAAGGCCCTATTAAAATAAACTGAAAAAAATCTTACATTGTTGAGTATAGCATTGTAAAAACGGATCTCCAACATATCCATTCACACAAATGCAAGTTGGTGTATGGCTCACCACCCGACACTCAGCATTGGCTCCGCATGATCCGGGACACGGGTCGCGACACTTCAGGTTGATGCATGCCAGGTGACTGGCGCACTCGCTATTGCTCACGCACTCCGGGCGACAGTTGGGCGGAGAACCCGTGTAGTCAGGAAGGCAAGAGCAAGAAGGGCTTTCGCCGGCCACCTGGCACACAGCGTTGGGCCCGCACGGAGAGGGCTGGCACGGGTTAACAGGCGCCGACTGCACTGGCGTCTCGGCTGCACACCACAACAAGACACATGCAAAGTCAGACGGAAAAAAGGTCAAGACAGAAACAGCAGCAGCACAACTCACAGTCTAGAATAGATAAACCACAGTATGCACAGAAAAGAAAACAGGTCCTTACGTATGGGCTGACATCTGACGAACGGGTCTCCCGTGAACCGGGGAGGGCAGCTACAGATAGGGTTGTGATTCACCACCTCGCACCGGGCTCCGACGCCACAGGTTCCGGGACAGGGATTCCTACATTTCTGGTTGCTGCACGCCTCATTCTGACCGCACTCCGAACTCACTACGCACTCAGGCCTGCAAGCCGGAGGGCTGCCTATGAAGCCAGGAACGCAAGAGCACACGGCCTGGCCGTTAACCTCGCGGCACTGGCTGTTCGGGCCGCAGGGCGAAGGATTGCAAGGCAGCGTCACGACGGGAGCTACAAAACATGCACGAGACAGAAAGAAAGAAGAACAGTTAGGCAGGCAGAAGGAGAAAATTTGCAAACTCATTTCAGCAACAAGCACCAATAAACTGCTACCTACGCGGCACGGGTCTGCACTGGACGAATGGATTGCCAGACGTGCCCTGGGGGCAGCTGCAAATGGGAATGTGGTTCACGACGTCGCACGTGGCTCCCTGTCCACAGGTGCCTGGACACGGGTCCGTGCATTTGTTGCGGATGCATGCCCTATCCCTCGGGCAGTCAGTACTCAGCACACATTCTGGTCGACATCCCGCGTAAGGATCTCCTTGGTATTCCGGCAAGCAAGTGCAAACTCCGTCTTGACACTGGGCGTTGGGGCCGCAAGGGGATGGGTTGCAGGGATCCGATTGTACGGGCTCTGCAGCTGAAACAACAACCTGCGGTAAGGATGGGCACCGCCGCCTACCTAGCCTACGATCTAACTTCATCTGAAGGTGATGATGCATCATCAGCTTTCATTTCTGTTTTGTTTTCGCTTACGTGGTGGGGGTGCAGGATAGCAGCTGGTGAAGGGATCTCCAGTGTAGCCTTCCGGACACGTGCACGTGGGCGTGTGATTGATCACACTGCACTGCGCACCGGCACCGCAAGATCCTGGACACGGGTCGCGGCACTTCTCCCTCATGCAAGCCCTGTTGCTAGGGCATTCCGAACTGATGGTGCACTCTGGACGGCAGTTGGGAGGAACGCCCATATAGTTGGCCAGGCACGAGCACGAAGGGGCGCCTCCAATGTCTCGACACTGCGAGTTCGGCCCACACGGGGAAGGCACGCAAGGGTCGACGACGACAGGGGCAGCTGGCCGCGAGGGCGGCGCTACAACAGAGGAGCCATCCTAACCGTCAGTCCTCACTCCTTGCAATAGAAAAGCCAAGTCAAAGTGAAACCCAGGTGCGAAAAGAGGACGGACGGACGCCCGGACCAGCACACACACATACATACATGCATGCATACATACGTACGTACTTACACACATTCTACATGCGTACATAGGGACAGAGAGATAAGCACACATTCATAAGGTTTAAGTCCCCCCGCCAAACATTTTCTTTTTTTTAACCCAGACACAAACGCATTCGTGGCTTACGTGGAATGGCGTAGCATCTGCTGAAGGGATCTCCTGTGAAGCCCTGGCGACAGCTACAGATGGGACTGTGGTTTACAACTTCGCAGCGGGCGTTCAGACCGCAAGTGCCGGGGCATGGGTCCACGCACTTTTGGTTCACGCAAGCTCTGTTCTGGGGGCATTCTGAGCTCACCACGCACTCGGGCCTACAACCCGGTGGACTTCCGATGTAATTGGGGAGGCAAGAGCACACGCCCTGCCCGTTCACTTCCTTGCACTGGCTGTTCGGCCCGCAAGGCGACGGATTGCAAGGATCTCCGGGTTCTGCTGCCACAGCTGTGGAACGAAACATAGAGTGAGCAAAGCTTCTGACCTATATCCACCACATGATCACGCAATATCATCTCACTTAAAAGCAAGGGGGGTAGCTTACGTTCTGGGGGTTGGACGTTGCAGAACCTGAAGGGATCCCCGGTGTAGCCCGGGCGACACGTGCAAGAAGGCAAGTGGTTCACGACCTGGCAATCTGCGTTGGGACCGCAGGTTCCCGGACATGGATCCTGGCACTTGTTGCGTATGCACGCCCGGTTCGAGGCGCAGTCCGTGTTGAGAACGCACTCTGGACGGCAGCCTTCGTACGGGTTACCCACATAATCGGGGAGGCAACTGCAGGAGCCTGCTCCGTTCTGTTCCCGACAAACTGCGTTCGAGCCGCACGGCGACGGCACGCAGGGAGTCGGCCTTTCCTGAGGTAGCTGCTCCGCTGCAAGGCAGGGACAACACAAGAAGTCAGCCAATACCATTCCCACCGAAATACAATAACCAATCTACACACACATTGGACTAAGATCTTACGTTGCTGCAACAGGCATTGCGTGAAAGGGTCTCCAGTGAAGCCCGAAGGACAGACGCACGTCGGCGTGTGGCTCACCACCCGACACTCAGCATTGGCTCCGCATGATCCGGGGCACGGGTCGCGACACTTCAGGTTGATGCATGCCAGGTGACTGGCGCACTCGCTATTGCTCACGCACTCCGGGCGACAGTTGGGCGGAGAACCCGTGTAGTCAGGAAGGCAAGAGCAAGAAGGGCTTTCGCCGGCCACCTGGCACACAGCGTTGGGCCCGCACGGAGAGGGCTGGCACGGGTTAACAGGCGCCGACTGCACTGGCGTCTCGGCTGCACACCACAACAAGACACATGCAAAGTCAGACGGAAAAAAGGTCAAGACAGAAACAGCAGCAGCACAACTCACAGTCTAGAATAGATAAACCACAGTATGCACAGAAAAGAAAACAGGTCCTTACGTATGGGCTGACATCTGACGAACGGGTCTCCCGTGAACCGGGGAGGGCAGCTACAGATAGGGTTGTGATTCACCACCTCGCACCGGGCTCCGACGCCACAGGTTCCGGGACAGGGATTCCTACATTTCTGGTTGCTGCACGCCTCATTCTGACCGCACTCCGAACTCACTACGCACTCAGGCCTGCAAGCCGGAGGGCTGCCTATGAAGCCAGGAACGCAAGAGCACACGGCCTGGCCGTTAACCTCGCGGCACTGGCTGTTCGGGCCGCAGGGCGAAGGATTGCAAGGCAGCGTCACGACGGGAGCTACAAAACATGCACGAGACAGAAAGAAAGAAGAACAGTTAGGCAGGCAGAAGGAGAAAATTTGCAAACTCATTTCAGCGAACTCATTTCAGCAACAAGCACCAATAAACTGCTACCTACGCGGCACGGGTCTGCACTGGACGAATGGATTGCCAGACGTGCCCTGGGGGCAGCTGCAAATGGGAATGTGGTTCACGACGTCGCACGTGGCTCCCTGTCCACAGGTGCCTGGACACGGGTCCGTGCATTTGTTGCGGATGCATGCCCTATCCCTCGGGCAGTCAGTACTCAGCACACATTCTGGTCGACATCCCGCGTAAGGATCTCCTTGGTATTCCGGCAAGCAAGTGCAAACTCCGTCTTGACACTGGGCGTTGGGGCCGCAAGGGGATGGGTTGCAGGGATCCGATTGTACGGGCTCTGCAGCTGAAACAACAACCTGCGGTAAGGATGGGCACCGCCGCCTACCTAGCCTACGATCTAACTTCATCTGAAGGTGATGATGCATCATCAGCTTTCATTTCTGTTTTGTTTTCGCTTACGTGGTGGGGGTGCAGGATAGCAGCTGGTGAAGGGATCTCCAGTGTAGCCTTCCGGACACGTGCACGTGGGCGTGTGATTGATCACACTGCACTGCGCACCGGCACCGCAAGATCCTGGACACGGGTCGCGGCACTTCTCCCTCATGCAAGCCCTGTTGCTAGGGCATTCCGAACTGATGGTGCACTCTGGACGGCAGTTGGGAGGAACGCCCATATAGTTGGCCAGGCACGAGCACGAAGGGGCGCCTCCAATGTCTCGACACTGCGAGTTCGGCCCACACGGGGAAGGCACGCAAGGGTCGACGACGACAGGGGCAGCTGGCCGCGGGGGCGGCGCTACAACAGAGGAGCCATCCTAACCGTCAGTCCTCACTCCTTGCAATAGAAAAGCCAAGTCAAAGTGAAACCCAGGTGCGAAAAGAGGACGGACGGACGCCCGGACCAGCACACACACATACATACATGCATGCATACATACGTACGTACTTACACACATTCTACATGCGTACATAGGGACAGAGAGATAAGCACACATTCATAAGGTTTAAGTCCCCCCGCCAAACATTTTCTTTTTTTTAACCCAGACACAAACGCATTCGTGGCTTACGTGGAATGGCGTAGCATCTGCTGAAGGGATCTCCTGTGAAGCCCTGGCGACAGCTACAGATGGGACTGTGGTTTACAACTTCGCAGCGGGCGTTCAGACCGCAAGTGCCGGGGCATGGGTCCACGCACTTTTGGTTCACGCAAGCTCTGTTCTGGGGGCATTCTGAGCTCACCACGCACTCGGGCCTACAACCCGGTGGACTTCCGATGTAATTGGGGAGGCAAGAGCACACGCCCTGCCCGTTCACTTCCTTGCACTGGCTGTTCGGCCCGCAAGGCGACGGATTGCAAGGATCTCCGGGTTCTGCTGCCACAGCTGTGGAACGAAACATAGAGTGAGCAAAGCTTCTGACCTATATCCACCACATGATCACGCAATATCATCTCACTTAAAAGCAAGGGGGGTAGCTTACGTTCTGGGGGTTGGACGTTGCAGAACCTGAAGGGATCCCCGGTGTAGCCCGGGCGACACGTGCAAGAAGGCAAGTGGTTCACGACCTGGCAATCTGCGTTGGGACCGCAGGTTCCCGGACATGGATCCTGGCACTTGTTGCGTATGCACGCCCGGTTCGAGGCGCAGTCCGTGTTGAGAACGCACTCTGGACGGCAGCCTTCGTACGGGTTACCCACATAGTCGGGGAGGCAACTGCAGGAGCCTGCTCCGTTCTGTTCCCGACAAACTGCGTTCGAGCCGCACGGCGACGGCACGCAGGGAGTCGGCCTTTCCTGAGGTAGCTGCTCCGCTGCAAGGCAGGGACAACACAAGAAGTCAGCCAATACCATTCCCACCGAAATACAATAACCAATCTACACACACATTGGACTAAGATCTTACGTTGCTGCAACAGGCATTGCGTGAAAGGGTCTCCAGTGAAGCCCGAAGGACAGACGCACGTCGGCGTGTGGCTCACCACCCGACACTCAGCATTGGCTCCGCATGATCCGGGGCACGGGTCGCGACACTTCAGGTTGATGCATGCCAGGTGACTGGCGCACTCGCTATTGCTCACGCACTCCGGGCGACAGTTGGGCGGAGAACCCGTGTAGTCAGGAAGGCAAGAGCAAGAAGGGCTTTCGCCGGCCACCTGGCACACAGCGTTGGGCCCGCACGGAAAGGGCTGGCACGGGTTAACAGGCGCCGACTGCACTGGCGTCTCGGCTGCACACCACAACAAGACACATGCAAAGTCAGACGGAAAAAAGGTCAAGACAGAAACAGCAGCAGCACAACTCACAGTCTAGAATAGATAAACCACAGTATGCACAGAAAAGAAAACAGGTCCTTACGTATGGGCTGACATCTGACGAACGGGTCTCCCGTGAACCGGGGAGGGCAGCTACAGATAGGGTTGTGATTCACCACCTCGCACCGGGCTCCGACGCCACAGGTTCCGGGACAGGGATTCCTACATTTCTGGTTGCTGCACGCCTCATTCTGACCGCACTCCGAACTCACTACGCACTCAGGCCTGCAAGCCGGAGGGCTGCCTATGAAGCCAGGAACGCAAGAGCACACGGCCTGGCCGTTAACCTCGCGGCACTGGCTGTTCGGGCCGCAGGGCGAAGGATTGCAAGGCAGCGTCACGACGGGAGCTACAAAACATGCACGAGACAGAAAGAAAGAAGAACAGTTAGGCAGGCAGAAGGAGAAAATTTGCAAACTCATTTCAGCGAACTCATTTCAGCAACAAGCACCAATAAACTGCTACCTACGCGGCACGGGTCTGCACTGGACGAATGGATTGCCAGACGTGCCCTGGGGGCAGCTGCAAATGGGAATGTGGTTCACGACGTCGCACGTGGCTCCCTGTCCACAGGTGCCTGGACACGGGTCCGTGCATTTGTTGCGGATGCATGCCCTATCCCTCGGGCAGTCAGTACTCAGCACACATTCTGGTCGACATCCCGCGTAAGGATCTCCTTGGTATTCCGGCAAGCAAGTGCAAACTCCGTCTTGACACTGGGCGTTGGGGCCGCAAGGGGATGGGTTGCAGGGATCCGATTGTACGGGCTCTGCAGCTGAAACAACAACCTGCGGTAAGGATGGGCACCGCCGCCTACCTAGCCTACGATCTAACTTCATCTGAAGGTGATGATGCATCATCAGCTTTCATTTCTGTTTTGTTTTCGCTTACGTGGTGGGGGTGCAGGATAGCAGCTGGTGAAGGGATCTCCAGTGTAGCCTTCCGGACACGTGCACGTGGGCGTGTGATTGATCACACTGCACTGCGCACCGGCACCGCAAGATCCTGGACACGGGTCGCGGCACTTCTCCCTCATGCAAGCCCTGTTGCTAGGACATTCCGAACTGATGGTGCACTCTGGACGGCAGTTGGGAGGAACGCCCATATAGTTGGCCAGGCACGAGCACGAAGGGGCGCCTCCAATGTCTCGACACTGCGAGTTCGGCCCACACGGGGAAGGCACGCAAGGGTCGACGACGACAGGGGCAGCTGGCCGCGGGGGCGGCGCTACAACAGAGGAGCCATCCTAACCGTCAGTCCTCACTCCTTGCAATAGAAAAGCCAAGTCAAAGTGAAACCCAGGTGCGAAAAGAGGACGGACGGACGCCCGGACCAGCACACACACATACATACATGCATGCATACATACGTACGTACTTACACACATTCTACATGCGTACATAGGGACAGAGAGATAAGCACACATTCATAAGGTTTAAGTCCCCCCGCCAAACATTTTCTTTTTTTTAACCCAGACACAAACGCATTCGTGGCTTACGTGGAATGGCGTAGCATCTGCTGAAGGGATCTCCTGTGAAGCCCTGGCGACAGCTACAGATGGGACTGTGGTTTACAACTTCGCAGCGGGCGTTCAGACCGCAAGTGCCGGGGCATGGGTCCACGCACTTTTGGTTCACGCAAGCTCTGTTCTGGGGGCATTCTGAGCTCACCACGCACTCGGGCCTACAACCCGGTGGACTTCCGATGTAATTGGGGAGGCAAGAGCACACGCCCTGCCCGTTCACTTCCTTGCACTGGCTGTTCGGCCCGCAAGGCGACGGATTGCAAGGATCTCCGGGTTCTGCTGCCACAGCTGTGGAACGAAACATAGAGTGAGCAAAGCTTCTGACCTATATCCACCACATGATCACGCAATATCATCTCACTTAAAAGCAAGGGGGGTAGCTTACGTTCTGGGGGTTGGACGTTGCAGAACCTGAAGGGATCCCCGGTGTAGCCCGGGCGACACGTGCAAGAAGGCAAGTGGTTCACGACCTGGCAATCTGCGTTGGGACCGCAGGTTCCCGGACATGGATCCTGGCACTTGTTGCGTATGCACGCCCGGTTCGAGGCGCAGTCCGTGTTGAGAACGCACTCTGGACGGCAGCCTTCGTACGGGTTACCCACATAGTCGGGGAGGCAACTGCAGGAGCCTGCTCCGTTCTGTTCCCGACAAACTGCGTTCGAGCCGCACGGCGACGGCACGCAGGGAGTCGGCCTTTCCTGAGGTAGCTGCTCCGCTGCAAGGCAGGGACAACACAAGAAGTCAGCCAATACCATTCCCACCGAAATACAATAACCAATCTACACACACATTGGACTAAGATCTTACGTTGCTGCAACAGGCATTGCGTGAAAGGGTCTCCAGTGAAGCCCGAAGGACAGACGCACGTCGGCGTGTGGCTCACCACCCGACACTCAGCATTGGCTCCGCATGATCCGGGGCACGGGTCGCGACACTTCAGGTTGATGCATGCCAGGTGACTGGCGCACTCGCTATTGCTCACGCACTCCGGGCGACAGTTGGGCGGAGAACCCGTGTAGTCAGGAAGGCAAGAGCAAGAAGGGCTTTCGCCGGCCACCTGGCACACAGCGTTGGGCCCGCACGGAGAGGGCTGGCACGGGTTAACAGGCGCCGACTGCACTGGCGTCTCGGCTGCACACCACAACAAGACACATGCAAAGTCAGACGGAAAAAAGGTCAAGACAGAAACAGCAGCAGCACAACTCACAGTCTAGAATAGATAAACCACAGTATGCACAGAAAAGAAAACAGGTCCTTACGTATGGGCTGACATCTGACGAACGGGTCTCCCGTGAACCGGGGAGGGCAGCTACAGATAGGGTTGTGATTCACCACCTCGCACCGGGCTCCGACGCCACAGGTTCCGGGACAGGGATTCCTACATTTCTGGTTGCTGCACGCCTCATTCTGACCGCACTCCGAACTCACTACGCACTCAGGCCTGCAAGCCGGAGGGCTGCCTATGAAGCCAGGAACGCAAGAGCACACGGCCTGGCCGTTAACCTCGCGGCACTGGCTGTTCGGGCCGCAGGGCGAAGGATTGCAAGGCAGCGTCACGACGGGAGCTACAAAACATGCACGAGACAGAAAGAAAGAAGAACAGTTAGGCAGGCAGAAGGAGAAAATTTGCAAACTCATTTCAGCGAACTCATTTCAGCAACAAGCACCAATAAACTGCTACCTACGCGGCACGGGTCTGCACTGGACGAATGGATTGCCAGACGTGCCCTGGGGGCAGCTGCAAATGGGAATGTGGTTCACGACGTCGCACGTGGCTCCCTGTCCACAGGTGCCTGGACACGGGTCCGTGCATTTGTTGCGGATGCATGCCCTATCCCTCGGGCAGTCAGTACTCAGCACACATTCTGGTCGACATCCCGCGTAAGGATCTCCTTGGTATTCCGGCAAGCAAGTGCAAACTCCGTCTTGACACTGGGCGTTGGGGCCGCAAGGGGATGGGTTGCAGGGATCCGATTGTACGGGCTCTGCAGCTGAAACAACAACCTGCGGTAAGGATGGGCACCGCCGCCTACCTAGCCTACGATCTAACTTCATCTGAAGGTGATGATGCATCATCAGCTTTCATTTCTGTTTTGTTTTCGCTTACGTGGTGGGGGTGCAGGATAGCAGCTGGTGAAGGGATCTCCAGTGTAGCCTTCCGGACACGTGCACGTGGGCGTGTGATTGATCACACTGCACTGCGCACCGGCACCGCAAGATCCTGGACACGGGTCGCGGCACTTCTCCCTCATGCAAGCCCTGTTGCTAGGGCATTCCGAACTGATGGTGCACTCTGGACGGCAGTTGGGAGGAACGCCCATATAGTTGGCCAGGCACGAGCACGAAGGGGCGCCTCCAATGTCTCGACACTGCGAGTTCGGCCCACACGGGGAAGGCACGCAAGGGTCGACGACGACAGGGGCAGCTGGCCGCGGGGGCGGCGCTACAACAGAGGAGCCATCCTAACCGTCAGTCCTCACTCCTTGCAATAGAAAAGCCAAGTCAAAGTGAAACCCAGGTGCGAAAAGAGGACGGACGGACGCCCGGACCAGCACACACACATACATACATGCATGCATACATACGTACGTACTTACACACATTCTACATGCGTACATAGGGACAGAGAGATAAGCACACATTCATAAGGTTTAAGTCCCCCCGCCAAACATTTTCTTTTTTTTAACCCAGACACAAACGCATTCGTGGCTTACGTGGAATGGCGTAGCATCTGCTGAAGGGATCTCCTGTGAAGCCCTGGCGACAGCTACAGATGGGACTGTGGTTTACAACTTCGCAGCGGGCGTTCAGACCGCAAGTGCCGGGGCATGGGTCCACGCACTTTTGGTTCACGCAAGCTCTGTTCTGGGGGCATTCTGAGCTCACCACGCACTCGGGCCTACAACCCGGTGGACTTCCGATGTAATTGGGGAGGCAAGAGCACACGCCCTGCCCGTTCACTTCCTTGCACTGGCTGTTCGGCCCGCAAGGCGACGGATTGCAAGGATCTCCGGGTTCTGCTGCCACAGCTGTGGAACGAAACATAGAGTGAGCAAAGCTTCTGACCTATATCCACCACATGATCACGCAATATCATCTCACTTAAAAGCAAGGGGGGTAGCTTACGTTCTGGGGGTTGGACGTTGCAGAACCTGAAGGGATCCCCGGTGTAGCCCGGGCGACACGTGCAAGAAGGCAAGTGGTTCACGACCTGGCAATCTGCGTTGGGACCGCAGGTTCCCGGACATGGATCCTGGCACTTGTTGCGTATGCACGCCCGGTTCGAGGCGCAGTCCGTGTTGAGAACGCACTCTGGACGGCAGCCTTCGTACGGGTTACCCACATAGTCGGGGAGGCAACTGCAGGAGCCTGCTCCGTTCTGTTCCCGACAAACTGCGTTCGAGCCGCACGGCGACGGCACGCAGGGAGTCGGCCTTTCCTGAGGTAGCTGCTCCGCTGCAAGGCAGGGACAACACAAGAAGTCAGCCAATACCATTCCCACCGAAATACAATAACCAATCTACACACACATTGGACTAAGATCTTACGTTGCTGCAACAGGCATTGCGTGAAAGGGTCTCCAGTGAAGCCCGAAGGACAGACGCACGTCGGCGTGTGGCTCACCACCCGACACTCAGCATTGGCTCCGCATGATCCGGGGCACGGGTCGCGACACTTCAGGTTGATGCATGCCAGGTGACTGGCGCACTCGCTATTGCTCACGCACTCCGGGCGACAGTTGGGCGGAGAACCCGTGTAGTCAGGAAGGCAAGAGCAAGAAGGGCTTTCGCCGGCCACCTGGCACACAGCGTTGGGCCCGCACGGAGAGGGCTGGCACGGGTTAACAGGCGCCGACTGCACTGGCGTCTCGGCTGCACACCACAACAAGACACATGCAAAGTCAGACGGAAAAAAGGTCAAGACAGAAACAGCAGCAGCACAACTCACAGTCTAGAATAGATAAACCACAGTATGCACAGAAAAGAAAACAGGTCCTTACGTATGGGCTGACATCTGACGAACGGGTCTCCCGTGAACCGGGGAGGGCAGCTACAGATAGGGTTGTGATTCACCACCTCGCACCGGGCTCCGACGCCACAGGTTCCGGGACAGGGATTCCTACATTTCTGGTTGCTGCACGCCTCATTCTGACCGCACTCCGAACTCACTACGCACTCAGGCCTGCAAGCCGGAGGGCTGCCTATGAAGCCAGGAACGCAAGAGCACACGGCCTGGCCGTTAACCTCGCGGCACTGGCTGTTCGGGCCGCAGGGCGAAGGATTGCAAGGCAGCGTCACGACGGGAGCTACAAAACATGCACGAGACAGAAAGAAAGAAGAACAGTTAGGCAGGCAGAAGGAGAAAATTTGCAAACTCATTTCAGCGAACTCATTTCAGCAACAAGCACCAATAAACTGCTACCTACGCGGCACGGGTCTGCACTGGACGAATGGATTGCCAGACGTGCCCTGGGGGCAGCTGCAAATGGGAATGTGGTTCACGACGTCGCACGTGGCTCCCTGTCCACAGGTGCCTGGACACGGGTCCGTGCATTTGTTGCGGATGCATGCCCTATCCCTCGGGCAGTCAGTACTCAGCACACATTCTGGTCGACATCCCGCGTAAGGATCTCCTTGGTATTCCGGCAAGCAAGTGCAAACTCCGTCTTGACACTGGGCGTTGGGGCCGCAAGGGGATGGGTTGCAGGGATCCGATTGTACGGGCTCTGCAGCTGAAACAACAACCTGCGGTAAGGATGGGCACCGCCGCCTACCTAGCCTACGATCTAACTTCATCTGAAGGTGATGATGCATCATCAGCTTTCATTTCTGTTTTGTTTTCGCTTACGTGGTGGGGGTGCAGGATAGCAGCTGGTGAAGGGATCTCCAGTGTAGCCTTCCGGACACGTGCACGTGGGCGTGTGATTGATCACACTGCACTGCGCACCGGCACCGCAAGATCCTGGACACGGGTCGCGGCACTTCTCCCTCATGCAAGCCCTGTTGCTAGGGCATTCCGAACTGATGGTGCACTCTGGACGGCAGTTGGGAGGAACGCCCATATAGTTGGCCAGGCACGAGCACGAAGGGGCGCCTCCAATGTCTCGACACTGCGAGTTCGGCCCACACGGGGAAGGCACGCAAGGGTCGACGACGACAGGGGCAGCTGGCCGCGGGGGCGGCGCTACAACAGAGGAGCCATCCTAACCGTCAGTCCTCACTCCTTGCAATAGAAAAGCCAAGTCAAAGTGAAACCCAGGTGCGAAAAGAGGACGGACGGACGCCCGGACCAGCACACACACATACATACATGCATGCATACATACGTACGTACTTACACACATTCTACATGCGTACATAGGGACAGAGAGATAAGCACACATTCATAAGGTTTAAGTCCCCCCGCCAAACATTTTCTTTTTTTTAACCCAGACACAAACGCATTCGTGGCTTACGTGGAATGGCGTAGCATCTGCTGAAGGGATCTCCTGTGAAGCCCTGGCGACAGCTACAGATGGGACTGTGGTTTACAACTTCGCAGCGGGCGTTCAGACCGCAAGTGCCGGGGCATGGGTCCACGCACTTTTGGTTCACGCAAGCTCTGTTCTGGGGGCATTCTGAGCTCACCACGCACTCGGGCCTACAACCCGGTGGACTTCCGATGTAATTGGGGAGGCAAGAGCACACGCCCTGCCCGTTCACTTCCTTGCACTGGCTGTTCGGCCCGCAAGGCGACGGATTGCAAGGATCTCCGGGTTCTGCTGCCACAGCTGTGGAACGAAACATAGAGTGAGCAAAGCTTCTGACCTATATCCACCACATGATCACGCAATATCATCTCACTTAAAAGCAAGGGGGGTAGCTTACGTTCTGGGGGTTGGACGTTGCAGAACCTGAAGGGATCCCCGGTGTAGCCCGGGCGACACGTGCAAGAAGGCAAGTGGTTCACGACCTGGCAATCTGCGTTGGGACCGCAGGTTCCCGGACATGGATCCTGGCACTTGTTGCGTATGCACGCCCGGTTCGAGGCGCAGTCCGTGTTGAGAACGCACTCTGGACGGCAGCCTTCGTACGGGTTACCCACATAGTCGGGGAGGCAACTGCAGGAGCCTGCTCCGTTCTGTTCCCGACAAACTGCGTTCGAGCCGCACGGCGACGGCACGCAGGGAGTCGGCCTTTCCTGAGGTAGCTGCTCCGCTGCAAGGCAGGGACAACACAAGAAGTCAGCCAATACCATTCCCACCGAAATACAATAACCAATCTACACACACATTGGACTAAGATCTTACGTTGCTGCAACAGGCATTGCGTGAAAGGGTCTCCAGTGAAGCCCGAAGGACAGACGCACGTCGGCGTGTGGCTCACCACCCGACACTCAGCATTGGCTCCGCATGATCCGGGGCACGGGTCGCGACACTTCAGGTTGATGCATGCCAGGTGACTGGCGCACTCGCTATTGCTCACGCACTCCGGGCGACAGTTGGGCGGAGAACCCGTGTAGTCAGGAAGGCAAGAGCAAGAAGGGCTTTCGCCGGCCACCTGGCACACAGCGTTGGGCCCGCACGGAGAGGGCTGGCACGGGTTAACAGGCGCCGACTGCACTGGCGTCTCGGCTGCACACCACAACAAGACACATGCAAAGTCAGACGGAAAAAAGGTCAAGACAGAAACAGCAGCAGCACAACTCACAGTCTAGAATAGATAAACCACAGTATGCACAGAAAAGAAAACAGGTCCTTACGTATGGGCTGACATCTGACGAACGGGTCTCCCGTGAACCGGGGAGGGCAGCTACAGATAGGGTTGTGATTCACCACCTCGCACCGGGCTCCGACGCCACAGGTTCCGGGACAGGGATTCCTACATTTCTGGTTGCTGCACGCCTCATTCTGACCGCACTCCGAACTCACTACGCACTCAGGCCTGCAAGCCGGAGGGCTGCCTATGAAGCCAGGAACGCAAGAGCACACGGCCTGGCCGTTAACCTCGCGGCACTGGCTGTTCGGGCCGCAGGGCGAAGGATTGCAAGGCAGCGTCACGACGGGAGCTACAAAACATGCACGAGACAGAAAGAAAGAAGAACAGTTAGGCAGGCAGAAGGAGAAAATTTGCAAACTCATTTCAGCGAACTCATTTCAGCAACAAGCACCAATAAACTGCTACCTACGCGGCACGGGTCTGCACTGGACGAATGGATTGCCAGACGTGCCCTGGGGGCAGCTGCAAATGGGAATGTGGTTCACGACGTCGCACGTGGCTCCCTGTCCACAGGTGCCTGGACACGGGTCCGTGCATTTGTTGCGGATGCATGCCCTATCCCTCGGGCAGTCAGTACTCAGCACACATTCTGGTCGACATCCCGCGTAAGGATCTCCTTGGTATTCCGGCAAGCAAGTGCAAACTCCGTCTTGACACTGGGCGTTGGGGCCGCAAGGGGATGGGTTGCAGGGATCCGATTGTACGGGCTCTGCAGCTGAAACAACAACCTGCGGTAAGGATGGGCACCGCCGCCTACCTAGCCTACGATCTAACTTCATCTGAAGGTGATGATGCATCATCAGCTTTCATTTCTGTTTTGTTTTCGCTTACGTGGTGGGGGTGCAGGATAGCAGCTGGTGAAGGGATCTCCAGTGTAGCCTTCCGGACACGTGCACGTGGGCGTGTGATTGATCACACTGCACTGCGCACCGGCACCGCAAGATCCTGGACACGGGTCGCGGCACTTCTCCCTCATGCAAGCCCTGTTGCTAGGGCATTCCGAACTGATGGTGCACTCTGGACGGCAGTTGGGAGGAACGCCCATATAGTTGGCCAGGCACGAGCACGAAGGGGCGCCTCCAATGTCTCGACACTGCGAGTTCGGCCCACACGGGGAAGGCACGCAAGGGTCGACGACGACAGGGGCAGCTGGCCGCGGGGGCGGCGCTACAACAGAGGAGCCATCCTAACCGTCAGTCCTCACTCCTTGCAATAGAAAAGCCAAGTCAAAGTGAAACCCAGGTGCGAAAAGAGGACGGACGGACGCCCGGACCAGCACACACACATACATACATGCATGCATACATACGTACGTACTTACACACATTCTACATGCGTACATAGGGACAGAGAGATAAGCACACATTCATAAGGTTTAAGTCCCCCCGCCAAACATTTTCTTTTTTTTAACCCAGACACAAACGCATTCGTGGCTTACGTGGAATGGCGTAGCATCTGCTGAAGGGATCTCCTGTGAAGCCCTGGCGACAGCTACAGATGGGACTGTGGTTTACAACTTCGCAGCGGGCGTTCAGACCGCAAGTGCCGGGGCATGGGTCCACGCACTTTTGGTTCACGCAAGCTCTGTTCTGGGGGCATTCTGAGCTCACCACGCACTCGGGCCTACAACCCGGTGGACTTCCGATGTAATTGGGGAGGCAAGAGCACACGCCCTGCCCGTTCACTTCCTTGCACTGGCTGTTCGGCCCGCAAGGCGACGGATTGCAAGGATCTCCGGGTTCTGCTGCCACAGCTGTGGAACGAAACATAGAGTGAGCAAAGCTTCTGACCTATATCCACCACATGATCACGCAATATCATCTCACTTAAAAGCAAGGGGGGTAGCTTACGTTCTGGGGGTTGGACGTTGCAGAACCTGAAGGGATCCCCGGTGTAGCCCGGGCGACACGTGCAAGAAGGCAAGTGGTTCACGACCTGGCAATCTGCGTTGGGACCGCAGGTTCCCGGACATGGATCCTGGCACTTGTTGCGTATGCACGCCCGGTTCGAGGCGCAGTCCGTGTTGAGAACGCACTCTGGACGGCAGCCTTCGTACGGGTTACCCACATAGTCGGGGAGGCAACTGCAGGAGCCTGCTCCGTTCTGTTCCCGACAAACTGCGTTCGAGCCGCACGGCGACGGCACGCAGGGAGTCGGCCTTTCCTGAGGTAGCTGCTCCGCTGCAAGGCAGGGACAACACAAGAAGTCAGCCAATACCATTCCCACCGAAATACAATAACCAATCTACACACACATTGGACTAAGATCTTACGTTGCTGCAACAGGCATTGCGTGAAAGGGTCTCCAGTGAAGCCCGAAGGACAGACGCACGTCGGCGTGTGGCTCACCACCCGACACTCAGCATTGGCTCCGCATGATCCGGGGCACGGGTCGCGACACTTCAGGTTGATGCATGCCAGGTGACTGGCGCACTCGCTATTGCTCACGCACTCCGGGCGACAGTTGGGCGGAGAACCCGTGTAGTCAGGAAGGCAAGAGCAAGAAGGGCTTTCGCCGGCCACCTGGCACACAGCGTTGGGCCCGCACGGAGAGGGCTGGCACGGGTTAACAGGCGCCGACTGCACTGGCGTCTCGGCTGCACACCACAACAAGACACATGCAAAGTCAGACGGAAAAAAGGTCAAGACAGAAACAGCAGCAGCACAACTCACAGTCTAGAATAGATAAACCACAGTATGCACAGAAAAGAAAACAGGTCCTTACGTATGGGCTGACATCTGACGAACGGGTCTCCCGTGAACCGGGGAGGGCAGCTACAGATAGGGTTGTGATTCACCACCTCGCACCGGGCTCCGACGCCACAGGTTCCGGGACAGGGATTCCTACATTTCTGGTTGCTGCACGCCTCATTCTGACCGCACTCCGAACTCACTACGCACTCAGGCCTGCAAGCCGGAGGGCTGCCTATGAAGCCAGGAACGCAAGAGCACACGGCCTGGCCGTTAACCTCGCGGCACTGGCTGTTCGGGCCGCAGGGCGAAGGATTGCAAGGCAGCGTCACGACGGGAGCTACAAAACATGCACGAGACAGAAAGAAAGAAGAACAGTTAGGCAGGCAGAAGGAGAAAATTTGCAAACTCATTTCAGCGAACTCATTTCAGCAACAAGCACCAATAAACTGCTACCTACGCGGCACGGGTCTGCACTGGACGAATGGATTGCCAGACGTGCCCTGGGGGCAGCTGCAAATGGGAATGTGGTTCACGACGTCGCACGTGGCTCCCTGTCCACAGGTGCCTGGACACGGGTCCGTGCATTTGTTGCGGATGCATGCCCTATCCCTCGGGCAGTCAGTACTCAGCACACATTCTGGTCGACATCCCGCGTAAGGATCTCCTTGGTATTCCGGCAAGCAAGTGCAAACTCCGTCTTGACACTGGGCGTTGGGGCCGCAAGGGGATGGGTTGCAGGGATCCGATTGTACGGGCTCTGCAGCTGAAACAACAACCTGCGGTAAGGATGGGCACCGCCGCCTACCTAGCCTACGATCTAACTTCATCTGAAGGTGATGATGCATCATCAGCTTTCATTTCTGTTTTGTTTTCGCTTACGTGGTGGGGGTGCAGGATAGCAGCTGGTGAAGGGATCTCCAGTGTAGCCTTCCGGACACGTGCACGTGGGCGTGTGATTGATCACACTGCACTGCGCACCGGCACCGCAAGATCCTGGACACGGGTCGCGGCACTTCTCCCTCATGCAAGCCCTGTTGCTAGGGCATTCCGAACTGATGGTGCACTCTGGACGGCAGTTGGGAGGAACGCCCATATAGTTGGCCAGGCACGAGCACGAAGGGGCGCCTCCAATGTCTCGACACTGCGAGTTCGGCCCACACGGGGAAGGCACGCAAGGGTCGACGACGACAGGGGCAGCTGGCCGCGGGGGCGGCGCTACAACAGAGGAGCCATCCTAACCGTCAGTCCTCACTCCTTGCAATAGAAAAGCCAAGTCAAAGTGAAACCCAGGTGCGAAAAGAGGACGGACGGACGCCCGGACCAGCACACACACATACATACATGCATGCATACATACGTACGTACTTACACACATTCTACATGCGTACATAGGGACAGAGAGATAAGCACACATTCATAAGGTTTAAGTCCCCCCGCCAAACATTTTCTTTTTTTTAACCCAGACACAAACGCATTCGTGGCTTACGTGGAATGGCGTAGCATCTGCTGAAGGGATCTCCTGTGAAGCCCTGGCGACAGCTACAGATGGGACTGTGGTTTACAACTTCGCAGCGGGCGTTCAGACCGCAAGTGCCGGGGCATGGGTCCACGCACTTTTGGTTCACGCAAGCTCTGTTCTGGGGGCATTCTGAGCTCACCACGCACTCGGGCCTACAACCCGGTGGACTTCCGATGTAATTGGGGAGGCAAGAGCACACGCCCTGCCCGTTCACTTCCTTGCACTGGCTGTTCGGCCCGCAAGGCGACGGATTGCAAGGATCTCCGGGTTCTGCTGCCACAGCTGTGGAACGAAACATAGAGTGAGCAAAGCTTCTGACCTATATCCACCACATGATCACGCAATATCATCTCACTTAAAAGCAAGGGGGGTAGCTTACGTTCTGGGGGTTGGACGTTGCAGAACCTGAAGGGATCCCCGGTGTAGCCCGGGCGACACGTGCAAGAAGGCAAGTGGTTCACGACCTGGCAATCTGCGTTGGGACCGCAGGTTCCCGGACATGGATCCTGGCACTTGTTGCGTATGCACGCCCGGTTCGAGGCGCAGTCCGTGTTGAGAACGCACTCTGGACGGCAGCCTTCGTACGGGTTACCCACATAGTCGGGGAGGCAACTGCAGGAGCCTGCTCCGTTCTGTTCCCGACAAACTGCGTTCGAGCCGCACGGCGACGGCACGCAGGGAGTCGGCCTTTCCTGAGGTAGCTGCTCCGCTGCAAGGCAGGGACAACACAAGAAGTCAGCCAATACCATTCCCACCGAAATACAATAACCAATCTACACACACATTGGACTAAGATCTTACGTTGCTGCAACAGGCATTGCGTGAAAGGGTCTCCAGTGAAGCCCGAAGGACAGACGCACGTCGGCGTGTGGCTCACCACCCGACACTCAGCATTGGCTCCGCATGATCCGGGGCACGGGTCGCGACACTTCAGGTTGATGCATGCCAGGTGACTGGCGCACTCGCTATTGCTCACGCACTCCGGGCGACAGTTGGGCGGAGAACCCGTGTAGTCAGGAAGGCAAGAGCAAGAAGGGCTTTCGCCGGCCACCTGGCACACAGCGTTGGGCCCGCACGGAGAGGGCTGGCACGGGTTAACAGGCGCCGACTGCACTGGCGTCTCGGCTGCACACCACAACAAGACACATGCAAAGTCAGACGGAAAAAAGGTCAAGACAGAAACAGCAGCAGCACAACTCACAGTCTAGAATAGATAAACCACAGTATGCACAGAAAAGAAAACAGGTCCTTACGTATGGGCTGACATCTGACGAACGGGTCTCCCGTGAACCGGGGAGGGCAGCTACAGATAGGGTTGTGATTCACCACCTCGCACCGGGCTCCGACGCCACAGGTTCCGGGACAGGGATTCCTACATTTCTGGTTGCTGCACGCCTCATTCTGACCGCACTCCGAACTCACTACGCACTCAGGCCTGCAAGCCGGAGGGCTGCCTATGAAGCCAGGAACGCAAGAGCACACGGCCTGGCCGTTAACCTCGCGGCACTGGCTGTTCGGGCCGCAGGGCGAAGGATTGCAAGGCAGCGTCACGACGGGAGCTACAAAACATGCACGAGACAGAAAGAAAGAAGAACAGTTAGGCAGGCAGAAGGAGAAAATTTGCAAACTCATTTCAGCGAACTCATTTCAGCAACAAGCACCAATAAACTGCTACCTACGCGGCACGGGTCTGCACTGGACGAATGGATTGCCAGACGTGCCCTGGGGGCAGCTGCAAATGGGAATGTGGTTCACGACGTCGCACGTGGCTCCCTGTCCACAGGTGCCTGGACACGGGTCCGTGCATTTGTTGCGGATGCATGCCCTATCCCTCGGGCAGTCAGTACTCAGCACACATTCTGGTCGACATCCCGCGTAAGGATCTCCTTGGTATTCCGGCAAGCAAGTGCAAACTCCGTCTTGACACTGGGCGTTGGGGCCGCAAGGGGATGGGTTGCAGGGATCCGATTGTACGGGCTCTGCAGCTGAAACAACAACCTGCGGTAAGGATGGGCACCGCCGCCTACCTAGCCTACGATCTAACTTCATCTGAAGGTGATGATGCATCATCAGCTTTCATTTCTGTTTTGTTTTCGCTTACGTGGTGGGGGTGCAGGATAGCAGCTGGTGAAGGGATCTCCAGTGTAGCCTTCCGGACACGTGCACGTGGGCGTGTGATTGATCACACTGCACTGCGCACCGGCACCGCAAGATCCTGGACACGGGTCGCGGCACTTCTCCCTCATGCAAGCCCTGTTGCTAGGGCATTCCGAACTGATGGTGCACTCTGGACGGCAGTTGGGAGGAACGCCCATATAGTTGGCCAGGCACGAGCACGAAGGGGCGCCTCCAATGTCTCGACACTGCGAGTTCGGCCCACACGGGGAAGGCACGCAAGGGTCGACGACGACAGGGGCAGCTGGCCGCGGGGGCGGCGCTACAACAGAGGAGCCATCCTAACCGTCAGTCCTCACTCCTTGCAATAGAAAAGCCAAGTCAAAGTGAAACCCAGGTGCGAAAAGAGGACGGACGGACGGACGCCCGGACCAGCACACACACATACATACATGCATGCATACATACGTACGTACTTACACACATTCTACATGCGTACATAGGGACAGAGAGATAAGCACACATTCATAAGGTTTAAGTCCCCCCGCCAAACATTTTCTTTTTTTTAACCCAGACACAAACGCATTCGTGGCTTACGTGGAATGGCGTAGCATCTGCTGAAGGGATCTCCTGTGAAGCCCTGGCGACAGCTACAGATGGGACTGTGGTTTACAACTTCGCAGCGGGCGTTCAGACCGCAAGTGCCGGGGCATGGGTCCACGCACTTTTGGTTCACGCAAGCTCTGTTCTGGGGGCATTCTGAGCTCACCACGCACTCGGGCCTACAACCCGGTGGACTTCCGATGTAATTGGGGAGGCAAGAGCACACGCCCTGCCCGTTCACTTCCTTGCACTGGCTGTTCGGCCCGCAAGGCGACGGATTGCAAGGATCTCCGGGTTCTGCTGCCACAGCTGTGGAACGAAACATAGAGTGAGCAAAGCTTCTGACCTATATCCACCACATGATCACGCAATATCATCTCACTTAAAAGCAAGGGGGGTAGCTTACGTTCTGGGGGTTGGACGTTGCAGAACCTGAAGGGATCCCCGGTGTAGCCCGGGCGACACGTGCAAGAAGGCAAGTGGTTCACGACCTGGCAATCTGCGTTGGGACCGCAGGTTCCCGGACATGGATCCTGGCACTTGTTGCGTATGCACGCCCGGTTCGAGGCGCAGTCCGTGTTGAGAACGCACTCTGGACGGCAGCCTTCGTACGGGTTACCCACATAGTCGGGGAGGCAACTGCAGGAGCCTGCTCCGTTCTGTTCCCGACAAACTGCGTTCGAGCCGCACGGCGACGGCACGCAGGGAGTCGGCCTTTCCTGAGGTAGCTGCTCCGCTGCAAGGCAGGGACAACACAAGAAGTCAGCCAATACCATTCCCACCGAAATACAATAACCAATCTACACACACATTGGACTAAGATCTTACGTTGCTGCAACAGGCATTGCGTGAAAGGGTCTCCAGTGAAGCCCGAAGGACAGACGCACGTCGGCGTGTGGCTCACCACCCGACACTCAGCATTGGCTCCGCATGATCCGGGGCACGGGTCGCGACACTTCAGGTTGATGCATGCCAGGTGACTGGCGCACTCGCTATTGCTCACGCACTCCGGGCGACAGTTGGGCGGAGAACCCGTGTAGTCAGGAAGGCAAGAGCAAGAAGGGCTTTCGCCGGCCACCTGGCACACAGGGTTGGGCCCGCACGGAGAGGGCTGGCACGGGTTAACAGGCGCCGACTGCACTGGCGTCTCGGCTGCACACCACAACAAGACACATGCAAAGTCAGACGGAAAAAAGGTCAAGACAGAAACAGCAGCAGCACAACTCACAGTCTAGAATAGATAAACCACAGTATGCACAGAAAAGAAAACAGGTCCTTACGTATGGGCTGACATCTGACGAACGGGTCTCCCGTGAACCGGGGAGGGCAGCTACAGATAGGGTTGTGATTCACCACCTCGCACCGGGCTCCGACGCCACAGGTTCCGGGACAGGGATTCCTACATTTCTGGTTGCTGCACGCCTCATTCTGACCGCACTCCGAACTCACTACGCACTCAGGCCTGCAAGCCGGAGGGCTGCCTATGAAGCCAGGAACGCAAGAGCACACGGCCTGGCCGTTAACCTCGCGGCACTGGCTGTTCGGGCCGCAGGGCGAAGGATTGCAAGGCAGCGTCACGACGGGAGCTACAAAACATGCACGAGACAGAAAGAAAGAAGAACAGTTAGGCAGGCAGAAGGAGAAAATTTGCAAACTCATTTCAGCGAACTCATTTCAGCAACAAGCACCAATAAACTGCTACCTACGCGGCACGGGTCTGCACTGGACGAATGGATTGCCAGACGTGCCCTGGGGGCAGCTGCAAATGGGAATGTGGTTCACGACGTCGCACGTGGCTCCCTGTCCACAGGTGCCTGGACACGGGTCCGTGCATTTGTTGCGGATGCATGCCCTATCCCTCGGGCAGTCAGTACTCAGCACACATTCTGGTCGACATCCCGCGTAAGGATCTCCTTGGTATTCCGGCAAGCAAGTGCAAACTCCGTCTTGACACTGGGCGTTGGGGCCGCAAGGGGATGGGTTGCAGGGATCCGATTGTACGGGCTCTGCAGCTGAAACAACAACCTGCGGTAAGGATGGGCACCGCCGCCTACCTAGCCTACGATCTAACTTCATCTGAAGGTGATGATGCATCATCAGCTTTCATTTCTGTTTTGTTTTCGCTTACGTGGTGGGGGTGCAGGATAGCAGCTGGTGAAGGGATCTCCAGTGTAGCCTTCCGGACACGTGCACGTGGGCGTGTGATTGATCACACTGCACTGCGCACCGGCACCGCAAGATCCTGGACACGGGTCGCGGCACTTCTCCCTCATGCAAGCCCTGTTGCTAGGGCATTCCGAACTGATGGTGCACTCTGGACGGCAGTTGGGAGGAACGCCCATATAGTTGGCCAGGCACGAGCACGAAGGGGCGCCTCCAATGTCTCGACACTGCGAGTTCGGCCCACACGGGGAAGGCACGCAAGGGTCGACGACGACAGGGGCAGCTGGCCGCGGGGGCGGCGCTACAACAGAGGAGCCATCCTAACCGTCAGTCCTCACTCCTTGCAATAGAAAAGCCAAGTCAAAGTGAAACCCAGGTGCGAAAAGAGGACGGACGGACGCCCGGACCAGCACACACACATACATACATGCATGCATACATACGTACGTACTTACACACATTCTACATGCGTACATAGGGACAGAGAGATAAGCACACATTCATAAGGTTTAAGTCCCCCCGCCAAACATTTTCTTTTTTTTAACCCAGACACAAACGCATTCGTGGCTTACGTGGAATGGCGTAGCATCTGCTGAAGGGATCTCCTGTGAAGCCCTGGCGACAGCTACAGATGGGACTGTGGTTTACAACTTCGCAGCGGGCGTTCAGACCGCAAGTGCCGGGGCATGGGTCCACGCACTTTTGGTTCACGCAAGCTCTGTTCTGGGGGCATTCTGAGCTCACCACGCACTCGGGCCTACAACCCGGTGGACTTCCGATGTAATTGGGGAGGCAAGAGCACACGCCCTGCCCGTTCACTTCCTTGCACTGGCTGTTCGGCCCGCAAGGCGACGGATTGCAAGGATCTCCGGGTTCTGCTGCCACAGCTGTGGAACGAAACATAGAGTGAGCAAAGCTTCTGACCTATATCCACCACATGATCACGCAATATCATCTCACTTAAAAGCAAGGGGGGTAGCTTACGTTCTGGGGGTTGGACGTTGCAGAACCTGAAGGGATCCCCGGTGTAGCCCGGGCGACACGTGCAAGAAGGCAAGTGGTTCACGACCTGGCAATCTGCGTTGGGACCGCAGGTTCCCGGACATGGATCCTGGCACTTGTTGCGTATGCACGCCCGGTTCGAGGCGCAGTCCGTGTTGAGAACGCACTCTGGACGGCAGCCTTCGTACGGGTTACCCACATAGTCGGGGAGGCAACTGCAGGAGCCTGCTCCGTTCTGTTCCCGACAAACTGCGTTCGAGCCGCACGGCGACGGCACGCAGGGAGTCGGCCTTTCCTGAGGTAGCTGCTCCGCTGCAAGGCAGGGACAACACAAGAAGTCAGCCAATACCATTCCCACCGAAATACAATAACCAATCTACACACACATTGGACTAAGATCTTACGTTGCTGCAACAGGCATTGCGTGAAAGGGTCTCCAGTGAAGCCCGAAGGACAGACGCACGTCGGCGTGTGGCTCACCACCCGACACTCAGCATTGGCTCCGCATGATCCGGGGCACGGGTCGCGACACTTCAGGTTGATGCATGCCAGGTGACTGGCGCACTCGCTATTGCTCACGCACTCCGGGCGACAGTTGGGCGGAGAACCCGTGTAGTCAGGAAGGCAAGAGCAAGAAGGGCTTTCGCCGGCCACCTGGCACACAGCGTTGGGCCCGCACGGAGAGGGCTGGCACGGGTTAACAGGCGCCGACTGCACTGGCGTCTCGGCTGCACACCACAACAAGACACATGCAAAGTCAGACGGAAAAAAGGTCAAGACAGAAACAGCAGCAGCACAACTCACAGTCTAGAATAGATAAACCACAGTATGCACAGAAAAGAAAACAGGTCCTTACGTATGGGCTGACATCTGACGAACGGGTCTCCCGTGAACCGGGGAGGGCAGCTACAGATAGGGTTGTGATTCACCACCTCGCACCGGGCTCCGACGCCACAGGTTCCGGGACAGGGATTCCTACATTTCTGGTTGCTGCACGCCTCATTCTGACCGCACTCCGAACTCACTACGCACTCAGGCCTGCAAGCCGGAGGGCTGCCTATGAAGCCAGGAACGCAAGAGCACACGGCCTGGCCGTTAACCTCGCGGCACTGGCTGTTCGGGCCGCAGGGCGAAGGATTGCAAGGCAGCGTCACGACGGGAGCTACAAAACATGCACGAGACAGAAAGAAAGAAGAACAGTTAGGCAGGCAGAAGGAGAAAATTTGCAAACTCATTTCAGCGAACTCATTTCAGCAACAAGCACCAATAAACTGCTACCTACGCGGCACGGGTCTGCACTGGACGAATGGATTGCCAGACGTGCCCTGGGGGCAGCTGCAAATGGGAATGTGGTTCACGACGTCGCACGTGGCTCCCTGTCCACAGGTGCCTGGACACGGGTCCGTGCATTTGTTGCGGATGCATGCCCTATCCCTCGGGCAGTCAGTACTCAGCACACATTCTGGTCGACATCCCGCGTAAGGATCTCCTTGGTATTCCGGCAAGCAAGTGCAAACTCCGTCTTGACACTGGGCGTTGGGGCCGCAAGGGGATGGGTTGCAGGGATCCGATTGTACGGGCTCTGCAGCTGAAACAACAACCTGCGGTAAGGATGGGCACCGCCGCCTACCTAGCCTACGATCTAACTTCATCTGAAGGTGATGATGCATCATCAGCTTTCATTTCTGTTTTGTTTTCGCTTACGTGGTGGGGGTGCAGGATAGCAGCTGGTGAAGGGATCTCCAGTGTAGCCTTCCGGACACGTGCACGTGGGCGTGTGATTGATCACACTGCACTGCGCACCGGCACCGCAAGATCCTGGACACGGGTCGCGGCACTTCTCCCTCATGCAAGCCCTGTTGCTAGGGCATTCCGAACTGATGGTGCACTCTGGACGGCAGTTGGGAGGAACGCCCATATAGTTGGCCAGGCACGAGCACGAAGGGGCGCCTCCAATGTCTCGACACTGCGAGTTCGGCCCACACGGGGAAGGCACGCAAGGGTCGACGACGACAGGGGCAGCTGGCCGCGGGGGCGGCGCTACAACAGAGGAGCCATCCTAACCGTCAGTCCTCACTCCTTGCAATAGAAAAGCCAAGTCAAAGTGAAACCCAGGTGCGAAAAGAGGACGGACGGACGCCCGGACCAGCACACACACATACATACATGCATGCATACATACGTACGTACTTACACACATTCTACATGCGTACATAGGGACAGAGAGATAAGCACACATTCATAAGGTTTAAGTCCCCCCGCCAAACATTTTCTTTTTTTTAACCCAGACACAAACGCATTCGTGGCTTACGTGGAATGGCGTAGCATCTGCTGAAGGGATCTCCTGTGAAGCCCTGGCGACAGCTACAGATGGGACTGTGGTTTACAACTTCGCAGCGGGCGTTCAGACCGCAAGTGCCGGGGCATGGGTCCACGCACTTTTGGTTCACGCAAGCTCTGTTCTGGGGGCATTCTGAGCTCACCACGCACTCGGGCCTACAACCCGGTGGACTTCCGATGTAATTGGGGAGGCAAGAGCACACGCCCTGCCCGTTCACTTCCTTGCACTGGCTGTTCGGCCCGCAAGGCGACGGATTGCAAGGATCTCCGGGTTCTGCTGCCACAGCTGTGGAACGAAACATAGAGTGAGCAAAGCTTCTGACCTATATCCACCACATGATCACGCAATATCATCTCACTTAAAAGCAAGGGGGGTAGCTTACGTTCTGGGGGTTGGACGTTGCAGAACCTGAAGGGATCCCCGGTGTAGCCCGGGCGACACGTGCAAGAAGGCAAGTGGTTCACGACCTGGCAATCTGCGTTGGGACCGCAGGTTCCCGGACATGGATCCTGGCACTTGTTGCGTATGCACGCCCGGTTCGAGGCGCAGTCCGTGTTGAGAACGCACTCTGGACGGCAGCCTTCGTACGGGTTACCCACATAGTCGGGGAGGCAACTGCAGGAGCCTGCTCCGTTCTGTTCCCGACAAACTGCGTTCGAGCCGCACGGCGACGGCACGCAGGGAGTCGGCCTTTCCTGAGGTAGCTGCTCCGCTGCAAGGCAGGGACAACACAAGAAGTCAGCCAATACCATTCCCACCGAAATACAATAACCAATCTACACACACATTGGACTAAGATCTTACGTTGCTGCAACAGGCATTGCGTGAAAGGGTCTCCAGTGAAGCCCGAAGGACAGACGCACGTCGGCGTGTGGCTCACCACCCGACACTCAGCATTGGCTCCGCATGATCCGGGGCACGGGTCGCGACACTTCAGGTTGATGCATGCCAGGTGACTGGCGCACTCGCTATTGCTCACGCACTCCGGGCGACAGTTGGGCGGAGAACCCGTGTAGTCAGGAAGGCAAGAGCAAGAAGGGCTTTCGCCGGCCACCTGGCACACAGCGTTGGGCCCGCACGGAGAGGGCTGGCACGGGTTAACAGGCGCCGACTGCATTGGCGTCTCGGCTGCACACCACAACAAGACACATGCAAAGTCAGACGGAAAAAAGGTCAAGACAGAAACAGCAGCAGCACAACTCACAGTCTAGAATAGATAAACCACAGTATGCACAGAAAAGAAAACAGGTCCTTACGTATGGGCTGACATCTGACGAACGGGTCTCCCGTGAACCGGGGAGGGCAGCTACAGATAGGGTTGTGATTCACCACCTCGCACCGGGCTCCGACGCCACAGGTTCCGGGACAGGGATTCCTACATTTCTGGTTGCTGCACGCCTCATTCTGACCGCACTCCGAACTCACTACGCACTCAGGCCTGCAAGCCGGAGGGCTGCCTATGAAGCCAGGAACGCAAGAGCACACGGCCTGGCCGTTAACCTCGCGGCACTGGCTGTTCGGGCCGCAGGGCGAAGGATTGCAAGGCAGCGTCACGACGGGAGCTACAAAACATGCACGAGACAGAAAGAAAGAAGAACAGTTAGGCAGGCAGAAGGAGAAAATTTGCAAACTCATTTCAGCGAACTCATTTCAGCAACAAGCACCAATAAACTGCTACCTACGCGGCACGGGTCTGCACTGGACGAATGGATTGCCAGACGTGCCCTGGGGGCAGCTGCAAATGGGAATGTGGTTCACGACGTCGCACGTGGCTCCCTGTCCACAGGTGCCTGGACACGGGTCCGTGCATTTGTTGCGGATGCATGCCCTATCCCTCGGGCAGTCAGTACTCAGCACACATTCTGGTCGACATCCCGCGTAAGGATCTCCTTGGTATTCCGGCAAGCAAGTGCAAACTCCGTCTTGACACTGGGCGTTGGGGCCGCAAGGGGATGGGTTGCAGGGATCCGATTGTACGGGCTCTGCAGCTGAAACAACAACCTGCGGTAAGGATGGGCACCGCCGCCTACCTAGCCTACGATCTAACTTCATCTGAAGGTGATGATGCATCATCAGCTTTCATTTCTGTTTTGTTTTCGCTTACGTGGTGGGGGTGCAGGATAGCAGCTGGTGAAGGGATCTCCAGTGTAGCCTTCCGGACACGTGCACGTGGGCGTGTGATTGATCACACTGCACTGCGCACCGGCACCGCAAGATCCTGGACACGGGTCGCGGCACTTCTCCCTCATGCAAGCCCTGTTGCTAGGGCATTCCGAACTGATGGTGCACTCTGGACGGCAGTTGGGAGGAACGCCCATATAGTTGGCCAGGCACGAGCACGAAGGGGCGCCTCCAATGTCTCGACACTGCGAGTTCGGCCCACACGGGGAAGGCACGCAAGGGTCGACGACGACAGGGGCAGCTGGCCGCGGGGGCGGCGCTACAACAGAGGAGCCATCCTAACCGTCAGTCCTCACTCCTTGCAATAGAAAAGCCAAGTCAAAGTGAAACCCAGGTGCGAAAAGAGGACGGACGGACGGACGCCCGGACCAGCACACACACATACATACATGCATGCATACATACGTACGTACTTACACACATTCTACATGCGTACATAGGGACAGAGAGATAAGCACACATTCATAAGGTTTAAGTCCCCCCGCCAAACATTTTCTTTTTTTTAACCCAGACACAAACGCATTCGTGGCTTACGTGGAATGGCGTAGCATCTGCTGAAGGGATCTCCTGTGAAGCCCTGGCGACAGCTACAGATGGGACTGTGGTTTACAACTTCGCAGCGGGCGTTCAGACCGCAAGTGCCGGGGCATGGGTCCACGCACTTTTGGTTCACGCAAGCTCTGTTCTGGGGGCATTCTGAGCTCACCACGCACTCGGGCCTACAACCCGGTGGACTTCCGATGTAATTGGGGAGGCAAGAGCACACGCCCTGCCCGTTCACTTCCTTGCACTGGCTGTTCGGCCCGCAAGGCGACGGATTGCAAGGATCTCCGGGTTCTGCTGCCACAGCTGTGGAACGAAACATAGAGTGAGCAAAGCTTCTGACCTATATCCACCACATGATCACGCAATATCATCTCACTTAAAAGCAAGGGGGGTAGCTTACGTTCTGGGGGTTGGACGTTGCAGAACCTGAAGGGATCCCCGGTGTAGCCCGGGCGACACGTGCAAGAAGGCAAGTGGTTCACGACCTGGCAATCTGCGTTGGGACCGCAGGTTCCCGGACATGGATCCTGGCACTTGTTGCGTATGCACGCCCGGTTCGAGGCGCAGTCCGTGTTGAGAACGCACTCTGGACGGCAGCCTTCGTACGGGTTACCCACATAGTCGGGGAGGCAACTGCAGGAGCCTGCTCCGTTCTGTTCCCGACAAACTGCGTTCGAGCCGCACGGCGACGGCACGCAGGGAGTCGGCCTTTCCTGAGGTAGCTGCTCCGCTGCAAGGCAGGGACAACACAAGAAGTCAGCCAATACCATTCCCACCGAAATACAATAACCAATCTACACACACATTGGACTAAGATCTTACGTTGCTGCAACAGGCATTGCGTGAAAGGGTCTCCAGTGAAGCCCGAAGGACAGACGCACGTCGGCGTGTGGCTCACCACCCGACACTCAGCATTGGCTCCGCATGATCCGGGGCACGGGTCGCGACACTTCAGGTTGATGCATGCCAGGTGACTGGCGCACTCGCTATTGCTCACGCACTCCGGGCGACAGTTGGGCGGAGAACCCGTGTAGTCAGGAAGGCAAGAGCAAGAAGGGCTTTCGCCGGCCACCTGGCACACAGCGTTGGGCCCGCACGGAGAGGGCTGGCACGGGTTAACAGGCGCCGACTGCATTGGCGTCTCGGCTGCACACCACAACAAGACACATGCAAAGTCAGACGGAAAAAAGGTCAAGACAGAAACAGCAGCAGCACAACTCACAGTCTAGAATAGATAAACCACAGTATGCACAGAAAAGAAAACAGGTCCTTACGTATGGGCTGACATCTGACGAACGGGTCTCCCGTGAACCGGGGAGGGCAGCTACAGATAGGGTTGTGATTCACCACCTCGCACCGGGCTCCGACGCCACAGGTTCCGGGACAGGGATTCCTACATTTCTGGTTGCTGCACGCCTCATTCTGACCGCACTCCGAACTCACTACGCACTCAGGCCTGCAAGCCGGAGGGCTGCCTATGAAGCCAGGAACGCAAGAGCACACGGCCTGGCCGTTAACCTCGCGGCACTGGCTGTTCGGGCCGCATGGTGTTGGATTACATGGATTTCGGGGATGCTCTTCTGTGGGAGGAATGTTAATGTATTATATGGTTACTGAATAATTTAAGTTTAGAACTACGAAATATATAACTTCTTATTCCTTATGTGTATGCAAGAAGTTGCTATACGGTTTGCATTAGTTTGTTTTAGTTTTTTCACCTGGGAGGAATGCTGAATGTAAGTCATATGCTGGTTTATTTGCAATTATGAATGAACATGTTAGAATTTGTAACTAGATTTCAAATATTTCTATTGCTAATAGCTTTCATATAGTTAAATGGCATCTGATGAGTTTTGGATGTTTTCTTTCTCTTTTCTTTTTCTTAATTTTTAACCATATTTAACCGGGTAGGTCATATTGAACGATTAATGTACAAAAATGTTGATATGATGCTCAAATTGCCCATGGTGCCTAGGACTTGGAATTGGTACCTCTTGAATGGGAGATGGATATGCTAACCCCTGCACTATAAGGTTGAGCATTTTTCTTTTTGTCTGTATATAGTTTCAAACCGCACTGGTCATTTTTTATTGATTTGAATAATGGCATTTGCATATTTGATCAATATTCACAGAGGTAAAGCCCTTAAATGATATTCAAAACTACTGACATATCTGAGCTGCTCAAGAGTTTTAAGATGCTGCCATTTTTTGACGCCTACCACAGAAGCTTGAGTTTTTAGTAAACCTTCATGATTACAGCTAAATTGATGTTTAGAAACAAATGTGTTAGAAAGGGGGACAGTGTATATATTTTTACATTCTCCAGAAGCTATCCATAGTAGGTAGCAAGAGTATTGTATTCTATCCAATATTTTGATATGTATATTTGACTAGAAATATGTGCTTTGAGATTCCTTGCATATTAAAAGAGAATTTTTACAAAAAGTGTGTGTGTGTGTGTGTTCAAATACAAAGGATTGGATAAATACCAACCTTGGTATTTAAGTTGAGTATCTTCAAAGGATTTGACAAGAAGAATGTCAGGAAAATCTCCCATGGGCAACATAGACAATTTTGCATTTTTCTTCAATGTCTCTGACAATTTTGGCATCTTTGAACGAAAAATTGTATAAAATGTGTGTTTTGAGTTTTCAGCAAATAGTCTGTGAAGTGGTGTTTGTTCTGAATGATTTTTATACTCTTTTGTGGCTCATAAACCTTAAAGGAAAGACAAAATCTTACTACATAAAATCTGAATCTTATCTATGCATAATAACTTTTTATGGTATTTATTTTTTGTGGCATTACACAGATATTGCTTTGTTATTGCTTTGAATTTTCAAATACTTTAATACTTTTCTGAGTGTAATATTGGCGATTCATATATTTCTCGTGGTCATACAAATAATATAGAATTTCAAAGCCAGCGTATAGCCAACCATGTTTTAAAGATTGACTATCACTTCAACCTCCTGTAGTCTTCTTACACAACAATAAAATGTTTATTTTTATTAATATAATAAGCATTTGTATGAATGATTTGTAGAAGAATGCGCAAAGAGCATCATGTGATGTAACATCATATTGTATATACATGTAAAATAGTAACAGCTATGTTAGATAGGAAGAATCTGTTTAATTAAATTTCTTTCTGTTAATTGTCAGATATTTCCAAAGCATAGAATAATTGGTAACAGAACAAACTATAAACTTACAGTGACTATACAAGAAGTAACCATCTAAAGGTGATATTTTTCTTTGATTGAATAACAGCAAAAGTCATTTAGAGCCAGAAAATGAATTATTAGTAAAATTACATAACGTTAATTACAAAATTTGAATGTTCAAATGTGAAGAACATACAGAAGTTGATTTTGAACAACTATTACAATAGTAGGAAAATCAGTCTGGGCACTTCAATTATGATTAGCAATAATTCATACGTATCCTTTATACAATGAAGGTTACAGAAGCATTGTTCACAACAGCAATGAAGAAAGCAATTGAAAAAAATCTGATGTATTGCACTCACATGACTTTCTCTACTCTTGTACAAACTATTTTTACAAACTCTTATTCTCCACCTATTTCATATTAATCAAGATAAACATTTACAGAAACGATCTTTTGACATGCAAAGAGAATTACATGTTACACATAGTGACCAGTTCTAAAAATATTTGACTATTACTTAAGGCCTTCTATGTTCCCCTTGTTTTGTATTTGCAAGGGCAATATAGAAATACAGTAGCCTTTAAGCGTAGACATATCTCTTAATAGCTGGTTGCTAGGTGCAGCACCATTCTCTTTGCCACAGATTAATACTCTTTGCATATCAAAGACAAAAAAGTGAATAACGAATTTCCATTTGAGAAAATAAGTATTGAAAAATTTAAGGGAATAACAAGCAATATCTTGAAAATGGTTCACTCAACAAAAAAAAAAAATGTATATGACATAAATTGTGTATTTTAACGTGATCTACATCTTTTGTGTAGTAAAATTTTGTCTATCTCTTATGGTTTACCTGTTATGCAAAAGTCGTTCACAATGAAGAACACTTTTGGAGACATTCCCAGAAAATTCAAGATATACATTTTATTTGTCATGAAAATATCTTAAACATATGATATTTTAATCAAAATCATTAAGAGCCGTTTTTGAGAAAATTAAAATTTTTCGAAAAATGTTCCATGTAAAGGGTAATCTGGGGTGGGGGGATTTTCTTGAAAACCTTCGTGTCACATCTTTGGAAGATACTGAACCTAAATACCAAATTTGGTGTTTATCCAACTTCGTTTCTGAGTTATACTGTTCACAGACACACACACACGAACATGTTTCCAAAAATGCTTTTTTTGGATTCAGGGGGTCTCAAAACATATATTTCCGGTGAAATCTCAGTATTGAATTTTTGGGTGGAATACAATACGTAGTAGAGAAAGTAAAAATATAAAAAGGAAACAACTAATGCATCAAGACAGTAAAATGAATATCAATGGATATCTTTAAAAAGGTAGCGGTGACCTGTGTCACAGGTCCGGGGATTTAGGAGGCCCAGAAGAGGCTCTATAGGAAGTGATACAGTAGACCCAGACAGTAAAATATATTTAAGAGTGCATGTCATTTTAAATAATGCTATTCCCTCTTGCCTATATGTCACTTATTCCCATTATTATGCAAATTAGGTGGGATTTTGTGACAAACTTGGTAATACGCTTAGCAAATGGAAATATACAGAACCAAAATATTTCATATAATCATCAAAGGAGTAGAATGAGGCTGAAGCCTCATAGGTCAGAGAGACAAAAAAGTATAACATAGCAAAATTTTTCAGTTTTCTTTCGGAAACTTTTTCTGGTGATTCACTACAATTAACTTGTACCATTTTATACATGTATAGCATTTCTTTTCAATCAATTACTTTGTTTTGAATTGTAGGTCATTAATTACATCCAGCATTCCATCCCAATAAGCAGCTTTTTGTAAAGATTAGCTTTTAGATATTTATTCATAGTACCTACTTCTTATGTTGTTTAGGATTATATAGGCTGAAATATGTTTGTGATCATAAATTTAAAACACAAAAAGCTTTAGTTTTTTAAAATTATACAATAGCAAATTTAAGAATTCTTCCTTAAGAATGCTGTGCTTACTTGGTTCAAGCCTACAACTGATGAATGGGTTTCCTGTGTAACCTTGAGGACAGCTGCACATAGGAATGTGGTTTATAACCTCACACTTGGCATTTAGTCCACAAGTTCCTGGACAAGGGTCGACACATTTGTTTCGAATACATGCTCTGTTTCTGGGACATTCTGTGCTCAAAACGCATTCAGGTCTACATGCTGCATATGGATCCCCTTGATGCTCAGGTAGACAGGTGCATATCCCATTGTTACATTGTGCATTTGGACCACATGGTGAAGGATTACAGGGATCAGTCTGCACTGGTTCTCGAGCTGCAAGGATTGAAATGTGCAGATTTAATGATCCGCTCAATTTTCTGAACTCACACTGTGTGCTTATTACAAGGATAGAATCTTACTTGGTTGGGGCGCAGCCACACATTGGGTAAAGGGATCACCCGTAAATCCTTGTTGACATGTACATACTGGTACATGGTTCATAACACTGCAAATGGCTCCTATACCACAAGAACCTGGACACGGATCATTACATCGCTCCCTTATGCAAGCTTTGTTCCTTGGACAGTCTGAGTTTACAACACATTCAGGTCTGCAGTTTGGTGGCATTCCAATGTAATTAGGCAAACAAGAACAGGAAGGCGTTCCACCTATATTTCGACACTGAGAATATAGACCACATGGTGTTGGCATGCAAGGATCTGCAGGCTGTGCTGGTAATGATGGTGGTGGCGGTGCTGAAAGACATTAAATTGTAATATTGAAAATAACAGATATGGAGGATCAGAGTAATAAGTAGTTTGATGCAATTGCCTCATATAATCTTATATCTGTATAACAGTAACCATGGAGCTTATTTTGAAAACATCTCTTTTTCATCTCAGTAAAACGTCAAATCAAGAAAAAATTTGTATGTATTAAATGCATTAGTCTTAGAGACCTAAAGTCATATTTGGCCAATGTTTACATGTCTGTTTCAACTTTTTAATGCTTCTGATGTAATTTGACAAATAAATATAGTGATAAGTATAAAATATGGATAAGCTAGTAAAGTGATGTGAATTTGAAATTATATAGAACATTTGAGTCGGAGTTGAAACACTTAACATCACTTACATGTTTTACAACTTAACCAGTTTCTGGAGCTAATTATTCCCATCATTGAAAGACCTCATGGTGTTGTCCATTACTCATGAAAAAGTCTGCGAGGAATGGCGATAGAGGGTTCCCCAGGGCTAGACTGGTCGTAATTTTGAATCACACATAACCACCTCCTTTTCACAAAGTTACAAAGTCTGGCAGAGATATTTTGATGATGTATTTGCAATAGTACCCAACAAGCTCATCCAGGATGTCCTAAAACTACTAAATTTACAGAATAGATCTATACAATTTACTATGGAAATAGAAACTTTACCTTTCCTAGATTTGAAAGTAATTAGAAACCAGAACAAGGTAAATTTTGGAATCTACAAGAAACCTACACATTCTGAAAACTACATAAAAAACAATAGATTCAACCTGGTACCACACAAACATGCAGTCCTAAACAGTTTGACATAGATTGGTTTACACACCACTAACAGAAACAGAATACAAACAAGAACACAAACATAGAGTTAACACAGCCATGAACAATGGCTCCAACAAACAAATTATGGACAAAAAAATAGCACATTTTAAGAAACAGAAACACATTAAGGACACCACAAATCTCACCCAACAAAAAAGCAAAATGATTTTCAAGAAGTTCACTTTCCACCCAAGGACTCACTACAAATTCCACAACATCTTCAAAAAATACATTTGCCTATCTCCACAAAACAGATTGAGTATAGAGAAATTACTCTGCAACAAATCAAAGGATCAAATACCTCCAAACAAAAACACAAAAATCTGTCAAATTAATTGGCCAGAATGTGACCAAATATACATAGATAAACAAAAAGAAATTTAGAGACCAGAGTAAAAGAACATATACAAACAGATGGACAAATCTGCAGTTGCACATCACTTTTGGACATCAAATCACATCACACCAAATATAACACTCTTAAAACTGATAAAACACAATGTAGAGTTGGATACTTGGGAAAAGTTATTAATCACAAAACATAAACACCATGTGATGAATTTTGAATTTCCGCCACTGAACCCATTATAGAGTTTCATCACTACACCAGATCCCACCACACGCAGACGATTACGGGACAACACCACGAGGAACCAGTTGGCCACTTTCAATGATGGGAGCAATTAGCTCCCGAAACTGGTCAAGTTATAAAAACGTGCAAGTGATGTTAAGTGTTTCAACTCTAACTCTAATTTTCTATATAATTTCAAATATAGTGATATTAAAATTTTAGTGTTTTTTTTGTTAATTACCAATGTTACTCAATGGTTTCAAAGGAAAACCTGTTTCTGTTATATCTGTATCCCTCATCGATATACATCTGGTCTCAATATCTCCAGTATGTCACTGGAGGACATGGACTAATGGAAGTTGTATTATAAATTGATATAGAAAACATAAGCACTAGGCTTAAGATTATTAATAATGGCTTTTGAATACAATGACTTCATGCTATATAGATTTATTTACTCATATTGCTGCACTGTTCAACCACCAAGTGTAAGTAGTAAAATTAGTTAGAACAGGAATAATTTTGGGATAAAATAAACAAGAGATGTCAGAAACAATTGGCAATTTCAATTCACTTTTCTTAAATTTTGGAACATTATGGAACCAAAATAAATGTTTTGTATATAAAGAAAACCATTGTTTTATATGGAGAATATGAAAACAATTTTAAATTTTTTGGTTAAGAGACACTTTTTAAATAAGTTTCTTAGGAATGTTTAAATGTAATCTGTGTTAACTAAGCTATAGAAATTAACTAACAATGAGCTTAGGATGTCTGCATTTTGATTTCATATAGTTATTTGAATCTTCTGACAGATATTAGAACAAATTATTTCCTGTAGCACATTTGCTTTAAAATCAAATGTTTGTAATACATGAAGAGAAGTTAATTTGGATAAGCTTTTTAGGTCATGTTGTTTTGCTCAACTGATTCTTCATGTTTTGTTTGAGATTATGTTCCTCATCATAGTGATGAAAAGTGTATGAGTTTTAAAGTATGTTTTCACTTCTTTCTTATCTATTGCATGGACAGGTTTAATAAGTACTAGAGTGGTCATTTTCCACTAATAACTGGCAAAAATTTAAACTGCAAAATGTAACAACTGACTGACAAGGGAAAAATAACACAGGAAATAGAGAATATATTAGGTTCAAATGGAAGGAAAGATATAAGACTAAGTTTGAATATGTCCTTGACTCTGAGATAGCAAAAATATGTCAGTATGGGATAGTAAATAACTTAAAAGAATATGAAATTGAAAATGCAATTAATACACTGAATTTGTTTATGTATTGGGCAGGAGGATATGAAATTAAAAAAGAAGGGAAAATAATAAGAGTGAGGATTGGTTTGATAATGAAATTTAAAATGAATAAAAGGCATTGTAAAGGCAAAATTGATAATGTGGAGGGAAGTAGGGGATATCCAGTCTAAAAGAGGAATATCTAAAAAGTAAATATTACTATAATGAATTATTAGAAAGAAAGTAAAACATATCTATGGAGAATAAAGAATACTGATAACTAATTAACACTATTGCTGAAAATAATGTAAGCAAAATATGGAAGGATATAAAAGCATTTATAAAAAATATGTAGTTAAACCTATATATATATCAAGAAGAATGGTTAAGTTATTTTTCAACTCTATATTCTTATGGGAGTTTTAAGGATGCAAAGGTAATTCCAGAAATAGAAAACAATTACTTTGAGATTTTTTATAGAGCAATAACTGAGGAAGAAGTAATGAATCAGATCAAAAGAAATAAAGCACCAGGAATAGATAGTATACCAGGAGAATTTATAAAGGAATGGGGTAAAAATGTGAATAGAGTTAAGGTATTAACATATTTGTTTAATAGGATGAGAGTTAAAGGATACACACTGTAAAGTTGGAGAAAAGCAATCATACAGCCCATATATAAAGGTGAAGGGGATATGGAAAAACTGAATAATTATCGGGGCATGGTGATAGTATCAAATGTGGGGAATATTTATACAGGAATTTTGGTAGATAGACTGCAAGCATGGGTAGAGAAATACAACATTCTCTCATAATTTTAAATGGGCTTTATGAAAGGGAGAAAAGCTGTTGATAATGTATTCATTATAAAAACTGTATTTGACAAATACTTAAGAAATGAAAAAGAAAAATATATATGGCTTTTATCAATTTAGAGAAAGTGTGTGACCAAATAGAATTAAAACTCTTATGGTACAAACTATTAAAGAAAGGAGTTAGTAAATGGTGACTATTTTAAAAGGATTATATAAAAATAACACTTTCTGCATAAAATATGATGAAAGTGCAATAACTAGAGAAATGTCCCAAGAAAAAGGGCTACACCAAGAGTCCAAGTTAAGCCAGTTTTATTGATGACATACTGCAGAACATAGGTATTATGTTCTGATAACTTCACTAAATGATAACATTCACTAATAAGCTTTTGCCTGTAATAAATAATGTACAAATCTCTGGCTTGCTCTTTGCAGGTGATTTGGTAGTGGGTTCCATTACTGCAAATGTCTAAAACTGCCTTTACAAAAAATAGATAATTACTGCTTAGAATATGTATTAAATATAAACTGAGAAAAACCCCAAATTTTAGTATTTAAGAAAGAATTTAAACTGAGTAAACATGAGAAATGGAAGAAAGAAAGTAAAGAATACAAAGTGGTACATAGCTACACTTACTTAGGTATAAAAATAGATGCAGGAGGCAAATGGGAGAAACAAACGAGATCAGCATTAACAATGGAAAAGCAGCAATAATGGTAGTGAGAGAATGTTTATATAAAATGCCAGAGCTGGAAGTGAATGGTTGAAAAGGGTATTTAATTTGGTGGTTGAGGCTGGAATGCTATATGGTATCAAAATATGGGGTCTTGAAAATGAATGTAAGGAAGTTTTGGGGTTGCCAAGAGCAACAGCAAATGAAATTGCCCAAATTGAAATGAGGAGAGTAGCAAGAAAAGGATTAGTTATGGAGAGGGCTTTAAAATATTGGTATAGGGTACTGAATCCTAAGGTGGTAATTTGTTGAAACCAAGAAACAAGTTTGCAAAGCATAAGTTGGATAATTAATCTAAGAAATAACTTAAAAAATAATGATGGTCTAGACAATATTTGGAGGAAAAGAGAAACAAATTATGATGGTTTTTGGAAGGGAGCAGAAAAGGATTCAAAGACATAGAGATTCAAAAATTGTTCAGTCAGCCAATAGAGAAGAGATCACTTATGTTCTACGTAACCATGAAAAACAGCTCGGAAAGAGAAAGGTATATATAGTCAGGAAGAAAGGAGGGGGATAGCATGGTTAAGAGCAGGAATATGGAGATGAAAAGGACAATGAAGTGGGCACCCACAAGGTGAAAGCCCATTATGTGGGGAAAAAATGTGCAACATATAGTTCTTTAATGTCAGAAAACTGAGATATGGAGAAAACAAAGTATATGGCCAAGAATGAATAGGGAATCCAATATAAATAAAACTGTAGACAAAAACTGCAAGAACATGGGGCAATATTTAGCAAACATTAAAAATAAATGGAATAGGACTGTAAAAAGAGAAAAAGAACAGTTTATGAGCACTTATATTAAGTGCAGTAGTGGTAGCCGTATCGATTGTCATTTGTTGTTTATAACTTAAATTGGACTGCCCACTTGGACAGTGGTCTGCACCAAACTCTAGTGGGCAGTACAATGCAACTATTTCTTAGTGCTTTAGTAAACCGTAATTATTATTATTATTATTATTATTATTATTATTATTATTATTATTATTATTATTATTATTATTATTATTATTATTATTATTATTATTATTATTATTATTATTATTATTATATTTGGAGAAAAAGGTGATGAGTCTAGAGTATTGAAAATTAACAGAAGTGATGGAATGAACAAAGTTTCCAGGGCAAGCTGCAGCTGGAAAATATAAGAACACAGAAATAAGCAATATGCAATTGACCTGCACGCTTGCTCATGCAGGAGGAAAGAAAACAGTGCTTTTAGATAATAGTAAAATCATTTGGAATCATTAACAATGCAGCTATAGAAACTACAAAAGCTTTACGGAGGAATCAAGAATGTAATGAGGAGGCTACAATAAACATATCTACTGTTCTGTAGCTGTTATATCCAACTTGAGAAAATATTTTATTTAGAGAGATGATTTTATGGCTTTTATTAATCCCTTCTTATGAGGAACCCCTTGAGTGCGACGTCGCAAGTTCAATCTATAGTTAGGCTCATTTGAAAGTATTATGTTAACAATTAGGACAGGAAAAATATTAGCTGCCAATAATTCACCATGTGCAGTCCAGCAGAACATTAGTGCCCAGGAGGTGCAGATATCAACCGTTTATGGGATGTATGTATTACACTTCACAAAATTGACATCATTGACATTCAAGAAATGTTCAAAATAAACCACTATCTTATACGCTGAACACCGAATGAAAAATTATGCACCACAGTGATCACAAAAGTATGCACCATCAAGATTGAAGGCAAACTCCTTGGAAGTAATAAACTGTTCAGGATGTTAAGCTAAGTAACTATTCTTAAAGAATGCATATACAATCATGTTGGTGTAATGTGGTGACGAGAGCTAGTGGAATTTGATGGCATGCAACCAAATGCGAAACAGTCTGTTGTGGGGTTTTATCATGGAACTGGCTATCCTTTAAGGCGTAGCTGCAGATGGCATGATAATATGTTTTATATGCTGGAAAAGGCGGCGCCGTGGCTGAGTGGTTAGACCGCTCGCCTACCACCAAGGCGGCCCGGGTTCAATCCCAGGGACCTGCATGTGGGATTTGTGGTGGACGAAGCGGCGTCTGGGCAGGTTTTCTCCGGGTTCTCTGGTTTCCCCCGCCATTCATTCCACCAATGCTCCATCATCACCTTTCCTTTCATCCATTTCACCAACATTTCGTTTCATCTACTTCCTTCATCCCATACCAGGCATCGGGCTGATCACCCATCCTGGATGCTCTGTCTGATCCATGAGTGTCTGCTCCTTGACGGGCCTCTGACCCTAGGCACCCGCTTGTAAGTCCTGGAGGGCGTAAGTCCTACATAAGAGGAGGGTAAACAGATAATGAATGAATGAATGAATATGCTGGAAAAAACAAACATCCAGTGGCTGAATTTGTCCATAGTTCCAGGTGGTATGAATTGCATTAGCACTGTTGTGATTTACTTATCGACTAAGCAGTTCAGTGATGTGCCGGAGCTTCAAGCTCTGCTCACCTTTGGATACCTACAGTTCTGCCCCCTCTTGCCATAAGCAGCCAATATTGTGGTAGTGCAGTAGACAATATATGGGGTTTTGAATGCTGTAAATACCATTGGCCAATTATGACCCCACACTCAAGGTACTCCTTGTTAGATTGGATCTGATACCTGTTAAAAATCCTCATCCTGGACGGCCAAAGAAATATTCAGAGATATTAGGGTGAAAGGTGAGAAATATGAAATTTTCCACCAACATTCCCAACTCTCATTAACACACCACATAGCATACAAAAATGGGAAAGAACAGTGAACCAAATACCCAAAACAATTACAATCAGTGAGCTGTTTACCTCTAGAATCCTTGGCTCTTTATAATTAATTGAAACTCATAAAACACTTGTCACATTTTAGTAACAAATTTATAAGTTGGTAATATTTGTGAGAATGTTTGCAAAACTGAGAATTACCTATCTCTTGCAACTACTTTAATGTCTTGCAATTATCAGATGCAATTAACTGCTATAACAATCTGTAAACTTACTTAGAGAAAAATAAAGAAGTTTATGTTGTATTTGTGTTTGTACAAAAGGCATTTATAGAGGAGATTGAAAGAAACTAGAAATTTTAAAGTAGTAGTTTGGAAAATTAGAATACTCCTAAGTAATCTCCACAGCCCATCAGGGTCAGAAAAGGAGAGTATTAGGGGAAGAGGCATATGGTGGGATGCCCTTATCACTATCCTGTTTAGCATCTATTTGAAGAATCTGATGAATAAGGGAGAAGCGGTAAGAGGAAGAAAAATAAAATGCATAAGATTTGCTGGTAGAAAGGAGGAAAATATAATAACGAATTGTTAATGGAAATGAATGATTATATTAAGGAGAATGGCATGAAAGTAAATGGAAGGAAGAAAAAGACTATAGTTATTGGAAGAAAAGAAAACAAGCTATACTTGCAAATTTGAGATCACAGAAAGTGTGAATCTTCATATTTATATACTTGGGATGTACCATAAATAGGAATGTGAGTGTTACAAGTTATTGAATAGCAACAAAAGGAAGTTTTTAGTATAAAAAAAGTCTTCTGTAGACCCTTAAAGCAAGAACTAATGAACAGATTAGTTAAGTGGTTTTTGAGGAGTATGGCGTTGTATAATGCAGAAACTTAGATGTTGTGATGAAAAGGGGGAAACATTTTAAATGTAAATATGAAGAAGAATGGAACACATGAAATGCAAAGATGAAATAAAGTAATGCAGTTATTTTAAAAAGAGCAGACAAAGGAAGAACAATTGTAAACCTAATCAGAAAGAGGTAAAGAAAGACAGGAACACTGAATGAGAAGAAAATGCTTACTAAGAAATGCACTGCAGGAAGCAGTAAATATGAGAAATGTTTGGGGCAGAACAAAATAGCCAATGACCAGCAACAATCAATATGATACATACACAAAAACAAAGCATAAAAGAGAAAAGACCAGAGAGACTGGGTTTGAATGAAGGATCTTCCCTTGGATGAAAACTATGAGTGACTGAATTACCTTCAAGTGGTAAAAGTATAAGATTACAATAATAAGGTAGTTTCTCAAATATGTTTTTATTTGCTCAAATATTGAACTCCACTCCTTTTCACTGCTTTGAATGATTACTGAGAGAACACAAACTACAGAATAGTAAAAGAATTTTCCAAATTAGTTGGCATTTTCTGAGTTAAGTAAAACTAGTAAACTCTAAAAATTTAAGCTCATAAAAGTCTAGTAATAGTCATAGAACAGAAACCTGTATAACATGCATAAAAATAAGAGTAATATGCTTTAAATAAGTGCCCCTTACTTCACACTTGATTTAAAATGTTGGAGATGAGAAATAAGCTTTTAGTGATGAAATAATTATCTAAATATATTGAGTCTTTGAGTGCTTTCTCATATAAATTGTTAACTTTTTATTTCCGCCCCTGCCCCTGGATCTTTAATACTGTAAAACCGCAAAACTTTCCAGACTAAAGATTACAGGATGGTGTGTGACTGTATTTATTTAGGAGTAAAAATAGATGGAGGTAATAAATGGGAGAAACAAAAGAAGTTTGCATTGGCAAAAGGTAAAGGGGCGATGGCAGCAATTAGAAGCTGCAAATATAGAGTACCTAATATAAATGTTAAATGGCTGGAAAAAGTTTATGAGATGGTTGTGGAGGCAAAAATGATGTATGGTATAGAAATATGGGGATTAGATAGAGGATGGGAAAGTATAGATGTGGTGCACAGGATGTTTTGTAGAGAAGTACTAGGGCTACCGAAGGCAATTGTAAGACAGGTAGCACAATTAAAGATGGGCAGGGTGGCAACTAAGGGGAAGATAATGGAAAGAGCTTTGAAATTTTGGTTCAAACTTTAAATCTAGGAGAAAGTAATGTGTTAAGACAATGTATAGAATACCAAGAGAATAGCTTAATGAATGATGGATGGGCAAGTAATTTACGGAACTTTTGGAGAAAAATGGGTTAGGAGACATGTGGAGAAGGAGAGAAAATAAGGTGAAAAATCTTTGGAAAAAGGCGAGAAAATGACTGGAAGATATAGAAATACAAATCATGTTCAGTGAGATTACCAAAAAGAGCTCATTAGTTTCTTATAGGCCAATGAAAAATACATGGGGTAGGAAAAAATATATAGACATAGTAAATAAAGAAGAGAGAGAATCTATTGCATGGGTAAGAACCGGAGCATGGATGCTAAGAGGGTTAAGACAGGGTATTCCTCAAAACCAATGTCCGATATGTGGTGGTAATGAAGACATTGAACACATAGTATTTAAGTGCCAAGGAACAGAAAATTGGAGAAAAGAATTTTTTAATAAGAAGTGGTTGAAGGGGGATAGAAATGTGCTTATGATTGAAATGATGTGCAAGGACGCTAGGAGCATTGGACAGTTTTTGTGTAAAGTAAAATATAGTGGCTTTGGACAGTTGATAGAGAAAAGTAAGAGGTAGTGCATCTTACTTTGAATGGAAAACTATAGTGAATGTGTGATGGTTAAGTAATCAATAAGTGAAAAGTGAAAAACAAGTGGAAATGGGACATGAAAAAACTGAAAAAACAAGATAATTTATTGACGAGAAATTGTAAAATGTAAATAATCTGTAGTGATTGTCTACAGAATGCATTGACAGGAAATTGTAAAATGTAAATAAACTGTAGTGATTGTCTACTGAATGAGTGGCCAGGGTCGAAGTGCAGTAGCCAATCAAATTGTAAAACTCTTAGCACAATAAATACAAAAATACTACCATTAAAAAAAAATACTACCAAAATAAAGAACTAAAAGGAATTCTTGTCAATGGACCAGAAGCAAAATGAGAAATTAGACTTTTATGTGTTTTATGCTAGCATAAACTGACTGAGTGATAAATGACAGTGCAAATGAGCCTGCAATCCTTGGTGAAAAATTAGGAAATAGCTAAGTAATATGGCCCAACTGAATATTGAACCCATGCTTGCAGGCTGGAGCACAAACACATTAACACACCACTGTGTTAAGTACACATGTGAGGTTGACTGCCCTACATCCCTTTAAAAAACTTTGTTAAGAAGTGTAGTATGTAATGACTAGGAAGAAATAGTGTTTGTTGAAAGAATGATCTTAAACTACAGGGTAGTTTCTAACCTTAATATGAATTGTTACATTTTGAACCATTACTTTTACTCAAACTGAAATAAGTGGGGGGCGGGTGGAAAAGGATTTACCTATTAAAATAAGAAATAATATCAAACTAATTCCACAGACCTGTGATTAACATTTGAGTTTTTAAGGGATATTATTTATTTTGGTTGTTGTGTGAAGTATTTTATTTAAGAGATATTTTTCCTTGTGATAGTTGTAATTTACATGTCATACAATCCCTAAGAAGTAAATACAACTTTATATTCAATCTTATTTGTGTCTTGTAATTCAAGTTTATATGATCAATGACTAGGTTAGGCAAATATAGTAGCTTTGTTGGTACAGCTTTACGATCAGTAGGTTGCTGACATCTACAAATACAGAAATGTATTTCATTACAGATCTTTTTCTCAGTATGTCATGTTTAAATATTGAACACAATTGCTTTTCATATTGTGTGTACACATGAACAATATGTTTGAACAATTGTCTGGAAAACCATATAGCATGCATACATTTCAGCTGGAAGCATCCAGTATATATATGCGCAAGTGCAGTGAACCCATTAAACAGGCAAGTTGGACACAGTACAACTGGTACCTACTAGATAAAACCTGAAGTAAAGGCGTGAAGAGGAGATGTGATTTTACACATATGTCCCTTATCTTTTATTTTTATTTTATGCTTTTTAAATTTGTTATTTATTTGTCCTCTCAATGAAAAACAGGACATTAGCATACTGGATAAACTCTTTTGGGATGCTGGTAGAAAATATCTAAAAATAAGACCGTTTTGGGTAACACAGGATGTCTGGTATTCCTAACATCCATTATAATGGATAATGAAACTGAGAGTTCTGAAATAACTCCATTCCCTAAAACCCCTTTAACAATTTTTGTAAATTCTATGTAGACTATGATGACCAGAAAGAGATAAGCTTTTCTGTGGTGAAGGAAAAATACAAACTTGTTTATGAAACAGCAGCCCCCCCTCTCTCTCTCTTGTCTCTGTTTATCTCTCTGTCTCTAACTCTCTCTTGCACTCACTCTCTCACTCTCACACTCTCTGTCTCTCTCTCTCTCTCTCTCTCTCTCTCTCTGTCTCTATATATTAGTAAACATTACTTTCATTTTGAAGCCCAAGTTATATTTCTTAGAAATTCTTGATAATGTGTTTATTAATAGCTTGTTAAGCTCATTCATACCATGTGAAGAGGAACATTTGTTCAGAGTGCTAGGTACATAATTTATTATTTTCATAACAATATGCTTACGTGGAATACTAAAGCATCTTGAGAATGGGTCTCCAGTAAAACCTTGACGACAGCTGCATATAGGACTGTGATTTATAACTTCACAACGAGTGTTGCGGCCACATGGACCAGGACATGGATCAACACATTTCTGATTCACACATGCTCTGTTATGAGGACATTCGGAGCTTGCTACACATTCAGGTCGACAGTTTGGTGGGCTGCCAATATAGTTAGGTAAGCAAGAGCACACCCCTTGCCCATTCACATTTCTACATTTGGAGTATGGTCCACAAGGCGATGGAGAACATGGATCACGATCCTCAACAATTGGTGCTATAAGTATATTACATGTTGGAACATCAGGTGTGCATGCAACATAAGAATCAAAGACATACATTGCATAAGAAACATGCAAAACATACATAGTAAATTAAGAACATGTAACAATACTGTAAGAATCATTCTTACACATACTTCTTGATATAACAATTATTTAAACATCAGCAATTTCTGCTCCTAATAACATTTAAAAGCTAGCCTGATATGATGTGCTCAACATGTGGCTTCAGCTAATACACCTAATCTTGAATACATACATCTATGCAGTAAATCTATCTGCTTTCAGATTAGAAATTAAGTATATTCCTTCGCACTGGAGTTTCTCTCTATCAAAATAAACTAATGCTAGTCATGTATCACCATTACTTCATTGCATTAATTGTTTACATCCCTGAAAAGTCCATGTAAAAATATAAGGAATTTTATTTACACATGCACACGTATGCAACATAAAAATAAATGTGTACCTTTAAAGGTGCTTTTATTTATTTAATTTTATGTTTTTCTTGGAACAAAAGATATATTCTACATTTTGTATTTCTTATACACTGCTTCTGAAAATTAATTTCCTAATTTTGCCTGTGAAATTATTTGCTCTTTGTTGAGAAATAATTGTATTGTAATTGGTTGAATTTGTTAAGAAACAAATGGAACTTGCCACTGTGTTTCAGTTTTTCCAAAGTGTGATTCCAAGTAACACATGGTTGCATAAAATTAATACTAGCTGAGTTATTATTCAAAAGTTAGAGACAATGAAGTGAAACAATAATTTAATTGAATCTTGAGTAGGTGGATACACTAAAACTTCCCTTATTTAAAATTAATCGAACATGTTTTGAAAGCACCACTTGCTTTCATCTTCATTTTTTTCCGATTGAGCATGCCGGGACCCGACCATAGATGTAGATGGCATGGAAGTGGTGTTATATGGTGTGTCTATGATGAAGCTGCTTAGATTGTTGAGTGACAGGATTTCAAAGTTCATTACCATTTTCATGCATTTGATTGTGTATGTTTTCCCAAACTTTCAATTCTGTTGGACTGGTGGTGCATTTCAGGAGTCTGATTATGGAGTTGATGTCAAAATAGGTTGTTATATCAGATTTGTCCATCTGTTTATTGGATATACATCTGAGTTCTTTCCTTCTGGTTTCAATATTTCTTTTTATTTTGCTAACATACACCAAGTCACAATTTTCACAGTTAATTAGGTAGATGCCAGATTTTTGTTCTTGTGGAATTTTATTTTGACAGGGGAAGCAAGAGGTTATGAATTGTGTGTTTATTCTGTGATGCCAATGATATGTTGTATTTTTTGAAGATTTTACTAAATTTGTGATTAAGCTGAGGATGGTATGTGAATTTTATGAATTGTTGTTTTGGTTCCCCTGTACAGAGGGTTGTATTTTCTGTTTCTGTTTTTGTTTCTGGAAATTTTTTATTTTGCTGTGGACTATATTGGTGTTGTAGCCATTTACTTGTGCTATGTGGAGGATGTAGTTGTATTCATGTTCATATTCCTCTTTGCTGAGGGGAAGGTTGACAAGTCTGCAGGCAGGCTGTTGAAAATGGAGTGTTGATGAGATTTTGGATTGAAACTGTTACTCTGTATGTGTGAGTTTTCTAAAAATGCCAAATGAGAGGTGGTTTTGTTTCCTGAAGATCTTTAAATCCAAACATGAGTGGAACCTGTCTTTCTCTATTTTAAGTGTGAACTGTCTTGTAGGTTGAGGAATTTTAGAGCATCACCTGCAAGCTTTGTAGGTACTACAGCAAAAACATCATCTACATATCTGATCCAGGTCTTGAACAGCAATGCGGGCTTTGGTAATTCTTGTTTCCAAATGGCTCATGAAAAGTTCAGCAAGGAATGCTGAGAGTGGGTTTCCCATGGGCAGTCCAGAAGTTTGTTTATAAAATTTGCTGTTGAACTGAAAAAAGTTTTGTTGGATGCAAAGATTAGCGAGGTGAAGTAGTCCTCTATTTCTTCTTGTGGGATTCCAATGTCAGAAAGCCAAAGTTTTAGGAGTGATAATAATTTAGTAGTAGGAATTCTGGGTAAAAGGAATTTCATATTGAAAAACACCATAGAATCTTGTGTGTTGATGAAGATACTCAACCAATTCAAAAGAGTTGTTGATGCTCCTGCTATCAAATGTTTTAGAATTGAACCTGTTGACCAGCCATTTGGAAAGTTGTATGTAGTGGAGTCTATACTGTTAACTATATGTCTCATATCATTACGTGGTTTGTGTATCTTTGGAAGGGCTCAAAGAAGGGCATCTTTGGAGGAGTCGTGTTGTCTGCTTGATTTTGAATTTTTTAGTTTTTGATAGTATTTTGACATCTGTAATTGTGGCTGTAAAAGACTTGACATAGGATTTTAGGGGCTCAGTTTCGATCTCTACATAGTTATCATCCTCCTGGACAAATATGCCAAAGCAAACCATTTTTGGACCACAAACCACATCAACTCCAAAGTCAGACTCTTGAAATGTACCACCAATCCAACAGAACTAAAAGTCTAGGAAAACATGCAAATAATCAAACGTATGAAAATGCTCAGTCAGAAAAAAGCTGAAAATGAAAGCAAGCAGTGTTTTTGAAACATGTTTGATTAATTTCAAGTACGTGAAGTTTTAGTATATCCATCAGCTCAAGATTCAATTAAATTAATTGATACTTGAACAACTTTTGAAAGTAAATTTAAAAAAAATATTAATTGATATTTTTTTCATTTAATTTGTATGAGTTTATCTTCTGTCCTACAACTGTTTACACTTCATTTAATAGGTCACATAGCAGAGTGAATTCTGGAAATACAGTTTAACCTCACTTATATGTTATTAATTATATATTTTTCACAGATATATGCTAAATTTTTTATGCACCGAATCTTGCCCATTAATATTTAGCTCCATTATGCATTTTTCAGTTATATGTTTTCTCATTAATATGGCAAATTTTTGTGCCTGCGTGTATGAAATATATTAATTTACTTACTCATTTATACATTATCTTTATGCTATGTTAAGGTATATTATACATGGTTTCTGTATACTGTATTCTTTCTGCTGCAGCACAAAATAGCAGAGACATTGGGTGAAGCATCAATATTTTTGGAACATTATTGCTGCGCACATTTTAATGATATGGTTGGGCAAAGTAATTCTTCCCCAGGTTGCATTTGATGATACTGATGATCATGGTGATGAGGAAGCGGGCCTAAATAATGAAAGTTTTCCCAGTGTGCATTAGGCAATACAAAATTTCTATCATTGCAAGACCTAAATGATGACAGAATTTCTGTGATTAGTGCATATAAATGACTAGTGTGTGACTATAGAGAAATCAAAGCAGCAAAGAGACTTTTATTAAAGTTTTAAATATGAATAACATTATCGGTTATACATGAAAAGTACTGTAAATAGCATATTATTGGAAAAATAAATAAATTGAGTTTTATTTATGGACACCTTTTTAACTGCATGGTCCTTAGTGTCCCATTCTATATCGGGCATGAAAGACCGGTAATTTTGCTCAGAGGCCTCTTTATCAGGCTTGAGGTTCTTTTATGTGTCATAAATCTATGACATGGGACCACCAGCTTTATTTCCCTTCCGAAGGAAGCCATGTTAAGGATTCCATCACCCTCTGCTGGGTTTGAACCTGCAACCTCGGGAACTAGAGGCCAGCAGGGTAACCACTACACCACAGAGGACGACAGTATATTATAGGGCTGAGACCTCAATATATATTACTTTGAAATAAATCTGCTGTACTTTTTCAATACTTTTAAATTTTTTAAGTTTTGCATTATTGAAAGTTGTTGTGTTTAACTTTATGCTAGATAAGGAATGAAAGGAATCGAGACTTCATGTAATTGCCTCACATGTGTCCCCAAAGAATTGCTGAACTATAGTTCTTGATAGACGTTGGCTGCGTTGCATGCCAACATCTATCTTGTGTCTAAATGAAAACATTCGAGGCAGTGGAGGAAGGAGTAGAGATATTCACTGGCTTGGTGACTCACTCTCAGCCATTGCATTTACCTACTCTGGTAAAATCTGTGATTCCAGTAGAAACAGATCAAAACTGACATGAGATAATGCAGTGCATGAAAATATTTGTTCCTTCCTTCCATCTGTTGGTTTGTGTATATGCAAGTCAAACTTGAGTCACAAGCATAGCTTACTGGTATACCATACAAGTGATTTCCATAATATGGATATAACATTCTTTAAAAAAAAGGTTCAGCAGAAAAGATGGTTACATAAAAAGGGAAGCACAGAAATTAGTTATTATTATTATTATTATTATTATTATTATTATTATTATTATTATTATTAACCTTGAAAAACAATAGGAGATATATAACCTGTGGCATTATCTTCTTTAACTGATTACCCTTTTCTTTATAGGACTTGCACCCCCATGGACTTAGAAGCCAATGCCTTGGGTAAGTAGCCTGACGAGGGGCAAGCAAACTCTAGATCATAGCATATCCAGGATGGGCAATCAGCCCATTGCTTGGTTATGCCGGTGAAGAAGAAGGAAATGAAATGTAGTGATGAAAGGGACAATAAGAAAATTTATAGATCAAATTATCCAACCCAGAATTTTCCTAGTGACTGAGGAAAACTGCAAAAAATCTGATTGGTCAGACCCAGGGGTTTGAACCCAGGACTTCCTGAATGTGCCATAGACATTATCACCTAAGCCTTACCTCTTGGTCTGTGGCAATATCAAATTAGAAAAATTGCCCTCAATTGGAGAATGTCAAATATGAACAATTTCGGAATCAGCTTACAATACAAAACTGGCTACATGCATTTATACACAGAAAACTACTAATAAGAAAATAATTCGGTAAACAGGCTATCGCCTTTACAGCTTTTTTTATCAAGTATCAAGAAATAATGGTATGTCCCATCACTAGCATATGTTTATTATTTATGTGTATGTTTCATTTATTGCTTTCTTATACTAAATAATACATAATTAGTGTGAGTAATACCTGATCTAAAAAAGAACTAAAGAAAGGAAAGAAAGAAAAAAAAAACAGCTACAATTCCATAAGAAAATTCACTTTTATGTTTTGTCATTTATACATTGTTTTAGCCAAAACATATAACTGAGGTTGTACTGTAATTCATTTTTACACATGCTTCAGAACTTGTATTTTTATAACACTGGGAAAATAGTGGCTGCAGTGGAGTGTCATTCACATTACCAGTTTTACTAGTGGCAACAATGGAAGAAGGTGTGATGTAAATTACAGAACCAATGAACTGTGAACCCCCTTATGCTGTCTTTCCATTGGACAGGTAGGCATATGTTTCCCACTGTTAATGCAATGTAGGCCATGCTAGTGTCTGGCTCTCCTGTGTCAACTGTACAGTGGGTTCAGCTGTTTTGAGTGATTTATTTTGTCCTGTATTTAATCTTAAAGTGAATTATGGCTCAGTATATGTTTTATACTGCACAGTATGTGATTTAGTGTGTTAACTCAGTCTGCTCATCAAGTTCAAATATGATTTGTAGGCTCCCTAGTGGAAAAGCTCCAGGCCATGGTAGTGTTCAGCCTAACAAACCTAACAGACTACATAGGCTCTTACTGAAGGAATATTAGATAACATTAATGATTGGAGAATTCCCCCAACATTGCTTAGGCATCATTTACAATAAACAGGTATTTCTTGCACCTCTGTGCAAAGTGCTAGTAAATTGTTGAAGTTAAAACTACATAAAATAACTGTGGCACACATTCAGGTGATCCTGCTCATTAGTCTGAATAGTGTATACAATGGAGAAACGGACCCATATTTAATATTTATTTTGGATGGAGCCTGGTTCCACCTTCGGTTATGTATGTACAAAAATAATCATTATTGGAGCTCTGAGAAGCCTGATATCATTCATGAAGTACCCCTCAATGACGAAAAACTGTCTGTATGGAATGAGAAAGAATTGTAGGGCCAAATTTTTTTTAATCAAACGTTAGTGCCCCACATACATGATTACAATTTTGTCCCCCCCCTGCTTTGGAGAATTAGCTAATAGGGAGCAGGATTTTTTCTTTTTCAGCAAAACTCTGCCACAGCATATGTAGCCAATAGATGAGAATTAAAAGTGTGTTTACAACGGACAGAGTTATTACAGATTTGTGGGCCCCCAATACACCATCCTAATGCCCTGCAACTTTTATCTCTATAGTAAATTAAAAACAATGTACACAGGACAAATCCACACACACAGGAAGATTTTAAACAAAATATCCACCTAAAAAATAGCACTACTTGATGTGAACTACAGAGAGTGATGGATAATTGTATAGTTTCTTAAAGAGGTGCCAAACATGTGTGGACATAAATGGTGGCCAGTTTCAGCACCTCCTTTCATAAAGTTGGTAAGTAAAGCCTTTTAAAATATTTAAGGAGATTGCTGAATGGTTGAAGCAGCACCACTCTGTGGTAGCCGTGTATGGTAACGAACACTGCTGTAACACATAGATAAAACACTGCATGCTGGCTCACAGTTCATTGGGTTGCTCTGTATATATTTCCCTGTGATCTGAACTGATGAAACCAGGAAAGACTTAGTACTTTCCCCCCTTTGTTAAATGTTGTCACTGTACAACTTACAGATATCTGGGAAGAGCTCAGATGTACAAAGAAAAGTGATGTTACCTTTGGCATTACCGGATGCCAATACGAGGGCTGTCCCAGAAGTACTTGACATATATATAGCGGTTGTTGTTTCAAACCAATGACTATGGTAGAAAGTACCACCCTTATAAAGCTTAAGTTTGAAGTTTGACGATGCTACATTGTTTAGTAATTGTTTGGCAGCCATTAATAGTGAACTCTCTCAGCAAATTTGTAAACATGGATAAAACTGGCCATCGTTATGTAATACAATACTTTCATTTGAAAGGTCTTAGTCCAACTAATATTAAAGCTGAGGTAGATTCTACTCTGGGGGAGTCTGTTCCTTTGTTTACAACAGTAAAATATTGGGTGGCAGAGTATAAGCAAGGCGTATGGGCTGCCAAGATGAACATTGTAGTGATCAACCAAATGAGGTGACCACACCAGAAATTATGAAGAAAATCCCAAAATGGTATTGGATGACCATCGACTGAAAGTGCATGAGCTAGCAGACATTGTAGGCATTTCAAAAAGTGCTGTACATCGCACACTAACTGAAAATTTAGACATGAGAAAGCTGTTGCGCATTTACTCACAATGGAACAAAAGTAGTGTTGTGAGGATGTTTCAGTCGAGTGTTTGGCGATGTTTTGCTGCAATAAAGCCAGGTTTTTGTGTCAATTCATAACCATGGATAAAACATGGGGTCCATCACTTCACACCTGAGATGAAGGAACAGTCAAAGCAGTGAATTGAGAGGGGAGAATCGGCTCCAAAAAAGAAAAGACAGTTTCATCTGCAAGCAAGGTCATAGTGCCAGTTTTTTGGGATGCGCGTGGGATAATTTTTATTGATTATCTTCAAAAAGGAAAAGCAATCAATGGCAAGTATTATGCAAACTTATTTCAGCATCTGAATGATGAAATCAAGCAAAAACGGCTACATTTAACAAAAAAAAAGCTCTGTTTCATCACGACAATGCACCAGTTCACACATCCATTATTGCCATGGCCAAAATCAATGAGTTAAAGTTTGAATTGCTTCCTCATGCACCCTATTTGCCAGACTTAGCCCCCTCTGATTATTTTCTGTTTCAAAATTTGAAGAAATGGTTTGGTGGTAAAAGATTTGCAAACAATGAAGAGGTGGAGTTTGCAGTTGATGGCTATTTTGCATAACTCGACGGTTCTCACTATAAGCAGGGTATCGAAGTTATTGAACACAGCTGGGAAAAGTGTATCGAGCTGAAAGACTATGTAGAGAAATAAAGATGTTTTTTCCCAAAATTTTTGTGTTTTCTTTGTTAGGTCTGGTACTTCTGGGACAGCCCTTGTACATGCTATTGTCTGCTGCACATAGACATACTTAGTAGCAGCAGCATACAGAGTCTAGTATTACTGTTTACTGCTGCCAGTAACCAAGCATTTTTCTTGTTTAATGCACAGCATTTTAGCCTTATCTGCATCTGTGAATTATGGAGCGTATCAATTATTATACACTATGATGGACACAGGTCCTTCAGTCCATGTAAATAAATGAAATTCCAGGTGCTGAAATTACTTTTAAAGAGTCTTTATGTTCATATTAATTTACACAAAAGAAAGATGTTGTAATGGATATTAGATCACTTCTTGGTTTCATAGATTCCATAAGAAACGCATGTGATGGTTATAATGGGGTGATGTGTCATTTTCAAAACAGGCAGTTTTGCAACCATTTGCTGAATTTCTTAAAGAAGAGCAACAACAACAACAATCCTCTGTGTGTGTGTGGCCATGCATTTATTGTGGCTACAACCCTCTATGTCACTTTGTTAATTCTCTGTGGCCTACTCAATATGCTGTAGTAAGGAGTGTGACCTACATGCATACAGCTGATTTAGATTTTTGACAAACTGGTTCAGATTTTTTGGTATATTTTGGGGGGTTTGGAGCATGGAGAGAATTTATACCTGGGTCAGAAGGTGTATACAGTCTTGGTCAGGACTGTCATTTCAGTTTCTATTTGGGGGGGTTCAAGATTGCCTGAAGCAGTTGTCCGAATTTTCATGTGAATTTTAACAACACATTTAAGCTAAGAGAAAATAATCTTTTATTCTTTAAATGTGAAATATTTGTATTAAAAGTACAGTTCTTAATTTTTATTTTGGTAGAGCAATATTAATCCGCATTTCGGGGGGCCATTGACCCCCCCATGCCTTGAAATGATGCCCCTAATCTTGATTGCTGATTATTATTATCATGTTTCACATCAAACATTATATTGCATTAGGATAGCGAGAGTTTCAAATTTGTATACTTGTAGTTACTGGGAAATTTTAACAATGTCCCCAACACAACTTGCTAAATGTTGTATTGCAAAAACACTGGCAGCATTATGACAAAACAAAATCAGCCTTGTTTTGGCTGGGTCTGGCTTATTTAATCTCTGCCTTTTCTCCCACTTATCTACTTGATAAACTCTCACATGCCAGATTCATATATTATGACTAGCACATTTTCTGCTACAGAACTTCTCTGTGCTCAATTAGCTACCTCTATGCTTGTGACAACACATGTGACAAACCTATCTTCAATTTTGTCCTTTCTCCATTCTATAAAAATTTGTTTTTACCCAAGTGGCCATGGTCTCATTCTGAATTAGTTATGGCTCCTGCTACAGTAACTTTTGACTTGCACAATACAATGAATAGAATTCCTCAATTTTCCCTTTGCTAAAATACAATAGAAATGTCCTTGGCTACTAGTATCTGTCAGCTGCAAACCTCTAAATTCCTTTCTTTCCTCACAGTAGTACAAACAAAATATAACATTCTGCTGTTATAGTTAGTGCATATAAGAATTATATTCCACTATTGAATTACTTGTCAACCAGTAATTACAAGGTGGAGCAACATTTTTGTCTCAGTGTGTCTGTGTATAATTAAATAGGCAACAGGCCCATTCCTTCTCTTCATGCCACATCATTGCTACTGGATAATTGGAGCTGTGAATATTAAATCTGACAGAAGCAATGATATAGCACTGTTATAATAGGAAATATCAGTGCTCCTCTTCATCTGAATGACGTAATTACTGCATAATGCTGCATTGTCATTACTGATCTATACTTTTAAAACGTTTGTCATTTTATTAGTGCTTTGCAAGATTTAATATAAAGCCATCATATTTGCACATCATTATCATAGCATTTGTTTGTACAATACTACACTAAAGTTCAGAGATTTGCCTTTTTGGTTTTTATATATTTTAATACTTGACAATTTTTACATTATGACCAGTTAGAAATCAAGAAGGAGGTGTAAGAGTTCAAAGAAACAAAAGAATGTTTGGAAATTGCATGAGATTTATATGAACAAGATGCTCTACAATTCTTAAACGTTAACGTTAGAGCACATGCAGTTCTGTGCAGAAATTAGCATAAATGAAGAAAAATGTTTAATTCTCTTTTTCTTTCTCATGCAAATTCAGTCAGGTATAGACATGCTTAAATACAAACTGAAACATGCCATATGTATTGCATTCACTCTAAATATAGATAACATAAAGAATAAGAAAAATATGTGATATCTTACTTAAGAAACAGATATTAAGAATTAATAAATGCTTTAGTATGAAACAAGGAATTTGAAACTAATTTCACCAAAGAATAAAATTGAAATATAGAAACTAGTAGCATAAGTATGCTTACATTGCTCAAGTTGCAGTCTACATGCTCTGAAGGGGTCTCCAGTATAACCTGGACGACATGTGCAAGATGGCAAATGGTTTACCACCTGACAGTCTGCATTTGCACCACAGGTACCAGGACAAGGATCCTGGCATTTATTACGTATGCATGCCAAATTAGAAGGACAGTCAGAGTTCAACAAACATTCTGGACGGCAACCTTCATAGGGATTGCCCACATATTCCGGCAGGCACGTGCATGATCCTGCTCCATTCTGTTCACGGCATACAGCATTTGAGCCACAAGGGGAAGGCATGCATGGAGTTGGTCTCTGCTGAACGACAGGTTCCGCTGGAAGTGAGTAATGTGTAGTAAGAGACCAGTAATAGCAAGAAAATAGAGAAAATAGAGTAGTGACAACTGGGGTTAGTATATACATTCTAAAGGTTAACTATAAAGCAGTAGAAATGCATTAGTGGTTAATTGAAGCAGAGGAGAATGATGGAGTTCATTCAACTATATTTATAAATATAAACATAATAGCCTAATAGGTAATTTTTGCTTCCACAAATGGTGTATTCTTGTGGAACGCGTTTCTTATTGAAAGCACTGTATGATATTATTCCTCCCCATATTATCCCTCCTAATAAACCTCATAATCATTCTACATGATAGTTCTCAAATGATAATCAAAATGCAGTAAATTGTAAAGAAACACTAGACTACTAAAGACACTTTATCCTTTTGATCTAAGAGAGTAAGACTCATTAAGGGAAAATACAATCTCTCAGTCAAACAGCTTTCTCTTCAGTAATCTTTTGTGCTTTAATTTACTGCAGTTTTGACTGTATTCTCTAAGTGGTGCACAAAATGCACAAAATCCAATATGAAACTTTCTGATCACAGAAAGGTTCAATGCAGAATATCTTCAAGTGACTTTCTGTAATATTAAGTATAAAAAATGCTCTAAGAAGCCATGGGAACCATATTGCAACAGACAACAACGCTGAATAACGATCTTGCCAAGATGATGTAGTCTTCTTTCTCCCTTATCCTTCACTGTAATAGCTTCACTACTTGCATTTCATTTGAAATTAAAAAACCTAACCCTAATTTGTGTTTTATGTGATTATAGGACATTAGATTGCTAGAATTGAGCTTTAATTTGCTATTTTAAGTATCTTTCCAATGCATAATTATGTTTAAAAAAGTCATCCTTTAAGAAGCTTGCTAGTATTTTTGTTAACCAAACTGCCTATTCATAATCAAAGTTCATATTAATGTTTACAATTTTATTTTAAAGAAACAATCGTTCTTGCTGTTGGCTGGTATACAAATTTTTTAGTTTGCTATCTTTATGATATTTCTCTTAATCACTATTACTTCACAAACAATGAAAATCTGGATGCATAAAACAGATTTAATTCTTCTTTTGTATACAATGAAATTTATCTGCCTGCTAAATACCTCATAAATATTGATCATGAGGATATTCTGTTACTTTTAACCATTGAGTTATTGCTAAATTCAAAGAATGCAATTAAGAATGAAAAGCTTTTTTTTTTTTTTTTGAAAATCATATTTAAGTTTATTTTTAAAAACCCTTTGAGGAATTTTTTAAAGTGTTTGTCTTTTTCGCTTTGAATCTACATAGAAATTTAGTCATTGAAAAGCAACATTTACACTCTCTTTAGTACTTAGCTTAAGTATTTATACGGTTAAATTTATAGCTACAAACTTTAGAGCAGAGTTACAAAATCATTTCTATCTTTCCAAAATGAAATGCAAATGTGATGCTTATGCAGTACAGGAATAGGGAGATGCTGTCCATCGTTGAGGTGGGGGACTCAATTCACCTACCTTTGTTGATATGAGCCCCCTTCCATGCAGCTGCTGATAAAAGTTTCATACAAATGCATCGTGCATAGTAATTGCATGCACAATTGCATACAGACATAATAAGACATGAGAAGACATACATAAAGAATATAATTTGACATTACAAAATAGGAAAGGACAAGGGATGGAAGATGCAGCGTGCAACATGCTATGAAACATAATTGCTGTTTATAGAAAAATTATATTTTCAGTACTTTGCATACGAAATCATAGATTTTAATAATTCAAACATTTATTTTATTTTTATGAAACTTGTAAATACAACTATCCTGACTCCCAACTAGAGAACAAGGGCTCTGACAGTCTTTTTTTCTTTCTTTCTTCTTCTAGCCAAGTGGTTAAAACATTTGTTTCCTATTCAGTTCTTATGCTAGCTGAAACAACTTAGCTCTTGTGGTCACTCACTCAATTGCAAGGAAACAGGAGTTAAGAAAGGGAGAACAGATGTTTGAGAAAGCAGAAGAACAAGGAATTTGGAAAAGGAATTTTTAATAAAAATGTAAAAGAGTTTATTACAGAGCTAGGAATATATTTAACAAGGCTTGAAAGAAATATTTAGAACTGTGAGTTAATGTGGGGGATGTAATGAATGGGGAATGTGTTATAAACTGTATTCTTATATAGCAGTAGCCAGGAAATTACGAGGGAAAGTTCTGTTCTGACACAGAGATGGTGTTGGCAATATCAAATAGCAAGATAGTTCTCAACTATGGTCCTTTAGATGGTGAACTGTGCAATTTCATGCATTTGCTTTAACTTGTTTGGTTTCTATACTGCTGCAAGATAAAAAATTGAGCTTCTGAAAATGGATAAAATAGAATATTATGCAGTGATTGAGAACTTTATATTTAAAGATTCAACACCAGCCAAAATAACAGAGGCTGAGTTGAATTTCACTTTGGAAGATTCATCATCATTTTCTACAGAAGAAATGGGCTGAATTTAAATGCTCTGTGCTTCAATTTTTGATGATGAACATCTAGGATGCCCAGTTACTGCCACACCTGAAGAAAACATTACAAAACTCCACAATGCTAAGTTAAATGGCAGACAAATCAAGGTACACAAGCTTGCTGATTTTGCCAAGATCTCATTAGATTTTGTCTGGAGCATTTTGTGTGAGAATTTGCGCATGAGAAAGCTTGCAACATGATGGATGGCATATTTATTGACCACTGATCAGAAACACATATGAATCAACATCTTAAAAGAATGCTTGGCACAACTCAACAGATCTTTTGCAACATAATGTCACTGTTTATGAAACATGGATTCACCACCACATGTCAGAGAAGCAACAGTCCAAACAATGGTTGCAAGCACTCCAAAGAAGGCCAAGTTTATTCCTTCAGCAGGAAAGGTGATGGCTACTATTTTCTAGGATGCTCAGGGTATGGTGTTGGTAGACTACCTGGAAGATGCCAAAACCATCAACAGAGAAGTACTATGCAGCTTTGTTGTAGCAGTTGAAGGATGTTATGAAGACCAAATGCTTGCATTTGTTAAAGCAGTGAAGTTCTTTTCAAACAACATAATGCACTAGTGCACACTGCTTCAATTTTGATAACTGAACTGCATGAATTGTGCTGGATTTTGATGTGTGATATTGTCACATACACCATATTCACCAGATTTGGCTCTTCCCAAATCTAAGAAATGGCTTGCTAAACAGAGAGGTTTCCATTAGATTGGAGATTACGAGCCACACAAACTTTTTAATTTTTAGAGTTGGACAAATCATATACTGAAGATAAGAAGTTAGAGTATAGTTGGCCCAAGTGCATAGAATTGAAGGTAACCACATTAAAAAACAAAACAAAAGTTGGATTAAAAATCTTGCATTTTCTTTCTCAGGTTGAGAACTTTTTGAACAGTTGTAGTAGTGGTATAGGATCCAAGGGTAGTAAGCAGCTATTAAAGTTGGTAAATTTTATAAATTTTAAAATGTTTGCATTTGAAATTAACTGTCCTCTCTCACACTCTCTCTCACTCTCACTCTTTTGATGAGGCATAATGAAGTCTATTTTTGCTAATGCACTGCTTTTTCAATGTTCTTCAGTAGCTTGATATGCTGAAACAGTTCCAACATCCCTATATAGGCAAACTGCAGCCTATCATCTTCATACAAATCACAGCTGTCCACACTGGCACATGCTGTTTCATAGCTACGCCTTGTTAAGATTCATATTCAGATTTATTCACCTACTGTAATTATTTTGCAAGGTTTTTTCATGTGAAATAAAGTATACAAGCTACAATTTAACTACAATACGAAGAGAGGTACTATTATCTATATGCACAATTTTAGCACAAACTTTTAATGTTTTAATCATTATTTTCTTTTGCAGTTTCATATTCTTCTACTCTAAGGAAGGCATTCTTAATAAAATAAGGCTTAACTTCTTATATTTTTGTTGCTTCCTTGTATTTCTTTAACCCAATGAGGTAAACGATTGTATAAATCTTTTGCATTGCTTTCAATACATTTATTTTCTAATGAGCCCCTTAATCTGTTTCTAAAGCAGTTTTTTTTTTGTTTGAGTGTTCATGTTTATGAATTTTCATATTTTTGCTTTTCTTTATGAGTTTTACAACATATTTTGGACAAGTCCTCAGTAGTGACAGATTGGAAGTGGTGATCCAATTTAGTTGCTCTGCCTTTATGGGAGGAAAATTAATGATGATCTGGCTGTTACAGTAGCAAGGGACATGTTGAAGAGAACATAGCAATGCAGACTACCTATACTTGTAGATATTTATTAGTGTTTATTATTCTTTAAATACAAACGTTTAGTTGCTCATGCCCCTTCTTTAATGGAGAAAGGGTTTCATTTTCCTAATATCCTTACTTAAAGCTTTAATCATGCTGTATTAGCAGCTACAAGGACGGTAGCAAAGTACACAAGTCTGGCTTTTCCAGTTGAAAATTCTGAGCACTTATCATTCCCTTTTATTCAATCAGTCAAAATGCCATAATCATCCCCAATGATGATCCCCATAATGATACCAAAGTTCATCTTTTTTCTTCATTGACTGATAAAACCTCTCTGGCTAAAGAGTGCCTTATATTTGTATTTATTGTGCTAAGAGTTTTACAATTTGATTGTCTACTGCACTTTGACCCCGGCCACTCATTCAGTAGACAATCACTACAGTTTATTTACATTTTACAATTTCCCGTCAACGCATTCTGTAGACAATCACTGCAGATTATTTACATTTTACAATTTCTCGTCAATAAATTATCTTGTTTTTTCAGTTTTTTCATGTCCCATTTCCACTTGTTTTTCACTTTTCACTTATTGATTACTCAACCATCACACATTCATTATAGTTTTCCATTCAAAGTAAGATACGCTACCTCTTACTTTTCTCTATCAACTGTCCAAAGCTACTATTTTTTACTTTACACAAAAACTGTCCAATGCTTCTAGCATCCTTGCACATCATTTTGATCATAAGTGTATTTCTATCCCCCTTCAACCACTTCTTATTAAAAATTTCTTTTCTCCAATTTTCTGTTCCTTGGCACTTAAATACTATGTGTTCAATGTCTTCATTACCACTACATATCGGACATTGGTTTTGAGGAATACCCTGTCTTAACCCTCTTGGCATCCATGCTCCGGTTCTTACCCATGCAATAGATTCTCTCTCTTTTTTATTTACTATGTCTATATATATTTTCCCTACCCCATGTATTTTTCATTGGCCTATAACAAACTAATGAGCTCTTTTCGGCAATCTCACTGAACATGATTTGTATTTCTATATCTTCCAATCTTTTCCTCGCCTTTTTCCAAAAAATTTTCACGTTATTTTCTCTCCTTCTCCACATGTCTCCTAATCCATTTTTCTCCAAAATGTTCCGTAATTTACTTACCCATCCATCATCATTAAGCTATTCTCTTGGTATTCTATACATTGTCTTAACACATTACTTTTTCCTAGATTTAAAATTCTGAACCAAAATTTCAAAGCTCTTTCCATTATCTTCCCTTTAGTTGCCACCCTGCCCATCTTTAATTGTGCTACCTGTCTTACAATTGACTTCGGTAGACCTAGTATTTCTCTACAAAACATCCTGTGCACCTCATCTATACTTTCCCATCCTCTATCTAATCCTCATATTTCTATACCATACATCATTTTTGCCTCCACAACCATCTCATAAACTTTTTCCAGCCATTTAACATTTATATTAGGTACTCTATATTTGCAGCTTCTAATTGCTGCCATCGCCCCTTTACCTTTTGCCAATGCAAACTTCTTTTGTTTCTCCCATTTATTACCTCCATCTATTTTTACTCCTAAATAAATACAGTCACGCACCACCCTGTAATCTTTATTCTCTCCCTTCCACTTTTCATATTTGCTTAATTTTCCCCCCTTTTCGAATACCACAATCTGTGTTTTCTGTTGATTCACTAAAAACAATTTGCAGAAAGTTGTACAGTAGCAAAATAAGCATTTTGAGGATAGCAATAAGGGGTCACAGAAGCTATTTTATTGCACTAAATGTGTCAGTATTAAATCCATTAAGTTAATTGTCTCCAGTTGTGGAACCTATTTGTGGTGTGTCAGTTGTAAACAAAATGCACTCTTATACAGTACTAATTACTAATATCTGATGTTCAATGCTGCACTGTGTTATGAAGCCTACTCTATGTTACTGTAATATTGAATGCTTCCCTTGTTCAGTGCAGTACAGTGTGAACATGTAATAGTTTCTCATTGTGTATCAGTACTCATTAGATGAAAGTCGTCCTCTGTGGTGTAGCAGTTACCATGCTAGTCTATAGTTCGTGAGGTCGTGGGTTCAAACTTGGCGGAGGGTGATGGATTTTTTCAGGTGTAAACATCCTTAGCATGGCTTCCTTTGGAAAGGAAATAAAGCCAGTGGTCCCGTGTCATAGATTTACAGTATGTAAAAGAACCTCAAGCCTGATAAAGAGGTCTCTGAGCAAAATTACTGGTCTTTCACGCCCAATATGGAATGGGACACTAAGGATCACAGCAGTTAAAGAGCATCCATAAATAAAACTCAATAAATAAATAAATAAAACCATTAGATGAAACAGTACGTGCACACTTGTCATGCAAGTTACATTGTATTTTGACTGGCAAATGAAGATGTTTTATAAAGTCAGATTTGAATTACGTTTATGTAGCACTTCTGTTATTGTACTGCATCTGCAACCTCTTGTTCCTGTCCTCAAAATGCTTAGTTTGGTACTGCTTTTCTATTGTACAATTTTTTTCACATTTTTTTTCCACACCCTGTTACCGAAATTAACTAGAATGTAAAATTATAAAAATAAACTCATTAAGACACTATCAGAGCAATAATTTATTACATTTTGGCCTAAAAAGCCCTTCTGAATTTTATAAAAAAAAAAAAGGGAGGAGAAAGAGAATGTGGGAGTGTGTGCTGTGAGCAGCATAATTCAACAACAGAAATTTGGATAAACATCAAATTTTGTATTTAGATAAGCTCAGCATCTTCCATGTATGTTACAAAAATTTGCATGAAATTCCTGCCACTCCAAACTACCATATGGAAAAATTTTTTCTTATTTTTTATTTTCCTGAAAGTGGCTGCAATCATTTTGATTAAAATATCATATTTTTGACATATTATTTACATGATTATTGATATCTTAAATTTTCCATGAACAGCCTGTGAAGTCACCTTCATTCCAATTGAATTTTGCAATTTTGTATAGCTAGGAAACCATAAGATATAGACAAAAATTTACTTCAGAAAAGAATGTAGGTCTCATTAAAATATACAATTTGTGTCTAATAACTTTTGTAGCATTAGTCATTACATGGGGTAGGGAAAAAAACATAGTAAATAAAGAAGAGAGAGAATCTATTGCATGGGTAAGAACCGGAGCATGGATGCCAAGAGGGTTAAGACAGGGTATTCCTCAAAACCAATGTCCGATATGTGGTGGTAATGAAGACATTGAACACATAGTATTTAAGTGCCAAGGAACAGAAAATTGGAGAAAAGAATTTTTTAATAAGAAGTGATTGAAGGGGGATAGAAATACACTTATGATTGAAATGATATGCAAGGATGCTAGAAGCATTGGACAGTTTTTGTGTAAAGTAAAAAATAAATGGTTTTGGACAGTGGAAAGAGAAAAGTAAGAGATAGTGCATCTTACTTTGAATGGAAAAGTATAGCAAATGTATGATGGTTAAGTAATCAATAAATGAAAAGTGAAAAACAAGTGGAAATGGAACATGAAAAAAAAAAAAGAAAAAAAAAACTGAAAAATAAAGAGCAAGATAATTTATTGACAAGAAATTGTAAAATGTAAATAAACTGTAGTGATTGTCTATTGAATGAGTGACCAGGGTCAAAGTGCAGTAGACAATCAAATTTGTAAAACTCTTAGCACAATAAATACTAACTAACTAGCTTTGGCCATGGACAAGTCATTTATTTCTCCATGACTATGAATTCTAAATTTATTCTCTGTGCTTGTGATAAACATTTGAATGCTGTTTCCACATGCGATATGTAAGTTCCTACTTATTGCTTAATATGAAATCACTTCTATGCAAAAATATATCACGGATGATACAACTTACAAGAATCACTTTTTAATGGATGGAGAAAGTTGTGTGATTGTGCCACATTAGATTTTTCAAAATTATATTACAGAGAACTTTTTGTAATAATGTAGTCCGTAAAATACAAAAATTAGTAGACATTTATTTCTAGGCATGCTAGAGGCAGAATTTATTTGCTTCTTGTACCTATCAAAATATCTTTGCACTCCCTAATTTTGTCTCTTTCTTGTTATCAGTTTTCTTTGAAACTCTACCTTGATTAGGGTAATTTGGAAAATTTAAATTTGGGACACAGTTCCCACATTCAGAAATAGTTCAACATTTGTGCTATAAAAACTGGTCCAGCTGATCATATTTGTGCAATGTGTAAGGCAGCAGGGCTATTTAATATTAAGAATCATTTAAGAAATGAAAATATACATAAAAATTGAGCATTTGTAATTTCTTTGCTTGCTGATATGATTGTAATGGATAAATTAGTATTAAGGCCTAAAGATAAATTTTCTTTATGCCATATAATAGCTTTTAAGGTGCAGGAGGCAATGAAATTTTCATCTTGAGATATAAGAATATGCTGAAGTTTAGAATAACTGGTGTGACTATACATAATTAAAATAAATAGGTGGTGAATATAGTTTCTGCAGTTTCTAGATGTAACCTGAGGTGCGTGCGCACACATATACATATGGACATGTGTGATGTTACAGTGACAATGAAAGTTCATGGCACGGTATTCTAGCCCATTTCCAATGTATTTCAGGCAAGAGACAGGTACAGACACAGGTCACATGAATTTAATTTGAAATAGAAGCACAAATTGTCATTGAAATTTTAGTAATGAAGTGATAACATTTGCATAAACCAGGACAAAATGCCTTCGAAAGTCAGGACAATTCCAATTTTCTGGGACATTTGGTCACTCTAAGCTTGAACCATCATAGTTACTTTCTGCACCCATTTTCACAAAATTACATTTTGCTGCAGCCAACATTGGAGCCATGAAAGAAAGCCAGAAGTCATCATTCGAATCAACAATCTGCTAACCTTCGTTTTTGGCATAAAACTAGATGAAATAGTAGTTTGGAGAGTAATGATTGAGCATAATTAGTATGTTCAAATGAAAATAATCTCTTATATTTCATTCATTTCAGTTATTTTGAAAATTTCTTATTTAATCAGTGAACTAATTTTATTCCAAATAAAGATAAATCACACTATGAATAAACAACTGATGTTATGTAATGAAAAATCTTATATATTACATTCATATGACTTTCTCTATTCACTTTTATACAAACTATTTGTACAAAAGCTTATTCTTCTATCTATTCTTGTTAATACAGATAAACCTCATTCATAATTTACACATTTCATTGCAAGCACACGTATAAGAAAAATTCAGTAGGCTAGAGTGAATCAAACCTTTTCAAAGTCTGTCACTATGAGAAAAAAAAGAAAAAAGAATAACTACTTACAGTTGACAGAAGTATAAAGTTTTTAAAAATCCAAACTAATAACTAATATCTCGAAAATGGTTAACACCACAAAAAGTTTTATTTGATGTAAATTGTGTGCTTTAATGAGATCTGCATTTTTGATGTAATAAGATTTCTTCTATCTCTTATGGTTTACTAATTATACAAAGGTCATCCAAAATAAAGAGGACTTACAGGCTATTCCCAGAAAATTTGGGATATGCGTTTTATTTGTCATGAAAATAACTAAAACATATGGTATTTTATCAACCATTTCAGCCATTTTTGAGAAAATAAAACATTTTAAAAAATGTTCTATGTAAAGGGTAGTTTAGGGAGGGGGGATTTTCTTGAAAATGTTTGTGTCAATCCTGGAAGGTCCTGAATTTGAATACCAAGTTTTGTATTTAACTGAAAAAAAAATTGAGTTTTATTTATGGACGCTCTTTAACTACTATGGTTCTTAGCATCCCATTCCACATTGGGCGTGAAAGATCGGTAATTTTGTTCAGAGGCCTCTTTATCAGGCTTGAGGTTCTTTTACGTGCCGTAAATCTATGACACGGGACCACCAGCTTTACTTCCCTTCCGAAGGAAGCCATGCTAAGGATTTTTACGCCAGAAAATAATCCATCGCCCTCCGCTGGGTTTGAACCCGCGACCTTGGGAACTAGAGGCTAAGCATGGTACCACTAGTCTACGGAGGACGGCAAGAAAGAACAGGTCAACCTTCCTTTCATATCAGTGAAACGCTTAATCTTATTAAAACATCAGTACAAACAAGAATATCAAACATCACTGGAAAAAAGAATTGGAACATCTTCCTCATTAATCCCAATGCAATTCCTGAGAGACCAAGAAAAACAGCCATTGTAGCCTTCAAGCTTCTCACAAGTCCCTATTGTTTAGCAAGTTACCTATTCCCTAAATTACAAATTCTGACTTCAGCAAAAGTGGCGCAGAAATGAACAAAGATCATCTACTATTCTGCAGTGCATTACCTGAAGAGAATACTGTATCACAAAAATATTGGAGAGCATGAATACTTATGGCTTCATTGCCAAATGCATGGCATTAAACAGCAAATAATGTACACATAGATCAAAGAAAAGAATTGTGGGATATTAAAACCATAATGTGTCAAAACGTATATGATGTTTGAAAAGATACAGGAATGGCATCATACTTGAAATTGTTGATAGCATTCAGCTAAATATTGATTAAAGCTTGCGATTATGCATACTTTTAGAATTTCCAAAAGTTTATGTATAGACTATATAGGAACGGATCTTGCCATCTGGTGCAGAAAGTCCTAATCTCACAAAATATGATGCCATGACATCTATGTGTATGTCAGTACATCACTAACTGAACCAGGAATTAAAAGGTCATTGTTGCTGAAGATGTTCAAATTTTAGTTTAAGAGAAAATTAATATAGCATTGAGTATGAACGTCTTTATAGCTTATAGTATTCATATTTTAGAATTTTTATAACTTGATTATTTGTAATTAAGATTCTTAAAACTTGTGTTAAAATTGTATATAGTTATGTTTTGTAGATCTTTATGATAAGTCGCTGAATTCAAGTACTGCTTAGTTGTCTCATTTTATTACAGAATTGACTTATTTGATACCATACAGACTTTACCAAACCTCCTTCCTGCTGTCAACATTCCAATTAAATAGACATATTGGTCCGAAGTGATTTAAGCAAAATTGATATTTTTCATTTGTTTTTTTGTTTTTTTTTACTTTTTCTACATAATAGGTAGAGAAGGTATTGCATTCCACCCAAAAATTCAATATTGAGATTTCACTGGAAATATATGTTTTGAGGCCCCCTGAATAAAAAGCAAAGCATTTTTAGTAAAAGGTCTGTGTGTATGTATGTGTGAATAGCATAACTCAAAAACGAAAAGTCGGATAAATATCTCACTTGGTATTTAGATTCAGTATCTTCAAAGATGCGACACAAAGATTTTCAAGAAAATCCCCCCAAACCAACTACCCTTTACATGGAACACTTTTCGAAAATTTTGACTCTTTAAAAATGGCTCTAACGATTTTGATTAAAATATCATTTATTAAAGATATTTACATGAAAAATAAAATGTTTATCTTGAATTTTCTGGGAATAGCCTGTGAAGTCCTCTTCATTTGGAAGGAATTTTGTATAATCTTGTATAACTGGTAAATGTTAAATGATATACGAAAAAGTACCATACAAAAAATGTAGAACTCTTTAAAACACACAATTTACTTAAGATAAGTTTTTCTGAGATATCCATTATTAACGGTTTGAATTGCTCAATACTTGTCATTCTTTTGAAGTCTCATTGATTTTCAGTTATTTTTCTTGTTCTCATGGAAACAGTGTGGAATTTTAAGGCCGGCATATAGCATCTTAAACATTTGACTATGTTGTTCTCTATGCATCTATAACAAAATGTGTAATGTAGCTACTTTGCAAATGTTTATTTGGATTAAAATATAGTAGATAGAAAAATAAACTTTAGTAAGAATAGTTTGTATACCCACTAAGAAAGAGGGTAGAGAAAGTCATGTGAATGAATCACATCAGAAACTTTTTTGTTATGTGTTATCTGAATAACTATTAACACACCTGAAAGTGATGCTTTCTACTCCTTTTTGTTTTAATGAGCATAAAATTCTGCAGTTATGAAAAAAAACTTGTATACTTTTCTGTAAAGTTTGCAATGTTTATTCAAGCCATTGTTGCATTTCCTTGTGGACTCTTTCCTTCTAATTTCATTCTGTTTGTGCTCAAACAAACTTATTTACTATTGCTTCTGTGGAATACATGACCTCTTTTATCTGAACTCGATTCCTTTCAAGGAAAGTAAAGAGCAATGTTCAAATGGATATGCTGGAACTGCATCAGAAGATACCTTTATAAAAGCAAAGTACTGAAAATATGAGAGAAGAAAAACATATTTCATGCAGCAAGCAAAAAAACATGCAAAATATTTCCTACCTGGTACAGAGACACAACTGCTGAATGGATCCCCAGTAAATCCTGGATTGCAGGTGCACACTGGTGTATGATTCACAACACTACAACGCGCGTTAGCTCCACACGAACCCGGACACGGATCACTACACTTTTGATTAATACAGGCTAAATTACTTCGGCACTCCGGATTTATAGTACACTCTGGACGGCAGTTCGGAGGAACACCGATATAATTTGACAAACACGAACACGCAGGACTGTCACCACGCACAAGGCATTCTGCATTCGGTCCACACGGTGAAGGCTGACATGGATTTGTAGGTGCTGTTGGAGTTGGAGACACTGAAATTCAAAGAACAGAAACATTTTCAAAGTTTGCAAAAAACTTTAGTGTGCAATGAATGCAGTGATGAAGTATATTTGAGAGCATTGGTAAAATTGAAAATAAGAAACATGTTCAATGTTTTGTGATTTTCAGTTATTATAGATTGATGCACTGACATCTTCTCAGTATTATTTCTCCACAGGAAAGAACAAGCAAAGTGGAAGGAAGGGCTAAGTGGAAAAGCGTTTTTACCCTTAGGACAATAGGCAATAGCACTTGCAGTATAAAATTGAAAGCTTGTGTTAACATATATTTCTGTACTTAGATGCAGAATGCTTCTATCACTGCGTGTGGTGAAATCTGTAACTGCAACAAAACCAGTCTGAAGAAATTGATTGTTCAAGGTGAGCAATGTTTAAGTCTAGAACAGGCTTGTCATTTTGTAACACTTGGTGGCATTCTACTCCTTTCTCACACCAATTTTGTGTGGGTGGTCAGAATTTATGGCAACCCAGGGCTAATAAAATGGAATAAAATGGAATAGATAGTTTGGATAGTAGGCAAACCATAGAACAAAACAGTGGGAGGTTTAAACCTCATGTTGCCTCTAGTGACAACCAAGGTCTAAATTATTTTTAAGTGCATATTCAACAGTTGTAAAGGGTTAGGCTGCACTTTGGGGGGGGGGGTTAAAGCTTTGCTTCTTAGTTTACACCCACTCTACCCTACAATTGATATGGAGAGTAAAATTGAATTGGAAAGACTACACAAACAAAAAATGCCAATTGGACACAGACATAATATAAACAGATAGACAGATAGATTGCGTTCTGTGGGTTCATATACAGAAATACATGGAATAAGTCAGCCATATGTTACATCCTACATACATACAAACATGATTATTATACTAACAAGCATAACTGTTTACATAATACTAAGATTCATTACAACTGTGCAATATATACATGTTTTTGTTAAATATTCACTTAATTACAGACATGGCTCAACTAATTTTAAGTTTTTTCTATATCAGAAGTGCAGTGTATTAGAAAATATTGTCAGAGAGAATGCAATGATGCACATGAGTTTTGGGCTGATGTTGATGCTCCAGACTATGCATGTGATAGTTGCAGTATTTGACGGTGATGTTTTTTTTGGGTGCGGTTTATTCAATCACACCTTATTTCGAAATCCTATCTACTTTGCCAATCTGTCTTCTACATTATGAAGTAAGGCTTTAGGGGAACCAAATGTTCACCATAATAAGTAAATGTTTGTTTCTCACTTCCAGGGTTTCTAATCAAGTTTCTTTCATTAATAGGAAAATATTATATTCAGCCATAAACAATTCTTAAGGCATTAACATTTTAAAACAGTGAGGTACAAAATTTAGCAACAATGGTTGTATTAAGTGCAAATCTTAATAATGGCACAACATTCTTTATTCTTGTTTTACTTTCTCTACCACTTACAATAATAGGTTTAACATTGTATTCCTCCCAAAGAATTCTGTATCAGTATTTCACTGTAAATACATGTTTTGAGGTCCACTACACCCAAAAAGAAATTTGAGAAAAAGGTCCACGTTGCACATGCGCATGTGCATGTGCATATGCGTGTGTGTGTGTGTGTGTATACTTGAGTCATATTTTTTGAGCACGTCAGCTGAAGATTTTCAGGAAAATTTCCCAAACCCAAACCATATTCTCAAAATAGCTCTAATGATTTTGATTAAAGTACCATATGATTAAGATATTTGTATGACTAGTAAACTGTGTATCTTGAACTTTTTATAAACGATGTATAAAGTCATCTTAATTCTGAAAAATGTTGTGTAATTCTGTAAAACAGGTAAACGTTTCTCTCTTGTTTTTTAGTTTACAAAAAATGAACTAATTGAAATATATAATTTTTTATAAACAAGTTTTTCTGTAGCATTAGTGATTTTTAAGTATCTGTTATTACATATTTAAGTTTTCTCTGGGCTGAACTGTCATGCAGCATCTATAAAGCATCTACAACATTCCTCTTTTTTCCCATATAGGTTTTAGTATTTAGTAACAAAACAATCTAATGTGTTATATTCAAATGACTTTCTCTATCAGTTCATCCATAAACTATTCATACAACAGCTTATTTGTCTATCTTCTTCATACTAATTGAGATAAACGTTTGAGGAAATGGTTTCATAACAATTTATTGTAGATACAAGGAGGACATAAGAGGTTCAAGCCTTAGTCAGTTCTTTAAAAAGGGATCACCATGTGCTGGCTTTGAAATTCCATTCTTTGCATAACCACAAGAAACAAAGAAATGCTGACTAAGCACTTAAAAAAAGTATAATGTATTTGCAAATTCAAATTGATAATAACGAATATCCCAAAAATGATTAATGCCATATAAGATTTTATTTGACAGAAATTATGTGTTTTAATGAGTTCTATAGTTCATTTTATAGTAATCTTTTGTCTCTGTTATGGATTACAAGATATACAAGCATTTTCAAATTTAATTCAGAATGGCAAGGCTTTTACAAGCTATTTGCAGAAAATTCAAGACACATAGTTTCATTTGTCACGCAAATGTCTTACATGCCTGGTATGTTAATCTAGATTGTAAAAACCATTTTGGGAAAAGAAAGTAATGAAACATTTTCCATGTGAAGGGTAGTTTTAGGGTGGGGGAGTTTCTTGAAATTCTTTGTATTGCAGTCTTGGAGGATACTGAACTGAAATACAAAGTATGCACGCATGCATGCACACACTATAAGTCTTGTGAAACTATTTAAAATTAACCCGTAGCTGAACTACTGATTGCTTAATTTAAGCAAATCTGAATAAATCTGAGTCTATTTTAACTTGAATGAAATAAAGTTGTTGCTGTGAAAGAGCCACCCTTCAACTAGCAGATTACCTGAATGGTTTAAATCACTGCTCGCTGATGCTCTCATGATTAGAGAAATCAATGTTTTTTATTTTGACAGTGCATGTTTTTTTTTAATAAGTTTATGTTCTACATTTGGTGCACATATGTAGAATATCATTATTTATGATATTAACTGTAATGTATAATTTTTTTTCTCCATTCTCTGTGTTTCAAAATATTATTCTTGCAACTTTGAGGAAACTGATAGCACTTTTTTTTTTTTTTTTAAAGAAAATATCATTTATTGTGCTAAGAGTTTTACAATTTGATAAAAGAATGGAAAGAATGGAGAAGAGGGAAAGAAGAACTGATCTGGTGTTTCTAGGAGTAAATGAGAGAAGAGGGATATGGCCAGCTGAAGAAATAGCGCAGATAATGAAGGAGAAGCTTGAATTAGGGATGTACAGATGGGAAATTGTTGAGGCTTTTAGAGTTGGGAGACAAGTTGGAAAGAGGGCAATAATAGTGAAGCTAGCAACAATACAGTTAGTGCATGAAGTGCTTAGGAGAGCCAAAAAATTGAAAGGTACAAATATCTTTATTATTGATAGACTTAGGAGCATGAAATTACAAGTTTCTTTGTTATTTCAGTGACAAGCATTTGTAGATTAAGAGCACTCTTGTGTCTCTTTGTTGTTTTAGTAACTGCAGTTCTGATTTAAACTCTGAATATATTAACAAATGTGTTTTAATGAAGTCTTTGGCTATTTTCCTAGTAATAATTGAAACAATATAATGCTTTAATCCCTAATAACTATTCATTATAGTGTTGCTAAAATATTTATTGAATATTAAAAAAATTGAATGAAATAAATGATTGGTGTACTTCACTGCCAATGTAATAAAAATAATACTAGATCTTGCTAATACTAACGTGTTAGTTACAATTCATTGGCAGTACAGGAGAAACCATTTATCTTCCAATATAGGTAAACTGCAGTGCACATAGTTTATCTGGCAACCATAGTTTGAGCCCTAACTCTAAACTTAATATTCTGTTTTTCTACATTAGTTATTTATCCACAGTTTTTGAGCTATATATCTCATGAACATTCTCTCACCTGGTACGGCGTAACATCTTGTAAATGGATCTCCTGTGTTACCAGCTGGGCAACTGCAGATTGGATTATGATTCACCACTTGGCAGCGAGCATTAAGACCACATGTTCCTGGACAGGGATCTCGACATTTGCTGGATAGACATGCTTGAGTCAGAGGACACTCTGCACTGACAACACACTCTGGCCGGCATGAAGGTGGGCTGCCTACTAGACCAGGTTGACAAGAGCAAACAGCATGGTTGTTAACCACATGACACACACTGTTTGGTCCACAAGGAGATGGTTCACAAGGTCGTGAGGGAACTGCACAGAGAAACAAAATTATATATGAGAGAGTAGTGAGGTTTACTTCTTATTGTTATATTTATGATGACCTTTGTAAATTATGAACCTTTCTTACTATCTACACTATTTTCCTATCAGCACATTCTAAAGAAAGAGGTTGTATCTTCATATATACGCTTTTAGTTCTTTCTTCAGCTCTTTAAAAATCCCTATTTAATGCTAAATACTGATATTCAGTCATTAATGACCAAAGAAAATCTTACACAGCATTTAGTTTCTTATCATTCAACATGTACTTTTCTATCCTTTGTATCTCTCCTCTTTCAGTGAGCTTAAGTTGTTTGGAAAATTATTAGTTGGGAGAAACAGTCTATTTCTGCTGTTTTGTCTTTTATGTGTGTGCCGATTATTTTTGCAGCACAAGAGATAGTTTACATTCACCACCTTTGTGGATAATTTATATTTATGCCGTGGGCGCTACTGCGCGGTTTAGTTAGTGCCGGTGATAGGCGCTAGAGTGGTTTACTGCCTATAGAGGAGTAGGGGGAGAATGAGAGAGTCTTGAAGGCTGTAGCTGGGGAGAGTTGAGTGCAGGTTCCTCTCTCATGACCATCGGGTCGTTGGGTGATATAGCTTGCGTAACTTGGTAAGTCTCCTGCTTGTTGTACTTTGGTTTGGGCTATGTTGCACATAATGGTATTGGCTGAATCTGACCGCTTAAAATTGCCATGCTTGCTCAAGTGATTTGAATAATTCGTGATAGATTTGTAAATTACGAGAGATCCAGATGATAGTCATATATAATTTTAATTTCGTAACGTTAGAAGGTGAAATTGGGCGCTCATAATTATAGCTAAATTTTGTGGAAACCATTTGTCTAAGACTTGTGTAAATCAATTGTAGCTATGCTGAATACGTATCCAGGCAACTCTTCTCAAATTCTTAACCTGATGTAACGTGTTCTGCAAAGTCCATATCCCAAGCATTGTACCCCAATGCAGAACCATTTCCATCAAACCTTAACCTGTACAACTATGCCGCATCTGTCACAGTTGCTAACAGTTCTCCCCTTTCATTCATCCCATTTTGATTTTAATTTAGTTGTTTAACTCTTCTAACTGTGAATATAATGCATAGTAGAGTCACAGATGTTTGTTCTAGAATATTATGTCAAGTTTTAACTTTTACCTTCAATTACATTTTTCCTTTCATAACTAGAAACCAAAAGAAATTTATCACCTTTCTCTGGATTCTCACTACTGTAAAGAAGCTAAATCCTTATTCTACTTCACATACAAAGTATGTTTTAATTATTGTTTATATTCTTATAATCCTAAAAACTTTAAATTGCTTACCAGTAGGGGTTCGCATTGGTCTGCATGAGATGAATGGATCTCCTGTAGTACCCTCGGGGCAGCTACATGTAGGAATGTGATTTATGACATCACAACGTGCTCCCTGCCCACATGTTCCTGGACAAGGATCTATGCAACGCTGATTGCTGCAGGCTCTATTCCGTGGACAGTCTGAATTCATTGTGCATTCAGGCCGACAGTTGGTGTATGGATCACCAAAGTAATTTGGAAGACAAGTACAGACACCATCTTGACACTGTGCATTTGATCCACAAGGTGATGGATTGCATGGATCAGTCCGCACAGGTTCTTTAGCTGCAATGAAAATAGTAGTTTCAACTTAGCCCATAAGTTCTGTAATGTTTCTAAGACTACAGCTTTTAGTATTGTGAAATGTTTCTGCTTACACTCTTGTTTTGTATGTGTATCATAAAAACTTCTAGGTTTGATACCTATAATAACATGGCCTAGGAAACCATATAACCTGCATGCATCTCCTTTTGTTTCTACTTGTAGAACTTGATCCCCAACTTAAAAATGAATATCATTGTTTTAGCTGATTATATTCCCATTTTCACAGAATGTGAAATATATACGAGGGCTGATCAACATAGACTGAGACTGTTTTTTCCACTTCCGTGATAATTCCATATCTGTAACATAAATATTTGAAAAGACGTGTTTTTATGTATAATGTTGGTAGGCGGCAGCACTCTCGTATTGGTAGGTTGGTAGTAATGCTCTATTTTGTAGACCCTACGTGCATTTTGCATACCAGACAATGGAGGTGATGCGAGAGGAGCAGTACAGCGCAATCAAATTCTGTTTTCATTTAAACCATACAGCCACCGAAACTTATGAAAAGCTGAAGCAAGCGTACAGTGAAGATGCAGTACCTTGTACAATAGTGTTTAGGTGGTTCAAGGACTTCAAAGAAGGCCGACTTGTCAGTGTTAAGCAAGGTGGGCCTGGTGTTTCGGCTTCTGCTGTGACTGAAGTCAACATCAACACAGCTGCTGTGATTGTCCAAGAGGGTCGGCATATAACATTACGTAACCTCAGTGAAGTGTTGAGAATTTCATATGGCAGTGTGTTTACAATTATGCACGACTATCTCCATATGACCCGAGTTTGTGCTTGTTGGGTGCCACGTCTGTTGACTCCCGAACAAAAGGCTGTGCGAATGGAGACAAGCCGTGAGGTGCTGCATCTCTTTGCTGATGGAGGGGATGCATTTTTTAAATCAATTATCACTGGTGATGAGTCATGGCTGCATCATTATGATCTTGAAGGAAAACAAGCCAGCACAGTGTGGAAATCGCCAGGTTCTCCAACACCAAAAAAGGCAAACGTTGTTCCATCTGCAGGGAAAGTGATGATGATCACATTTTTTGACTACAATGGAATGATTTACCAGCATGCAGTTCCCCTTCACACTACTGTTACAGCAGCATACTACAGCATTGGCTACACTGAGAGAGCACATTGCAAAGAAATGACCAGAGCTTTCTCGGACTGGGTGGCGACTTCATCATGACAATGCACGGCTTCACGTCGCAAATCAAGTCATGCTGTTTCTGGCTCGATTCAACATTACCTGTGTACCACATCCACCTTATAGCCCCGATCTTGCACCCTGTGACTTTTTTTTTATTCCCATCACTAAAGGCAAAGCTTAGGGGTATTCGATTTGAGAACTCTGAAGCAGTGCTCAAGAAAAGTGAGGCGATTCTCAAGGACCTGGCAAAGAATGGTCTGCAGCATGTGTTCAAGGACTGGCAGAGACGCTATAAAAAGTGCATTGAAGTAGGAGGGGACTACTTTGAAAAAGATCACGTAAACATTGAATTGGAGTAATAAACATCTGTGAAAAATCAGTCTCAGTCTTTGTTGATCAGCTGTCATACATACACCAGAAAATAGCTGACTTCAGGAGAAGAAAAACCATCTATAAATCTACATTCTCAAGATTTATCTCATATCAAAGGTATTTAAAATGCTTTCGAACCAGAGAAGACATTTTAGTGTTGAAAAGATATATGGTAAAGGTAATTTATTTTTTGATAAAAAAAAACAACTGGTGCCCTGTCTCTCCCAATGAGACTATTAAGTAGGCAGTTCAGTCCAGTCATTAGCTTAATTATTGCTTCCATATAGCTTAAATGGGTGATTTGATGCTCAATTTTGGAACTTAGTGGTTTAAAACTGATAGCCAAGTTTTGGCACAACATTTTGCTTCTGTAATCACAATTTCAAGGTAGATTTTTAGATGAAGAATTGGATACTACCCTTTTTAATAAGGACATGTATTTACTGCTTAATAAGTAGTAGCAGCAGAAATACCTTTATTGTCAAAAGTTTCATACTACGATTGCAAATACAACAATTGCAGTACTATACTTAGAAATAAACAATCGCTGAATCTTAGCTAGAAATGGTCCCAGTTTCAGACACCCAGCTTCTGACATTACATCCAAGCAAGCCTTCATTCCCCTATTGGAATCCAGAAACTGTGTGGTAAATATTCCTTTCTTAATAATTCTGTTTCTCTGTACTCTGCCAAAACATGACTCCATGGTTCCCTTCACCACAGAGTGGACATATTCTCACCCCAGTGTCATCAATTAAGTAATCTTTTCAATCTTGGCAAACTGCTTCTTTATTTTAAGGTACATTCATCTAAATAAGACTCCCTCCCCCAGCCCGTTGCTATTTGACACTATAAGTTGAATGACATTTTAGCTGCACACTGTGACTCCAAATTTTGTGTATCAACATCAAGCAGCTGTCTCGGAAAAGTCTTCTATCCACTACAACCTATGTCCCTTCCACATAACCTATTCCAATTCCTTCTAAGCCCTTGTGCAATTTTGTTGCCTAAATGTATCTCATCTTTCCCTGAAACACACCACATGCAGAAATGACTGATCCCCCTGCACTATGCATAACCAGTATTTAACTGTCTTTATTTTTAAATGTATGTTTTCACTATATAAACCAAATTCTTTAAGATCCCCATAATTTGCAGTATCCCTCCCCACCTGTAGAATTTGCTTCAGAAAGTGCAATTGGATTTTCAGTACTTTCCCACCCCCAAATTTTTGTCCCATATGATGAACATCTGCTCTGTATACCATCTCCATTAGCCTCATTGGTATGTCAGGAACTTTCATATGAGACTTTAATGACTATATTTTATACTATGGATTTATGTTTTGTGATGTCTGTGTGCTTCCCCCATCTTCCGTTCATAATGTGATGACCAGATATGCAAATGCTTTAAATCTGTCTATTGTCTGTCCTGCATATGTCCAAATCTCTTTGTTGTATACCACTCCATTCTTGAATATTAATGTTTTGGTATTCACTTCATTCATTGTCATGCCCTATTCCTTACAATTTGATTCTAAGTAACTTAGTTTTCTTCGCAGTCTGCAATTCATGTGAACATTTAAATTAGGTCATCCACATACAGCAAAGCAGTATGGGAATGTCTTCTATACTAGGTGCATCAGCTTCAACTGATTCAACATTTCTAGTATATCATCCACAAACAAATTGAAAAGTATTGGTAAGAGAATTTAACCCTGTCTTATTCCCCTCTGAGTTATTACATTGTTAGTATCATTCTGTTGTCATATTTTATGCAGAACTCAACTTTCTTGTATATTCCCTGCAGTGCAGATTTTTCCTTGTCAAACCCTTCAACCACAATTTCACCCAGAGTGCTTGTCTTTCAATGCAGCTGAACACTTTATGAAAATCTATAAAACCACGGTTTTGTTTTCCCTTCTTTCTCTGTGTTTGCTTCACTCTAATACTATTTAATATAAATACATTGCCTACCATATCACATTTTTCCTGAACCCCGCTTGAAATACCAATAGCTTTTTGTTTTCATTAGTCCATAGTCTCAATCTCATATTTAATCCTACAGTAAATTTTACTCATTACAAGAAGAAATTTAGCCCCCTATAGTTATCCAGAATTTTTGTGCTTCCTATTTTATATATTGGACATACAATTGCAGTCATCCTTCCTGTGGAAATATCCACCCATATAAAAAGTTCAATGCTTTTAGCATCGAATATTTAAAGATTTAAATTTTCATTCCCTCCTTAAGCAGTTCAGCTGGTATTCCATTTAGTCCTAGTGCTTATTTATTTTGTTAAGCTTTTTGTTGCTTGAATTACTTCTTGCATGCTTATATCCTTATCTAAGAATTTGATTTTTGGTGATCCTAGCAGTTAGATTTAAGTCAGTGTTGTCCCCTTGCAATTTCTTCCCCACCACTGATGAATATTTCCTGAAAATGACTCTTCCTCTGCCCTAGTGTTATAAAATTATGCAAAAGAACTCTTCCTAGCCCTTTTCAGAACCCTCCAAAACTGACTAACTTCCTGGTCATGGAATACTGCCTCCAAAAATTCCTCTACTACTTTCTGCTTCCAGTCTTCCTTCTTACTGGCTAATAGCTCCTTGTATGTTTTTCTTAAGAAAACAAAATTTTACCATCTTTCTTCCCCCCCTCTCCCCTTCCTTCCCTAAAGCCTTTGAGATCTTGGTCCATTACACCTTTTCTTTCCCTGCATTCTATGTTGTACCAAATGCTGTAGGTAGACAATGTGCTTCTCTCAGTTTTTATTTTCACATTACTTTCAGCCTCCCATATTAAAGAGATATTTGGTGCACAATGGCACCTCCAGTGTTACCTAGAATCTCTCTCACTTTTCTTGATGTGCCTCCCCTTCCCTTCATTAGTGTCCTATTATTAGCTGGCCCATGTCTTCAGTGTTACCAACCTGGAACATTCCCTCTTTTTTTATTGCGATGCATAAACTAATTTGCATTTGTATTTGTAAATTATAAACTTTAATCCAATCCATAGATCTTGATCATACTTGCCATTAAGAATTTCTAAGCCTAGTGCATCTCAAAACTTAAGTAGCTCACTTTCTTTGGCATTTATTATTTTATCTTCAATCATTCTACAATCTATCCTATTGTTATCAGTTTCTTCCTTCTCCTTTCCCCAATGACTGAAAGAGATGTTTTTGCTCCCTACCTGGTTACTGAAATCTACTAATATAATAATCATGGCATTGGAGTGCATTTCTTGTAGAATCATCCCTTTTTCTGTTAAATCCTCAAGAAATATTGGATTGCAATATTTGGAGCAGTTGCTTCAAAGCCCAATATATAGTTGGTGGTAAATAAATTTCAACCTCATTTGTTTTTGTGCTGTATTGAAAAACTGGCTTAGTGACATGTGGTGTGGTTTTCTAGGCCATGTTACATATACTTGAAAGTTACTGCATGACATTTTTATATAGTCCTGCTGTACAAACCATAAATAAGGCACAGATTAAACCAAGCATGCTATAAGCACAAAAAAGATATTGTGTCAACTTACGCAGTTCAATAGGTGAGCACTGAGTGAAAGGATCTCCTGTGTTTCCAGCCATGCATGTGCATATGGGAACATGGTTCTGCACACGACACTCTGCATTGGTTCCACATGATCCTGGACAAGGATCTCTACACTTATTTGTGATGCATGCCATAGTAGGGCTACAATCTGTGTTGACTACACATTCAGGTCTACAGTTGGGAGGTGCACCGATGTAATTAGGGCGACAAGAACAAGCTGGTTGATCTCCAACAGGACGGCATTCTGAATTAGGTCCACATGGTGAAGGCTGACATGGATCAACTGGAATATTGATTGGAGGTGGTGGTGGAGGTGGTGGTGGCTGGTAACATCTGCTAAATGGATCACCAGTCATGCCAGGAGGACAGCTGCAGATGGGATTATGGTTTATGACCTCACATCGTGCACCAAGACCACAAGATCCCGGACAGGGATCTGCACATTTAAATTTGTAGCATGCACGATTTCCAGGGCAGTCATTGTTTATAACACATTCAGGGCGACAGTTTGGTGGTGCACCAATGTACTGGTCTTCACATGAGCATACAGCCTGCCCATTCACATTGCGACATCTGCTGTTTGGACCACATGGTGATGGTTGGCAGGGATCTGCAACTGTTGCTTCTGTAACAGCTGTGGACACAGTACAATTTTAACAATGAACCCTTGATTCCAAGAAGTATAAAACTAAGCTTACTTTGCACAAACAGCTTGTTATCTAAAGGTGTTATCAACAGTGATGTCTAAAATCTTTAGCTTATTTGTATTGCAGTGTAAAACTAATAAGTAAATAATGAAAAAAAGGTAGGAATGGGACTTTTGATATCATCAATACCCTGATAATATTGATACCTTGACACCCTGTAGCATCAAAGTATGTCTAGTACTTTGAAATAAGTTTTTGATATGTTTTCAATACTTCTGACCTTTTAATTCATACATTTATGTGAATCAATGCAACATTCCATCAGTCCATATTTCAATGAACATGTGCAATACAATAGAGAAAAAGGAAAATCTGCAGTGGTAACTAAGTTATGAATGACACTGATTTAACTGCATTGCTTCAGCAGTTTCCTGGCTTAGTGATTCAGAATGAGATATTTGCTTATTCCAAAATTGGCAAATCCAGCATAAATTAACCACAGTTGCAGACATAAGAGAATTCAGCATTTGAAAATACTTGTTTTTCTTTCACCCTGTTATTTGTGGGTACTCAGGTTATACTCTCTGCCCACTGTATATATGATATGACCAGCTTGTTTAATTTATTGTGCTAGATTATACACAGCAGTGATATTAAATAAAATATGAGCAATATAAAAAATTGCAGTAAAACGTTTTTGCTTGGTAAGTTACATGATGCATCAGAAAAGCATGTTGCATCTCTTTCCATAATCATCCCTTGTACACTCACTTTGCCTAATTCTAACATAGCTCCTTCCCCTGCAAGTTATATGGAACTCTTAAAATTGTTTTACGAAACATTTTCAGTAAAACATGTCCATCTTTTCCCAACCTTCTTCTGCACCCCAGATCTCTATTCTATAAAGCTATCTTGACTCCACTAAGACCTAATAAATCCGTTCCAGCCATGTCACATTCATTATCGGAGCTATGTACAGACATTTTCTGCCAATTTAGAATGTAAACAGCAACATCACAGAATTAACGTATATTTAAAAATCTGATGTATTACACTCACATGACTTTCTCTACTCTTGTACAATCTATTTTTACAAATGCTTATTCTCCATATTCCTCATGTTAATCGAGATGTTAATCTTATTACTAAGTTTCTTGTAGATGCAAGGGGAATTGGTAGACTTTAAACGATAGTCAAATATTTTAAGAGCTGGTTGCTATGTGGAGTATTCCATTCTCTTTGCATTACCAGGACAAAAAAAAAAAAAATTAATAACGAATTCCCATCTGAGAAAAAGTATAAGTATTGGAAAATTTAAGGGAATAACAAGCAATATCTCAAAAATCGTTAACTCAACAAAAAAAATGTATATGACATAAATTGTGTATTTTAATGTGATCTACATTTTTTGTGCAGTAAAAGTTTGTCTATCTCTTATGGTTTACTAGTTATGCAAAAGTCGCTCACAATGAAGAATACTTTTGGAGACATTCCCAGAAAATTCAAAGATATACATTTTATTTGTCATGAAAGTATCTTAAATATACGATATTTTAATCAAAATCGTTAGAGCCATTTTTGTAAAAATTAAAATGTTTGAAAAATGTTCCATGTAAAGGGTAATCTGGGGTGGGGGGATTTTCTTGAAAACCTTCGTGTCACATCTCTGGAATGATAAATTTTTCAATACTTATTTTCTCAAATGGGAATTCGTTATTCATTTTTTTATCTTGTATATGCAAAGAGTGTTAATCTGTGGCAAAGGGAATGGTGCTGCAACTAGCAACCAGCTATTAAGAGATATGTATGTGCTTAAAGGCTACTGTATTTCTATACTGCCCTTGTAAATATATATTCCCCTTACATCTACAAGAAACTTAGCAATAAGATAGAGTCTGCAAATGTTTATCTCGATTAACATGAAGTAGATGGAGAATAAGCGTTTGTAAAAATAGTTTGTACAAGAGTAGAGAAAGTCATGTGAGTGTAACACATCAGATTTTTATGACTTCAGTTCTGATGCTCATTGGGCAAACCCCATTTTTTTTTATTTGCAAATGCTTTACATGGATGAACAAGTGACTGTTATAAAATAAGCTCCTTATATAGCTTAATATTCATTTTAAATGAGTCTGTATTTGCACTTAAAAAATCTTCATTTACATTAGATGGTTAAAAACGCGCCTTGGGTTCAGGGAATCTTCTTAAACAAATAAGCAAGTATTTAGCATGAGTGAAGCTCTAAGTGTAAATGTTGACTCATTTAAAGTGATGAAAGTGACTTCACTGTTAATAGTATGTCTGATTTAAATTGATAACTTAATGCCACTTACGAGGTGTTGGTTTTGGTTGGCATGAAACAAGTGGGTTCCCCACATATCCCTGAATGCATGTACATGTTGGGATATGGTTCACAACTGCACACTGTGCAAACTGGGCACACACACCGGGACATGGGTCCTCACATTTATTGCGCACACATGCTTTATCAGATGAACAGTCAGAGCTGAGGACACATTCTGGACGACAGCCTTCATATGGGTTCCCTTGATAGTCTGGAATGCAACTGCATGCTCCTGCACCATTACGCTGAGTACATACAGCATTAGCTCCACATGGAGAAGGCTCACATGGGTTAATTATTTCCTCTGAAATAAGCATATAAACTTATGATTTATTTGAAATATAAAAGGAATCTCTTTTAAGATGTGCATGCTAAAATGCTAAAAAAGGAACACATACAGTGGAATCTCGTTAGTACGTTCCTCATTAACATGTTTTCCCGTGTATTACGTTCAATTATAAAAGTCCTGGTACCAAATCATCAAATGTAATAAATAACGTTTGCTTAGTGCGTTTTCCCGGTCCCGCTTACTACGTTTGAAGTTTGACGTCCTCATTCACTGTTTTGGCCAATCCTTGATCGGTCCAATGGGAGAAGGCGCTTAACACGTTCAAAGTTTGACGTCCTCATTGGCTACTTTGGTCAATCCTCGGTCACGGGGTGGGTACTGGCAGCCAATCACATGCATGTATGTAAATATTTGTGTGGGCGGGATAGAGAATGCTTTACCTTGTCGTGGTAAATGCCAGCGATAGTTTCTACTGTTGAGTGTTGACCAAACATACGTAGATTGTATTTTAACTTTTCATTTGCAATGAAAAACAAAAAACAGTGTAGTAAATAACCAACAGCGAAAAACTGAAAATCCTTGAAATAGATCACAATCCAAATATGAAACATGTGGATATAGTGCGGTAGTCAAACATTCCTCCGTCAACCTTAAACGCAATTGTTAGCAAACCTAAATTGATTAAAACTGCTTTTAAAGAAGGGAAAAATGCAAAACAAAGCTTTCCTCTTGGAAAATAGGATCAGAAGAGGATCAGAACAAAATTTGTTGCATGGAAACACTTACCGTATTCAAATCGTATTGAATATGCCAAAGATACATTCGTCTATTGTACTCGTAACGTGATGCACGCTCATAAATTTTTTTTTCTTTTTTAGCAGAAATTGTTATCACATGTGTAATAAAACACACAGAAAAGCCACTCTTGTCGCTTCCATAATTCGCAATTTATTTTCTCAAAAACATTCATAACCTCAAAAACCCAAGTTGACCAACATAAAACCTTGAATTATTTATTCTCAGGCTTTGTGTATCCAAATCCATTTGAACACATATTGAATTCAACACGGATTGTATTCAAGATCGAGTTCAATTACCCATGGAGACGTAGTAATTATTAGATTTTATTATATAACTATGTTCTTAAATTGCATATTTTTCATTTTCGTTAACACGTTTTCCCGCCTATGACGTCCAAATCCTTAGGTCCCTGCAAAAATGTACTAACAAGATTCAACTTTATTATGAGATCCTGAACTACAACCTCATAAGATGAAGAATAAAAACATTCTGGTGTTTTGAGTGTGTTAAAAATGATAGCAATTTATTTATTAATTTCAGTATAAACTGGACTGTATGATGGTTTGTTGTATGCAGATCTTTATCTTTACAAAAATACAACTTAAACTACAAAATATATGCTACTGCATAGTGCAGTGGAAAACATAAAATTTACCAAGCATAATTTCTGCATTCAGAAGTATATTTACTCATCATTGAGAAGCTACTTACGTTCCTGAGGCATGCACTGAACAAATGGGTTGCCAGTGAATCCTGGAGAACAAGTACAGGAGACAGCATGACTGATAACAGAGCACTGTGCATTAACTCCACAAGAACCAGGGCATGGATCACGGCATTTGCTGTTGATGCAAGCCTGCTGAGTTGGGCAGTCAGGATTGATAACACATTCAGGGCGGCAGTTCGGTGGTGTACCTATGTAGCTTTCCAAACATGAACAAGCTGGGCTGCTATCCTTTACTTGACACTGTGAGTTTGGTCCACAAGGGCTTGGAACACATGGATTTTGAGGTACATCGGGAATACGTGGTGGTGCTGTAACAAATGTGAACAAAGTAATGTATAGTTAAAACTATTAGAAGCAACTCTCCAATGCTAAGTTAAATAACTGATTTATAATGAGAGCCTCTTATTCATTGTTTAAGAATATAAGACTACAATCAATGGATAGTGGTTCTTTTAGAAAATTTAATGTCTAGCACTTTATTAAACAGGTACGTGTATGAATGTTATATTTGAAAAAGAATTATTAGAATATATGAAAAACTAACTAAAACACTATAAAGGTGTATAATTTTCTGCATTTGTGTTATTTGTTACCATAATTGTTCTCAAAGGGGTAATACAGCAAATGCATACACTGTATGTGTATAGCAGTGATATGTATCTCTGAGGTATTTTTCTTTGTTATTACGGGAACAAATGAGAAAGAAAATCATAATTCATCATCAGTATAAGTAGGTAAAATTTCTTTCTAACATTGGCTTTTGTTCCTGTTAATTATTTTGTTCTTTTGTTGTACTGGAGTAGAAATGTTTTAAACAGAGCACATTTAAAAGCAGCTTAAGGGATCCATTGGAAACAGTGAGTAATGCTTTTAGTTTGATTCATTCAGTCTATAGTAGGTTAAGGCTTAAGTTTTAAAATAATCTTAATTTGCTCTGTACATAAACAAATTGATTGTCATTAGATGTTATTTCACTGCCATTAGTAAAAGTTTAATGTGTCATCTCAACAACAAAATAACAAATTGGTAACATTTGGTAGAAGGCTTTATAAAGTTTGTGCACTTGTTATGCAGTTTAGTAAAAAGCCCAATATAATAGCTAGATCAGTGGAATCTTATTTTAACATTTTTTACAACGGTACTGTTAATACCTACCTGGTATATCCACACATCTAGCAAAAGGATCCCCTGTCTGTCCTGCAGGACAACTACATATAGGACTATGGTTGATTACTTCACACCGAGCACCAATTCCACATGACCCACGACATGGATTTGTGCACTTCTGATTAACACAGGCCTGAGTAAGAGGACATTCTGCACTGACTACACATTCAGGTCGACAGGAAGGTGGAGCACCTACATAACCTTGAAGGCACGAGCATACGGCATGGTCATCTGATGTTCTGCATTGACTGTTTGGTCCACAAGGTGAAGGTTGACATGGATTGCGTTGAGACTCTGGTGTATCTATAATTACACATATTTTATAAGACATTAACTCTAAGTTTAAAAGAGAATAGTGATGCTTATTTATATGTGTTTCGCAAGTATTAATTTTAATGCAGGAATTAGTTACCTTAGACTTTAAACTTTTGTTACATTTTTTTAATAATACTTTGTTAATTCTTTAACCATTCTTTAAATGAAGCACTGGTCTATGGGAGCTTTGCTTCCCTACTTCATAGTACCATCTTATTAAAATATATTTGGTAATGTTTGTTTTTTATTTCTTAGCTTCTGAAGCACCATTTTATGAAAACATGCTGGCCTATCTAACCAGAGGTTTTGTGTTGTGCACTATTAATAGTTTCTCATTTCTGACCTTTGGTTTCATGAGGTTAACATTGTTAAAATTAACACCTAATTGTACCTGTGTGGACATCCAGTACTGGTAAATTATCAAGAGCTTCAAGGAGAAAAAAGGAAATGTTTTAATGACCCAAGTTTTAAGAAGAAAATTATGATGTGGCAATAGACAAATGAAATGAGCATGAAGAGGGATTTGATAACCCATATATGGATTCTAATTTTGTAGAGTGTAATAAAGGAACACAAAGGAACACAAATATGCAAATAAAGTACAAATCTGTCGCAAGTGATGATAACGATGTTAATGGTTATGAACATGGAAAAGGAGTAGCTGATCTCCAAATGAATGTATACTTTGAAAAACATGAAATGCAGTGTTCTTCATTAGGAAAAAGCAACAATTAAAATTATACACGAATATCGCAGGAGCCAACTAGATAAAGACATTATATGTACCAGTATCCTTGTGTAGCAAAACAGGAGTTTTAAACCAAGTAAGTGAAGTGCTAGGATCACCACAACCAACTCATCTCAACTTTAATTACCTTTGTATACTTATTTGGTTTGTTCCATGATATACTAATATGTCTATGCAGTTATGTTCATGCATTGTTCAAGAGGTGTAAAAAGCAATTAATTTCATATATATTAGAATAAAACCCAATGGTTCTGCAGGAAAAACTTATAAATATACCAGCTGTTTTAGATGATTTTGGTTAAGGTTTATGTGGATTCCATTACTCTGCCATGAAAACATTGAAATGGGGCTTATATAAACACAGTGTACCTATGAAAGAAGATAAGCTGAAAAATTCTGGAAATGTTGATAAAGAAACTACATATAAAAATTATCTAAAAGGTTCTTACCTTGAATAGCTTCTCTACAGTTTGAAAATGGATCACCAGTAAAACCTGGAGGACAAGAACAAGTAGGGATGTGGTTGACTACATCACATCTGGCATTCTGACCACAAGTTCCTGGACAAGGATCCACACACTTATTACGAATACAAGCTTGGTTGCGATTGCATTCTGTGTTCAATACACATTCAGGGCGACAAGCCTCGTATGGATTTCCAAGATACTCTGGCAAACATTCACATACTCCTCCAGGCCTAAATTAAGAGAGTAAAAAAGGAATATTACTAAATTTACAAATGATAAAATAATGTAGATGTCTTACTTCACTATATTATTAATATGCACCTGCCTTTGAAACCACAAATATCCAATGCATATGTTTGTTTGGTGATTTTGTATAGCCGAGTACAAAAAAATGTGCAGATATGAGGAACTGTGGTTTAAGTTGGCAATCAATAATTAACACACCTCTGCCGCGCCCTACTTCCAACCCTCATTTGGTTGCAGAGGTTTGAACCAATAAAAACAGGACACATTCAGGGGCTAGTATGGACAGTCTTTGGGGGTCACATTGTTTCAACCATTCAACCATTCAATTCTCCACCCCTTTCATTGCCTAGCTAGGCCTGATCTTTCTTAATAGGGTAATGGTAGCATATCATACTTCAGCTAAAACCAATTAGAGGATGGCTCACCTAAGGCAGGTGCAGAGCACAAATTATGAAGAGATTCTGCCAACATTCAAGAATGGAAAACACTAAAAGTAACCAAAAGCATCGGCACATTTTTTTGTACTTGACTGTACATCTATACCAATGTTTGCAAAAGTTCTTAAAGTGAATGATACATTATGAATACTATTCACTCAGCACATAAGCATGAAGAAGGATTTGTTGTGCCATCAAAGTTATGCTCAAATGGGCTAAGGGGTATACTTTATGAGACTGCTTTTGTAATTAATGATTTAAAAAAAACACTTAAATAGGAAAAAAACATATAGAAATAGCTGTTAAAGATGCATGTTAAAATTTTGTAAAACTTAGGAAGCAACTGCTGATGAACAAATCAAATATGCCTAAAAAGAATACAAGAATGAAACACAAGCAGGTTTGTATACTGCAACACTTACTCCTCTGAGATTATTACTAGAATTTTGTGTTATAAAATTTTATAATATTAGTACTACTACTACTATTACTCAGTAGCTTACTAAGCTTTTTTAATGGAGCATATTTCATGAAAATACTAGAGTTAAGAATAATTACTGAAGCAGTTTCATATGAAGAATTTATTTCATATACTCAGTTAATGGGATAGAATAAATATTATACATTGTCCATAATTATATAACAGTAAAAGTAAGATTTACTGTTATAAGCTACTGCAATTATTTATGAAGATTAAATCAGATGGGAAACTGATATATACATTTTTATAAACATTTTAACCTAATATAGTAGACTTGAGATTAACTGAGGGAATTGTTAGAAAATAAACATACATATCTTTTGTATCAGTGTGATGCTAGGTGCATGTGTGAATTAAGTTAAATGGTACCATAGCTAATGTGCCCATGAGCTATATGGAATGCCAACAAAAATGAAGATGTTTTCAAGTGATTTAACCTAGGTCAACAAATAGAGCTGAATGACAATGTTATTGTTGAATTGTCATCAGATCTGAAGAGGAGCACGACATCGATGAGATCACCCTGAAAATATCACATTTTGAGGGATTGAAGGTGATTGAAGCTTCTATAGCCTATATTGAACACCAAGAAGAGTCTACACTACTTGATCTACTTTAAATTAAGTTGTATTTATGGACACTCTTTAACTACTATGGTTCTTAGCGTCCCATTCTATATTGGGCATGAAAGACCGGTAATTTTGCTCAGAGGCCTCTTTATCAGGCTTAAGGTTCTTTTAGGTGCCATAAATCTACGACACGGGACGACCGGCTTTACTTCCCTTCCGAAGGAAGCCATGCTAAGGATTTTTACACCCGAAAAAAATCCATCACCCTCCGCCGGGTTTGAGCCCGCGACCTTGGTGTTGGCATTACATTACAGCATCCAGGAGAGGAAAGATATTAGCTTAAAAAACTATAACTTTTTCAAAAAGTGATCTCCTTTAGTATTGTAATCTGTTTATCTTTAATTTAAACTGTATAAAATATTCAATATATACATTTTAAGGAATTATTTTGCAATAATCAATTACTACACCATTATTTTTCACCATTTACAACCTATTAGCACATTAATTGTTTTTATTATTATCATCGTCTTTATCTCCGTGATGTCTAAGTTTTTCCATATCTGAGGTAGTATCAGGCCCAATTAGCTGGGGTAATCATGAGTCTACTGTATTATAAATTATTAAACAATTTACTAAGATTTATTAATAGGTTCTGTTTAGTTCTCAGCATGATAAACTATAATTCAGTTCACCTGCAAACAGCATTTGGTCCACATGGTGATGGGTTGCAAGGATCTGCCTCAACAGGAGCAACAGTTGTTGGTGGAATTAAATTGCACTGTGTGAATGGATCACCAGTGTACCCATCATTACAGAGGCATACTGGAATGTGATTAAGGACTCTGCAATTGGCATTGTAACCACATGATCCTGGACAGGGATCCCTGCAGCGCTGGTTGATGCAAGACAACTGACTGGAGCATTCCGCACTTAGAACACATTCTGGTCTGCAGTTGGGAGGTGATCCTATGTAGTCTGGAAGACATGAACATGCAGGATTTCCAGCTACTATTTGGCATTGTGAGTTTGGACCACAAGGTGATGGATAGCAAGATGGTGGTCTTTCAGTTGGTGCTGGAGTTGGCTGTACAGCTGCAAATAACACAGAAAATTTAATTTTCTTGTTGTATTCTTTATTTTTATTATTTATTTATAACTACAGTCATACCACTTGAAAAATGCATTAATATATATATATATATATATATATATATATATATATATATATATTTTATCCTATGCTACTTTGAGTTCCCTATTTGATAAGTAAGGAAAACTTGCATAATAAAGTACAAGAAAATAGTTCAATGCTGTCAAAAGTTAAGGCCTCTTTTACTTGCTTTTTGTTAGCCTCAGATTAATGTGCAGCATATGCAGTAGAAGCAGAAAGTTATGTTTGATTTACTAAAAAAATCAATAAAATGAAATAGGAACTACACTACTCCTTTCCCATAAATGTCTCTATCTCTCTAATCTTATGTATGAACATTTTACAAGCAAAATATTTAATTTTATGCCATAGCAGTATCCTAGTTTGCTAATAGACCTTGATTCAAGCAAGAAAAATTATGGTATACCATGATTTACTTGTGTAAAAAAGGGAGGATTCAGTTTGTCCTACAGAAGTTATGCATATAAATATTTTACAGGCAATACCATAAACACTGTGCTGCCGTGCCACATGTAATTTGATGTATAAACTGTTGTGTTTCCTTCAACAACATGTTTAATACTGCAGTGATGAGTGCACTGGATTGCTCTGAAAATAATAGGTTCAAATCCCAATAGATAATGCTTTCTTTCTTTCTTTTTAAGATAATTACATGAAGCTACAAGTCTATTAGAGAGGGGGAACAACTTAAGTAACCATTTTACTATTAAGTTGTAATGCACAAGCCATAATTAAAAACTTTCAGACAGACTGATGATGTAGATATTATTCTCAATTTAGAAAAACATTAAGGAATGAATAAAACTCTGTCCTTGTTAGTGTAGGGATTTGAATCTATTTTAGTAATTCTGATAAGTGCGTAAATTAAATGCTGTGCTTCATAACTAGTCAGAAAGACTGATGAGATGCCAGAAGGGCATATACGAGGTGTGATCAAAAAGTAACGGGAATTTTTATTTAATCATCAACTTTGTCCCCTTCAAAGTAATCCCCCTCAGATATAATACACTTGGGCCAGTGCTTTTTCCAATCTTAGAAGCACTTCTGGAACTCACTTTTCATTATGGGGTTCAGCTCCTTCAGCGATTCTGTTTTTATCTCATTAATGGTGGCAAAACATTGTTCTTTTATGGTTCTCTTCAGCCTCAGGAATAGAAAGAAGTCACAGGTGATCATGTCCAGTGAATACAGTGGCTAAGGCAGCATAACTAATGGTTTTGTCTTTTGTCAGAAAGTCATGAACACGCATTGAGGTGTGAGTGGGAGCATTATCGTGATGCAATTTCCATGAGTGGTTTTGCCACAATTCTGATTGTTTTCTTCAGATTGCTTCAAGCAAATGGCATATAACTTCCAGGTAGTATTCCGACCATAAGGCAGGAACTCCTGATGCACTATTCTATTGTAATCGAAGAAAACAGTGGGAAGAAGCTATAATGTGATCGAACTTGTCAAACCTTTTTAGGTCTTAGCTCTTCAAGCAGTTTCCATTGGGATGATTGGGTCTTAGTTTCGATGTCATACACATATACCCATGTTCTGTCACCTGCTATAACCTTCTTTAGAAGCTCTGGATCATTTTCAACTTCATTCACCAATTCCTGAGGGATGTCTACGCAATGTGGTTTTTGCTCAAAATGCAACAATTTCAAAACAAACTTTGTTGCTACACATTTCATGTCCAAAACAACCAAAAAAATTGGTTGGCATGAGCCAAAGATATGTCGACCTCTCTGAGGGTGATTCAGCGATTTTCCAGAACCATTTTCTTTACTTCTTTTGCATTGTCATCAATAATTGATGTGCTAGGGCATCCAGGGCGGTCGTTGTCTTCATCTTCTTGACCCTCTTTGAAACGTTTATACCACTTGTGAACTCTTGTCTTACTCATAGTAGATTCACCAGTCAACATTTCAAATGAGGTGCTGCACTTTATTCTATCTTTTTCGAAAATAAAAATTTGCCAAGCATTCGAAAACACGTATAACTTTTTTGACTGTCAACAATAAAATAAATATTCAAAAGACTTAAAATGCAAACATAGATCATAAACATATGTACCAACAAGATAAAACAAAAGTTTTGAACATCGGATGTATAAAGCCTGCAAAATTAAAAAAATTCCTGTTATTTTTTTATCACACCTCATATGCTAGGTCTGTCTACCTTAGTTTAACATCATCTCTAAAATCAGATTTGCCTATTCACCAATCTATTGAGTTGAATCAGTCTGTATATTGTCCGATCTAACTTTAATGCAATATGAGAAACAGGCCAAATGACGTCTGCTTTCTAAACTTATAAAAGAAAAATTAATATCCTGCAAACAAGGCCCCACAAAATAAAACTTATATATTAGGCTGAACTATTTTTAAAACATGTTTTTATTTGCATGCATGTCAAGAAGGATGTGAGAGAACTTGTAACATGATTGAGCATAAGTGATTATATGAGTTCCTTCATGAGTGTTGCATGAGGTCGTGAGTGCAATGACTGGCATTAGTTTATTCCAGTAGCAATGAATTGTAATTGGGTGTAAACATTATTATCATGAGTAAATACTAAAGAATACTGTTTTAACCTTGCAGTAGTCACACACAGACTCATAGTCTCACAAAAGTATTTTTTTTCTTTCCCTTTAAGCTCTTTCAATTTAAGAATTATGTGAATTGAGTACCTTCCTGTAATCAGCAGTATTACATTACTCCTTGTTTTGACTTGGACTTGTGCAGCGGTTCTGAAATGGTCAACAATTGTGGACTGACAGTCCTGTGTGAGCATTGCCATTGGAAATTACCTGCATTGTTGCAGAAATAGTGAAGGTGATCTATTGTAGTCATACTGTAGCATGTTTGCAACAGTTTCTTAGTAATTAAAGTTTCACTTTCTATTGGTTACATCATTTGGTTGCTTTCAGGTCAGTGAAATTTGTTTTTATTTATCCATTTTTTTGCAGAATGGATCTTTATGAACTAGACTTTGAAAGACTCAGGAAGATGGTGGTTGAGGTTTTGGCAGGGAGTGACCATGAAAATTGAAGACTGTGACAAAAGTATAATCTGAAGCATTGCAGTAACCAATGTCTGCATTTCATCCTGTTTACGATATTATTATACAGTATTTGTTTGTGAATTTGAAGCATGTGTAATGTATTAAGAAACTTATAATTCCAGGAAAACTGGACAAGATTTATTGCTTTATAAAAGGAATGTACAGGGTGAGCCAAAAGACTCCGAACCGCCTGCGCAGTGTTTTTCCTCTCTGCGTCCTCGGCACTCGTTGCCATCTGTTGCTATCAAAAGGTGCGGATGAAACCATACAACATTTTTAAAACTACTTTTAAAGGCTTTACTTACCGACTTTATGAAAGGAAATGTTGAAACTGGCCACCATCGTTGTCCATACATTTTTGGCACCTCTTTAGGAAACTATCCATCATGTAATTTTTGGGGGGAATTTTCCAAATGATGACCGATATTGTCTAATGTTTCTTTGGTAAGAGCCGAATGCTGTCCTTTAGATTTCTTAGCCTGAAATGTATTGTAAAGTTCATGGATTGTTGTATGGCCTGGAACTTTTACACCTGGAAATCTTTCTGCAAATCGTACTTTCCTTGGCGAGCTGACTGAGTTAGCACATACAAATCATAAATAAATACACGCTGTGCAGTAGAAAACATACTGAGCTATAATATACTTTGTGACTAAGTACAGCACAAAATAATAAATAACTCATTATAACTGAACTATATCACATCACCATCAACTCAAAACCACAACAGCATGACTTTGTTTATAGCAGCAGTGTGTTATCATGTTTTTATCATATTTTCACTGTCCAGTGGAAAACACAGCGTAGCCGGTAATATTGTTCATAAAATACCCCTCCGAGGTAACTTAAAACATGAAGTGTACAAGACAAACCCACACATCCTGGAAGAATTAAAACAAAATATCTGCCAGGAAATTTCTCAATGTGAACTATGGCGAGTGATGGATAGTTTTCTAAAGAGGTGCCAAAAATGTATGGACAATGACGGTGGCCAGTTTCAGCATCTCCTTTCGTAAAGTTGGTAAGTAAAGTCTTTAAAAGTAGTTTTAAAAATGTTGTATGGTTTCATCCTCGCCTTTCTATGATAGCGGCAGATGGCAACGAGCGCTAAGGATGCAGACAGGAAAAACACTGTGCAGGCAGTTCGAAGTCTTTTGGCTCACTCTGTACTTCATAAATTAAAATTTAAACATAGTAGATTCTGTGTTATTATTTACTTATAAATCCATATTTTCCCCAACCGGACCCATGGTCTGCGGCAATTTCTAAGGGTACAAACATGACATAACTACTGCAGGGTTAATGGACAAAGAATATAAAATGGATTTAAATTCACAGGTACTCACGTTGTGGTGTACACTGAGTGAATGGGTCTCCTGTAAATCCTGGAGGACAAGCACATATGGGATTGTGGTTCTTTGTTGTACACTGAGCACGTACGCCACATGTGTTGGGACAAGGATCAGCACATTTGTTATTTATGCAGGCTCGATCTTGAGGGCACTCTGAGCTGACCACACATTCAGGCCTACACTGAGGTGGAGTACCAATATAGTTCTGTAGGCATGAGCAGACTGCTTGGTCATTCACAACACGACATTGACTATTAGGGCCGCATGGAGATGGTGAACATGGATCCCGTGGTACTGATGGAGGAACTGTAAGATCACAGAAATCATACTTTAATTACATGATATGTGAAAAAGTATATATTTTCTGAAACTGAATTCTGTGATATATTAATTTATGCTATTTTATTTTTTCTGTCATGATTAGTTTTTATGTTGATTATAATAAGGAAATCATTACCTGATTGATTACTGCTTTCATTTCTTTCTGTACACCTTGGCAATGTTATATATATGAATATTTATGAAATCTTATAAATAAAAATAAACATAATATGTAAAAAGCCTGTTACGTACGTGTTATGGGTATTGGTCGACACTGGAAAAATGGATCTCCAGTGAAGTCTGGAGGACAGATGCAAGTTGGAATATGGTTAACCACAGAGCACATGGCTCCAGTACCACAGGTTCCAGGACAGGGATCAACACACTTAAATCCAACACAAGCTAATGGTGGAGCACAATCAGAATTGGATTCACATTCACGTCGGCAGCCTCTACTGCTGTCATATGGATCTCCCTCGTAGCCTGGCAGACATAAACAGGCTCCCGCACCATTTCTTTCACGGCACTCAGCATTTGGCCCACATGGTGATGGGAAACATGGATTTGCTGGTGGTGTTCTCTCTGTGGCTGTTACAAAATAGTATAATAAGTACCATTTTGTGCATATGTGTGTGAGTCTGTATGCGCATGTGTGCATGCGTAACACAAGTAATATCACTTCAGTGGAAAACAATATCCACAGTACAAAATCTTAGATTAAAATAATAAATAATAATAATTAAAACAAAAAAAAAAACTAAAACCTCCTGATTTAAACCTATTCAGGTGAAGCTTTTATATGCACTTGCTAAAGTGACTGAAGTTTGTTATATGCATTGCAGCAGATTTTTATTGCTCTAATTACTTGTTTGTGATAACTATATAAGAAATTGTAATTTCTCTTTGATATGCTAGTTATTAAAGATTTTACAAAGTTTCATACTTAGTCTATATTGTTTGATTAATCCTAAGTTCTACAGTAAGCTTATTGTTGTATTTTTTGTTGTTCACAATAAACAGCGAATGCTAATATGTGATTGTGATATTTTACTTATCTAAATATGTTTTACATACTTTATATTATCTTATGTATCTAATTCTTGATGCTGCTGTGAATTACATAATAATTTTTACAGCTAATAAATGAATGAATGATGATAATGATGTTGGTGATAGAAGTTGTCATTTCTTACATCATCATCATCATCATCATCCTCATCGTCATATTATCATCATCAATATCATTTTTGTAATTATCACTTAAACTGTTGTTGCTACTTTTGCTTTTGTTGTTATTGTTCTTAAGGCAAAGTTGCAGAGAAATTAATATGCTTCTAACGGTGTACCTGAACGTTAAACTTCCTGGCAGGTATACAACAACAAATATGACCTAGTTATGGCATCAAAGGAATAAGACCAAATATCTGCATATTTTGTACTCCATTATTGACTAGATTGGGAAATCACTGTCAGTGTGTTCAATCCTCCAGCCTTGCAGACAAATTAGGAGACTTTCTGGCTGAGTATGCCACAGAATGATTCCCTTATAAAGTGAAGAAAACTATGGTTTGCAGTAACCAAATAATCCAAAAAAAATTGTCTTACCATGCAGAGATATCCCCACACATACCATTACATTGTTAAAGAATTAAAAATATGTAGCAATTATTGAATTGCATTTATTCACTCTGAAAGTAGTGATTATTATTTAGAATTGCTAGAAATACTTTTTGCTTTTAGAATCAGGAGTTTATCTTCAAATGATGACACACACTAGTAGACAAAATGCTATATCTTTACAAGCAATGCTATACTGAATTTAAGCTCCCATTTAATGTTAATTGGATCATAAAAATGAACAGTTAAAATTTATAATGGAAGCATTTACTGCGGCCACTTTTAAGCACTAATTTCAAGAGCACCACAGAAAGATCTGAAACTAGTCCAGAACTCTTAAGTTTATGAAACTATTAGTTGAAGTTAAATGGAAATAAGCCACTCTATCATAAATATTACTAATGAGCTTATTTGAACCTAGCTAACAACTTTCAGTTATATTCCTAATAGCAAGTCTTAACATTACATTTAACTACAATATATGATGAAGAAGGAATCTTACATGGTTGTATTAAAGTGCATCCAATGTTTGGATCATCTGTATATCCTTGGGGACATGTACACACAGCACGGTGCTTAACAACTGTGCACAAAGCAAGATAGCCACATGCACCAGCACAAGGATCTCTACAACGTTCATTTTGACATGCCCGGTTGCTTGGACACTCTGCATCAATAGTACATTCAGGTCGGCAGTTTGGAGCTCGTCCCACATAGTTTGGTAGACAAGAACATGCTGGTTGGGTACCAACCACTTTACACTGAGAGTTAGGCCCACAAGGTGAAGGATTGCAAGGATTGCCCATGCTTACAGGAGTAGGAGTAGTTGCTATAAGATAATAGAAGAAAAAGACATTCTATAACATATCTAAAACAAAACTAATGAAACATTAGAGACAGTTCAACAAGAGACTACTGTGAAATAATAATAATAATAGAATTTGAAGAGAATTTGTATAAAACTCATTCTCAAAAGATTATTTTATTATTTATAATTATTATATAAGTTTTTTACTTTTGGGAATATCCCAGAGATGTGTAGAAAAAGTGTAAATATGTAGTAAATATACTTTTATATAGGAAATGTAATTTTAAAAGAATTGTTCATTAGAAATTTAGGGAAAGAACATTATAATGCATTACCTAAAGAAATAAGAGATATAGAAGAAAGTGAAATATGCACAAAACCATAAAGAAAATGAATTGCATCGTGCAGTATTAAGGAGTTTAAGCTTAATACAAAATAAAGTCAGAGAGTGTATATATTTTGTAAAAATGTGCTTATATTAGAAATGTAGTGTAGAAAGAGTGTAAATATTGTAAGCATTTTTATAGTAAGAAATGATAATTATTAAGATATTGTATATGAAGATTGTAAGATGCATTTGTAAACAAGTATTGTTATTTTCTGAGGTATCCTATGTATTTGGAATGGATGAAATAAAATAAAATGAAATGAAATGGGAACCCATTTTTAATTAGTAACTTTTTCATAACCAATATCTTCAAAATTTACCATAATTTACTATAATATATTAGGCATTTTATGCACATAATTAAAGATAATTTTGTGTGCAGTAACCAGTTTCATACCAAAAAGCAAAAATAATTTAGCTGTCCTTTCTTTATTTGTATGATTCATTGTGATTTGTTTGTACTTACTGATTTACGGTATTAATAATGTAACATAACACCCTATATATGTATATCTGCAGTTTAATATTAGCAAAATAGCATTTTAGGAAGGCGATTTAAAAGTTAAGGAAATCAATTGAGAATGAGATTGATACATTTAGTCCTTAGTACTTATCACTTAAGATTAGAAATTTCAGTATAATGAAGAAAAAAGTAGAGTAGGGACAATATTTTAAAATGCTGAATCATAACATATTGGGTGCTGTAATCAATAATATTGTTTGAATGAGAATATATTTTCAGACAGAATATTTAAATTGGTAGGCAAAAGGGAATGTTTCTAATGAGGTTGCTATTCCCAAGTCAGTTTAATGCTTGTAATGAATTTTAAGAAACTGAACTGAAATTAATTTTATAATTGGCTGTATGTTAACTTTTCATTATGAATGCTCATTAAGTAATTGCAATAATGTGTTTTGTGGACTGTAGTACAATACTTTTGAATTTAAAAACTGCTAAATAATAGTGTAATATGCATATTATTTTGAACGGTGGTGCATAAATTCTCTTCATACACAATTTTATTTGTTACATTCATTTTCCAATCTTTGCCATGTGACTAAAATAGCATTTAATGATAATGAAACTAAAGTAAGGAATATAAATTTAAACATGGAAAAGAAATCAAAGATCATGAAGAAATAAGAACAAGTCATTTCAGTGAAATTTGCAGTCTAAAAGTTTCTGATATTCCTACAATAAAAGCCAAAGAATAAAACTATAAACAAAAATGCAGTATATGTAATACAAGTGTGGCTCTAAATAGACGAGACAAAAAACTCTTGAGATGCGTATTTAATATGGCCATATTCATTTTAAAGCAAAAAAGTTTTGGATAGCATTATTTGTTGCAAATTTATATTAATACTTCACAATTTTGTTATGTGATAGAATATTATTTACATATTCATTGCTTGTTTGCTTATCTTTTTCAGGATTAATATCATGAACAGTAAGTTAAATATGATTAAACAAACTTTCAATTTTAATGGCTATTCTTCTTCTACATAAAATGAAAATGTACTGTAGTTTGATAATTTACCACTGAAAAAGCTTGTTAAGAGGAAGAAGATACATAGGGATAAAGAAGAAAGCAATACAATAGACAGTAAGAAATAAGAGGCTTACTCTGTTGCAGACATCGTGTGAAAGGATCACCCGTGAAGCCAGGGGCACACCTACATATAGGATTGTGATTCACAACCTGGCACTGTGCATTAAGGCCACAAGTGCCCGGGCATGGATCTGCACACTTCTGATTTATGCATGCTTGGTTCTGTGGGCATTCAGAACTAACTACACATTCTGGTCTGCATGATGGAGGACTTCCCACATATCCCACCAAGCATGAGCACACTGCATGCTGATTCACTGATCGACACTGACTGTTTGGTCCACATGGTGAAGGAACACAGGGGTTCTGTGGAACCTCAGTCACAGCTAAATGGAAGCAAGAAAGACAGAAAAGGCACACAAGCGTAATGCAACCATTTAAGAATAAGAAGAAAGTAACATGAAGTACAAATCATGCTAATGTTGTTTTTAAAACTAGTGAAACATGCAAATGAATATTATGGCTGAGTGCATCATTCTCAATCAAGAACTGAGGGTTCTGGAAACAAGATAAAAGAATTAATATGTTCAAAATGCATTTGTGCTACACCAAACTTAAGTTTTGGTCATAATACTACCATCTGCTGAGTATATGTGGATCCTGGTCAACCAGGTGTTCCATTTCATCAGTTCTAATTCTCCTGCTAATGAAGGAATGGTCCTAATTATGTGCTTAAATGTTATTGAACCTCTCTGTTTAATTTGTGAATAACCTTAATTGATTATGTATTCTTCTAAAAGGTATAAATGGAAAACAAAAAAGTGCTCCTAAGTTTTCTAAGATGAAGTGGACGTTTCTTTAAAATTAATAGGTCGTTAAATATATTACTATCATTCACATTCACAACATTCTTGAAATATTAACACAGAGATGAAAATAAAAAGAAAAACATGAATAGATTTCTACTTTTATAAGCAGAAACAGTAACTAATTATGTATTGGGCAGTCATGCAGTGTTAATATGTGAGTTTTTTTGTATAAATTTTAATATATACAATATAAAAATCACTTTCTCACACTAGGGAAATAAAGGAGCACTTATTTCAATAAAAATGGATTGAAGGGATCAGAACTCCACCTGAATGTTCTGCACAACCTCAGTTAACAAATAATAATAAAAAAAATGTCTGCTAAGTACAGCCATTATTATAATAGATCCTCTGCTTTAAGAAGATTTTCATGATACTGAGTTTTATTCACTTAAAAGATACTAAATACAGGGATTTAACTTTCACTATTTTGTTTCTTGCCACCAAGTGGATCAATAGGCACCAATTGGTCATTGATGAACAGTCAGTCAGCTTTTTATCATGATCAATCATTTGGTTAAAGATTACTAAGCCTGAGACTCTGGAAAATAGTAATAGCTCTATAAAAGTCAAACTTTAACATGGTAAAGTTTTGATCAGGAATGGTGCACCCAGCTATTAGAGACACAAGTATGTAGGTAAAGATTAATAATAAAAAGTAATAGTTTGAAATTTCCATAATTTTATGAAAGATTTTCCTTAAATCTCTATATAATATTGATGCAATAAAAATTCAAAATAAGTATTATTAAATCATGCAAAACTTAATTAATCACAAAAATAACCAAAAGAATGAAAGGCTTACTCGGCTGTATGAGAACACATGCAGAGAGAGGATCCCCTGTGTAACCTACAACACAGCTGCAAGAGGGAGCATGATTCACTACACGACACTCTGCATTCAAACCACAAGAACCAGGGCAGGGATCTCTGCATTTATTGTTTACACATGCTCTGCCACGATCACAGTCCGAATTGATAACACATTCAGGTCGACATCCAGTATAAGGATCACCAGTGTACTCAGGCAGGCAAGTGCAAGAGCCTGCACCATTTCTTTCTTTACATATAGCATTTGCACCACAAGGTGAAGGGTTGCAAGGGTTTCTAGGTCCTTCAGTAGGTGCTGGAGCTGGAAAGATGGAAGAGAACTTTCTACATTCATATTTTCCCCAGGTGAAAAGGACCCCTTAAACTATTTCATGCAACATTTATACATTAAAGAAATTTTATAGCAGTGCATCAAGTTTTTGAAGTTTGTTTGAAATGTGGAAATGTTTTTTCTGATATACAGAGGGAAATAGTAGATGAAAAATAAATCTACTGAAAACAAGAATGATGTCCATGCAAGGAGCATTGCATTCAATTATGTATAACATTTAAATTAGGTACCTAACTCAACAAGAATGAGGTTTACGAACAAGTTCTCATAACTTATTATTTAAGCTGTTTAATTACAATGTTGTATTTACTAAAAGTGGGGTTCTATAATTTATATACTTATTAATTTAATAGAAAATATATATGGGAAATCTGAATGTTTCAACACTGTTGCCATAAAAACGTATATTATGTTATAATCATAACATTCAGTTATTGTTGTAAAAGCTAAACATTATTTTAAGTTGTGTACATAAATAATAAGAATTTACATGTCTGAAACAAAGAATTATCTAAGCTTAAGGATTTGGCAGAAATGCAATATGGCCAGATGCAATAGCTATTGTATAACTCCTTTCACCTCTCTGTATTTATGTGGAATTACAATTTACTTGTGCTAAGAGTTTTAAAATTTGATTGTCTACTTTGACCCTGGTCACTCATTCAGTAGACAATCACTACAGTTTATTTACATTTTACAATTTCTTGTCAATAAATTATCTTGCTTTTTTTTTTTTCATGTCCCATTTCCACTTGTTTTTCACTTTTCATTTATTAATTACTTAACCATCACACATTTACTATAGTTTTCCATTCAAAGTAAGATGCGCTACCTCTTACTTTTCTCTTTCCACTCTCCAAAGCCATTTATTTTTTACTTTACAAAAAAAAAACTGTCCAATGCTTCTAGCATCCTTGCATATCATTTCGATCATAAGTGTATTTCTATCCCCCTTCAACCACTTCTTATTAAAAAAAATTCTTTTCCCCAATTTTCTGTTCCTTGGCACTTAAAAACTATGTGTTCAATGTCTTCATTACCACCACATATCGAACATTGGTTCTGAGGAATACCCTATCTTTACCCTCTTAGCCTCCATGCTCCGGTTCTTACCCATGCAATAGATTCTCTCTCTTCTTTATTTACTATATCTATATATTTTTCCCTATCCCATGAATTTTTCATTGGCCTATAACAAACTAATGAGCTCTTTTCGGCAATCTCACTGAACATGATTTGTATTTCTATATCTTCCAGTCTTTTCCTCACCTTTTTCCAAAAAATTTTCACGTTATTTTCTCTCCTTCTCCACATGTCTCCTAACCCATTTTTCTCCAAAATATTCTGTAAATTACTTACCCATCCATCATTCATTAAGCTATTCTCTTGGTATTCAATACATTGTCTTAACACATTACTTAGTGAAGTGTCTAATCCTTTAGATTAGGATGCAATTGGTTTGCCTATTTTAGTGATACATATCTTTTGTAGAATATATGTCTAAATATTTATTTTAGTCTCTCTAAATTATAATTCATCCCCTTATTTTGTACCGCTGTTAAGAACTATGGCAGACATCACCACAGTGTTATATCAGTTTTTCACAGTATGCACCTCTGTTTCATTTGCAGATGTTTATAGTAATTCATTGTAGCTTATTTCACCAATTATTATTATTTATTTATTTTAATGTGCTATTCGAAATCAGCTAGTATAGGTGGGTTAGATTTCGACAGAATCTTGGAGGGAAACAAGACGAAAATGGTGACTATCTAGATATTTTTTTCCAATGGTGAATTCAGAAAATAATATTACTGAATATTTTTTATATAAAGGCACACAGAATTTTGTAAAGAGAATGACAAAGGTTAATCCAAAGACAATAGCACAAATGAAATAAGTACCTATTAATAGCCTGCTTTGTACTTTTAGAGCATATGCTTGTTTCAAGTGTTTTAGTGATATCAGGTTGTATAATTTTTACTATCCCTACCACGTACATAGTAGGTAGAGAAGGTATTGTATTCTAGCCGAAAATTCAATTCATCAGAAATACATGTTTTGAAATCCCTTGAATAAAAAAAGAAGCATTTTTACTAAAAGGTCTGTGCATAGGTGTGTTAATGGCATAACTGGAAAAAAGAAAAGTAAGATAAATACCAAACTTGGTATTTGCATTCAATATCTTCCAAAGATGCAACACAAGGATTTTCAGGAAAATCCACCAAACCAAACTACCCTTTACTAGGAAGATTTTTAAAATTTTTGATAATCTAAAAAAATGGCTCTAATGAAATACCATATACTAAGGATATTTACATTACAAATAAAATGTATATCTTGAAGTTTCTGGGAATAGCCTGTGAAGTTCACTTCATTCGGAACAAATTTACTATAATCTTGTATAACTGGTAAGCGTTAAGCGATAGACAAAAGTGTACTGTACAAAACATTTAGATCTCTTTAAAGCACACAATTTAATTCAAATAACTTTTTTTGTGGTATCAGCCATTTCTAGATATCCATTATTAATGGTTTGAATTGTTCAATAGTGTGTCATTCTTTTCAAGTCCTTTCAATATTCAGTTATTTGTCGCAATTGCACGCAAATGGTTCTTAAACATTTGACTATCTTTATGTCTATAACAAAATGTGTAATGCAGCCATTTCAGGAAAGTTTTGTCTTGATTAAAATGAAAAAGTTAAGAAAATAAACTTTCGTAAGAATAATTTATATACCCACTAACAGGTAATGAAGACATTGAACACATAGTATTTAAGTGCCAAGGAACAGAAAATTGGAGAAAAGAATTTTTTTAATAAGAAGTGGTTGAAGGGGGATAGAAATACGCTTATGATCGAAATGATGTGCAAGGACACTAGAAGCATTGGACAGTTTTTGTGTAAAGTAAAAAATAAATGGCTTTGGACAGTGGATAGAGAAAAGTAAGAGGTAGTGTATCTTACTTTGAATGGAAAACTATAGTGAATGTGTGATGGTAAAGTAATCAATAAGTGAAAAGTGAAAAACAAGTGGAAATGGGACATGAAAAAACTGAAAAAAACAAGATAATTTATTGATGAGAAAATGTAAAATGTAAATAAACTGTAGTGATTGTCTACTGAATGAGTGGCCAGGGTCAAAGAGCAGTAGACAATCAAATTGTAAAACTCTTAGCAACAATAAATGATAAATAAGTGTTAGAGGGTAGAAAAAGTCAAGTGAATGTAACACATATTTTTTAAATTCTTTAATGACAATTGGATATGAGCTCTTGCATAAAATTAGCAATTTGTCTACTTCCCCTTCTCTTTTTGCCATCCATGTCTATGATTATCACATTCTTCATTCCTCCATTTTTCCCCTAATTATCTGCAAATTATGAAAGATGATGATGGCAGGAAAGAGAAGAAAAATGCAAACAATTTGCCATGATGATTTAAGTTGAATGACTGAATCATGGTGAAAATAAGTCTATCTTGTATTACATTTTCAACACAAAGAAACATTCCAAAAAAGTCTTAACTAGGCAATGTTCCAACAGGGATAAAGTTTGAGCCCTCTTAATGGCAATCATACCACCCCTTTGTCTGAGAGAATGAATGTTTATTCCTATGTGTAGCAAACATGTGTATCTCAATGTACGTGGTTGCTAATTTTCACTCTGTCTATCAAATATTTTTTTCCCTAGAAATTCCTAACTGTACTAATTCTAAAGCTGTAAATAGCAGTAACGATCTTAGTAATTAGGCTGCTTACTTTGCAGTATTTGAGTACATCCAGTGAACGGGTCTCCAGTATATCCAGTTTCACAGTAGCACATAGGTGCATGCTTAACAACAATACATGTTGTATGAGAACCACATGAGCCTGGGCATGGATCTTTACACTGTTCATTCTGACAAGCTAAATTGCCTGGGCATTCAGCACTTATTGAGCATTCTGGGCGACAATTGGGAGCTCGGCCTACATAATTGGGTAAACAAGAGCAAGCTGGTGTGTTCCCAACAGCCCGACATTGAGAGTTTGGCCCACAGGGTGTAGGCACACAAGGATTGCCACTCGGAGGTGGTGTTACAGGAGGTTCTAGAAAAAGAAGGAGTTCATGCATAAAACATAAAAACAGAAACATTTATAGTATAAGAGAAGTTGCATTATTTTGTATCATTCAAAACAGACAGAGGCATTCCAAGTAACATAAATATATGAGAAAAGTAGTTTTATAAACATGACAGTAAAAGGCAAGGAAGGAATCCAACAAGTTTCATGCCATATATCACAGCATTCACTAAATGAACAATGATTGTTTTGAAATACTATACCAGTTTGATGCTTATCAAAGGCAATATGGAATAGTTTTGTGCTTTGTAGTTAAGACATGAATTATCAATTTGTATTACAGCTCATACTTCATAACTATTTGTTACCCTCAGTAGTCATATCTTAAGTAAACTAATTTTTTATTTCAGTTTTGTCAGAGATGGCTACTGTGTATCAGATGCTAATGAATTTTGACACTAAACTTTGAAAGTCTAGGCAGCTGAAGATTGTCAAACAAGTTATAGAAAAGAATGAGTCACCTTTTATGTGTAATCGCTTCTAACAAATTACATATGATCTGGAGACCAGATAGATAACTTGGGTGTTATCCAAGACCAAAGTATGAAATGGTACAATAAAGAACTGATTTGTTTTCTCTCAGAAGAGATCGTAGATATTTATTTTATCTTTTCAGTGGTGAATGAAGCATGAGCCTTTTGTGCAAAAATGCAACAAATCAGTTCAGTTTTATTCTATACAAGAGTTGTGGCAAACTCTACAAACATTCAATTAATACTGTGATATACATCAGCTATAATGATAATTTTCAAACATAGTCATTTGGCATGATAAGTTCTGGTCTTTATTATTAATAAAAAGATTGATAAGAATAAGAAGTTAAATATCATGCTTACTTTCTTCCTTTAAACATCTTGTGAAGGGGTCACCAGTGAAACCCTGAATACAGCTACATATTGGGTTATGATTCACAACTTGACATCTTGCATTTAGACCGCATGTTCCAGGACAAGGATCCACACACTTCTGTTTGACACATGCTCTATCTTGTGGACATTCTGTGCTCACAACACATTCAGGTTTACAATTAGGTGGTGTGCCAATGTAACTAGCCTGACAAGAGCAGACTGGATGACCGTTTACTACACGGCATTGGCTGTAGGGCCCGCAAGGTGAGGGCTTGCATGGATTTTGCACTGGGGCTTCCGTTGGAGCTAAGATGAAAATGAAAGTAAAGGTACATGCATTAAGAACATGCTGCATTCAAGAAGGTTTAGAATAACACAAAAAGTTAAAAAGTATATAAGTAAATATTGAAGAAACAATTAAAATAAATAAGCATAAGATTTTGAGAAAGTTATCTTACTAGGTGGAGGAAGGTGACATGAACTTAGAGGGTCACCAGTGTAACCAGGTCTACAGCTGCAAGAGGGAGCATGATTGACAACACGACATTCTGCATTCAATCCACATGTTCCTGGACAGGGGTCTACACATTTGTTCCTCACACATGCTCTTGATCTATCACAGTCAGTGTTGAGAACACATTCAGGTCTACAGCCTGCATAAGGATCGCCAGTATATTCTGGTAGGCATGTACATGACCCTGCACCATTGTGTTCTTTACAAACAGCATTGGCACCGCATGGTGATGGATTACATGGATCCAACTCAACTGGTTCTTGTACTGTAATAAATAATGTAGCTTTCATGACAGCAGCTTTTAATTGAATTTTCATTAGCTGAATGCATGAAGGAATAAAATAGACTTTAAATTCTAATGCAGATACTATCAAAAAATTGTATTCATTAACCTAAAATCCTTAAATCAAAAACTGTACTTGTTGTTGCAATCTAATACTTCATGTTTTGTTATCATTCACAGTAAAACTGTTTACTTTCATTAATTTCTATGGCATTTCAGAAAATGTCAGAGTGGTTTTGTATTCTAGGGTACTGTAATCACTTATTTTATGTTTAAAGTTCATTAGTCAATTTTTTTTATACTACAGTCTAGATCCTATGAAAAAAGTTGCACTCAGCCTTGCAGCATAGATGACAGCAATTGTTGCAATAAGTCTGACATTCTTTCTGCTAGATGCGAGATTAATTTAAATTTTAACTCTTTATCATATTACTGGCAGTGATTATTAATAAGAGGTATAAACCACTAAAATATGTATTAAAAATCTGAATGTTTAATACTAGAGAACAGGCAGGAATATGCAAGAAAGAGCTGTCTCTCTGCAGACACATTGATGCCACGAAGATGCAAACAATGTGGGGAAGCTTCCAGTTCTCTTTCCACTTATCTACAAATTTGCTTCCAATGTTCTCTCACCATGACAGCCTAGGTACCAAGCTATATGTATTGTGAAAAACAATACACATCTGTGCTAATCTTACTGAAAACATATTTTGCTTATATACCTTTAATTAAGTAGTTCTTAAAAATCATGGAATTAACGTTAATTTAATCAGTTAAATTTTCTTTTCTAGATGCACAAAATTTTGCCCATGATGTTTGATTCATTTTTCCTGGTAAGCTGGGATTATGCTGTAACAGTATTAGCAAATTTAGATATGTATTTTTGGCCAAATAATAATATATTATGGCTTATGTAAATACATTAAATGAGCTAGTAAAAAATAAATAAAACACTTATAATTAATTTTAAGTTTATCTTCTATTTTTGCTATGATTAATTCATTTTTTTATATAATAATGTAAATAAAAATAAATTAAGATCCCATTCTTCATCTTGCTTTTTCTTGTCTTGTATAAGATACCTAATGTACAGTAAATTAGAATTAAAAAGAAATACATTCTATGTAAATATATTTCTAATGGCTGCATTCTCTTACTTGGTATTCGTGAGCAACCTGCAAAAGGATCTCCGGTAAAACCTGGTAGACAGGTGCACACTGGAGCATGTTTTACAACAGTACATGTTGCCTGAACACCACAAGAACCTGGACAAGGATCCCTACAGCGTTCATTCTGACAGGCCAGGTTGCTGGGACATTCGGCATTGATGGTACATTCTGGACGACAGTTTGGTGCCCTGCCCACATAATTTGGCAAGCAAGAACAAGCAGGGGTGTTACCAATAGTGCGGCACTGAGAATTTGGGCCACAAGGTGAAGGCACACAGGGGTTGCCAGTTGGCGGAAGTGGTTCTAGAAAAGAAATAATGGAAGAGCATGCAAAGTTTGCTTAAAAAGGAAAGCACAAAGAAAAGTAAAGTAAGGAAATGAAAAACCAATACAATGAAAATTAAAATTAAAACTTCAAGGTATTTCAGTTGACACAGTTATCTGAAAGCAAGCTTTAAACTGTATAGAACCAAAAGATGGAAACATTTTCCTGATAACATTGGGTCTTTATTTCTGTGGTTTTGATGGTCCAGCATACCATACACCTGTTAGTTTTACATTCAAAGGACCTATTATTATGTAGTGATAGCTTAATAAGAGCCAGTCATTCAATATCTATCTTCAAGTCAGAGTACATGGTAGGTATAAATGTGTACAGTGTGAGATTCACTCTAGTATAACGTTTATGGCTGCTGCATAAAAAATAAATTACAATGTGCTAAAACAAATACTAATTTTGTTAGATTTTCCAGCAGTATTGGAATCACAATTTTGGAATTAGTGAAAAGCGTTTAAGCCCTGTATTCTTGCTTGATATTAAGTCAGGGATACACACTTGGAACATCTACTTTGTTAAGTATATTTGACTTTTGGAAGAACATTTTTTTTTTCTTTTCTTCATGATATGTCTGCTATTTTGATATGTTTATGAGGGTGATACTGAAAATCCTTAGAATGTCATGTTTCTAAAAACAAATGGAATCTGTTTATATTTGACAACTCTTTCTAATGTTTTGCAAGTTAATTGCCATGTAGTTTGTTTATTTTACTTTAATAGATTGTTAATTATCATCATTTAAAGATCTTGTGTTCACCCAAAACTAAATTTGACTAGAGAACATTTCCAGGTTATGATTGTTTACAATTTTAAATCATCATTAACGCCTAAAAAATGTGAAGATTGGCATTTGACAAAGAAGCCCCATCTAAGGCAACAATTTATAATTGGTACAGCGAATTAAAAAAAGATCAGTTTTTTCTTAGTGATGAATCTCATAAAGGACACCCAAGAATTGCTGTTATTGATGAAAATATTGCCTCTGTTTGAGCAATGCTTGAAGAAGATCAATGGGCATCCTATGAATTTATTCGGGCAACATTGGGCATCGGTGAGTCAAATCCAAAACATTTTACATCAACAGTTAGACATCAGAAAACTTTGTTGTTGATGGATTCCACATAAACGGGTTTCTGATAAAACAAATAACAACGCATTGATTGGTGTAGAAAAACCCCGGAAAAATTCCAAGGCAGCACTTCAAATCTGGTTTGGTATATCATTATTGGTGTTGAAACTTGGATTTATTGTTATGATCCTGAAAAGAAAAGTCAATTGGCTCAATGGGTCTTTTGAACAAAACCTAAGCCTACAAAATTACAATGAATTCACAGCGCTGGTAAGAAGATGATTGCTAGTTGTTTTCCCCCCATAAATGGGTCATATTGCTACTAAAGCATTAGAATATAGATGTACTGTTACGCCAATTGGTACATAAATGTCTGTTTACTGCAAATTGTTAAAAAGTTCTGAAAAATGCCCAAAAGGAAAAATAATGTTGCATAATGATAACGCATTGTCACATACAGTGAAACTAACAAGAGTATCTGGAAGGTCAGCACCATGGACCCTCTACCATACAGCCCTGACCAATCACCTTGTGATTTCTTTTTGTTTCCAAAAGTTAAAGATAAAATGCATGGAATCACTTTTTTGTTATCAGATGAAGCAGTGGAACAGTATAAAAACCTGGTTTCTGAAGTGCCTTAGAAAGAGTGGCATCATTGCTTTAAGGACTGGTTTTGTCACATATAAAACTGTATTGATATTAACAGGGAATATTTTGAAAACCAATAAAATCATTTAAATTTTTTAAAACTAATCCTTGTTTGATTTTCTAAAAATATTCAGTGTTTCCCTCGTGTACTGCTTGGCACAGTAGAGTCTTGAGACCTAACCAGCTTTGATTGTCATTCCCTCTCTCTCTCTTTCTATGTTTTAAATCATGTAGAATCCAAATTTTATATAAAGGCATTACATTTCGTGATTTTATCTAAAGATAAGCAACAACACTATTTGTACAGGTGTATATGGTGTGATGTATGCAGGTTTGAAAATACCTGCATAGTGTCAGTATTAAGTACACAGCTGATAATGAAGTAAATAAAACATGTGCCAGTAGTTTCAAGTGTACTGAACAATTATCATCTACAAGTTTCTATTTTGTAGATTGCCTATATGGTCGAGGGTTAGCATTCTCTTTCTCAGCCCAGAGGTCAGGTTCTTTAATTAGAATCTTTCCCTACCCTCTACAGAGTCTGGAAGTATGCCTGTGGGAGTGTTTAATGTTAAAAATTACTAAACACTAACATTAACGAATTTACAGTTAATGGTTCTTTCTCAAGTCAAAGCCCATTATATGACCATGGAAGGGGGCTATACAAATTAAAAATTTTAAAAAAAATAGTAATTTGTCAGTGGTAAATCAGTTTCTAGTGAAATAAAGACCCAGTGTTATTTAAAAGGATTAGTACATAGTTATTGACAGGAGTAATGATAACATTGTGGAAAACTTAAAAGTAGAAGTTAAAATGCTTGCTGAATTTTTAATATAAAGATTTCAGTTTCAAAGAAAATGTAAAAATAATGCAAAATTGCAGTACTATTATAGATTAAATGTGCATTAGATATATTAAAATAAAGGCTTACTCTTCTCTTCTTTGATGCATCTAACAAAGGGATCACCAGTGAAGCCAGGTGTACAGCTACAAATAGGGTTGTGATTAACAACCTGGCAACGAGCATTTAGGCCACATGTTCCAGGACAAGGATCCACACACTTTTGATTAACACATGCTTTATCCTGTGGACATTCTGTGCTCACAACACACTCAGGCTTACAACTAGGTGGTGCACCAATATAGCCAGCCTGACAAGAGCAAACAGCATGTCCACTAATCACACGACAAACACTGAATGGCCCACAAGGTGAGGGCTTGCATGGATCCAAGACAGGTGGTTGCGTGGGAGCTATAAAGTAAGAAAGAAAAGAAGAAACACATGCTCTGAAAATATTCTTAGAAAAGTAATTCTATGGGAGTTGTATATCATTAGACAGAATATGAAAGTGATACTGAAGAATGTGTTAAATGATTATTAATGTAAGCACGTATCTTTAGAATTCATCTCTTAAAAATGATTAGAGCAACACTCATGCAAAATTTCCCTCAATTTAGAGTTGCCATACCTCATGAAAAACTGGTAAGTATTGTCCTATATTTCATCAAAAAATAGGTCTAAAAACCATTTTTTTTAAACTGTTTAAGCAAAATTACAGACTCATATTTTAAGATATGAGAATTATGAATTGTATTCAAACTCTTAACTACCAAATACCTCATTTTCTTCATCTCTCAATCTGTTACACCTTCAGTAGTACTAATATCTCTTTTGGTTTTGGATGGTGGATTTTCAAGTTCCTTCCTCTTTGTTTATTCTTGGTTATTGCTTTGTTAACTCATATATGAGTAAATGTTGAAGTTAAATGGTTTAAAGTACTTTTTATTTTTTGTCGTCAAATTTCAGAAATTGCTCTGCAACTTAAAATTCTTCAAAGTATATTGTTCAGACATACACTTTTCCGAAACAGCACAGTTTTTACTAGAAAGCCTAAATTACTAAAACACTCAAAAATTGTATTAAATATACATTTTTCTTGTACTCATTGTGAAGAAAATTTATGTAAATATCAAATATGGCAGTAGTTTATCTAAATTAATTATAAAGAAATCAACACAATGAAGTGCTATGAGCCAACATACAAGCACAATAGCCTTTGAAATAGGTTCTGATAAATAAATAAAATTTAGGTTTTTTATTTATGGACGCCCTTTAACTACTATGGTCCTTACAGTCCCATTCTATATTGGGCGTGAAAGACCGGAAATTTTGCTCAGAGGCCTCTTATCAGGCTTAAGGTTCTTTTACACGCCGTAAATCTATGACATGGGACCACCGGCTTTACTTCCCTTCAGAAGGAAGCCATGCTAAGGATTTTTACGCCGAAAAAAATCCATCACCCTCCACCGGTTTTGAACCCGTGACCTCAGGAACTAGAGGTTAGCACTGTACCACTAGTCCACGGAGGACAACTTCTGATAAATAGCTGTAAGTGAAGCTGGATAGTGAATTTGAAGGTGCTGTCACAAACTGTCCATTAGCTTACATAAGAACGATCTCATTCAATAAAATTTTAAACTTTTATGAAGTTCTTTCTATTTACTGATGTCCATCCAATATAGTCCTGATAACTTTTGTCCCAACTTTAAAGAGATTATGGCAACCCTACCTTTTTTCACTTTACTAATGAAGGTAAGATCATGCTATAGTAAAAACACATTACACTTCTCAGAAGTAATATAAATGAAAGGTAGAAAGAAGAAAAATGCTCTTACTAGGTGTGAAGGGATGACAAGAAGATAGAGGATTGCCAGTATAGCCAGGTCGACAGCTGCATGAAGGAGCATGATTCACAACACGACATTCAGCATTAAGTCCACATGTTCCCGGACATGGATCAATGCATTTATTCCTCACACATGCTTTTGTTCGATCACAGTCTGTGTTTAGAACACATTCAGGTCTACAACCTGCATATGGATCACCAGTATATTCAGGGAGACATGAGCAAGATCCAGCACCATTACGTTCTTTACATACAGCATTGGCGCCACATGGTGATGGATTGCATGGGTTTTGTACTTCCACAGGTTCTCGTGCTGCAATACGCACAAATTGTTGATTTTATTTTATCCTATAGCTCTATAAAGAATTAATATTAGTTATGAATTGCCTTGCTTCTTAAGAATAAGGTCTATAAAACATTTGCCAAATAATGTAGAATTAGTTTCATTGTAATTAATAATAATAATAATAATAATAATAATAATAATAATAATAATAATAATAATAATAATAATAATAATAATAATAATAATAATAAATAATAACAACACTTTCTTTGCAGGGTATAAGTCCTGATATATAAGGCTACATTAGTAACTACTTGTTTAATATTACATTAACTACCTATTTAGTAATTTTTATCATTGTTAGAACCTTTTAACATTACATAGGAAATAAAATATGTTGCATCTAAAAAAGTGAAGTTTTTGGCATATTCTCTTACGTGGTATGGGTGAGCACCCAGCAAAAGGATCTCCAGTAAAACCTTGTAGGCAAGTGCATACCGGAGTATGTTTCACTACCACACATGTTGCTTGAACTCCGCAAGAGCCTGGGCAAGGGTCTCTACATCGCTCATTTTGACAGGCCAAATTGCTAGGGCATTCTGCATTAATAGTACACTCTGGACGACAGTTGGGCGCCCTGCCTACATAATTTGGTAAGCAAGAACAAGCAGGGGTATTGCCAATAGCACGGCACTGAGAATTTGGGCCACAAGGTGAAGGCACACAAGGGTTACCAGTTGGTGGAAGTGGTTCTAGAAAAGAAATGCATAGAAGTATAGTGTGACAGTTGTAGCAAAGAAAATTTCATACCACAGAGATAATATGTGTAATTTAAGCATGCACACAGCATTAAATTTATTACAGGATCATTCCATTGTAACTCGCATTACAAAATAATGAAAGAATTGTATAACAAAACAAGAAACCAAGAACTTTTGTAGAAAAATGACTCTAAATATGGCAAATTATATAATGCATAATTCAGTGGCGCAGCAAGGATTTTGTTCTGGCAAGGGTGTAACAGGTTTTAGGTGCATTTGCTACTAAAGAGTGCCTATGACCATTGGTTTATCTGTCCATCTGTAAGGACAAAGCAAATCATGAACTACGGTATATACAGAGTCAACATTTTATATATATATAATTGTAAATATAATTTGTCAAAATATTTCAAATTTGATTAAAATTGGTACAAAATTAAGGGTAGTAAATATGATGAGCCTCCTAAAAATTTACATCTTTTAGACAAACTGCTGCACTTACAAATTTGAAATATTTTACTGATGCTTTTCTGATTTGGCTGGAATTGAACATTTATGGAAACCTCCTAAAATTATGATTATTGGGAGCTCTGCTGTGCAAATTAATAAATAATTCTTTAAAATTATTAAATTTACAGAATAAATGCATAAAATTCACAATGGAATTGAAAAATATGACTTTTTAACATTCTTAGAGCTCAAAGTCATTAGAGACAATGGAAATATCAAGTTTGGAATATATATGAAGTCCAACCACGTTGATAATTACATTAAACAGACTAGTTACAACCCATATCCACACAAATTATCAGTTTCCAGGAAACTGATCCACAGACTAAGCAATATCCTATTAAGCACAATTGAATAACACAGTGAAGTGTGTGTCATATTAGAATAGCTGAATTAAATGGTTTTAACCCCTTTTAACTAAAATAATTAATATTAAGTGTGTCAAAAGATCATGATTCAACATACAAAATGTTCTCCTATCATCCCATACTTAATAAGAAGGTTGAAAAGATTTTCAAAGAATACAATATAAGATTAGCCTCACAGAACAAATTCAGTTTGGGAAATTTATCAAACAGCCACTTAAAAATTCAATTCTGCATGAGATGAAGACAGGCATATACCAGATCCCTTGTGAAAATTGCTATAAATTCTATATAGCACAAATAAAAAGAAATCTGAACACCAGGCTTAAGGAAAATCAAATACAAACAGATAGTGGAATTGGTCATCTCACATCATTTTTGGTCTAGCAACCACAATATTGGAGAAAACATCAAATTACTTAAACCTGTCATGTCACACTTTGAACCAGTCACATGGGAAAGGATATATATTGTCAAAAACAGCAATCACTTAAAATCCTGTCAATTAGCGACTTATAGAAGTTGTGCCAAACATCCACTAGAGACCAGCACAACAGTATCCAGCTGGAAGGAGGCCAGAATTCAGAAGATAACTTTGTCAACCTACAGCTACAGCTGAGAATGGTGGCAAATACCACCGAAATCGTTCCTAAGTTAATCATCTAACAAGTGAGTGATGTACAAGTGTTTAAATAGTTTGACTCAATATTCATTTTAATTAGGCAGTTGAAATTTTATATGCGGAGTTGGAAAAACTGTTCTTGACTCACTTCAAATCTGATATAGGTTGAAATTTAGTTCAAAAGGAGTACCTCCAAAAAATGTATAATTTTAGGATTATTTTCCAAAATATTGAATAATAAATATTATAATGTTACCACATTAATTCTGCCACAAAATGAACATACTTGAAGTTTAATGCTATGTGTACATTTAGAATAGCATTTAAAGCTCATTATAACTTATTTATGTTTATACTCACTTATAAAACAGGCCAAGGTTATAAGGCTTTTTCTTCTACCCTATCAGTAACATGAAAAATACAGAAATATTGCCACAGTTGTCAATATCTCCTGGAAATAGCAGTCAAAGTTTTAAATACTGTTTTTTCAACTGAGATGTGATGGGAGAAAGTAATTGGAAACGCTGACCACATAAGACAATTTTGAGAAGGGCCTCGATAATATCTGAGGCTGGCATTTGGACAAGTATTCATTCTTTTGCACACATCACTTCAATTGGAGACTGCCTGTCATTAGGAAATAGTAGAAATCAGTCACTGCCAACTTTAATGCTGCAAAGGTCTTTCCTTACTGCTTTGAGAAGTAAGGTTTGGGAGTCTGCACTCATTTTGTATGATTTATGTTTTTCTTTAAAATTCTGGAAGGGGATTTATACTCCAAAACTCAGCATTGCTGCACCACTGATAAACTTAAAATAAATTTCAGTAACTCACATTACAGTTTTCGACACAACATTTAAGTTCTACAATGTATATATGATCTTCAAAGCAGCAGTGTTAGAAAGTAACCACTAACATTTATGCCGGAAAACAATTTCAAAAGGTTTCTTTATTTGCATTACAGATTTGGTATTTGTAAACATTAGACATATTTGCTTTTGTTTTAATTTTTTGGGGCATTCAGTCAAATTTAGTACATTACAGAACTGCCAATTATATTAAACAGTCCTTACTATGTGGGACTGCAAAATAAATGAACTTTGGTATTTACTATGCAGACTGATGAAAACAAAAATCCCCCAGACACTTTTTAAACTGGGACTATCACTGTCTCTTTCACATGAAATGACCCTATAGTAAAATGACTGGAAATAGTTTGTTACTCTTTATGTCACTCTCACTTTAAATCCAGAGAGAGGAAATTTGGGAGAAGATGGAAGTTGGGAGTGAGAGAAAGGTAACACTAAGAGGGAAACAGTATATATGCATATATGTGAGTGCATAATATGTATGTGTGCTGCATGTGCCTGCATACATGCGATACTAACTAGAACAAAAGTTATATGAAGATCATGCAATTTTAAGAAAAATTAGTGAAAAATTAATGAAACAAAACCAATATTTCTGCAAGTGTGTAGATTGTATACTTATATATACAAATAAAAATATATAAAACTCTATAAATTATTACTGTCTCAATAGGAAAATTGTTTAAGCCATTAGTAACTGCTCCTTGTGTTTGTCTCCAAAATCTATGATTTTAATGGCTTACATTGCTTAGTTTCACGCGGTTAAAATTTAAATATTATCCCACTGTAGCTTGAGCACAAAGTGTGTACTTATTGGCCAGTGGATCTCATGAGTTCCCTGGTGTTTAAAAGGCAAAGGATAGTCATAAAACACACCAGTAAGATGTAAGATAGTGTTCTTTGATATCATTTACCAGATCTGACAGGATACCCAGTGAGGAGAAGCTGCTTGGTTAAGGTTTTTAAGACTACTCTTTCTCCATTCATGAATGGCAAATAATTGTATGTACTGATAGATTAAGAAAAATTATACCATGCATTTTATTTATTTCACTCATCTCCTAAGTCCTGCAATAATTGTTAAGATGTAAGATGCTTTCTAAAATACTCTGCAAGTATATACATCTTAGAAAAGAAAGAAAAAAGAAGAAAAAAATTCTGGAACTAAGCAATTATTGATTATATTAAGTTTATTAACTCCACTTAATATGCTGTAATTACAATAGTATTATTACAAGTATTTTGATAAGAATGGTCATGTTTCATTAAATTTTCACAATTTTGCACAGAGGGTTCTGAAAGTACAGAATGCTGAAGAATACAGGAATAACATAAAACAGAGGAAATAAGCTTACTTTTCTCCTTCTCACACCTCACAAAAGGATCACCAATGTAGCCCAAAGTGCAGCTACATATAGGATTATGATTGACCACCTGACAGCGTGCATTGAGCCCACATGTTCCAGGGCAGGGGTCAACACACTTTTGATTCATGCAAGCCTTGTCTTGGCCACAATCTGTGCTTACTACACATTCTGGACGACAAGCTGGAGGTGTGCCAATGTAACCAGTTTGACATGAGCATACAGCATGACCATTTACAATCCTGCAACTGCTAAATGGTCCACATGGTGAAGGCTGGCAAGGATTCTTTGGCTGTTCTGGAGCTACAGAAATAGTTTGAAGTGAAAAAAGAAACATAAAGACCATGAAGTACATGCATATTTAGAATAACATAAAATATTTTAAGCAAAGCTATTGCCCAAAAAAAACAGAAATGAATATTCCAATAAAGTAGTATTAATAAAGTATTTGAATGAAAATTAAATGTTTATATGCATGTCACAAGACAGACATTCAGCAAGGCATTATCTGAAGAATAGAGTTTGAAAAGACATAAAAATACACAAAAGAATAACTATGAGCTTTCTTTCAAGATTCAATGACTAATCTTATAGTTCCAATGGTTTTATTATCCTACACAGAAACATCAAAAGTAAATTTATTTTTTAGTTGGAAAGATCTAAAATGTATGCAAGTGTTTTGTATTTTGTATGGACTAGTAAAATTTGTTCAGCCTAGGACTCTAAGAGCATCCTTTCATGTTCTCAAAACATTGCTCTTGGCAGAAAGCTCTGTAATGCAATAGAAAAATGGCAGCTTACGAGCAGAGGGCGGAAGATTGCAAGAGCTTAAAGGATTTCCAGTGAAGGCAGGGAGACAGCTGCAAGAAGGTGCATGGTTTACAACACGGCATTCTGCATTCAGGCCACAGGCTCCTGGGCAGGGGTCTACACATTTGTTTCTCACACATGCTCTTGTTCTACTGCAGTCTGTGTTGAGAACACACTCTGGTCTGCACCCAGTATATGGGTCACCCTTGTATTCAGGCAAGCATGTACATGAACCAGCCCCATTACGCTCTTTGCATACAGCATTAGCACCACAAGGTGATGGATTGCAAGGTTCCCTTGCTTCAACAGGTTGAATCACTGTAATTTAACATGAGAATGTTGAAGGCATTTAGCAATAATTCATAGTAATGTTTCATATTATTGTCAAATTTACATTAAGGAGAATTACTGATAGAAACTTACACAGCATACTAATGATAGATTAAAAATCAGAAATATTTAAAAGTCCAGTTCTGGATAGGTTTACATTCTATAGAAGAAACTATCAGTGCTTAGGCACAACATCTTGAAAAACAATCATTAATTTAATATTTAAAAAATACCAAACTATTCTGAAAATAACATTATAACATGTTATTTCTGTTATTTTAAACTGTGCCACAATAAAAATTGCATGGTATAAGCTTCAATACTGGATAATTAAGTGTCTGATGAAATTAATTGTTCTTTCACACAAGCAGGGTTGGAAATGCGAGTCAGCTGGAGAATTTAATGGCATGCCGGCATGTTGCCATGGTAACTCAGTGGTTAGAGCAACCAAACGGAGACCGGGAGATCTGTGGTTCAAATTCCGGCTATGGCATTGAATTTTTCAGTCATCTAATTCTGCCTTTCCAACCCTGTCCAACACACGGCTTGTGTGAAAGAACAATTATTTCCATTAATTGACCTAATAGTGGTTGAAACTAAAAGCTCGGGACTTAAGTACTTACAAAGAATGTAAGTCGCCATTGGGGTATGACATCTCAATACAATTTGAGATCTCCTTATGGTTTACCAGGAAAAATGCTGGAGAATTTAATGGCGTGCCGGCTTGTTGCCACGGTAGCTCAGTGGTTAGAGCAACCAGATGGAGACCGGGAGATCCGTGATTCAAATCCTGGCTATGGCATTGAATTTTTAAGTGTCTGATGTTTATTTTCTTTACTTTTGGCTTCTTTTTGTTTTCTGGTCTCTTTTTTATTGTGTTTGAAATTAATTTGATTGTGAAGTATCTGTTTAATGTAATTCCTTTTTGAGTTCTGCTTCCATAGATGATCTCTAAAAAATTATGGTTGCCCAGCTGAGCATAGCTGTGCAACTGGTATAACCATATCATCCATCAGCATTTAAATTCTCAATTGAGCCCTATAGTAGGCCAAGTTTCACTACCTTAAAAATATCCCATGGTATTACTAAGTTGCAATGGCAAGCCAGGCCAATTTAAGCTGGTGAAGAAGCCATTGGTCAATAGGCTGAATAGCTAAATGCTCTATGTAAGAGATCTTTAAATTTACGTCACAAAAATATGCAATGCTCAATGCTTCCGACTGCATTCTACCTACAATACAAGAGCTGAGAGTGGCAAGTAAGAAAGCATCATTTTGCTTAGCTCTTAAAGGTTCACTATGAATGTATCTCAAGCTTTAACTGCTGTCGGTAAGAGTCACCATAATAAGCTTTTTTTATTGTATCTACAAGGATACCAATATAACAATTTCTGAACTTAGTAGTGCACATACTTTATTTAAACATATTGCAATATAATTCCATATTACTTGAAATTTTACATTTATACCTACTTCTCTAAACTTTTTAGTCATAATACAAAAATAAGATTAAATCAGCAAGGTGAAAAATGATTCTTGGGAGCCCTTCTCCTCTAAGGACAACTGTTGACTGCTCTTCTATTATTTACTTCAACAGTGCATACTTCTTTTTTAAAGTGTTACAGTCCCTTTTAGCTATTAAGGCTTGTGGAGAAGGTGAAAAGTGCAAGAAACTAATACACAAATTAGCCTAGAATCTACAGTATCTCATGAGAATAAGGTGAAAGCCAGGAAAGTATTATTCAGGACAGTCGCCCCAGAATGAAAGGTCCTGAAAAAAGGTGCACTTTTCACCTGTGATAGTCATGGTATTAGCCTTGGCAAGCAATTTCTTATGGCAGCAACAGAATTATATTTTTAACATATAAAAGGTGTAACATTTGTTCTGTCTGAAATATACTAATTTCATAGAAACAAAAGCTTGAAAGATTTGGGAAATAAATAAGACAAAAGAAGAGAGAGGTTAATACTATGCATGGTGTGTCACACCCACCACTACTATCCTTCCTTTCCTAATGTGTTAAAACCCATAAAAAATTATTGTTTCACAGCTTCTCACACCTTACAGAAATATTTTTAACATCTAATATTAAGTAGAAATGTGCACCCAATACAGATGCTATTCAAAACTGGACTTTTATCTTCATTGTTTTATATTTGCAAACAGTTTTAATTTGTAATATTAAGAGACTAGGTGATGCATAGTTGAATCATTTTTAGTTTAAGCAATGAACAGGTATCATGCTTTCCTAAACATTCTTCACTGTGACGTACCTTTACAATGAATAATGATAGAAAAGTTTAGTAGTAATGTAAAATTGCTGGCAAGTGATAACAATATGTGATTTTACACTTTATTCTTTGAAAGGCAGATAAAAGCTCTCACTAATAGCTGTATCATTATTTTAGTTGTATGTCAATAAGCAGATGTGATTACGTTTGTAGGCAATTCTACAACTTACCATTAAGTAAACACAAGTTAGGAAAACAAATTATTTCTCATATTACAAGTGCACATTCACTCAAGAGAAAACTCAGTCTATAAAATTTGAAGCTCCATAATTTATATACTGCAGCAGGAAATGACATAGTTTACCATGATTATTCATCCTAAACTGTATCCAAGTGATAACCCAATACAAACAATGAAAATTTGGCCTAAAGTATATGTTTACTTAGTTATGCTGCTTTCAGCCCCCTCTCACACAAGCATATTCTCTCTCTCTCTCTCTCTCTTTGTTCACTGACTCTCTCTGTGCTTACAGTTTGCTTATTACAGTAATAAATAAACAGCTCATATGAAGGTTTCTAATATTGTTAATTCATTTGTAAAGAGGATGTTTATGCTCTTACACTGTGGTATTTTGGAACATCCTGCAAAAGGGTCACCAGTAAAGCCTGTTCGGCACTGACATATGGGAGCATGCTCAATGGCCACACATGTTGCGTGTGGACCACATGAACCAGGACATGGATCTTTGCATTGTTCTCTCTGGCAAGCCAAATTATTTGGGCACTCTGCATCAATGGAACACTGTGGACGGCAGTTTGGAGGTCTTCCTACATAATTTGGTAGACAAGAACATGCTGGCCGACCATCTACCACTCGACAGTGTGAATTTACACCACATGGAGTTGGTATACATGGATTTGTGCTTTGTACAGGTTGAAGAGAAGGCTCTAGAAAGAGAGAACAGATATCCACATGCATAAACCACATGCGCATGCAATGAATTTATACATAAAATAAAGAAATATAACAAAATTTGTAATGTCTATAAGTTGCAAAACTAATTAGGTCTCTTTAAGAAAAACAAGCTTAAGAGAGACTGCACTAAAATTGCATGCATTTAAGACTTTGTGGTGCTAAGGTACTATAAAGAAGATGTAAGCAGGAAAAATTGAACTGGTATTCTATTATTTTCTCTACTACATATAGTAAGTAGGGGAAGTATTGTATTCCACCCAAAAGTTCGATACCGAGATTTCACCGGAAATACATGTTTTGAGATCCCCTGAATCCAAAAAAAGCATTTTTGGAAACATGTCCATGTGTGTGTGTCTGTCTGTGTGTCTGTCTGTGAACAGCATAACTCAGAAACGAACAGTCGGATAAACACCAAACTTGGTATTTAGGTTCAGTATCTTCCAAGGATGCGACATGAAGGTTTTCAAGAAAATCCCCCCACCCTAAATTACCCTTTACATGGAAGATTTTTCGAAAATTTTAATTTTCTCAAAAACGGCTCTAACGATTTTGATTAAAATATCATATGTTTAAGATATTTTTATGCTAATAAAATGTATATCTTAAATTTTCTGGGAATGTCTCCAAAAGTATTCTTCATTGTTAACGACTTTTGCATAACTGGTAAACCATAAGAGATAGACAAAATTTTACTACAGAAAAAATATAGATCATGTTAAAATACACAATTTATGTCATATACATTTTGTTTGTTGAGTGAACCATTTTCGAGATATTGCTTGTTATTCCCTTAAATTTTTCAATACTTATTTTCTCAAATGGGAATTCGTTATTCATTTTTACTTTCTCTACTACGTATAGTAAGTAGGGGAAGTATTGTATTCCACCCAAAAATTCGATACCGAGATTTCACCGGAAATATATGTTTTGAGACCCCCTGAATCCAAAAAGAGCATTTTTGGAAACATGTCCGTGTGTGTGTCTGTCTGTGTGTCTGTGTGTGTGTCTGTGTGTCTGTGAACAGCATAACTCAGAAACGAACAGTGGAATAAACACCAAGCTTGGCATTTAGGTTCAGTATCTTGCAGAGATGCGACACGAAGGTTTTCAAGAAAATCCTCCCACCCCAGACTACCCTTTACATGGAACATTTTTCGAAAATTTTAATTTTCTCAGAAATGGCTCTAACGATTTTGATTAAAATATCATATGCTTAAGATATTGTCATGAGAAATTAAATGTATATCTCGAATATTCTGGGAATGTCTTCAAAAGTATTCTTCATTGTGAACGACTTTTGCATAACTGGTAAACCATAAGAGATAGACAAAATTTTACTACACAAAAAATGTAGATCGCGTTAAACTACACAATTTATGTCATATGCATTTCTTTTATTCCCCTTGCATCTACAAGAAAATTACCAATAAGATTGACATCTCGATATCTCGATTCACAGGAAGCACATGGAGAATAGGCGTTTGTAAAAATAGATTGTACAAGAGTAGAGAAAGTCATGTGAGTGTAACACATCAGATTTTTTTGTCTTGGATATGCAAAGGGTTATAATCTGTGGCAAAGGAAATGGTGCTGCACCTAGCAACCAGCTATTAAGAGATATGTATGTGCTTAAAGGCTACTGTATTTCTATATTGCCCTTGTAAATATAATAAGCGTTTGTAAAAATAGTTTGTACAAGAGTAGAGAAAGTCATGTGAGTGTAACACATCAGATTTTTTTTATACTGCAATACTTAAAGTATCAGACACCAAAGAGTAGCAGACATATATCTATTTATTCAAGACTAATTTCAAATAAAACATAATGTGAATCTTGAAGTTTGCTTACAGTCAGAAGAAATGAGTGTGATTTGTTTTTATATGTTTACTGTTTCTGATAGATCTGCCATGTGCATTCTTTATTAATGTGTAATACCATTTAAATTGCTGTTTAAAAAAGAACCACTAACTCTTAATGAAAGTTGAGGATGTCATGTAGCACTATGTAATGCCACCACAAGAATACTTATAAAATATTACTCTTAGACCAGCAGTGAAATACCAGGAATGCAAAGATAGCGCCCTTTTATTTTAATGTATATTTTATGCTTGGAAAATGAGCTGATTTCACATACAAGAATTTTTATGAAATCTCTGTAAGTAAGCAAACTACAAGATGCTGTAAGCTTATGTAAAAGAAAGATGCTTACTTTCTTTTTTAACGCACTGAACAAAAGGATCCCCTGTAAAACCTTGCATGCAGCTACATATAGGATTGTGGTTCACAACATGACATTGTGCATTCAGGCCACAGGTAGCAGAGCAAGGATCCATACACTTCTGATTAACACATGCTTTGTCCTGAGGACATTCGGTGCTAACAATACACTGGGGTTTACATGCAGGTGGAGAGCCACTGTAATGTGCTTGGCAAGAGCAAACAGCATGGTTGTTCACTACTCTGCACACACTGTATGGTCCACATGGAGAAGGTGTACAAGGATTCTTTGGGACCAGTTCCTGATTTCCAGCAACTAAAGATACAGAAGAAAATCACAAACAGATCATGCACTAAATATCATGCAGAAGACACAAACAGAGAGCTTACTACAAAGAACTATGTGGAATTCAGCCAAATTATCCAAAAATGCTTTATTTCTTACAATGTACTAATTAAAAAACAATGTGTTTATTAATTTTATTTTATTTGTACTTTAACAGGCAACAGAGAGTTTTGCGCATGATTATTGTGAAATTGCAGAAGAATTCCAAGGAAGAAGTTGTTCAATTATAACATATGGTAGAATATTCGAATTGCTATACTCCCTAAATCTATGCTCTGATTTTAGTTTCCTTTTTTTAAATAAAATATTATGAAATTTTACTTATGGGCTGAATTCCACTTAAAACAGAAAATTAGCTTACTAGGTTTTCCTAAATGGCAGGAGACAAGAGCATTGCCAGTGTATCCAGGCATGCACATGCAAGAAGGTGAGTGGTTGATGACACAGCATTCAGCATTGATACCACAGGATCCTGCACATGGGTTGCGACACTGATTGTTTACACATGCTTTGTCTCGAGGGCAATCTGTATTGAGCACACATTCAGGACGGCAGCCTGTGTAGGGATCTCCAAAATAACTAGGCAGACAGGTGCAGGAGCCTGCACCATGGTGTTGGGAACATACTGCATTGGTTCCGCATGGTGAAGGATTACAGGGCCCCTTTGGATTTTCTGTTATCACCGGCACTGCTGCAGAGTTTATAGAATAATACATTTAAGATCTGCTTAATCATTTACTGCTTCCATACAACTAAAACTAGAATATACAGTCATGATGATCAAAGCAAGGCTTCTAAGTTCTCATTTACTAAATTCTTTCAATTTATCCAATTTACAAAATGGTAAAGCAGTTGCTCCTCAGTAGTGGTAGAGGAATTCCCATTGTTCTGTTGTACTCAAAGAGGTCCAGATTAATATACAACCTTTTATTCATGGTTCAGTATCCTCTAACATTAAATCTAAAGCTCTAAAAGGCTAGATACTCTGATATTTTCCATAAAATGTGAATATTATCACAGCAAGAAACAAATTATGGTTATGATTACTGCTTTTCTGGAGTATGAAGTCCTTTTCTTTTCAGACTTACTGTTAGGAAGTTAATTTTCCTGCCATCGGTAAACAACTTCCATTTGTCTTCATATCCATTTTGTGTCCATTTTTGTTCAAATGTCTTAATCTGTTTCTTAACACTATCATCACCTACCGTACAGTTCATATGTAACTTAATTATGCTATTAAGGATGAAGAAACAACTTTAAAAGCATGCTAAATATGTTCACCAAATAGAGACCAAAGAAAAGTTCCAAGAAATACTAAAATAATTATAAAAATGCGTTATTTGGCAATAGTGATATTTGTGTTTTAAAATTCCAACTCATCTTTATAAATTATCAATACATCACTGTTTCTAATACTTCTATTGGAATATAATACTAAAGTAATGTTATGATGATTGTTTTTGCATACCAGCCATGTGTAGGCACTAAGTTGAAAACTTGAATCAGACAAAGAATGCAATGTGATGTCTAGGACTTGAAGCACAGATCTTCGGCTATCCATGCCAATGTTCTTACTGCTTGAGTTAACATGGCAATGATTACAATAATCATAACACAATTATCCCAAATAGTGATTGACTATAAAGCCTAGAAATTTAAAGCACTTGCAACATAGAAGGTTGCCTGTGAGGAATTGTATTGTAACATCTGAGATTGCCCTGAAGTATTGAATCAGATGAGAAGATTTTATGTGCATGTAGGTATCTTTACATGGCAGCTCAAGTGGTAAGAGCATCATCACGGATAGCCAAAGATCCATGTCTCGAGTCCTGGCCATGACAGTGAATTTTTCAAGCCTGATTCAACTTTCTAATGCCAAAATAAGATTGCAGGTAATGTTCCAGGATGGAGCAATCTAACACATGTACGTTGTTTCCAGCAGCAGCCCTTAAAATATAGGGCACTTTAAAGGGAGGAAATGTACCAACACTGGTAAATAGCAGCATTTAAATTCTAAAAATGAGTAATAAAGTTTTCTAGTTTCTAAGCAACCAACATGCATCTCATGAATCTATAACAATCAGATTATTTTATCAGAATGGCTAATAAAGGTGATATTTGTCACTCTTTTAGATAATACAACAAAATGAATGAAAACTTTGCCTTTATAAAGTAAATTTTACCTCAGGTTTTTATTAATTATAAGATTCATTATTAGGAGTAGATATAGACTATTAACAGAAATCATTGTCATGATTACTTGGTTTTTCAGTACAGAATGGAATAAAACTCATAAGTTATCTCTTGCCAGCCTTTCTCGTAAATGTATTTTGTATATAAAAGCTTTTCTTTAAAGTAGGTACTTATTATATTTGCTTTTGCATAATTAATTACAAAGCAAACTTGCAACTATAGCATATACTTGCTGACAGTTCATGTCTGCAGTTGATGTAGGATAAAAAAAAAATGCAACTCTTTTATACTTTTAAGCAGATATTTACATATTTGGAGAAAGTAACATAAGCCTTCGTAATGTAACATGTGATAGCTATGCACCAAAAAAAAAATCCCTCTGAATCACAAATGAATCATTATGTTTCCTATAATATATGTATACTTATTTCAGTTGAATACTTATTTCTTTATTAATCATTTCTACATGCAGAATACCTATGTTCTTACTTGGTGGTGTAGGTGCACAGCCTGAGAAGGGATCTCCAGTGTGCCCTGGTAAACATGTGCAAACTGGACCATGATTCACCACTCTACATACAGCCCTAGGTCCACAGGACCCTGGGCAGGGATCCAAACAACGTTCCCTCTGGCATGCCTGATTGCTAGGACATTCAGCATTGATAGTACACTGAGGACGGCAGTTGGGTGCTCTGCCCACGTAATTGGGCAGGCAAGAACAAGCTGGTGTGTTACCAATGGCTCGACACTGAGAATTAGGCCCACAAGGTGAAGGTACACAAGGGTTACCAGTTGGAGGTAAAGAAGGTTGCACTGGAATAACAGGTTATAGAATGTGTCATAGAGTTATCTATAAGCATGGTTGCAATTAAGAATAAAAGTTTTACAGTTCATGGAAGTGTAAATCAGATTAGGTTGATGTTAAAATAAGTAAAATAAATGAAATAATGAAAGAAATAATTACTTATTTCAGTTATATATGTAAAGGAAAGACTCAACAAACTCACTTCATTTATAAGCTTATTATACAAATATATTATGTTTAGAAAATGTGAAGGTAAATGATGTAAGAAATGAATGAACTTTAAATTACTTAAAATGTACATTTCATCATCTTTCCTTTACATATAAAATTAGACAACAGGCTCTACTTATGTAGCAGTACAATAAGAGTAAATAAGTTCAGTTTACAGGACAAAAGTAATGAGCTGCCAGTGCATAAAATAGACTAATCCTCTTAAAAATGTGACATTATGGAATTAGTTCAAAATTTGTGCGGATAGAAAAAGAATTTTGAGTTGCCTTCAAAACTCTGAGATTTAACTTGTTTTGACTTTTACATAAATACTCCTCTTTCATAATCTTTAACTTTTTAAAGATAGAGGAAGATGACGATGATGATCTCCCCAAATGGGACACAAAGAGACCTCTATTGAGGTTTTATGTAATCATTCAACATTCAATCTGTCATTACAGCTGAAATAATGAGAATTACCGGCAATTAAATATTCAATTAAGTACCTGTAAGTTACTAAGCAGAAGAAGGTGCATTTTGCATATGAAAATGTACTCAGGAGCCCTTTTTCTTAGTGGATGAGGTTCTTTTATGTCTAAATAATCATCACAAAGGACCAACTAGTTCCAGAGGAAATCACCCAAAAATCTCTTATCTTCTGTCAAGTTTGAACCCATAAACCTCAGAAATTAGAGACTAGCATGATAAATTCACATTAGAGGATAACAGAAGTGATGAACTCATAAGTTAAGTACAGAAACCCTTAAATATGGAAATGTTTTCTTAGGTGGACTGAGTCATTGTGTTTCCGACAATCATAATTATCATAATCAATCAATTTAAAGTGAACAACACCTTATCTTTGCTCAGATGGACTCATGTTTATCAGGACATTCTGTTAAGAATGCTGATGTTTGTATCAATCATGGAAAGTTCTATTTCCTTTAAATTACTGCTAATTAAACAATTGCTTTAGTAATTCCCTCCTTGTTCGAGAATACCAGTTGAACTAACCTAATTAATTTACAAGTTCTTGATTTTCTGTCCTTAGTGTGCGGCAACATTAAAAAAATTCCGGAGCTTTGAATATTGACATTTTCATTACATTGCTTAACAAGCATAAACTGTTTTCATTTCTACCCCTTGAGTATAAATATTGAACTAATCACAATCATCTTCTGTACCAGTTCTACTCCCTGCATCATCAGATGGCACTTAAAACATTGGATCAGACAACCATCAAGCAATGTTCCTGAACTCTCTCTCCAAGAGGTAATCATATCATCTACTGTGCTGATCATATGATATGACCGCAGCACCAGGAACCAAGTCCAGCCAGGACCCTCACTGCAGCAAGAGACAGCTATCAGATAGACAGAGGCAGCCAGCATGAGCAGCAAAGCATATTCAGAGCATTTGGCATTGTGTAGCGAGGGCAAGCTAAATTCTTGTTTCGGACCATTCAAAATTCTTATACATGTCTTTGGTAATTATATTCAAAATTTGGGGTTTGTATTTAGGTACATGCTTGTTAAGAGGAGGCACAAAGATTGTTAAACGTTATATTTACTAAATTTGTAATTACTTAATTCAAATAGTGTGTCAGAAAGTGTTTAAGTTGAGTATAAATATATTGTTTATTGTCGTCAAATGCAGACAGCAATATCTGTAGTCAAACTTTTAAAATAGTTTAATCATTATGATGAAAATGTAGTAAAATGTCAGTTCAAGTTTTAAAACTACCATTAAATAAAGTGACATATGTCTGCAGTTTTTCACGGTACCATTTTTAATGTTTCCTTGGCATTAATCTGTATTTTGGATTTAGGAATCTATGCCTTCAGGGTATATATGGTTCAGCACTTTTAATATTTTATTCTCAGGAAACTTAAAGTTGTAACTAGCCTGACCATTGCTTCCACAAAATAGGGATAGTAGTATTGTAACACTTCTCTTTCTGTATTATTGCTGACATAATTGGTTAGCCTTCCATCAGTTGCATTGCACCCAGGCAGTGCCAGTATTTGTTTTTCACATGCCATTATTCATTGTTTGCCTTTGGAAGGCTGCTGATTCTAGTGCTATCTATCTGACAATGTATTGTTTGCTAGGAGTGGTGGCTGAAGCATGAATGCAGTGATAGTGCCAGGAATACCTACCCAAAATTCTTATATGAATAACTCCTGGTTAGCTGTTAACCGAAGGTCATAATACAAAAATTTGCTCTGACTCTTAGTTAATCTCTAACCAGAACCTTAGCAGAGATCGTAATACAGGCCCTTAATTGTAGAGACACTATTATAGAGTGCAAGTACACACACTAATGAAACTAAGCCAATCACCATGGTTCCTGTTCATATCACGCACGCAAACTGATAGCTGGCCAGGTGCAGGTGCTGTCTGAAAAGTCTTTACTTCTCTTTCAATCATCTGCTGGACTGCTGGCAGTGCAGGCAGCATTATAAGAAATGATTAATTTAATTTTAAGTATAAATAATGGAAAATTAATTATGAATATGATATAACAAAGGACAATTTTCTGCTAAGTTTTGCACTACAAGTGATTGGTACCTTAATTGTCACTTCTCAGTATAGCACACATTGTTGTATGACTCGTATGTGTGCAATAAAGCTGGTACTCCTGATTTGCAAGTGCTGCTAAGATAAGGAATGACAGGGACTAACTAGCATGAATATGGGGCTATCCTCTTACCCCTCCAATACCTCCTCAAGTCTAGGATGAAATCTCAAGAATAATATAGTAAGGTGCAAACTTGCAATTTGCAGTCACTTCCTTCAGCTTCTATGGTTTATTGTCAAACCATTTCATTGTGCCTTTAAGAACAATAAACATGACTGTATTCTTGATGTAATCATGGAGTATACAATAATTTTAAATATGCATTTCTTCATTTTATTAAGGTAGAGCTATGGTATGGAGGCACTACCCCTGGAGCCATCCCTGTTTGCTAGCTATGATGCTCTAATTAAAATTGTTACATATGCAATGAAAACTCAGAATTGGCATCCAAGTGACCAAAGTCTTCCATCTTTTCATACTGGCTGAAATCTACAATGTTTCTACTTAACTAATCCTAGAGACTAGGTTTGGCTCATTTACCACCAGATGATGACTTCAAGGAAGAACAGCTGAGGTGAATGATTTGAAGAAAAGGGCAATATGGCAGTGATACTGATGAAAATGATTTGCAACATGTTCAGTTATACTGCATCTAGGAAGTGTGAGAATTTATTTTTCTGATTAAAACTTTATAGAGTGCCTGGTTTGCATGACTTTTATAATCAGTACAATGTATTTTTTGCCAGTTGGGTATTCGTCATTATTGCTGTGAACTGGTCAGCATGCTGGCTTCTAAATACAGGCCTGGATTCGTTTCTGACAAGAGGTAAGACCTCCTCCTTACTTAGGATTATTCCCTAACTTCCTTAGAGTCTCAAAGGTATGACTGTATGAATGAATATATGTTGCAAAGTAAAATGAGTAAAACTAACGTCATCAGTTGTCTTAACAGTCATAGCCACTGATATGATCATAAAAGTTAATAGTGGCTAAAGATTTTACCCCTCCCTCCTGCACAAAAAAAAAAAACAACTTAAAAATCCAAGGCACGCCACATAACAATGTTGAGATTATAAAATGAATGATGAAGGGTTAAATATTTTGAAAAAAGCCTGGTCATGTCAATTGTTTCACTTAACTTTTCATAAAGTAAATACAGACATTAGCTTTTCAATACACTGTGCAGCTCATTACCAATAGAAAAAATGTACAGTCATGTTTAAGTAAAGGCAAGAATGTGAGAAACAAAAGTAAAGTTAAGAGCAAAGCTTACACTGCTGCCTGAGACATCTTGTAAAAGGATCACCAGTAAAGCCAGGAGCACAGCTACAGATGGGGTTATGGTTGACTGTTTGACACTGAGCATTCAAACCACAAGTACCAGGACATGGATCTTGGCATCTCTGATTGATGCATGCCATGTTCAGTGGACAGTCTGAGCTCACCATGCATTCAGGACGACAAGATGGTGGTGAGCTGATACATCCAGGCCGACATGAACAAACAGCATGTCCATTTACAATGCGGCATATGCTGTTAGGGCCACAAGGACTAGGTGAACATGGGTTCACTGGGCATATTGGGGCAACAGCAGCTGTTCAGAAAATGGAAAGGAAAATGGAGAAGAAAAAAAGACTGTTAGTTTGCTGTAGGTACATATTATAATACTGAATGAGATACAAATTTCTTTATTATAGAATGTGTAAGTGCTATGTACTGATTTTAGTAAACTTAGAAAGAGTTATGTATATTTACAGAATCTACTTTCAAGGTAAGAGAAAGTGTTTGTTTATAAACTTGCAAGTTAAAGAAACTTAATACTTTTAATGATATCGCTTTTGAAAACTTTAGTCACTGCAAATGATAATGAGTTATTATTCCTGGGATGTGCTTAGCATTAGTGCTTTGTCTGATTAATGTTTAGTGAAACATCAATTAATTAATGTTTTTTGTTCTTTGCATTTTTATACAGCACTTTAGTTTAAAGCTATTAGATAATTGCTATAATGCAACATAAGCCAAGTTAACCAGATTTATTTGAGTGTACCAGTAATTAGTGTTTCATGTGTTGCATCATGTATAAAGAAACTATTAGCAAATTAACATGGTACGAATGTTATGCATTTACACAATTTATAGCAGTTTAATAGCCTTTCTTTTCCTCTACACATACACACCATTTATAAAATATTATGTATACCTTTGAATTTCAATAGAAATACATATTAAGTATAAGCAAAATGTGGCTAAGCCGTTTGTGTGTGCTTTTGTGCAGTTAGCATTATGAGATCACTTTCTTAGAAAATTATTTGCTTCTTCTGCTAATGTTTCTATTTAGTCAATACAATATGTCTTTTTATATTCACTAAAAATTAATAGACATAGTAAGAAAAAGGAAAAAAATGTAGTAATCTCAGTTTCCCAAATATCTGACTTGTTAATCATCATTTAAATATTCAATACATAAGAATATCAACTCCACTAACATACCATGTTAATTTGCTTGTTATTCTAAAAAGAAGCAAATGAAGAAAGAAATTAAGAAAGAATGTAACAAGAACTGACAGTCCTCAGTAAAGATTAAACATAAGGAAAGATTCTTACAAGTAGTAGGTATAAGGTAGCAGCTCTGCAATGGGTCACCAGAATAGCCAGGAAGACAACTGCAGATAGGAACGCGATTGGTAACACGACACTGTGCATTATAGCCACAGGTTCCAGGGCATGGATCCCTGCACTTGTTGTTGATGCAAGCCCTGTCCTTAGGACAGTCCGAACTGAGAACACATTCAGGGCGACAACCGGTATATGGGTCTCCAAAATACTGAGGCCGGCATGTGCAAGACCCTGCACCATTCCTCTCCCTACATACAGCATTAGAACCACAGGGAGAGGGATCACATGGTCGTCGTGGTGCATCCACAGGCCTCACTGCAGATAACACATTACACAACTAGGTTTGAATTTTAAGACAATATTAATTCCTGCAAATCTTTAACACTTCATTTGCTTGTTATGTCAAACAATTACTAATACATGTCTATTATTATCATCTGATGGTACCATGTAGCTTAATACAGGGTTATTCAAAAAGAAGGAACAGATTTTAAATATTAATTTTTAATGAACGGCAATGGATAGAAACACATATGACACATTATTGAAGAGAAGAAAGTTCAAAGTTTTAAGCCCCACCTATTAGTCCCATTTAGTGCTTACAATGGCACTGTGTTTGTTTATGAGAAAATGGCAATGCCACAGGAAAAGTTCATTTTGTGTGCTGCATTATGCAAAGAGTGCATTGATTCATTGCAGCGTACATTTCATTCTAAGTTCAACAACAAGCCACCTTGTCATTAAAAATTTACAATTTATACAATGAACTCATAGAAGATGGTTGCATATGCAAACGGAAAAGCACTGGTCATCCTTGCATAACAAATTATGCTCATTTTGAACACATAAAATACAATTTTGAACTTTCCTCCATTCAGTGATGTATCGCATGTGTCGCCATCTATTGTCGTTCATTAGAAATAAATATTTAAAGTCTATTTTTTTTTAATAACCCTGTACTACTAGTGCATGGACATTAAAGTTTTCCTCGGCTAGCTTTCACTGCTCTCTGTAATAGCTTATTGACAATATTCTTTCTTTATCACTATATCTTAAAGTGATACATAAGTCAGGTAACTTCTGAAGTTCCTATCACCTTTTCCAAATAGAAATATAATATCATTCTTCAAAGAGTGGAACTTATTGTAGTGGAAGTTGAAATTTGTAAAACTCTTAGCACAATAAACTATAATATATGTTAAGTTTAATACTATTTTAAATGAGTAAGTAGTTGCTTGCTCAGTTCTATTAGATACTGTTTATTTGCTTCATTACTTTCAACAGAAATTTGCCTTATTCAATCATCACCTTATCCCTTACAGTAGAACTCAATAACTGCAGAATTTTGCAACAGAAGCCATAAACTGCAAACCAACAGTAGTCAGTTATAGCTGCTGGTCTTTGTTACTTCCTTCCATCAGTATAAGCAACTTATAACTAAAGTAGTATGTGCATCTTGAGGGCATTATACAAATCTGGATTGCTGCAATACAAGTTTCTATTCGATTAAGACTAGAAAAAGTAAATTCTAACTTTCTGTTATTGACTAGTAACATCAGATGCTAAAATATAACATTTAGGGAGCAATAAGCATCCTAAAATTGATATGTTCCTTTTCTACACTTTCTTCTTATCAAAGTAGAATATATTTGCTATAAACAATGACTTTTCTTCATAATATTATCATTGTGCACTTAACATTTAGTCCATATTTTAACACATTTATTCATATGCAATAGTTTTAATGTAATAAATAAAAAAGTAGTTTAAAATAAAAATTGTATGTAGTATTTTATCCTCAAGTTTCATAATAATTTTAATAATGATCAATAGCGGATTTGTAAGTTGTATACCTGCAAGAATTTAAGTATAGTGGCTAATTTTTCCTGTTTCTTTTGAAATCATATGTAAAATATATCAGTATTCGGATTGTGTAGCTAATAACAATTATGTCAATAAGTAGATTTGCTGGATGAGACCTAAGAGGTACCTGCTTACACTGATATTGTACATTCATAAAGATAATGAAAGTTGTATCCTACCTTGAACTGGATTGCAACTGGAGAATGGATCACCTTCAAAGCCTGGATTACAGGAGCACACAGGTTGATGATTATGCACAGTACACTGAGCATTAAATCCACAAGATCCTGTACAAGGGTCACGACATTTATTGCGAACGCAAGCAAGATGTTGTGGGCAGTCCTGATGAATCAAACACTCTGGTCGACAGTTGGGTGGTGCACCCAACATGCCAGGTAGACAAGAGCACACTGGTCTGCTATCCACAACCTTACACTCTGAGTTAACACCACAGGGTGAAGGAACACATGGATTTTCTGGTGGCGTTGGTGGAAGCTTGAGAGCTGAAATAGATATATCAACTTATCTTAACTTTCAGTGTAGTTGAAATTATATTTAATAAATGCATGTGTTTTATCAAGCGTATTATTCTAGCAGTAATCAGCATTTTCCTTAATGTTGAATGCTGGTTGTGATTTATGATACCCACAGTTGTCTAGTTTTAAGGTTAGTACTATTGCTCAAAATGTTGAACTAGTGTGAGTAAGGTATTATAGAGTCCCTTTATGCATCTATGTTTTGTAGAGAAATACTAGGGCTACCAAAGTCAATTGTAAGACAGGTAGCACAATCAGAGATGGGCAGGGTGGCAACTAAGGGGAAGATAATGGAAAGAGCTTTGAAATTTTGGTTCAGAACTTTAAATCTAGGAAAAAGTAACAAGAGAATAGCTTAATGAATGATGGATGGGTAACTAATTTACAGAACATTTTGGAGAAAAATGGGTTAGGAGACATGTGGAGAAGGAGAGAAAACAACGTGAAAAGTTTTTGGAAAAAGGCGAGGAAAAGACTGGAAGATATAGAAATACAAATCATGTTCAGTGAGATTGCCGAAAAGAGCTCATTAGTTTGCTATAGGCCAATGAAAAATACATGGGGTAGGGAAAAATATATAGACATAGTAAATAAAGAAGAGAGAGAATCTATTGCATGGGTAAGAACCGGAGCATGGAGGCTAAGAGGGTTAAGACACGGTATTCCTCAGAACCAATGTCTGATATGTGGTGGTAATGAAGACATTGAACACATAGTTTTTAAGTGCCAAGGAACAGAAAATTGGAGAAAAGAATTTTTTAATAAGAAGTGGTTGAAGGGGGATAGAAATACACTTATGATCGAAATGATATGCAAGGACGCTAGAAGCATTGGACAGTTTTTGTGTAAAGTAAAAAATAAATGGCTTTGGACAGTGGAAAGAGAAAAGTAAGAGGTAGCGCATCTTACTTTGAATGGAAAACTATAGTGAATATATGATGGTTAAGTAATCAATAAATGAAAAGTGAAAAACAAGTGGAAAAGGGACATGAAAAAAAGAAAGATAATTTATTGACAAGAAATTGTAAAATGTAAATAATCTGTAGTGACTGTCTACAGAATGCGTTGACAGGAAATCATAAAACTCTTAGCACAATAAATACAAAATGGGAATGCATCTATTTCTTGACTTGCCCTGTCCTTGTAAACTGCTCCTTAGAGAGGAAGGTGAAAATAAGTTTGGCCAGATCCTGGCAGTGAACAGTGATTGTACATTAAAATTAAGGATGAACAAATCCTGGAAGGAAAAATGTCCTACTCTGGCCATAGTAAGAAACCTTCTTGTTTAAAGAAAAAAAGCCTTCAGTTTCCTTAGTCAGGAATGAATGCAGGATCCCATGCACAGCAGGCAGGTGCAGTACCGACTGAGCTACAGGACCAGTTTCATGCTAAATTCATGAGTAGTTTCATGCATATGGACAGATAAAGCCATGCTAATAGGTGTTCTGTAGTAGTGAATGTACTATGAAATATTCAAACCTTCCAGAAGCAAATCTTTGTGCACCACTATTTTAAAAGAAAGCTGATTAAAATGAAATATTTTGAAATAGCAGACTATTATTTCAGACATACCTTCCTTAATGCACTGTACAAATGGATCACCAGTATAGCTTGGAGGACAACTGCATATTGGATTATGACTAACTACTTGGCATCTTGCATCAATTCCACATGTTCCTGGGCAAGGATCTTGACACTTCTGTTGTATGCAGGCTTTGTTTTGTGAGCACACTGAACTTACTACACATTCTGGTCTGCAATTTGGTGGACTTCCTAAGTAGTTTGTCTGGCAAGAGCACACAGCATGTCCACTAACTACTCTGCATATGCTGTTTGGTCCACAGGGTGACGGTTCACAAGGATTTTGTGGTGGGGGAGCTGAAAAGAATGAACAAAATGCAATAAGAATTATGTCCTAAATTAAGCTTACTGATGTTCATCATTACACAATTAAATAATTTATCAATAAAATTATAAACCATATTTTTTTCTAACATTAAGTTCAGTTAATAACTAAATTGACAAGATGCATCTACTTTATTGCTCTGTTTCTATCAATTGTACCTTCATAATACAAAGAGTTCCTACTAACCTAATATTTAACAAATACAAAACTAAAATAGTAATAAATGAAGACTACTATTTTGATTAGACAACAATTTCTTTCTATTCTTCACTTTCTTTCCTTCTTTAATTAATATCTTTTAACTGTACAGATCATATCAGATGATGAATGAAGTACTGAAATTTAGTGTAAATGAGCTTAGGGACCCAAAGGCAGTAGATATTTTATTCTAATCACTTGTGGTAGGCAGCTCTTCCCGGAGATTTGAATGTGGTCTCTCAGCTGTGGAAACCAATAGGCATTTATTCGCATCCAAAACTAGTTTCAAGCTTATGCCTTACGGTGTATGTTTTCATGATAAAATTCAAAACTCTTTCATATGGACAGAACAACAACAATTCAAGGATATGCTTCTTATCTGAAATATACCATCATAATAGGAAAATCTATAGAATGTATACTTACGTTTAACAGGTATTAGATGACAAGATTTGAATGGATTTCCTTGATGGCCAGGTAGGCATGAGCATATGGGAATATGATTGACAACATTGCATTCTGCATTAATTCCACATACACCCTGGCAAGGATCACGGCAGTTTTGTGCTACACAAGCCAGATGACTTGCACAGTCTGAATTGATGACACATTCAGGTTGACAACTAATGAATGGATTTCCTTTGTATGGTGGTATACAAGTGCACTGTCCATTGCCAGAGCATTGTGCATTTTCTCCACAAGGTGAAGGACTGCATGGATCACTTGGTTTTGAAGCTGCAACAAAGCAAAATATTGTATACATTTTAAATCATGTTAACAAGTTCATCTGTTTGCATATTGCAGCCAAAGTAGAAGCTAAGGCTCTAGAAGCACATGGGCTTGAGGGCGGATTGATAAGTCAGTGACTTCTTAAAGAAAATAAAAATTGTTCCAAAAAATTCATTTTATTTCCAGCATAGTCTCCTTTCAATTCAATACATATTGTCCAACGTTTCTCCTATATTTTTTAACCCTTCCAAAAAAATATTATTTTTCAAAGTCTGCAAAATATGAGGATGTTTCTGCCATGATGCATTCATGGACGTGAATTTCTTCCTAGCAAGCCAATTTTTCAGGTTTGCAAAGAGGAAGAAGTCGCTCTGAGCCAAATCTGGAGAATATGGTAGGTGAGGTAGTAGTTCCAGCCCAATTCCACAAATTTTGTGATGGCAATGGCTGACTTGTGTGCAGGTGCATTATTCTAGTGAAAGAGAACCTTTTTGTCACCAAATGGGATCGTTTATTTAACAATTCCTTGTGAAACTGATCCAGCATTGCAGCATAATATGAACCTGTAATCATTTTACCCTTTTCCAGGTAGTGGATGTCTATCACCCCCTGTGAATCCCAAAAGACAGCTTCCATGATTTCTCCTCCAACAGAATGGTTTTTGCTTTCTTTGGAGTAGGTTCACCGAAGGAAATCCACTGCTTTGATTGTTGTTTTGTTTTAGGATCCAAGTTTCATCAACCATGATGTAACACTGCAAAAACTCATTTGGGTTGTGCTGGAACATGTTCAAACATTCCTGTGAAATGGTCACATGATTCCGCTTGTTCTCAACTGTGAGCAGTCGTGGCACTCATCTTGCTGACAGCTTTCTCATACTCAAAAATCTGTGCAGAATGTTATACACCCGTTCACTCTAGATGTTTACGGTCTTGGCTATCTCACAGATTTTCCCCATAATACTTGTTCAGCTTTTCTTCCATTTCCTTCACCGTCTTACCATGCAAAAAGCAGTGCTTTATCAGAACACGAAATTCACTTTTCTCCATATTCTATGAAGCAACATACATCTACTTATTTTAGATGCTCTCAACAATGTTCTAAGAAACAAATGACAATGAATTTCTGTGATTATCCCAGAATATATGTAAGACTTGGGTGCAAACAAGAAACCTGTGATTACAACGCTATCTCTTGTCAAAGTCATGGACTAATCAATCTGCCCTCATATGTTTAATGAAACATTTAAGTTGTTGTTGCCATAGCTGTGTAGCAATACTAATAGAAAATAATAATATTTTCTCTAATAAATTTAATAATACATTTTTTGGATTCAGGGGGTCTCAAAACATGGATTTCTGGTGAAATCTCGGTATCGAATTTTTGGGTGGAATACAATACTTCCTCTACTTACTATACATAGTAGAGAAAGTAAAAATGTTATCATCAAAGAGAAATCTCTATTTATGAAAATTACTTAATTCAATATGTGTATAATACCAGAAAGTGTGATATATGGAAGCACTTGCCATAGAAAAGTAAAATTATATTGGAAAATGTCCTGCCCCCCCCCCCCAAAAAAAAGAGCAAGTTGTCTGGAGTGTGAATAGACATTACATATAACATTTTTAATATTTAGATATAAATAAAAATATATTTTAGCATCCTTTCCTACAAGTGACTTTTGTATTATGAAAATTTCAAAGTTAAGTACTGATGCTCATTTCAATGAAGTTTTATTCTACATACAACATTTCCAATTACTTATACAAAACTGAAAAATTCTTTGGTACTTACGTGGTACTATCTTTATGCAGCCAACAAATGCGTCACCTTCATAACCTGGCAGGCAGCTACAGACTGGTGTATGGTTAACGACATCACACTTAGCATTAGAACCACAACTGTTGGAACATGGGTCCTGGCACTTTTCATTGATACAAGCCTTATTCCATGGACATTCCTGACTGAGCACACATTCCGGTCGACAGAAAGGTGGACTGCCAATATAATTAGGTACACATGAACATACAGGACGACCTTCCTTTACTTGGCATATTGAGTTTGGTCCACATGGAGATGGCACACATGGATTGCCTTGCATGGGGGGTTTATCTGCAAAACAAATAAGACAGATGGGATCAATACTTTGTTTTCCTCAGATACTAGACAGCATATTTTGTTTAAATCAGTGGTAACTGGTAATGGAGGACTCTAGGGTGGTGACCTCCCCATAAATAAATGCCCCATAGATAAAAAATAAAAAACAGGAAAGGAAGGATAACATCAGATAACATTGCAGTATTAATTTCTGCACTCCCCGATTTAGTTTTATAGATTTTGTTTTATTTGAAATGTTTTTGCAATGCTTATATAGTGAATAGCACAAATGTTTTCATTATAGAATGTATTTTGGACTACGCCAAGTCCGTCCGGGAAACCTTGCATTTGTAGATACTGATAGAGTTGAGACATGTGGAGGGGAATGCTTCGAATGAAGGCGAGGGGTGTAGAGAGGTAATAACAGCTTGCTTCGCTATTGGTTCTTTCTCCACATGGTCTTTTCCATGTGGAGTCATTCAGTTTCACTGCTGCCACCATATGAAAAAAAAATTCAATCATTCTGTTATATGAATTGATTTAAAATTTAATTAAATTTGTAAGTTATACTGCGATTTAAAGTATAACATTGTAGATTTAAAGTGATTCAGAGCAGAAAATAAATAATTCCCTTTATACTACAATCTAAGTTGGTGGCTTTTGTTTGCATGTCCCAATCACAGTGCACATGCCCTCACACACATACAGAATAGTTGCATGCAGGAGAAAGCATGTGTTGTGTAAAATGCCTAACTTAACCAGTTAATGCAGTGCAAGTGAAGTTAAATTAATTAGTTAAGAAATCATAATGAACAGTATATTTAATAGCAAACAGACTTAATGCTTTAGCCACATGTTATATTGAGAAGACCCTGATTTCAACCACTTTGCTGAACAAATGGAGAGGAGACTGGATTTCATCTACAAGAATATTAATCAGGCTATTTTAGTTACAGTCAAGATTTATTTTACTTTATTTGAAGTAAAGTAGATGTAAGAATGCATAATAAATTTCTTACAGTTCATTTTATACTCCTGAACATTTTTCCAGTGTGTGTTATTGTTTGCTTGCATCACATGCACGTTTAGATATGAGATAAAGTTGGGCAACCAGCAAACATAAACTACATGCATTCCCTCTTAAGAATTTATGCTCTTACTCTGATGTCTGAATAAATATTATTTTATGATACAGGGTAGGAACTTAGAAGAAACATGTTCACGAAACACAGACTTATCAATGTGTAAGTATGTGTGATTAAGATTTGTAAATACTTTATTTTGTGGAAACAAAGCACCAAATAGCCATTTGTTAGAAAACTGTGTGTTCTCCACTGAAATTTTAACCAATATACATTAATGCATGGGTGCACCATATAATATAAATAACAAAAGGGTTGCTGTTACTGAATAATACTATAATTATTAATATAGTTTAATTTACGCTTGCTCTGATAGATGCATTTTATTGCATGTTTTATTTGTGAATTGCACTAATGCATAGGGCTTGGTATGTGCTAGAAAATACATGCAGTAAACTGAATGAGAAATTATATGCAGAATATTTTGGTTTATATGGTTGTTTTGTTTACAATTATTTTTTGATAAATTGTAGAATAAAACTGTTGTGTAAAGGTGCTTAATACAAAAAACATCACCTGCTACACTCCCAAACTGGCAAATCACGAGCCAACACTGGTTAAAATAGGTAGCATTTTTTTATGTTCAAAAGTCAAAGAAGATTAAATAGAATAAAATTTTCTACAGAATCACTGATAAATAGCCTTACAGAGTGCATCACATTTAAAATCCCCTAGAAAGTAAAATAAAATGGTGCTTACCCACTGGCTGGACATGCTTGTGACAACTGACGAAAGGATCACCTTCGTCACCAGGTTCACAACTGCATATAGGATTATGGTTGATAACTGCACATCTTGCACCAATGCCACAAGTTCCAGGGCAGGGATCTACACATTTCTGATTGACACAAGCTTGCGTTTGAGGGCAGTCAGAGCTTACAATGCATTCAGGTGAGCAAACAGGAGGGGCACCTCGGTAGCCAGGCAGGCATGAGCATGATGCAAATCCCTGAGATGATACGAGACATCGACTGTATGGGCCACATGGTGAAGGATCACAGGGATTTACTGGCTTTACTGGGCCTGTAATAATGGCAAATATCAAAATATTACTTTTTTTCTAATGTATATGTTTTTAATTAATGTTGTTGAGTGTGCAAATTTACTTTAAACAGAAGAAATATGTACTAATTTTCTTCAAGCTTAAATCATAACAACGTAAACTAAAACTGTAACTAAACCAATAAAAAGATCAAGTTATGTATTTTATAACATGACTTGGGCTGGTTTCACCAAACAATGTTAAAAATACTTAATATCTTGTTTGTTAACAAAGTGTTCAAAGTTTAACATAAGGTTAAAACTATTACGCTTCATCAAGCTTTTACAACAAATTATTAGCTAACATTTTGTTAATGTCAAAGACAACTGCGAACACTACTTTTGAGAAGGCGGTGGTTGAACTACACTGCTTCTGAATGTACTCCAATGCACTTTTGTCTATGTATCATCATGCTCTCTGTGTCAGTAGCCGACAACTATTTACATTCATGGTAATGGCCATGTGATTTTCCTGGTTGTTTGAGGTTAGAATCACAGTGTCAACTAAAATAAACGTTTCACTATTTGAAATGTGTTAATTATCATCTGGTTAATAAGTATAGACATGTTGTCAAGTGTGAAAAAGCTGGGTCTTACATTAAAGGATAAGATTGCAGCCTGGGACAAAATCCATGAGTACTTTAATTGGAATGAACGCGTTTCTGTTAAATTCAGTAATCAACTATGGCAATTTTATGCTAACATAAAGTGTACACCAGAAACGTTAGTTGTGAAGAGTGTTTTAAAACTGGTGGTGGACACTACATTGAAACTAAATTGGACGAAAACGTGTTATCGGATAAACCCACAAACAGTAGTTTTGGAAATACCTACATTATCACAAGTAAATGAAAAATGTTAGTAGCATAAAATCTAAGTACCTAATTAACACTTAGGAAAAAGAGGTATGCTTCTGTTAGTAGTATTCTAACCTCTTGTATTTCCCATAAAACCATGTTCATGGCCCCTTGGACAGTCTATATTGCTTTAAAAATTCCTCCTTTTGCACGTTTTCAAATTTATTATGACATATGACTACTCTTCCACTAGGAATGACGTTCAAAAATGCAATTGTAGCAAACTCACATCAACAGCTTGGTTTGCGGCAGCCATTTTCCAATTTCTAACATTTGTTAAAGGTCTTAACACAGGGGCATGGGTATGTTAACTTAATACCAACTTTAACACATTGTTAAAGTTTACATTGTTTGATGAAACAGAATTTGTGTTAACTCCAATGTAAAATCGGTTTAACATTGTGTTAAAATTTAGCATGTGTTGGTGAAACCGGCCCTTACTCCACTTGACTTCAATTGTCTCAAGTAATCAGTAAGACAGATTACTTAAATATTTTCAAAGGAAATAAATCCCAGACAAAGAATATTCTTTAAAATAAAATATAATACAAGTTGCACACGCACACACATGCACACACACACACACACAAATTTTCTCTTTTTATAATATTGTATGTATTATATATATATTTTAAAATCAGTCACTGAGAATAAAGACCCCTGGAAGGTTAAAATGCAAACAGATGCAGAAAAATAATGAAAACTAGGAATTTTGTATTCACTTAGAGCAAGGTATATGTAATAGTATAACTTACTTGGTCTGAAAGGATAGCATGAAGTGAATGGATTGCCAGTAGTCTCAGCTGGACAGAAACACACAGGAATGTGATTGATGCAGCTACAACTTGCACCAACACCACATGCCCCAGCGCAGGGATCTTGGCATTTATTGTTGATGCATGCTCGGTCATTAGGACAATCTGTGTTTAGCACACATTCTGGTCGGCAAGCCAGATAGGGATTTCCAAAATATCCTGGCTTGCAAGTACAAGCTAAGACTCCATTTTTATTTCGGCAAACAGCATTGGCTCCACACTGTATTGTATCACATGTCTCTTTTTTGTCTTCCATACCTGTAAGAGTTTTAACAAATATTTATACTTCCAAATATTTATGTACTACATAAGGATATATTTATTTAATAGTTTTTAAGATCAAGAAACTTTTACTATTCTAACTATATTCTATTTTGAATTAATGATAAAAATCTGTAAAAGCCTTGCTTATCAGTTTGCTTTCCTAATAAAGCCAGTCTTTCTATATTTTAGATTTACATTCTTTGCTTATAGAATGAAGCTACTTATCTATTATTTATCAGGTATACTGATAAAATGGTTTAGTAAATTAATTATTCTTGCAGTAATGCACTTACTTGGTGGAGGGGTCATACAATGCTCAAAAGGATTGCCTACTAATCCAGTTGGGCAGCTGCAAACTGGGTTGTGGTTGATGACAGTACATAAGGCATTTACCCCACATGAACCTGGGCATGGGTCCCGACATTTACGACCAAGGCAAGCAAGATTAAATGGGCAGTCTGAATGTGCAAGACATTCAGGTTGGCAGTTAGGATTGAAGTGAGCATTTGGGCCACTGCATGGGTCACACATAGCCACCTCATTGCCAAAAACATTACACTCAAAACCAGCACCACATGGTGATGGTTTACATGGTTTAGTGTCTGCTGGATATGTAGCTGAAAGAAGAGAAATACACAACATTTTAAACAGAACATTTAACCATAAAGAATTTAACAGATGTGCATACCATTTTAAAATATATAAAGAGCCACATACTAAAGCATACTTCACTTATGTAATATGCTTAAGTTAAGGAAATGTTTTTCAGAGACATTCTTCTCCATCTTAGCCATCTGACATAAGTGATGTATGTTTTGGTATGTTATATGTTGCTTTACTTTCAATAGTGCTTCGAATCTTAAGAATTTTAATGCATACCACTTTTATTTCATTCTTTCAACAGTTCTACTTGCTCTATTCAATAACAAGACAAAGTGATAGGCCAGCTGCCATCTATCAGGTCAACTCTAGTTTATCCTCAATGATTGAAGCAAAATTTAATTTTAAGGGAATAAGCTATAAAATTTATGCTACAGTTTTTGGGGAAAAAATCTAATTTTTAAGCTTATAAATAAATCTGAGTTTCCTGACTTGATAATATACATCTGTTTTTAACCTGAAATTTTACTAAGGACAGTTAAAATGATTGTATGGGCATTTTCCAGATGTTTTCACTCAGTTTCTTTTTACATTTCTTTGTTCTTTTTGTGTTTTGTGGCATTTGAAATCTTTTAAACTATGCAGTCAATGTCCATTTTCTTTCAAATGATGTAGGAGCTTTTAAAGAGTTTATGAGAAAGTTTGCTCACTGGTTTCTCTATGCTAATTAACTGATTCATAAAAATACAAAACAGAGAGAGAGAGAGAGAGAGAGAGAGGGAGGGAGAGGGAGGGAGAGAGAGAGACAGAGAGGGACAGAGAGAGAGACAAAGAGAGAGAGGGACAGAGAGACAGAGAGAGAGAGAGACAAAGAGAGAGAGGGACAGAGAGAGAGACAAAGAGAGAGAGGGACAGAGAGAGAGACAAAGAGAGAGAGGGACAGAGAGACAGAGAGAGAGGGACAGAGAGAGAGACAGAGAGAGAGAGACAGAGAGAGAGAGGGACAGAGAGAGACAGAGAGAGAGGGACAGAGAGATAGATAGATAAAGAGAGAGAGAAATAAAATATTTAATGTTTGTAAAATTCAAATTTTAAAACTTTTTCCTTGGAAACCCAGCTGCTTTATAAAAGAACATTTTGGTAAAGTATTAACTGCTTTTTATGTAATGAAATGTTATTTTTCCTTTTTTAAATATAGTAATTTTTTTTCATATGGAATGTTAATGTTAACACACACCTAATCAGTAATTTAACACTACTTTAGATGATATATGAAAGCAGTGGCAGCTGAAGCATGAATGCAGTGGTAGTGCCAGGAATACCTCCCCAAAATTCTTATATGATGCAATAAATATACCACCACTACCACGCTATTTTTGTATGGTTACTTCCAAGTTAATGCCCTAATTGCTACCCAAGGTGCTGGTTAGTTCATTGCTAGAATAACTCCTGGTTAGCTGTTAAGCAAAGGTCGTAATATGAAAATTTGCCCTGATCTCCAGTTAATATCTAACCAGAATTTTAACCAGAAATCATAATACAGACCCTTAATGGTAGAGGCATTATTATATAGCGCAAGTATACACACTAATAAAACTAAGCCACACACCACGGTTTCCGTTCAAATTGTGCATGCAAGCTCACAGCTAACCAGGTACAGGTGCTGTCTGTAGGATTTTACTTTTCTTTCAATTGTCTGCTGGACTGCAGGTAGCATTATAAAAATGGTTAACTTAATTTTAAGTATAAACAATGGAAAATTAATGATGAATATGATATAACAAAGGACGACTTTCTGTTAACTTTTACACTGCAAGTGATTGGTACCTTATTTCTCACTTCTCAGTATACCACGCTTTGTCGTAAGTGTACGATAAAGTTGGTACTTATGATTCGCATGTGCTGCTAAGACAAGTGTGACAAGTACTAACTGGCATGAATATGAGCTATCTCTTGCCCCTCTAATCCCTGCTAGAGTCTAAACTGTAAGCAAGAGCTATGAATCCATGCCAGGACAGAAGTGGCACAGATCCATAAAATAATAATGGAATAAGGTTGCAAACTCGCAATTTTCAATCACTTCCTTCAGCTTCTATGGTTTTCTAATGTCAGACAAACCATTTCATTGTGCCTTTAAGAATAATAAACATGACCGTATTCTTGATGTAATCGTGGATATACAAACAATTTCAAATACATATTTCTTCATTTTATTAAGGTAGTGCCAAAGGCATGGAGGCACTACCCCTGGAGCCACCCCTTGAAAGATACAAAAAGAAAGTTTGTACTTGAGCAGTGTAATAGTACCGCAATGTGATGAATGTTTCAGCGCATTTCTTTGAAAACAGGTTTTATAAATTGACACCAGACACAAGAATGACTACTATAGGGAATGGACTACTAAAAAATCTAGTGATAAAGATGTTTTTGTAATGGGACAGATTTTATTTGATGGGATGCCAATGGCAATAAAGGCACTAAATGATAAAACACAATTTCAAAGCAAATTAAAGTACTTCTTAATAGAAAAATGTTTGTATAAAGTGACGATTTGTGAATTTCTTTTTATATTTGATGTATATAGTGTATTATTGACTACGTTTGAAACTTATACAAGAACATTGACAGCTAAAAATAAATATTGCTCACTTTTGAATAAAAGTGGCAAAATCCACTCTTGGTAATAAAATTTTTTCTTCAAAGTACCACAAAGATTAACAGTACTAACATTAAAAAGGGTAACTTACGTCTTGGTACACACTGTGTGAAAGCATCTCCAGTAAATCCTTCTTGGCAGATGCAAGTTGCTGTATGGTACTGAACCTTGCAGACAGCATGAAGACCACATACAGCTCCAAGACCACATGGATTGATGCATCTTCTATCCAAACAAGCCTTGTCAAGAGGACAGTCTGTATTTAGCACACATTCAGCATGACAACCTCTTGAAGGATCTCCTTCAAAGCCCTCCATGCAAGTACATACTGCTCGTCCATTCATTACTTGACAATTGGTATTTGCTCCACATGGGCTAGGATGGCATGGATCTTGTATAGGTGGCACTAAAAAAAAAACAAGGGAAGTAATGCTTCCTCTAAACTAGGTGCATTGATCAAATATAATTTGTGTAATTAGCAACTCTATAGCATCATTCATCTTTTTGAGGACATTGTACTGAGATCATGATTCCCAATCAATAGCATCATCAGCTATTGAGTTGCTAACCTTTACAGATTATACATTTAAGAATTGATTCATTTTTTCTGGCTTCATTTACGACTTATTGGTAGTTAAGTGTATTAACCTAGTTTTTTACTTTCTCTACTACGTATAGTAAGTACCGAGATTTCACCGGAAATACATGTTTTGTTACCCCCTGAATCCAAAAAAAGCATTTTTGGAAACATGTCCGTGTGTGTGTCTGTGTGTGTGTCTGTGAACAGCATAACTCAGGAATGAACAGTCGGATAAACACCAAACTTGGTATTTAGGTTCAGTATCTTCCAGAGATGCGACACGAAGGTTTTCAAGAAAATCCCCCAACCCCAGACTACCCTTTACATGGAACATTTTTCGAAAATTTTAATTTCCTCAAAAATGGCTCTAACAATTTTGATTAAAATATCATATGTTTAAGATATTTTCATAACAAATAAAATGTATATCTTGAATTTTCTGGGAATGTCTTCAAAAGTATTCTTCATTGTGAACGACTTTTGCATAACTGGTAAACCATAAGAGATAGACAAAATTTTACTACACAAAAAATGTAGATCGCGTTAAAATGCACAATTTATGTCATATACATTTTTTTTGTTGAGTGAACCGTTTTCGAGATATTGCTTGTTATTCCCTTAAATTTTCCAATACTTATACTTTTTCTCAAATTCATTATTCATTTTTTTGTCTTGGATATGCAAAGAGTATTAATCTGTGGCAAACGGAATGATGCTGCACCTAGCAACCAGCTATTAAGAGATATGTATGTGCTTAAAGGCTACTGTATTTCTATATTGCCCTTGTAAATATATATTCCCCTTACATCTACAAGAAAATTAGCAATAAGATAGAGTCTGCAAATGTTTATCTTGATTAACATGAAGTAGATGGAGAATAAGCGTTTGTAAAAATAGTTTGTACTAGAGTAGAGAAAGTCATGTGAGTGTAACACATCAGATTTTTTACTTTCTTTCTGACTGTCTTTTATTCTTTCTTTCTTTTTTCTTTTCCTCTTTAACTTGTTTAGGATAGAGTAGTATTGATCGTAATGAATAAGTAATACACAATATCAGGTTGAAACCAAAATAATTAAATAATGAATTTAAATACTTTACCTGGAATTGGTGAGCAACGTATCAGAGGATTTCCAGTGAGTCCATGATTACATGTGCACACAGGATGATGTTTTTCTACTCTGCAAGTTGCCCCAATACCACAGGATCCTGGACATGGGTCTCGGCACTTATATGCTATGCAAGCTAGTTTGTTTGAGCAATCATCATCTACTCTGCATTCTGGCCCTCCACATCCTTTGGAACTAGTAGGATCACCAGAAAGACCCTCAGGACATTGACACATGGAATGCCCTTGTGGTGATACTTTGCATATAGCATTAGGACCACATGGATTTGGATAACATGGATTAGATGGCACTAAAGTGCACCCAGAGTATGGATCACCATTGTAACCAGGCTTACAAAAGCATTGTTCTTGGTTATCTGTGATGTAACAATCTGCATTGTTTCCACAGGGACCAGGTTGGCATAATGATTTCACAGGCTCTGTAATAAACATCAACAGTTGCAATTAATTTCACTTTAGTTTCATTTAAAAACAAGAAGAAAAAAATTATTCTTTTTACAAAATATTAAACTCTGTCATGATTAACACTCATAGGTTGATTCAACTCATACTGCAGATTTGTAAAGATTACAGGTTGGTGCATGACTGTATTTATTTAGGAGTAAAAATAGATGGAGGTAATAAATGGGAGAAACAAAGGAAGTTTGCATTGGCAAAAGGTAAAGGGGCGATGGCAACAATTAGAAGCTGCAAATATAGAGTACCTAATATAAATGTTAAATGGCTGGAAAAAGTTTATGAGATGGTTGTGGAGGCAAAAATGATGTATGGTATAGAAATATGGGGATTAGATAGAGGATGGGAAAGTATAGATGAGGTACACAGGATGTTTTGTAGGGAAATACTAGGGTTACCGAAGGCAATTGTAAGACAGGTAGCACAATTAGAGATGGGCAGGGTGGCGACTAAGGGAAAGATATGGAAAAAGCTTTGAAATTTTGGTTTACAACTTTAAATTTATGAAAAAGTAACGTGTTAAGACAATGTATAGAACACCAAGAGAATAGTTTAATGAATGATGGATGGGTAAGTAATTTACAGAACATTTTGGAGAAAAATGGGTTAGGAGACATGTGGAGAAGGAGAGAAAATAACGTGAAAATGTTTTGGAAAAAGGCGAGAAAAAGATTGGAAGATATAGAAATACAAAACATGTTCAGTGAGATTTCCAAAAAGAGCTCATTGGTTTGTTATAGTCCATTCATTCATTCATTCATTCATTCATTCATTCATTATCTGTTTACCCTCCTCTTATGTAGAACTTACACCCCCCAGGACTTACAAGCGGGTGCCTGGGGTCAGAGGCCCGTGGAGGAGCAGACACTCATGGATCAGACAGAGCATCCAGGATGGGTGATCAGCCCAATGCCTGGTATGGGATGAAGGAAGTAGATGAAACGAAATGTTGGTGAAACGGATGAAAGGAAAGGTGATGATGGAGCAGTTGGTGGAATGAATGGCGGGGGAAACCGGAGAACCCGGAGAAAACCTGCCCAGACGCCACTTCGTCCACCACAAATCCCACATGCAGGTCCCTGGGATTGAACCCGGGCCGCCTCGGTGGGAGGCGAGCGGTCTAACCACTCGGCCACGGGGTTTGTTATAGGCCAATGAAAAATACATGGGGTAGGGAAAATATATATAGACATAGTAAATAAAAAAGAGAGAGAATCTATTGCATGGGTAAGAACTGGAGCATGGAGACTAGAGGGTTAAGACAGGGTATTCCTCAGAACCAATGTCCGATATGTGGTGGTAATGAAGACATTGAACACATAGTATTTAAGTGCCAAGGAACAGAAAATTGGAGAAGAGAATTTATTAAAAAGAAGTGCTTGAAGGGGGATAGAAATACACTTATAATCGAAATGATTTGCAAGGACGCTAGGAGCATTGGACGGTTTTTGTGTAAAGTCAAAAATAAATGGCTTTAGACAGTGGATAGAGAAAAGTAAGAGGTAGTGTATCTTACTTTGAATGGTAAACTATAGTGAATGTGTGATGGTAAAGTAATCAATATGTGACAAGTGAAAAACAAGTGGAAATGGGACATGAAAAACTGAAGCAAGATAATTTATTGACGGGAAATTGTAAAATGTAGATAATCTGTTGTGATTGTCTACAGAATGAGTGGCCAGGGCCAAAGTTCAGTAGACAATCAAATTGTAAATCTCTTAGCACAATAAATAAAACTTTGTGCAAAAAAAAAATTCTGCATTTTACAGGTGACATACAATTCAGATAAATGTGCAATCTCATCTGCCTGGCTGACTAGCCTAAACGTGCCGCTTTGCCAATACAGTAGATAGCATGCCATGTTATCATGGGCTGAAGTCCCTTCACCAGTGCAGACAGATTTGTTACTCATTATTTATATTTTTGAGAATGTTCAAGATTAAAAGGTTTCGAAATGCTGTAATTGAATGTAAGCACACTTAGAGTACTCTAAGCTTCTGTTGTGACCATCCAACATGGTACCAATATGTATGGCTAAGGTTAAAGCCATGGACTTGTGGACTGCAGGTCCACAGTTGGCTTTACCAGGACTGGCCTTCCTAATTGAGGTTTCTTACAGATTTTCCTCAGTTCTCATAACTGGCAGATACTGGTTAGGAAGCATAAACTATATTAAACATGATTACATTTTTCCTTAAATTTAATCTGCTCAAGAATCATGCTCTTTCACAATGAAGACAATATGGAGCTGTGCTAGGAGTGTGAGCTTAGATCACCTTCTTCTATATATAACATGTTAGATGTCATCGGACCCATCATGACTGCATTTGTACTGCATGAAATAAATTTTAGGTAAAGTTAAAGAACATTTACTGCATTGAACATTCCACAGAAAAAAGAATACTGCTATGTGTCTTCTACTTCTTCTTTTGTAACAAACTTTTCACAATTTTTTTTAATTATCTCAAATTAAAAAATATATATACTTCATATTGAAAGTTGAACCCAGCTTCCTCGGAGTACAAATCCAGTACAGTCACCACTAAGCTAGTAAAACAGTCTTTGAAGAGGCAACAGATTATTAGATTGAACTGAATATGATGCAGCAGCCTTGTGTTTACAACATTGTTTTTAAAATGTCAGCATTGCATAACCTCTCAATTTGCAGGATGAGTTGAATGGTGTAGTATGTTTCTCTACGATTTAGTGAGAAGTTTGTTCATTTGTGCTTTATGCCACAGTAAAATATTAAAGCCTTTTTTCTTACATCTTTGCCATACAAGCACCTCTGCTGCTCAAATTTGAATACTATTCTGCACAACAGTTAGTATGGTTTAACATAAAATTTAAGACCACATAAAAATATGGATCATTCAATGCATGCATCTGTTTATCTGCATGAAAGCAGTTATGTACCAGCTAATCTCACATCAAATGTTAAAAGACAAAATGTTTATATAAATTAAAAAAAAAAGAGAGAAGCGGGAAATGAATGTCTGCTTTTTTAAAAAAAGAGGGGGTTATAATATTCCCAAGATTATCATTACCAGAGATAAATGTATATTAATCCCTTAATGCCTGAATTAGTTTCTGCTGAAAGGAAAAAACAAAAACTCAGATCATGTGTTTAGTATGAGCTTAGTTAGACATGTATATAACATTAGACATAAGAAATCTCACAGCTATTTGGTGGAATTAGATTATTACACATAATAACCATCATTATTTTTATGCTTTTGTTTGTTTAACTATTTGATCTCTTAGAGTTTTATATTTAATTTACTGAAAGTGAATGACTGACTCCATATGTACATAACCTATGGACTACGGGTTTTGTCAGACCCCATACACTATGATTTCATTTGTAGTTCTGTGTTACCATGTCCAAAAATCTGCCCCTCATTTTTATTGCTCTATTCTTTCTTGCTTACAGAGACTTTCTTTGATTCAGGATTTGGATTTGTTCTTGTTTATATAAAACATGTATCAGTAAACAATGGGACTCCAAAACAACAAGACTCCAAGGGGGCTTTTATAGAGAAATTAAACTGGTACATTGTGAATTTGCTAAATTAGGCATTAAGGGGTTAATTTGATTTAATTTAATTTTGACTGGTATATATATATATAATTTGAAGAGAAAATGAAAAAAGGTGACTTACCCCCACAGCTGCGATAAGGATTTCCAACACTTGGTTCTGGACAGAAGCAAGCTGGGACCCTGTTGGGATCACATAGTGCACCATGACCACAAGGATTAGGCTCACAAGGATTTCTTTTTTCCACACATCCTCTAATAGTATTGGGACTCTCTAGGAAGCCTGGCAAGCAGGTGCATTTTGCAAATCCGTTACTCAAGATAGTGCATTGTGTGTTTGGTCCACAAGGTGAAGGATCACATGGGTTTGCTGGCAAACTACAAGGTTTAGCTGGTGGATTCCCTTCATACTCTGGTAGGCAGAAGCATACAGCAGAGCCACCGACAACACGACATCCTGAATTGGGACCACATGGATTTGGTTCACATTTTCCTCCTTCAGGAACTGCAACAGAAGAGCAACTTTAGTAGAATGAGTGTTCCTGAATCCAAGAGAAAACTTGAGAGTATGTATCTTACTTAAATGTCATATTGGTACTTTTGTTTTAGATCAAACTATTTCTCTGTGTATTTACTTAACAGAAAATATTGACATTGTCAAGCTGAATGCAGTATTCAGCAACAAAGTTTATGTTAGCTTCTGGAACAGAAAATTGCCAATATTTCTTTGTTTCTTTGTTTTACAACATTCAGATGTTTTCAGAACCTGTAGCAGACTTAGGGAGCAAATGTATTCTATTCTGAGCTCTGATATGTGTTAGTAAGGAACATTTATAAGGAAAACCTACAATTAAAATTACTTAAGATTATTTATGATGAATATAATTCCAAACTTGTCAAGTTGACTTGACTGACAGTCAAGAAACCTGATCCCAGGATGATTCAAAGCTGTACTTTCTGTATGTTTATATCAATATTCTAGCATAGCTTGTTGGAGTTTTCTAATTGATTGGGAGCATAAATTCTTTTCAGAAGAAATAATGGTAACTGTATTCAATAAGTACAATTTGCTATGGGAATTAGATAGAGGATGGGAAAGTATAGATGTGGTGCACAGGATGTTTTGTACAGAAATACTAGGACTACCGAAGTCAATTGTAAGACAGGTAGCACAATTAAAGATGGGCAGGGTGGTAACTAAGGGGAAGATAATAGAAAGAGCTTTAAATCTAGGAAAAAGTAATGTGTTAAGACAATGTGTTGAATACCAAGAGAATAGTTTAATGAATGATGGATGGGTAAGTAATTTATGGAACATTTTGGAGAAAAATGGGTTAGGAGACATGTGGAGAAGGAGAGAAAATAATGTGAAAAATGTTTGGAAAAAGGCGAGGAATAGACTGGAAGATATAGAAATACAAAGCATGTTCAGTGAGATTGCGGAAAAGAGCTCATTAGTTTATTATAGGCCAATGAAAAATACATGGGGTAGGGAAAAATATATAGACATAGTAAATAAAGAAGAGAGAGAATCTTTTGCATGGGTAAGAACCGGAGCATGGAGGCTAAGAGGGTTAAGACAGGGTATTCCTCAGAATCAATGTCCGATATGTGGTGGTAATGAAGATATTGAACACATAGTATTTAAGTGCCAAGGAACAGAAAATTGGAGAAAAGAATTTTTTAATAAGAAGTGGTTGAAGGGGGATAGAAATACACTTATGATCGAAATGATATACAAGGACGCTAGGAGCATTGGACAGTTTTTGTGTAAAGTAAAAAATAAATGGCTTTGGAGAGTGGAAAGATAAAAGTAAGAGGTAGCACATCTTACTTTGAATGGAAAACTATAGTGAATGTGTGATGGTTAAGTAATCAATAAATGAAAAGTGAAAAACAAGTGGAAATGGGACAGGAAAAAAAGAACTGAATTAAAAAAAAAAGCAAGATAATTTATTGACAAGAAATTGTAAAATTAAATAATCTGTAATGGTTGTCTACAGAATGCGTTGACGGGAAATTGTAAAATGTAAATAAACTGTAGTGATTGTCTATTGAATGAGTGACCAGGGTCAAAGTGCAGTAGACAATCAAATTGTAAAACTCTTAGCACAATAAAACTATATACTATAAAACATTTTGCATCATTTCTCAGAGAAGAATTGAAACATTATTAACAGCACAACTTTCTTCTGGAGTAAGACAAATATTAAAATGAACATCATGCTTCTTGAAGGAGTTGTCCGAGTTTACCAAAGTATATTTAATTAAAGCATATCACTTCTAATAAACTATACTTACTGCACTTCTTGAAAGGATTGCCTGTTAATCCTTTTGGACAGAAGCAAATTGGATTTCCATTGTCAATTTCACACATAGCATTGGTACCACATGGATTTGGATCACAAGGGTTGCTTGGTGCTACAAAAAGGATGGAGAAAATTCATCAGTGAATGTGCATCTTATATGCTAATATTAGATTTTCTTTTATAAAAAAAGATTAAATCTTAGGAAGAAAATAACCCAAACAAAATCTCATCGGTTACCTTGGCATGTTATAGCAGGGTTTCCTGTATATCCTGGAGGACATTTGCATGTGGCTTTATGGTACAGCACTTCACATATAGCATTCAATCCACATTTACATGGGTTCTGACACACACCATTCAAACATGCCTGTGTAGTATGGCACTCATCATCACTGCGGCAGCCTACCACTGAAAATGAACAGCAAATATTGCAGCATTTAGAAAAGAAAAAATTAAGATACTTTAGATACATTAGATGATAATACAGCATACTTTATAGCAACAAGAAAGAAAGAAAGTAAGAGAGAAGAATATCAACTTAACTGCAGATCAGTCTGAAAATGAACTCACCTGAGGAACACTCAACATAAGCATTTCCACTGAAACCAGGCAGACATCTGCATTCAAAGCTGTGGTTTTCAGGCACACACTGTGCATTTGTTCCACATATTTCTCCTTTGCAGGGATTGATACAAACACGGTTCAAGCGATCACAGAGTTTATCTGGAGGACAGTCTTCATTATAATGACACACTGATTTATGGTGTTCCACTGAAAATAAAAAAAAATGGTATAGAATGATTTGTGAAAATACATTTTTATTTATAAAATATGAGGGCTGATCAATAAAGACTGAGACTGATTTTTTCCTAAGCGTTCTTGATAGTTTCCTGTCCCTACTATAAATATTTGAAAAGAACGGGGTTTCATGTATAATGTCCATAAGCGGCAGCACTCTCATATTGGTAGGTTGGTAGTAATGCTGTATATTGTTGACCCTACTTGAATTTCGCATACCACAAAATGGAGGTGACACGAGAGGAGCAATACAGCGCAATAAAATCTTGCTTTCGTTTAAATCATACAGCCTCTGAAACTTTCGAAAAGCTGAAGCAAGCATACAGTGAAGATGCATACATCGTGCAACAGTGTTTAGGTGGTTCAAGGACTTCAAAGAAGGACGAGTCTTCTGGGCTAAACATGGTGGGCCTGGTGTTTTGGCTTCCGTTATGACTGAAGTCAACATCAACACAGCTGCTGTGATTGTTGTCCCTCCTTTCGCTACTATTACAGCAGCGGATTACACGTCAGTATTGGCTACACTGAGGAAGCACATTGCTAGGAAACGTCCAGAATTTCATCGGAATGGGTGGCGACTTCATCACAACAATGCACGGCTTCACGTCGCCAATCAAATCCAGGCATTTTTGGCTAAATTCAACATTACCTGTATACGCATTCACCTTATAGCCCAGATCTTGTCACCTGTGATTTATTTTTATTCCCATCACTAAAGGCAAAGCTCTGGGGCATTCGATTTGAGAGCACTGAAGCAGTGCTGAAGAAAAGTGAGGCAATTCTCAAAGACCTGACAAAGAATGGCCTGCACCATGTGTTCGAGGACTGGCAGAGATGCTATAAAAAGTGCATTCAAGTAGGAGGGGACGACTTTGAAAAATAGCGGGACAACATTGAAATGGAGTAATAAATATCTGTGAAAAAAATCCGTCTCAGTCTTTATTGATCAGCCCTCGTATATTTAAATATGTTCTATTAATGTGCATGGGATTAGTGTTAAAACAGAGAAATGTGATTTTTCAAGAGGAAAAAAATATTCATAAAAATTAGACAATGAAATTGGGAATGCTACTGGATGTAAATAGATAAAAGCAAATCTAATTATCATAATGAGACAACTACCCACTAAAACTTTGCAGATCCAAGCAACCACTTGCCAACTTTACATAGTAGTAGAAATTAATGGATAAGACTTTTGAGCACTGCAAATTACTAGACATTCATGCTGCCTATTGTACCTAGGAATTGGGCCATCTCTCACAATGAAGATTTTATTTATGTTGCTACAACCACTAAATGACAGAGAGACCAACAGATAATTATCTTGAAGACTAAAATTTTCAGGAAATAGTTGTGACAATGTGATTTGCAATTATTTACACATCCAAAAAGGAGTATGTATGTAGTAGTTAGCAGAGAGAAGAAAAAGTTGTTTCTTTAAATGTTTTTTTTCACAAAAGCAGTTAAGATACTGTAAACATTGGCAATGTTTATTTTCTTGTGCAGGGAACTGTTGTTATAGTAAACAATGCCAGCATTACACACTGTACTTTCCAATATTGTGCGGGAGAAACGGGGTTGGAGATATGACATATGACCTAAATGTTTGGGCTTGTAAATAAATTTTATATTGAAATATGAGCTGAAACTCATATTGTGTTAGAGTTATATCTATGGCCACTCTCTACGATTATAAACTGCCAAACTTTCATAATAATATATATTACAACATTTACTCGTATCAATGTTATAAACAGTGTTCAACAAATTCCTATTTTAAATAACTGAATGCATAATTGCTGAATGTAATAACAGATGCCCCCCAAAACAAAAGAAGACTCTCTTTAATGTTTACTTGTTTTGGAATGCAACTGGTTTTGTTGTTTTCTATCACATTGCTGGATTGACACATGGAGCACATTTTAAGCATTTGTTAGGTAAGCACTAACATTTTTGAACCTTATTTGTAATGTCACCAGTTTCATATATAAATAAAACCAGGTACTGAGAGTGATGCTAATCATGGAGGGCTTCTGTAGACACAGTGTATTTTGTAGTTCAGTAAATCATAAGAAACTTGCCTGGTGTACATCCAACAAATCCATTTCCATGGAAGCCTTCAGCACAACTGCAGTCTGAGCCATGATTAGTATTGATGCAAACAGCATTGGAAGCACATGGATTGCGCACATCACAAGGGTGCTGACAGGTGCCACCAAAGCAGGCTTCAGTCAGCGAACAGTCACTGTTGCTAGAGCAACTCGCTATTTGAAAGGAAAATTGGAAGGAAAAAAACAGCATGTATAGAAGAAAAGAAAGTGCAATGAATAAAGACATTTACAATATTTACAAAGACATTTTTGAAATAAAAAAAATCAAAGCACAAAGACAAAAAGAATAAGAGAATACTGTAAAAAATACTGTTTGAAATTAGAAGCTTGTATTCTATTATACATAAAGTTATATACATAAGTTCTACTTTACATAGCTAATATACAAAGGTTATATTTTCTATAAAACATATTTAATTTGAAGTAATTAGTTCAGCAATAAACTACTGCATATTTTATGTTATATATAAAAATTAAAAATAATATTATGGTAATTTGTGATTTATAAATTGTATATCTACAAGTGCAATATTTACCATCAATTTTGTTTACAGTTTAAGATTTTTGTTAAATAAACAATACATACAATGTGGGAAAATACTATCAAGGCACCAAAAGGTTGCTGTTTGTAGAAATGATTAAAATTTTGCCATTTTATAATGATCTAAAATATTTTGTATTATGATATTCGGATGTTTAGGAAATATATAGTATCCATACTGTTGATTATAAGTTAATGTAAGTGATTATCCCTACTAACAATTCACAATCTAAAATGTTTCTGTTTAACACCATAATGCCTAATATTACAAATTGCATTGTACCAATATTATTTATTTATATAGAGAATATGTACTCTTGAATCCTACTGGTAAACAATGCAGGTTCTGCATGAACCATAATGAAAAAAATTATACTTCAGAATTCACAGAAACGAAATGAGAGCCAAGCTATCTGGAAATGTAGAGATAGAGCTACAAATGAAAATGTGTAAGGATTCAAGAAACCACAGCGAACTAACATGCCCAAACGAGCAGAGTTAGTCATTGGTCTTTTGTAATTCAAGTACATAAACATGCTAAAGGCCCAACATAATGGGCATACATATCCCAGATATGAGACACACCATTCTCAATTTCACCTTAAATGATTAGCTTCTTTTGGGTGTTATATAAGGCCGAAACACTTTGATATTGAGAATATAATGCCATTTTCAATGTTTTCTTTCATGCAGAACCAAATTTAGGCATTAAGATGTTAAAATCTTATAGGGCAACAGCATTCAAAGACCATTAATGAATAAAACATATTGGTCATTTTTTCTGCAAGCTTAAAGAATATTTTTGCACCTTCAAATATTGTACTACATCATGACTAATAATGCCTTCCACTACTTTCATGGCACATATGTCGGATAATAACAGAATTCTGCACAAATAGGTTTTACTGCTACTTAAAATTCTTTTGCAGATTAAGAAAACCCTCACTTCAGAGAGTAAAAACGCCACCAGTAAGTTGTTTCTCAAGTCAAAGCCCTGATATGACAATATAAATTAAAGGGACTATATATATTTAAAAAATGAAACCAAATTTTAAATACATTTAAATACATATTAGTTTAATGAGATTATAATTTTATAAATGTGTAACAAACGTACTGCAACATACTCTAGACATTCTCGGGCTTCAAGCAGATAAGGTGATGTTAATAGATTTATGTTTTGGGAGCATGCATCACTCCCATCTTTCAACATCCTGAAGATGGGAGAGATGCACACTCCCAAAACGTTGATGTATCAACATCGCCTCACCTGGCTTGAAGCCCGAGAATGTCTAGAGTATGTTCGTTGCCAGGAAAGCTTCAGCTCTTATTTTTTGTATTCTAACAATGTTATTAATAAGATTATGCAGCTATATTGTATCATGTCTAATGTATTAGAAAATTGTAATTGTAAATTACAAATCATTGAGAAAGCAATATTTATGAACAGAAATTATACAGTGAATAAAATGAAATTAAAATGTAACTGTAATAACCGATTTCATGTCTACTGTAAAAATAAAATTAAAAACAGATTCTAGAATCATTGTTCTAAAAGATTGTATCATGAATTTTCATTTCTCATTGTAAAGGTGGGCTGATATTATAATGGAGCTAAGGTAGATGGTCCTCTGCAAACCAAAGGAATGTTTTATAAGTACCTGAGCTCTAACAAGCACCTTGATGCATTTGCAAGCTGGTATATATTAGATACTTCAGCTTATATTTCCTTTGCCCAATGTTTTAGGGCAGAAATTATCAAGTGAGACTTTGTCATTCTGATGTAAATGCACCTGAGTATGGCTTTTCAACAAAAATTGAAACATATAAATGTGCAGACATAGTAATATTAATACCATATGCATGTGTGTGATGTCAAGATCCTCCTTTGGTGATAAGATCTGAGTTTCATATAGAAGAGCACATAATAATGAAATTAAATAATGCATTGTTATAGACAATAATTTGAAGGAAAAAAATACTCTGAATGCTTATATACCTAACTGTGCCTATTATTGGATATACGTAGTTCTTATGTCTTACATGGTTTAGATGGAGAGCAGTTAACTGCCGGATTGCCCTCATATCCAATGGGGCAAGTGCACACAGGTCGATGTGCCATAGCATGACATTTAGCAGTCTTAGCACAGGCATTAGTAAACTCACAGGGATCCAGACAGAGTGATTTGTAACAAGCCTCAGACTCCAGACAGTCTGAATCTGATTCACAAGGGCTTGGTGCCTTGGTTGTTCCAGGTGTTTCTATTGAGGAGTAATAATATTTTTTTTTATGTAATGTACATATTTTTAAATACATTTTATACATCAGCTAGCTTTGTTAAAACCACACCAAGAGTATGAGATGAATACAATAGATGTCACTCCCTGTTATATGATATTTGTGTTTTATTACTGCTATTCTCTCTCCTACTATCTCTTATGCCTCCCCAAACAGATAATAATATTTAACAATTTACATAATTACTGAAATTATCCAAAATATAATTTATCTTTTTATGCTTTTCATTAAGCTATGTGCATAGATAATTGTAAAGCTCATTTCTAATGAATTTTGTAATCATCTATCGTATTCATGGTGTATGATACAAAAATAAGTATTTGGCATTTAGGTTATGTTTAATGCAAATGCTGCTGACATGTGTGATATATGGTAACTGGATCAATTTTTCTTCTGATTTCTTCTTAAAATAATCAGCATCATATAAGATAATTATTTCTGATAGTCTCAAATTTATGTTTTATCAGAAAAATGGATCCATTTTATTCTGTGAAACACTCTAAGGATATTCTTGAGTTATTTGGGGACCTACTATCTTTCTGTTTATGTAAGTGCCTATCTCTTTTCAAATTATTTCAAAGAAAAAAATGAAATGGCATAAAAAAAGTCTACTATTTAATATTATGTACCTATTTACTTCCTCTTTTAAATAACACTGTTCCTCTGGTCTGAACATAAAATAATATTATGACACAGAGTTTACCATATATTTTATTAAAATTAAGCTAGCACTAAATTATTTTTTCCCAATGCTTTGCTTCCAACACAAAACTGCTTTTCTGAATTCTGATGATTTTAGAATGCCCATAAGTAATAGACCTAGTACATAATCATAATCTAGCCTCAGATCAAGAATGCAAAAGAGGTTTAGCATTAAGGATAGTTTTATTAATAAACAAAACTTTTCAGTTATTTTACACACTGATTAACTTGATATATATTTCTGATTTTACAATGTAACATTTTTCTGGCACCCATGACACCAGTTTTTAACATCTTATTCACTTTTCTCCACTCTTGCCTGTTAGATCATAAACTTTCCTCAATCCATCATTGCCCTTCTAATTCTTTGAATTCATGTGCTATGCTGTCTTCCTTTTCTCCCACTTCCTGGTGGCATCCACTCCATTATTATTTTAGGTAATCTTAGATCTTCCATTCTTTTAGCATATCCATACCATTCTAATTGTTTCTGTTAAATAAAATCTAAAATAGAATTTTGAACATTCATATTTTATTTTATAATCTCATTTCTAATTTTTTCTCCTTTAGATATCCTAGTAGATCTCCATTTCTTTTGCCAATAATTTTCTTTTTAACTGATAGCTTGAGTCCACACGTCGAAGCCATAGGTTATAATACTTCTAACTATTGTTTTAAAAATTGTAGTTTTAGTTTCTTCAGAAACTATTTATCCCATACTATAGCATTAAAAGTAGATATAGGATATCTTCCTGAGTTTATCTTTGATCTTATTTCCTTTTCTTGCTTCCTATCTTGTGTAATTTTTACTCCCTGGTATTTATATTCCCCCCTGTGTGTTTAATTATCCCCATTTCTTCTTCCAGTACCAAATCTTGATGAACATATCCAATGGTCATTACTTGGATTTATCCATGTTTACTTTTAGGCCCCATTTGTTGTATTTGTGAATCAATTTTCTTGTAAGATATTCTGCATCTTCATATTCTTGGGCCAGAATTAACTGATCATCCGCAAATTACAGGGAATATGTTGTTGAGTCATCATCTATTAGAATTCCCATATTTTTACACTAATTTTTCAAACTTTTATAGCCTTTTCTGTGTAAATTTTATATAATGTAGGAGATACACAGCATCCCTGTCATAATCCTTTATTAACATGAAATTTGTTTGCCAAATATTTTCCCATTTTTACTTTTACATATGCATTTTTGTATACATTTTGAATTCTCTTACCAAAATAAGTCTAATTTCTGTCAATTTTAAAGCTAACTATAGTTGTGATAATGGCACATTATCATAGACTTTTTCTATATCAATGAACACCAAATGGAGGGGTTGTGTTCTGTTTTCTTCTCTATTATCTGTTTTAAACAAAATATCTGATCAATAGTTGATCTGCGTGCTCTAAAGCCTGACTGTTCTTCTGCTTCCAAATCTTTGTATTGTAGCTCAAGGAAATGCTTAATTATTTTACTCTATAGTCTACTTAATGTGCTGTTTATTTTAATGCCTCTATAGCTTTTACATTCATCTTTTCTCCCTTTTTTATGTGTTGTAGAAATATGTCCTATTTTCCAATCTTCTGGCTCATCCTCACCATTCAGGTATTTTTCAAATAAATCTCTCAGCTGCTCATATAGTTTATCTGTTCCATGCTTTAGCCATTCAGCTGGGATACCTCCAAACCTTGGTGCCTTAACACATTTTAACGATTTTATTGCTTCCTTTACTATTTCTAATTCCAAATGCATGTACTCATTCAATTTTTCATTAACTTCTTCCTCCATTCCACTCGCATATATAGCTGTCTATTTTCTATTATAAATCCTTAAAATACTTTTCCCATGATTGAAAATTAATATATTTACAAAACACTTCTTTTATCATTCCTTCTAATATTTCTTAAAGTCTTCCAACTTTCTGTACTCCTCTTTTCTCCAATGAATGCTTCTATCTTTTGACATGTTTTTTCCCCAACTGTTGTTTTTTTTTCCTGATATTTTCTTCCTAATATTTGCTTGTTTTCTAAGTTCTATTTTATCTTCTATGTCCTTTGTGTTTAGCCATTTTAGATAAAAGTCTCTCTTTAATTGTACTTCCTGTCCTATTTTTTCATTCCATTAATAATACCTACTCTCTTTTTAAGTGTATAACATTTTTCACCAATAACTTCTTTTGCAGCTTCATGTATTTTATCCAAAATGTACTGGTATTGAATTTGTTTAGAATCAAAGGTTGTTTTTTAATTCTTCATTCAGTCTTTTCTTATACAGATAAATTGTGCTTTTATCTTCTAAACTTATCAAATTGTATTTATGAGCACTTATTTTTGTTTTTTCTTTCTTATCGTCCTCAATTTGAATTTATCCTCCATTCACTGGAAATAGGATTTTGGAATTGACTAACAAATGGTCACCAAATGCTACCCTTCTATACGCGCTCACATCTTGCGTCTTTAATTTTGTTTGTTGTTTAAATACAGTGTAATCAATAATTGATTTTTGTTTAAGTGTATCCTGGTATCTTGTAAACCAACGAATATCCCTAAGCTAATAATATCCATTTAATATTCTCAAGGAATTCTGTTCACATATGTTAATTAATCTATTACCATTCTCATTCACTATGTCTTCTCCATATGGGCCTACAATTTTACTTGGTTTTTCCTTCCCTGTTCTACTATTAAAATCTCCTGTAATTATAATCTCCCTTAAGTTTCCAATTTCTTCTTTTACTCCATTTAGTTTATTGTAAAATTAAACTTTTTTAACATTAGTCTCATCGTTGCTAACTATGTAAACTCTTAATACTGTAATTTTATGTCCATATAAGTTTATATTAATTCTTATCAAATTTTCACCTATGGGCTCCAGTCTGTAACATATTTTCTAAATTTAGTTTTTATTAATATAGATACTTCATGTCTGGCTCTTTGGTTTTTAGGTACTCCACTATAAAAATGCATGAAAGATCCTGTATTTTCTATGCCATTTCCTTTCTTTTTTGTTTCTGATAATACCATAATATCTTGCCTTCTAATCTGTAATTCTTTACATATCTCTCCAAATTTATTACTTATTACCTGCATGTTCCATCTTCCAATTGTCAGAATCCGTTTCCATAGCCTTTTTTGAATATTCTTAAATCTGTCCACTGTAATTCCTTGGGTTTTTAACATTTCCTTTTTATTTTTCTAATGAACAAGGAGTTAACCCATCATATCAACCCTCAACCTGGAGAACCAGGTGTTTTTTAATCAAGGTTTTCTTCCTTTAGCCTTTGAGAACCCAATATCTCTCTACAAGGCAGTAGATGCTAGTTTTGGTCTGCCCTGAGTATTTCATTTCCCTGATACCTGCCATATTTGGTGAGCATTGCCCTATCTGCCACCTAGGAAGGTGCCCATTTCCAAACAAATTTCACAATTCCGTTATAGAGATATGTTTGCATTATGCAGTTATTCTGTTGATACAACATTTTTCTTCTCAATTGGTCACATAAGAAATTTTGAATCTTTGTGACATTAAGTTGCATTCACAGTTTGCGTGCAACCATTGGCATCCTCAAAGAAATATGGCCCAATAATTCCTTTAGAAGAGAGAGCACTCCAAACTGTTACCTTTCCTGAATGTAGAGGCCGCTCATGAAGTTGTCGTGGATTTTTCTGTTATAATATCAAAAATTCTGCTTATTTATGAAGCTGTCCAAATGAAAGAGGGCTTTGTCAGACATCCATAAATTGGAAATAACATCTTCATCATGTTCAATTTCATTAAAAAATCTTTCACATAAAATAACACAACTATTTAAGTCCTGATGATTTATTTTATGCACAATTTGCAACTTGCAGAGGTGAAATTTTAAATCTTTATCAATATTCATCGTGCACTGGAGCAGCTCATGTTAAGTGTCAGAGAATGTCTTCTGACAGAATGCAAATCTAACAGTCTCATATTTTCAGGAGTATGAGCATATTTTACTTTACCTGGAGGTTTCTTCTTTAGTATTGAGCTTGTTTCCTCTAAATTATGAACCCAGGTCTTAATTGCATGAGCAGAGGGCACAGGATCATGACGAAGGAGTTGAAAGTGGCAGTAAAACTCCTTACAAACAGCTTGAATGCATTGCCCATTTTAGTTAATAAGATTTTACAGCAAATCCTCATTGCTCACCAGTCCAGTTTTCCATGTTTAATAAATTGTAACAATCAGACTAAACAATGGCATGAATCTAAGCCTTCTTAAACAATTCATGTATCACATCAAAATAAAAATTTCCCATGTCTTTGGCCCACCCTATAAAATCCTAAACTCATACTGGTGATCTAACCATGTTCTACAGCTGCAATGTTAATGCTTTTTCTTTCTTTTGGGTAGTGTTTAATGCCTGTTCTTACTGCATATGGCATCACAGGTGATGGGACACTGATGATATATAAATGAAATAATTGAGAAAGGAAACTTTTGAAGGAAATATTCCAGGCCTATGTTTAGGGTACTTCCAACACATGTAAAAAATTGAGTTTTATTTATGGACACTCTTTAACTGTTATGGTCCTTAGCGTCTCATTCTATATCGGGCATGAAAGGTCGTAAATTTTGCTCAGAGGCCCCATTGTCAGGCTTGAGGTTCTTTTATGTGCCATAAATCTATGACACAGGATCACCGGCTTTACTTCCCTTCCAAAGGAAACCATGCTAAGGATTTTTATGCCCGAAAAAATCCATCACCCTCCACCGGGTTTGATCCTGTGACCTTAGGAACTGGAGGTTAGCATGGTAACCACTACACCACAGATGTGCCAGTTATGAGAACTGAGGGAAATCTAGAGAAAACCTCAGTAAGGGAGGATGGTAGTCCTGGTAGGATTTGAACTACGGACCACCTGTTCATGAGCCCATGTCTTAACGACTCGGTCACACATATCAGTAATGTTAATGCTTCACCATGGGCACTACTGGTAAATATGATTACCATTTTTAATGTTATAATATAAACTATCATCAGAAAACTTTTTGTGCTCCTTACAAAACAGCATGTATGTAATATACACAACAACAATACTGATGTGTATGGTCAAGAAAAGCACAATACAGATATATTACTTCTTGATATTATTGGTTTTTATGCAAAAGCTTTTTTCTTACTCTCTCCCTCCCAATTTCTTATTGGGTGCTTGACTCCCACTATCCTCGATAATTGGAACATTCGGATCAGTATGTTATATTCAATATACTAAATGTAATTAGTGTTGTTTAATTGTATTTTCTTGGTCTTTGAGATAAGTATGTTCTTTAAATAAACTTCTTCTTCAGCATCATCATCATCATCATCATCATCATGTCACTTATGAGAATTTCTCAAGCTATACTAAGCTATCTAACCTTTCTAATCAGATGCTAAGTTTAATAGTCCAGTGTTATGCGCACTAAATGCACAATTTTATGAATTTGTGCCCTACTGAATTAGCATTTCAAGCAGATGTACCATCTTTCACACATGTCTTTGCAGATTAAAAATGCAGCAGAGTAATTAGGCAGAAATTTTTACTAAATTAGATTAAGTTATTATTGTTATTATACAAAGATAGCATAAGCTACAAAGAAAACCTGATACAAATTTATTAGATAATGTTTAGGTTTGAATTTACAATGACTCATCTATTAATGTGAAGTGAACATTTCTTACAGTGCAACTGTAAAGGAATAAATAATAAACAGTAATTTTCTATACACTATGTGCTACTGTACATCCTTGCATGACACATTATACAGTTAAGTAGAAGAATTATGAAGAACTTTGGAAAGAATAGAAGAAATGTTCAATATGTACAGCATTCAAAGGTATTAACAATAACTGTGGATGTATTTGTTCTGTGCTATGCTAGTGTATGAAATATACCTTCTTGGCACTCCTTGGTGGCATCCCCAAATAGCCCGGGTGGGCAAGTGCAAAGTGTGACGTGGTCCAAAACTGTACACAGGGCATTCTGTGCGCAGCCATTGATGGTCTGCGCACAAGGATTCACACACCTCCCATACCTACAGGCCTCGATGAGTGAACAATCAGAGTCATTTGTACATGTCTTTGTGGGTGAGATGGTGGTAGGATAGGTAGTTAATTCTACAGCTTCTGTTGTTTCAACTGGGATACTATATCCAAAAGTAGGTACCTCTTCAGTGGCTTCAGAGAATGTTCCAAAACTAGTAGTAGATTCTTCAGGTACATTCACAGTGACTTCTATAGGTTTTGCAGTTGTAGGTATTTCATCTGTGATTACTTTGCTAATTTCTTCAGTAGTTGTAAAAGGAAGCTCTGAAGTAGTTCCTGGTACAGATTCTGTAGGGCTTCCTGTTGCTACTGGAGAGGCATTGCTTTCTGTGCTGGTGATAGGCAATTCTGTTGTGAAAGGTGAGGATTGCTCCGAAAGACTTTCGGTTGAAGAAGCATATTCTGTAACTCTGGGAGATGCTTCAGTATCACTAATGGCTCCAGTTATTTTATTCATAACTGTCGTTGATGCTTCTGGAACTTCTGTGGTCAAGGGAGAGAATTCTGTGGTTCTGGAGGAGTCCATCAACACTTCACTAGCTTTTACTGTTGGTACAGTGTCTGAAAACATCTCTTCAGTAGTACCTACAGATGGCTCATTAGCATTTGTGGTAATCATCTGCCCAGGAGCCTCAGTGTTAACTTCTCCAGGAATCTCACTACTACTAAATGATGCTGCTGATGATGATGTGGTTTCAGTAATTTCAGGCACAAATAAATTAGTGGTAGATGGTTCACTAGCACCAGTTGTAGTTATCTGCTCACGGCCCTCAGAATTAACTTCCACAGGCATTTCAGTACCACTAAGTGGTGTGCCTGATGATGTTGTGGTTTCAGTACTTTCAGGTACAAATGGTTTTTCAGTTGTGATAAGTGGTTCTGTAATAGTGGACATCTGCTCAACAGTTTCAGAAGAATAATCCATAGTTACTTCCAAATTTCTTGCAGTAGTTTCAACAGCTATTGTAGTTGTACCCATTTTTTTCGTAGTTTCAGCAGAACCACTAATCATAGTAGGTTGTTCAGTATTTCCTGAAGATAATGTAGTGAAAGGTAACTGTTCTGTAACTCCAAATGATACTTCTGGGGGTATTCTTGTTGTGGAAATCTGTTCAGAAAATCCATATAAGTCATTAGTAGTACCACCACTTGATGTAGTTGATACTGGTGAAATGTCTGTATTTGCTGATGTTGCTTCTAAGGGAGGGTTAGTTTGTATTTCTGTTGCGGTTCTGCTTATGAGAACTCCTTCAGTACTCCCAGATGACACTTCTGATGCACTTTCTGTTGTCATTTTTTCTCCAATGTTTGGTTCTATTGTAGTGGTAAACACTGGTGATGGATTTCCAGTGGAAACTTCTGTAGGTACCTCAGTGGTAGCAATTCTCTCAGTAAACCTGGATACCACTTCAACAGGCCTGGTAGCCTCTTCAGTGATTATTGGGTAGACCTCTGTTGCCATTGCACCTGATGATGCCTGCTCAACAGTTCTAGTACTTATTTCCAAGGTGGAAGCTGGTTCAGTCACACTAAAAATCATTTCCTCAGTACCATTTAATACAACTGCCTCCTCAGTAGTAATTTCTGGTGATAGTGTGCTACTGAGAGGCTGTTCTGTGAACTGAGAAGATTGTTCTTCTACTGGCACTTCAGTGTTAGAAGTATTTCCAATTTCTTTTGGTATCACATCATTGAGATTTGTGGAGAATTCTACTGCTGACGTAGTTGTTGGCCTTGAAAATACAGAAGTAAATTCTAATGGTGTTTCAGTTACTATGGAAATTCCAGGAACAAACATACTGTGACCTATTGTAGTTGCTGGCAATTCTGTATGTTGTTCAACTGTAGTTACCATTTCAGTGTTAATGCCAAATACTGGTGGTTCTTTTGTGCTAGCAGATGTTTGCGTTGCAACACCAACAGAAGAAGACATTGTGGTAACTTTAGATGATGACTGCAGTGGCACTTCAGTAACTTCTGATGTAAAAACACCTGTGGTTGGCTGCTCAGTGAATGATGAAGGTGTAGTGGCAATTTCTGTAAAGGTTCTGAATGTAAATGATTCCTCACTACTAACTTGAGATTTTTCTGTGGTAGGTGATATAGTAATAGGCAGTGTATTCATATCAGAAGTTTGTTTCATTGGTATTTCACTTGTGGCTACACCATCAGACACTCTGGAAATCACTTCAAAAGGATCTCTTGTAACTGACTCTGTAGTTTCGGCTGATATTTTGGAAACTTCATCAGTAACAGATATTTCTCTGCTAGTAGCAGAAGGTGTCTCAGGAGAAATTTCAGTTGTTTGAATTTGTTCAGTGGTTTTGTGAGTAGTAGGCATAATTCCTGGAGTGGTTTCTTCAGCTGTTTTAATTGTAGTCAGGGTTTCTAGGAATAGTTCTGTTATTTCTTCAGTCACATTAACTTTTTCAGTTTCAGTAGTAGCCCTTGGTGACGTTTCTTCTGTGAAACCTGAAGGGTTTTCTGTGGCAGCTGTTGAGGTTTGTTCATCAAAACCACTTATGGTAATGACAGTTGAAAGTATTTCCTCAGTAATTCCTTGTTCTGATTCTGTGAAACTTTTCTCCGTAACTGATTTTTCTGTTATTAGTGGCTGTGCTGTAGTTGTAGATGATTCCTTAGTGACTTCAGAAAACAAATCTATACGAACTTCAGTAGCAGTAGGAATTCGTTGTGTACTTCTAGTTGTGGTTTCAGGAGAAGTGCCAAATGTGAATGCCTCTTCAGAACTATTCTGAGTTACTTCTACAGATTCTGTAACTGGAAATTGTTGTTCAGTAACTTCAGGTGAGACTGGTGGCATTTGCTCAGTAATTCCTTGTTCTGATTCTGTGAAACTTTTCTCTGTAACTGATTTTTCTGTTATTACTGGCTGTACTGTAGTTGTAGATGATTCCTTAGTGACTTCAGAAAACAAATCTATACGAACCTCAGTAGCAGTAGGAATTCGTTGTGTACCTCTAGTTGTGGTTTCAGGAGAAGTGCCAAATGTGAATGCCTCTTCAGAATTATTCTGAGATACTTCTACAGATTCTGTAACTGAAAATTGTTGTTCAGTAACTTCAGGTGAGACTGGTGGCATTTGCTCAGTAATTCCTTGTTCTGATTCTGTGAAACTTTTCTCCGTAACTGATTTTTCAGTTATTACTGGCTGCACTGTAGTTGTAGATGATTCCTCAGTGACTTCAGAAAACAAATCTAAACGAACTTCGGTAGCAGTAGGAATTCGTTGTGTACCTCTAGTTATGGTTTCAGGAGAAGTTCCAAATGTGAATACCTCTTCAGAAGTATTCTGAGTTACTTCTACAGATTCTGTAACTGGAAATTGTTGTTCAGTAACTTCAGGTGAGACTGGTGGCATTGTTTCAATGATAAAATTTTCTCCAGGAATTTGTGGCTTTTGTTCTAATAGAGTGTCATTATAGAAAGCAGAAGCAATAGTCTGTGATGTGACGGTAGTTATTCGTTCTGTTGGTGATGTTATTTTACTACCAGACAGTTCTGAACTTGTTGATGCTTCAACATAAACTTCTGTTTGACCAGATGATGTGGTAGAATTTGGTGCAACAGTAGAAGAGGAAGAAGGTATTTCTGATGAAGCAATGTTTGGAGTAAAGAAAGCAGTGAAAGCCTTTTCTGTTTCTTCAGATAGTCCTGATTGTGTTGTGGTATCAAGATCTTCTGCAACTTGGGGTTTTAAAGTTCTTCCCATCTCAAAAGTGCCACTAAATCTGGTTGTTGTCTCAGTATCTTGCATGATAATCTCATTTTCTGCAGTGGTTTCTACTGATGATGGTTGTGTAACAGGGATGTAAGTAACTCCTGATGTTTCTGTGATTTCAGATGTTCTAAAGGTATACTCTTCTGTTACACTTCCAGTTTTGGGGAACTTCGTTTCTGTAAACATCTTTTCTGTAGTTGAGGGCTCCTTATCAGGTGGTAGTGTCATAGTAAAAGATGACTGAAATTCAGTGACTGACACCTCCTCTGGAGGAAATTCTGCTTTAGTTCCTACACCTTCAGTAGCAAATGGTTGTGTTGTGCCTAATGGAGACAATGTAGCTTTAGGAGTATTAAATTCATTTTCTGTGAATACTTGTTCTGTATGTGGAACCAATGTTTGAGGAATGGTTGTTGTAACTGAGGTTTGCTTCTGTGTTACAATTGTTCTTTCAGTTATTTCAGGCATTTCTGTTTCAACTGGTTGGCCTGTGAATATTGTGTTAGCTTCTGTTCCAAGATATGTTGTCATACCTTCCCTACCACCAAGGGGTGTCAGTGTACCAGTCACACTTTGCTCAGTGGTAAGTGTCTGTGTCAGTGTTGTATGTGGGGTAGGCTCTCTTTCAGTGGTTGTAGCTTCCATAACTGTGGAGCCTGGTATTGTGGGTGTCAATGTTGTACCAATTTCTGGCAGTTCCGGTACTAATATAGGGTGAAATAAAAACAAAGAAATAAAACACCACAACTTTAGTCTAATGAAGTGAACTAAAAATCTACATGATAGAATTAATGAAGAAACAGTACCCTTGGAATATACAATATATATATACAATTTTACTAACCCCTTCACCGCTAGCCATTTAAATGCCTGTGCCACAGCAACAGGTCTCCCAGTACTGTTTTTAAATCTAAGAATATTTATGAAAATTAAATTTGATCATTCATTTTTTAAGAATTTGAGTGAAAAAAGCCGTAAGAAACGTGTATTTTTAACTCTACACTAATTTTTATTTTTTTTATGGAATATTAGCATTTAATATAATCTATAAGATAAACAAAGAAGCCAATTGTTTACTTTTTCAATGACAATTTTCCATAAAAGCAAGATGGAAGTGAAACCTCAGCTGTATGTTTCTGATGACATGATAACATGATCAGAGTGAATGTTTACATATTGGGCCATTTGTCTTTGGTTTTAGCCCTGAGATAGTTCATATAAATCTAACTGCATCAAGTAGACGTATTCCTAACACCAACATAAATGAAAGAGGTGATAAATAGTGCTTTTTTGAATACTCTGCTCCTCCATGAAGTCACTTGAAGGCTTGAACAACCCTCTCCATAAGTTGCAGTTGATGCCATGATACAGGACTTACTGCAGGTTATAGCACCATTTAATTATTAATTTAGAAGCAAAGTTAGCAAACAGAAGTAATTTGTCTTTGTAGTTATTAAGCATAATTGGATGAATATTATAAGCTCATAAGAAATATTTCATGATTAAATAAGCTGTAAAGTACTAAAAATATTAAGCCCGAGGAAAGCATAGTACATTTCCCCATTATATATATATATATATATATATATATATATATATATATATACACTTAACTGTATCCCAAATACAAAAATTCATAACAGTCTTTGCAGTTTTTAAATATGCAAAGTATTTTACAGAAATATTTGTCAATAATATTTGAAAAGCTGTGAGCTGGAGGAATAATTCCATCTCTATAGCGGTGAAGGGGTTAAATAAATTCAGAGAATTTAGAGACATTTTGCTTTGCTTCTGATAGATAGTTGAAAATGTCATAACTGTAGGTATAATTTTTTAAACATGTAGAAATAGGTAAATATTACTAAATATACACAGAAACAAAAGAATGTACAATCTTGAGCTGAATTTGCATTACTTAAAGATACTCTAGAAACATATAAATGTTACAGTAATAAGATAAAACTATTTGAAAACAATCATGTACAGAAGTTTCAAACAAAAATTAAACTCTTGAATGTATATCATTTCATATCTATGTAAGTAAGAATTTCCAACAGAACAAGATAGCGGAATGATAAATAGAGACTGCGTTATCATGCAAATACATGTTTCTTTTAATTTTTGCATAAGTGACTTTTTTTTTTTTGCAAATTATAACATTGCTACATTTTAAGTGGTAATTTCATGATGAATGAAGGTGAATATTTTACTAATATTACTAAAGCATCACATTTTTTAATTTGTAGGTTTGTAGTGTACATTTACTTTCTTTCATAGAGCTAAAATTTAAGAAATGGTATCAGAATTATCACCAATAAATCCAATTAAACTTTAATGTAAAAAAAATGGTTCTAGTTGGAATTTAATAATATATGTTAAGCACAGTTCAGTGCAGAGGATAATATAATTTTTTGCAGTTTTTTTGAGTAAGTCATCCCTTATTCAATATTCCTTGTAATTCCAAACCAAAGCTTCCATCAATCATAGCTACATTTTAAAGATGTAGTGGTATGTTGTGCATTGCACATGTAAGTCCAAATGTAAAAATTTGATGTGATACATTCACATGACTTTCTCTACCCTCTATCGTTATATTAGTGGGTATACAAACTATTTCCCTTACTAAAGCTTATATTTCTATCTACTACATTTTTACCCAAATAAACCTTTGCAGAAATAGCTACAGTACACATTTTGTTAGAATACAAAGAGAACAGCAATAGTTAAATGTTTAAGAGCTGGATGCTACATGTTGGCCTTAAAATTCCATAATGTTTCCATGCAATCGCGAGAAACAACTGAATGTTGAAAGGACTTTAATGAGTGATCAAGAAATGAACAATTCAAACCATTAATAATGGATATCTCAGAAATGGCTTATGCCACAAAAAAGCTTATTGGGAATAAACTGTGTTATAAGAGGTCTACCTTTTGAATGAAGAGGACTTTAAAGGCTATTCATAGAAAATCAAGATATACATTTTATTTGTGATGTAAATATCTTTAATATATGGTATGTTAATCAAAATCATTAGCCATTTTTTATAAAAACAAAATGCTTGAAAAATGCTCCATGTAAAGGGTAGTTGGAGTGGGGGGATTTTCTTGAAAATCATGTCACATTTTTGGAAGGTACTGAATCTAAATACCAAGTTTGGTATTTATACAACTTTTTGTTTTTGAGTTATGCTGTTTTCTCTCTCCCCCCCCCCACACTCACATATGCACAAGTTTCCAAAAATGCCTTATTTGGATTCAGGGTCCTCAAAACATGTATTTCTGGCAGAATCTTGGTATAAAATTTTTGGATGAAAGTAAAAAAAGAAATTAGTAAAACTAAAGCTGCTACAAAAACAATCAAGAAATACTTAGCACAGAAGGGTACAAATATAACTTATAAATAAGCGCTTTATTGTAATCATATACATATATTTAAATTTTGACATGTCCTTTATTGTATATGTTAAAGGATGAATAAAATGACATCGCTGAAGACTCATGTCAATAATGGTACCCATTCTTAGTATTTCTGCACATATGTTAACACAGAGGAGGCACTGAAGCATAACAAATTTAGCTCAAGATCTGAAGTAAACATCTGATACTTGTAGAAAAAAAAGAGTATGTAATATATGTTATTCTCTATAGAAACATGCCAAAGCCCATCAATGCACCATTCATGCTAAAGCAATCTAAGCAATAACAAGCTTCTGAGCATACCAGTGATCAGCTTTGTACAGCGTTAGAAGTTAGATCATATTATATTTTAAAACAATTACATTTTCAAAACACCTAGAAACAATATTTTAAATTACTTAAAGTCATTCTTATCATAAATTATTTTTTCTCATACAGTTTGAATTAAATAAAAAATAATTCTGACAGCTACCTATATCATTAATGAAATGCCTTTACATTTGCTAAACATTTAACCCATCCCTATACAGCCAGATTATTTACAAGGAAAACTGATTAAATTATTTTATGTACACTAATAGCTAATCTTGTTTTGGGCACATATGCTTTGATACTGTTGATAGCATGCTCTCCAAAGAAAGTTCCACAAAGAATAACATAAAATATTTTGTTTCATTCCTTGATGTTTATATTTTATTTTGTGCAGTTGCAATCCAATAATTAGAGCCAGCTCATAGGAAATACATTGCACCACTTCTTACCACAAGTGATGTTTTCAAAACTTTAAATCTTAGTCCCTGCAAAGTATAATTTGACTAAATAATGAATTATTTTATTTCCCTTTCAATCTTTACTGATTATTATACATTCTATGGACATAACATGTTACCTTCCCAAAATAAAAACACTACTTAAGAAAAATCTGCTTCAAAAAACCAATGGTGTGAAATACCTGCATACTCTTTTAATCAGGATTTAAAGCATATTATTATCATGCTATATTCACCAACAAAAAGAAAGTAATAACATATGCATAGTTGTCTGCAACCAAGGAAAACACCAAGAAAGAGAAGTTGAAAATAGCTTTCTACATAAGATTTAGCAATTCAAACAGAAATATGTTTAGGAAAATATAATTACATAACCAAGAAATCAGAGTAAATAATAATAAAGGTGTGTTGCTATTTTGTACATTGTATATTCAAGTCACTGAATTTAAACATACACAGGTGAAGTAGCAGCCCATGAAAGTAATAAACTGAAAGTAAACATTTGAAGAAAAAATTGACAGTAATTTGCAAGGATCTATGATTATAAGAAAATTGAACCATTAAAGAAATATGCAACAGAGCAAGAATGTAAATGAATTAACAGATTGCCCAAGAGGATTGCAAAATGAAGGCATAAGCAACTTCGGTCAGACCAGCAGGAAGCAGTCTTAAGCGATGCAGTGTGAAGATCCAAGCTGTTAGTTCTCCGAAGCAGGCTGCAGCACCTCTGATGATACTTTGCAGCAGAAACTATTACTGGTTTATTTGGTCAATGGCATGAGTAAGCAAAGGTTTTAATTTTTTCTCAATAATACTGCTATTCTTACTTCTAATAACAACAAAACAGCAACACACTATTTTGGCATTTATTACCTTTATTTTTCCTTATATAAGTATTAATATATTGCTTTGCAGAAAACTGTTGAAGAGCCAGAGCTCATCCTACCTTTGATGCAAGCCCCTGTCAATGGATTACACTCATATCCTAAAGGACAATGCTCACAACCTGAGGGTGGGACTGGTACTTTGCCTGTAAAATATAGAGTAATCAGCATTATCAACAAATGAGCAAAACTGTTTACTAATTATGAAATTACAATCTATTCATACTGAATCAAACCGTGCAAAATTCCAGACAGGTAAATCAATAACCCTGCATCTCTACAACCAATTTCTTTTACACAAAAAAAGAGGAGCTAGAAGCAATGAAGCTTATTAACATTAATTTTGGTGAAAGGACTTTATGTGCCCTTCCTGCTTCACTAGCCTACATTTGTGACAAGTAGATGATGTTGCAGGTCAATGAAACATGCTCTCACAGTTATAGTTGGTAAAATATAAAGAGTGAGTACAGTCATCTCACCAAAAATAAATGCCTTTTACTTTCTCTACTGTCATTTAAGATAGAAGAAGAATTGTATTCAACCCAAGAAAATTGATATTGCAATTTCACAAAATAATCATATTTTGGAACTACACGAATCCAAGAAAAGCAGTCAGTAATGATGATGGTAATGATGATCATTTACTGCCAAGGGTGTTTTAACATTTAATTTATGTTAAATTGTTTCTCTTTCTTCATACCATTAGTTGTTTACAAAATATTTGCTGTTTTATATTTAACTTTTCTCAGACTTTCAGTTGTGTCCTTTCTCTTTTCTTCTAGCTGTGGTTGGAATATGAGATGTTTGCTTTCTCTACTACGTATAGTAAGTAGGGGAAGTATTGTATTCCACCCAAAAATTCGATACCGAGATTTCACTGGAAATATATGTTTTGAGACTCCCTGAATCCAAAAAAAGCATTTTTGAAGACATATCCATGTGTGTGTCTGTGAACAGCATAACTCAGATACGAACAGTCAGATAAACACCAAAGTTGGTATTTAGGCTCAGTATCTTACAGAGATGCGACACAAAGGTTTTCAAGATAATCTCCCCACCCCAAATTACCCTTTACATGGAACATTTTTCGAAAATTTTAATTTTCTCAAAAATGCCTCTAATGATTTTGATTAAAATATCATATGTTTAAGATATTTTCATGACAAATGAAATGTATATCTCGAATTTTCTGGGAATGTCTCCAAAAGCATTCTTCTTTGTGAACAACTTTTGCGTAACTGGTAAACCATAAGAGATAGACAAACTTTTACTACACAGAAAATGTAGATTATGTTAAAATACACAATTTATGTCATATACATTTTTTTTGTTGGATGAACCATTTTCGAGATATTGCTTGTTATTCCATTAAATTTTCCAATACTTATACTTTTTCTCAAATGGGAATTCATTATTCGTTTTTTTTTTTTGTCCTGGTAATGCAAAGAGAATGGAATACTCCACATAGCAACCAGCTCTTAAAATATTTGACTATCGCTTAAAACCTACCAATTCCCCTTGCATCTACAAGAAAATTAGCAATAAGATTAACATCTCGATTAACTTGAAGCCTATGGAGAATAAGCGTTTGTAAAATTAGTTTGTACAAGAGTAGAAAAAGTCATGTGAGTGTAACACATCAGATTTTTTAAGAACAGTTGTCAGCTAGCTTAAAATATGTGTGTGCTATCAATGAATTGAAAGTCTCCCTATACAGCTATTTGTCATGAATAGTATGAAATGGATTGTTCTGAAAGGTAAAGGGTAAAGATGATCATGAGACTCTTACACTTCAGACTTTCTTACCTTGTGAAACACAGTTGCATCCATCACAGAGTTGCCCTTGTCTACAGTCATTATTGCTCTGGCACTGGCAAACTGAAATGAAGTATAAATATGTTTGCAAATTTAATGTTAATGCTCATTCTATGTACACGTAAGAATCAACACATAATTTATTCAATGCAACAGCTTGATTTTATTCAGTGTCCAAAATCCCACACATTAAATATGTTTTAAGTTAATTAAACCATTTAGCAGCACTAAATTCTACTGAAATACTTCCTTAGGTTGATGAATTAATAAAAGTTGAATTTGGCAACTTTATCAATTGAAAAACCTGTTAATAAAGAAGCATGCTCTCATCCAAGTAATCTTTTCCCAAACTTAAATGTAAACTGAGTTTGATAATTGATAAGAAAACAATTGCTAGTGTAGAAGACCTTTCTAAAGAAATATGAAACCTTCAACAGAATGTTGGAATTTCAATGAAATAAATTAATTTTAACATGAAATTATCCAAACTTCTGCCAGAGAAACCTTGTCCAACCATGAGTGATTTCAGATATTGAACTGATTTAATGCAGCCGAAGATGTAAGAGCTACAACCTATGAAATATGTTCGGCATGAAAGTGTGGCGAGTGAAACCTAATGAGTGTTTAGTCAGCCCAATCCTCATTTAAACTATTGTATGTATTTTCTCATCATAATGATTATAACTCTTATCATTTCTAATGCAAAGGTTTAATGGACTATTATTTTTATTATTGCCTATCACAAACAGGTTTGGTTAGCACAGAAATACAAAATGTCCATTTAAGAAATCACATGCATATTCTGCATTAACTAGTTATGTTGCATCTGCTAACCTTTAACACACACTGGCTGGTGTTCCTGTACTTGGCATTCTTGCTGAGAATTACAAGGATTTGCAACACTGCAAGGATTCAGACATTTGCCTTCTATACAGGCTTGTTGCATTGGACATTCATTGTGATCCAAACAGGTGATAACTGCAGGTACAGAAAGGCATTAGAATGCGTAATAAATGTTGTAAAACAATACCACATTATGCTTCATGGAATAAAGAATATTACTACTTGCCATGATTTGAGTACTTTCATTAAATTAAATCAATTAAGATGTTTATATTTAAGGTAATATTAATTGTATAGGTATACTAATTGAATAATAGATAATAGCAATGGTTCATTTATGTAATTAAATAAACTGCATGAACAACCTCTGCCAACATAAGAAAAACAAAAGAATCATCAAGTTTAGTAAGAAAAGTTACATTTTAAAAGCTCTTGAACAGGTATCTATGTTATTTAGAAGAGTAACAGATACTTAAAGAAGTAAAGAACAGATTATGTGATTTGTACACCCTTGGAATAATAAATGTCCTTTGTTACAAATGGTTTCAACATGAAAATCATTATTTGAAATGAAATTTTTAAATGACACATATTCAAAAGGCCCTTGTTAGCATATTGTCCTTAGATGGGAAAAAAAGAAGAAAGAAAAATAAAAGAAACACTGATTACTTCAAAATTAAAGCAAAGCCATGTACATGAGCACTTTATATGATAAAGAAATATGGAACCTGGATTCATATGCCTTAGGTAATGCAAATCTTTTATATCTGTATAACATGAAGACACATGAAAAAAACATTAGAGATAATATCACAAATATCTGAAGCACAATTAAAGAGTTCTTTGCAATACAAAGCAAACAGTAACTTAAGAATCTCATCATGTTATATTAGATTTTTCCCTTTTTCCCTTAGTTTTCTTTTCTTCTTTCAGGGTTTCTTTAAATAAACTGTATACTTTTCTTACAGTAAACATACAGTGTGTGCATGTGTGTATGCTTTTTTTAAGCAAGCATCACATGAGTTGAGTGAAATGCATGATTAATGTTGGCACAATTGAGCTAGGGATCCTGGTGCATTCACATAAGATTTTTCTTCACAGGGTGAGATAAAACTCTAGTCAGTGGGAGTCGGAGACCCATTTAGGTAACCCATGTCCACTGTGAATTGATCTAAGGTCCATAGGTTGGAATGCAAGCATATTCATGCCACCATGTTGAATTTATTTGTCAGCTGCATTGTTACCATTTAACTTGAAACCACAAAGAGTTGTTTAAAACTCTCTTCTGCTTATATAGTAATATAGGTATACTTTACAGTTATATCCATATACTTTTAAAATTTTGCAGAATCTAAAGAGCATATGACCCAGTTTCCGTATATTAACTTTTATGAAATGAAAACACAAACATTTTGAAAAATATAGTAAAGCATTTTGTATGCAAAACAAATTTTAACTAAACAGATAAATGTCCTTTGTAGGAATAGAACAATATGAATAATACTTTTCCAAATATAGATAAAAGAAAGTGATTCTGAAAGCACTTGAATAGTATTGTTTTTCATATGTTAAATATAGTGCAAAAACCAACAACAAAACTTATCTTACTTATAAAGCATTAAAGCTGAAAAAACAAAAAGCATAAAACTGTTAATTGCATATAAGCTGGTTTTAAAAGCGCACAAATGTACATTGCATTTGGCATATGAGTTAATGATGAAAACCTGAAAAAAAATAAGAGATCATACATAACATCACAAACTGTGATTTGTTACAAGATATTTACAAAATTATCAGCCACAACATAAACTACTTAGCACTTCCTGTTACCAGCCCCACTCCTTTTAAATACCATCACCAACAGCAAATATAAGCCATGTTTAAGAAAGCTTGACAAATTACATAGCAGGTGTTTCACAAGCTGTCAACTAACTGTGAAGATGGTGAGCACTTGCATCACTCAGGCACATCCGAGCAAAATGTAAATATATATTAGCCAATTAAGGAATAACCTTTCCAAGCTTGAAGGGAACTGTATTTTCTACACATGCTAAGAGAGCTACTTTTCAGTGTTTGCAGTTTCAGAATTCACAAAAGTATAGAATGTACTGAAGTCCACTGTGTGTGTCAGTATGAATCGCAAGAGCATGTGAGACCATTCATAAACAGAATCAAAGAAGGTAGGATGTACTTAAACCGATATATAACATGAAACACAGAAAGGACCATACATTAATATTTTTGCTTTGTTTCACCATAGACTGAATTATGCTTCATGCATTGCATTGAAGAATTTAATTCCATGCATTGTCTCTAACCTTGAATACTTAGGTTTCTGCTACAGTCCATGGAAACGAGCAAAAGAAACAATCCCTTTGAGCTGAATATTTTAATTTTAAATGGAAATGTTGTAACATCATTATCATCATTATTATTAATGTATTTCTCGAGATGCCTAACAACAAGAAGTAAATGTTTCAGGAGTGCTTACTTTTTTGTAGAAAAAGAAAAGATGAAATATAATTCCAATGCAATAACTTAATTCATTAGAAAGAAATATTAAAATAGTTGGCAAATAGTTTAGATATGTACCAAAATCCAAAATAGTATATGAGAGTAACAGCCTCTTACATTCATTTTATTAATTATTTGTCATTGCTAGTCCTTATCAATTTGATTAGGTATTATATATAGTTCTCTGTAATGACAATTTCCTAATTCAGGCTAATTTAGAAACAAACTATCTTATACACTCATAGTTATTTTGTATGGAATTATTTTGCACATACATACAGTTGTGAAAGAGGGATTTACAATGTGATTCTATCTTTCAGTAAAATTATAAAACATCTTCACTTTTAATTGGAACATAAGATGTTGCATTTTTTCTTTTGTGCCTATTGCTTAATGTGTTTGAAAAAAATATAATCAGCTCTAATGAAATGAACTGTGTGACATAAAAATGGATCAAAAGCAATATTCATATCAACTCAAGAGGATTGTCATTACAATACCTTTAAAAGCATGACTCTCTTTTTAAAGTATGATTAAGAAGGGTAACTGCAAGGATAGAATAAAAGTGTTTAGTAGGTTTTTGTTTTCTCCCAAGTGAAAGTTTTATTTGTGAACTTTTTATTTTTTTCTCTCTCTGTATGGGGTCAGAGGGTGTAGGTGTTTACCTGGGAGTGTTCTACATTCAACAGTGGCAGCAGTCTGGTTCTCAGACACTGAGCACAGACACACAGGCCTATGTGACTCTACTACACAGTTCATCCCACTGGTACAAGGTTTGTACAGACTACAAGGATTTTGGCAATAATGTCTAATGCAAGTGTTATTAAAGGCACATTCATGATCTGACATGCAAAAGGTATCAGTTACTGTCACTTTCTCAGTAAAGATTTCTTGCTCTGTACTAAATTCATAAGTTATTGTGCTTGGTTGTGAAGTTATCGAAGCTAAAGAAGCTTTTGTGGAATAAGGTGTTGTTTTATAAATATTTTCAGGAGATGGTGCACCAAATTCAGTTGTTACAATTACTGTCCTATCTTGTATTATAGTGTGTGCTGGAAAGGTAGTTTTTTCTGGTAAAAATGTACTTGGTACAGAGGTTTCTGTAACACTTTCCTCTGGTGACATTGACACTTGGTTAGGTCCTTCTGCTACTCTAGTATTTGAAATATCATAAAATGTAGATGTTGTTATGTCTGAGATTATCTGAGGCATTGTAGATCTTGCTACATATTCAGTGGTGTTCTCTTCTGGAACTTGCTTTGTGATATTGTATGGGAGAGGTGTAAATCCTGTCATGTTATACAAAGTGGAACTGGCAGATATACCTGACAGAGCATGTTCCGTTACTAAGGATGCAATAGATGAGGCAGTACTATTTAATTCTTTTACAGGCACTAGTGTTTGTTGGGTAGATTCCAAAGAAATATTGGTTGAAGGAGTAATAATTTCTGTGGCTAGTGGTTGTACAGTTCCAGGAACAATTGCAGTAACATTTTTTTTCATAGCTTCTGGTGAGAGCATAAATAAGGTGGTTAAAGGTTCTACTGTAGTATAATCTTGGTTGTATGGAGAGAAGCTTGTAGTAGTTTCCATATTAGATATAACTGTACTTTTTGCAGAACTAGAGTTGGTTGTACTTTTACTCACAACTGCAGCTTCAGTAACATTTATAATTTCAGAGAGTGAAGCAGTGGTCATTAGCGTACCCATTGTAATATTCCCCTCAAATTCTGGAGAATAAATATCTGTTCGGCCAGATTTTGTAGCATTATACTTTATGCTAAACTGTGTCACTTCAGAAACTGAAGGACTCTCAGTAGAGTAACCATGCATAGTTGACATATTAAATTCTGGTATGTCTGTACCATTAGACACTATGAAAGTTTCCTTTTTTGTAGCAGTGATAGCTGGCTTATGTGTTTCTGTTACAAACTGTTCTGCAGCAGTGATGGTAGTGATTGTAGCTGCTATAGGATGTTCTGTGCTTTCTGCAAGAGGAGTAACAGACTGTAGTATTTCTTTAGCTGCTTCCTCAGAAACTCTTGAAATTTCTGTCGCACCCTCCTCTTCTGTAGGATAAATTCCTTCCATGGAAGATGTAATTCCCTTAATAGCTGCAGTACTTTCGGGTACTTTAGCAATTGACTGTGTTATTTGGTTAACAGGTGACATTGCCCCTTCCTGTGTTACCCCAAATACTTCTTTCTCTCCTGTAATGCTTTCTGTACTACCAGTAAATGCTTCTGAAATTTGTTCAACAGTGACAATAGATGGTTTTGATGTTGCTGTTATCATTTCCATCACTAATCCTTCTCCTTTAGTTCCAATGTCTTCAACAATTCCAGTACTTTCTGTAGTACCAGTAGCATAATCTATAATTTGATCAACAGTAGCAACAAATGGTCTCTCTGTTTCCCTTGATATTTCTGTCACTAACTGTTCGCCTATAGGATATGCAATTTTAACAGTAGTTGCAATTTCCTCAGAAATTCCAGTAGATTCTATAACATCAGTAACAGAATCTCTGATTTCAGATGGTCTCTGTGTTCCCCTTGACATGTCTGCTCCTTCTGTCACAATTTGCTCTCCTGTAGGATATGTCATCTTCAGAGTAGGTGTAATCCCCTCAAAAACTCTGGTATTTTCTGTATCAGCAGTAAAAGATTCTGTGATTTGTTCAACAATGGGAACAGATGATCTCTGGGTTTGCCTCGATATTTCCATCACAGACTCTTGCCTTGTTACATACTCTCCCTTAACAGTGGTTGAAATTCCCTCAATAGCTCCAGTATGTTCTACACCATCAGTAACAGATTCTGTGATTTGTTCAACAGTGGCAGCAGATGGTTTGTATGTTTTTCTTGATATTTCCGTCACAAACTCCTGTCTTGTGGGATATGCCCCTTCAAAAGTAGTCCTACCTTCTTCACCAGCTCCAGTATGTTCTGTGGCAGCAGTAAATGACTCTGTGATTTGTTCAACAGTGGCAGCAGATGGTTTGTGAGTTTCCCTTGATATTTCAGTCACAAACTCCTGTCCTGTAGGGTATGTCCCTTTAAAAGTAGTTGTACCTTCATCACTAGCTCCAATACGTTCTGTAGCCACAGTAAAGGATTCCGTGATTTGTTCAACAGTGGCAGCAGATGGTTTGTATGTTCTTGATATTTCCGTCACAAACTCCTGTCTTGTGGGATATGCCCCTTCAAAAGCAGTCGTACCTTCTTCACTAGCTCCAGTATGTTCTGTAGCAGCAGTAAAGGATTTTGTGACTTGTTCAATAGTGGCATTAGATGGTCTGTGTGTTTCCCGTGATATCTCTGTCACAAACTGCTGCCTAGTAGGATATGCTCCTATAAAGGTAGTTGTATTTTCTTCACCAGCTCTAATATGCTCTGTAGCAGCAGTAAATGATTCTGTGATTTGTTCAACAGTGACAGCAGATGGTCTGTGTGTTTCTGTTGATACTTCTGTCACAAACTCACGTGTTGTAGGGTATGCCCCTTTAAAAGTAGCTGTAACTTCTTCACCAGCTACACTATGTTCTATAGCAGCAGTAAATGATTCTGTGATTTGTTCAACAGTGGCAGCAGGCGGTCTGTGTGTTTCCCTTGATATTTCAGTCATAAACTCATCTCTTGTAGGATATGCCCCTTTAAAAGTGGTTGTACCTTCGTCACCAGCTCCAGTATGTTTTGTAGCAGCAGTAAAGGAATCTATATTTTGTTGAACTGTGGCAGCAGATGGTCTGTGAGTTTCCCTTGATATTTCCGTCACAAACTCCTGTCTTGTAGGATATGTCCCTTTAAAACTAGCCGTACCTTCTTCACCAGCTACACTATGATCTGTAGCAGCAGTAAATGATTCTGTGATTTGTTCAACAGTGGCAGCAGGTGGTCTGTGTGTTTCCCTTGATATTTCAGTCATAAACTCATCTCTTGTAGTATATGCTTCTTTGAAAGTAGTTGTACTTTCGTCACCAGCTCCAATGTGTTGTGTAGCTGCAGTAAAGGATTCTGTGATTTGTTCAACAGTGGCAGCAGATGGTTTGTATGTTTTCCTTGATATTTCCGTCACAAACTCCTGTCTTGTGGGATATGCCCCTTCAAAAGTAGATGTACCTTCTTCACCAGATCCAGTATGCTCTGTAGAAGCACTAAGTAATTCTGTAATTTGTTCAACAGTGGTAGGAGCTGGTCTGTGTGTTTCCATTGATATTTCTGTCACAAACTCCTGTCGTGTAGGATATGCCCCTTTATAAGCAGTTGTAGCTTCGTCACCAGCTTCAGTATGTTCTGTAGCAGCAATAAAGGATTTTGTGATTTGTTCAACAGTGGCAGCAGATGGCCTGTGTGTTTCCCTTGATATTTCTGTCACAAACTCATGTCTTGTGGGATATGTTCCTTTAAAGGTAGTTGTACTTTCTTCACCAGCTCCAGTATGTTCTGTAGCAGAAGTAAATGATTCTGTGATTTGTTCAACAGTGGCAGCAGATGGTCTGTGTGTTTCTGTTGATATTTCTGTCACAAACTCCTGTCTTGTGGGATATGTGCCTTTAAAAGTAGCTGGGCCTTCATCACCAGCCCCAGTATGTTTTGTAGTAGCAGCAAAGGATGCTGTGATGCGTTCAACAGTGGCAGTAGATGGTCTCTGAGTCACCTTTGATATCTCTGCCCCAAGCTCCTGTTCTGTAAGATATGCCCCTTTAAAAGTAGTCGTACCTTCTTCACCAGCTCTAGTTTGTTCTGAAGCAGCAGTAAAGGATTCTATACTTTGTCCAACAGTGGCATCAGATGGTTTGTGAGTTTCCCTTGATATTTCAGTCACAAACTCCTGTCTTGTAGGATATGCCCCTTTAAAAGTAGTTGTACCTTCTTCAGCAGCTCCAGTATGCTCTGTAGCAGCAGTAAATGATTCTGTGACTTGTTCAACAGTAGCAACAGACGGCCTGTGTGTTTTCTTTGATATTTCTGTCACAAACTCCTGTCTTGTAGGATATGCACCTTTAAAAGTAGTTGTACGTTCTTCACCAGATCCAGTATGTTCTGTAGCAGCAGTAAATGATTCTGTGATTTGTTCAACAGTGGCAGCAGATGGTCTGTGTGTTTCCCTTGATATTTCTGACACAAACTCCTGTCTTGTAGAATATACCCCTTTAAAAGTAGTTGTACCTTTGTCACCAGCTCCAGTAGGTTCCGTAGCAGCCATAAAGGATTCTGTGATGTGCTCGACTGTGGTAGGAGATGGCCTCTGTGTCACCCTAGATATTTCTGTCACAAACCCTTGTTCTGTAGAATATTGTCCCTTAACAGTGGCTGCAATTCCCTCAATAACTTCAGTATCTTCTGCATCATTTGTAACAGATTCTGTGTTTTGTTCAACAGTGGCAACAGATGGTCTCTGAGTCACACTTGATATTTCTGTCACTAACTCCTGTTCTTTAGGATATGCCCCTTTAAAAGTAGTTGTACTTTCTTCACCAGCTTCAGTATGTTGTGTAGCCGCAGTAAAGGATTCCGTGATTTGTTCACCAGTGGCAGCTGATGGTCTGTGTGTTTCCCTTGATATTTCTGTCACAAACTCCTGTCGTGTAGGATATGCCCCTTTATAAGTAGTTGTAGCTTCATCACCAGCTCCAGTATGTTCTGTAGCAGCAATAAAGGATTTTGTGATTTGTTCAACAGTGGCATTAGTTGGTCTGTATGTTTCCCTTGATATTTCTGTCACAAACTCCTGTCTTGTGGGATATGCCCCTTTAAAAGTAGTTGTACTTTCTTCACCAGCTTCAGTATGTTGTGTAGCCGCAGTAAAGGATTCCGTGATTTGTTCACCAGTGGCAGCTGATGGTCTGTGTGTTTCCCTTGATATTTCTGTCACAAACTCCTGTCGTGTAGGATATGCCCCTTTATAAGTAGTTGTAGCTTCATCACCAGCTCCAGTATGTTCTGTAGCAGCAATAAAGGATTTTGTGATTTGTTCAACAGTGGCATTAGTTGGTCTGTGTGTTTCCCTTGATATTTCTGTCACAAACTCCTGTCTTGTGGGATATGTCCCTTTAAAAGTACTTGTACCTTCGTCACCAGCTCCAACATGTTCTGTAGCTGCAGTAAAGTATTCGGTGATTTGTTCAACGGTGGCGGCAGATGGTTTCTGAGTCACCTTTGATATTTCTGTCACATACTGCTGTTCTGTAGGATATGTCCCCTTAAAAGTAGTCGTACTTTGTTCACCAGCTCCACTATGTTCTATAGCACTAGTAAAGGATTTTGTAACTTGTTCAACAGTGGCATCAGATGGTCTGTGTGTTTCCCTTGGTATTTCTGTCACAAACTCCTGCTTTGTGGGATATGCCCCTTTAAAAGTAGTTGTACCTTCGTCACCAGCTCCAATATGTTCTGTAGCCGCAGTAAAGTATTCCGTGATTTGATCAACGGTGACAGCAGATGGTTTCTGAGTCACCTTTGATATTTCTGTCACATACTGCTGTTCTGTAGGATATGCCCCTTTAAAAGTAGTCGTACTTTGTTCACCAGCTCCAGTATGTTCTATAGCACTAGTAAAGGATTTTGTAACTTGTTCAACAGTGGCATCAGATGGTCTGTGTGTTTCCCTTGGTATTTCTGTCACAAACTCCTGTCTTGTGGGATATGCCCCTTTAAAAGTAGTTGTACCTTCGTCACCAGCTCCAATATGTTCTGTAGCCGCAGTAAAGTATTCCGTGATTTGTTCAACGGTGGCAGCAGATGGTTTCTGAGTCACCTTTGATATTTCTGTCACATACTGCTGTTCTGTAGGATATGCCCCTTTAAAAGTAGTCATACTTTGTTCACCAGCTCCAGTATGTTCTATAGCACTAGTAAAGGATTTTGTAACTTGTTCAACAGTGGCATCAGATGGTCTGTGTGTTTCCCTTGGTATTTCTGTCACAAACTCCTGTCTTGTGGGATATGCCCCTTTAAAAGTAGTTGTACCTTCGTCACCAGCTCCAATATGTTCTGTAGCCACAGTAAAGTATTCCGCGATTTGTTCAACGGTGGCAGCAGATGGTTTCTGAGTCACCTTTGATATTTCTGTCACATACTGCTGTTCTGTAGGATATGCCCCTTTAAAAGTAGTCGTACTTTGTTCACCAGCTCCAGTATGTTCTATAGCACTAGTAAAGGATTTTGTAACTTGTTCAACAGTGGCATCAGATGGTCTGTGTGTTTCCCTTGGTATTTCTGTCACAAACTCCTGTCTTGTGGGATATGCCCCTTTAAAAGTAGTTGTACCTTCGTCACCAGCTCCAATATGTTCTGTAGATGCAGTAAAGTATTCCGTGATTTGTTCAACGGTGGCAGCAGTTGGTTTCTGAGTCACCTTTGATATTTCTGTCACAAACTCCTGTCTTGTAGGATATGCCCCTTTAAAAGTAGCTGTATCTTCGTCACCAGCTCCAGTATGTTCTGTAGTGGCAGGAGAGGTTGCTGTAATTTGTTCAACAGTGGCAGCTGATGGTTTCTGAGTCACCTTTGATATTTCTGTCACAAACTCCTGTCTTGTGGGATAAGTCCCTTTAAAGCTAGTGGTACTTTCTTCACCAGCTCTAGTATGTTCTGTAGCAGCAGTAAAGGATTTTGTGACTTGTTCAACAGTGGCATTAGATGGTCTGTGTGTTTCCCTTGATATTTCTGTCACAAACTCCTGTCTTGTAGGATATGGCCCCTTAAAAGTGATTGTACCTTCGTCACCAGCTTCAGTATGTTCTGTAGCAGCTGTAAAGGATTCTGTAATTTGTTCAACAGTGGCAGCAGATGATCCGTGTGTTTCTGTTGATATTTCTGTCACAAACTCCTGTCTTGTGGGATATATTCCTTTATAAGTAGTCGTACCTTCATTACCAGCTGCCGTATGTTCTATAGTAAAGGATTCTGTGATTTGCTCAACAGTGGCAGCAGATGGTCTATGCGTTTCCATTGATATTTCTGTCACAAACTCCTCTCTTGTAGGATAAACTCCTTTATAAGTAGTCGTACCTTCGTTACCAGCTCCAGTAGGTTCTGTAGTAGCTGTAAAGGAATTTGTGATTTGCACGACAGTGGTAGGGGATGGTCTCTGAGTCACCCTAGATACTTCTGTCACAAACCCCTCTCCTGTAGAATATTGTCCCTTAACAGTGGTTGCAATTCCCTCAATAACTTCAATATATTCTGTACCATTGGTAACTGATTCAGTGACATGTTCAGCAGTGTCAACAAATGGTCTTTGAGTAACCTTTGATATTTCTGTGATAAACGCCTGTCCTGTTGGATATTCTTTTTTAACAGTGGTTGCAATTCCCTCAATAACTACATCATGCTCTGCACCATCTGTAACTGATTCACTGTTTTGTTGAAGAGTAACAACAGATGGTCTCTGAGTCACACTTGATGTTTCTGTCACTAACCCCTGTACTGTAGGATATTCTCCCTTAACAGTGCTTACAATTCCCTCAGTAACTCCAGTATGTCCTGTATCATAAGTAACAGATTCTGTGATTTGTTCAACAGTGGCAGCAGAGGGTCTCTGAGTTACCCTTGATATTCCTGTTACAAACTGCTGTTCTGTAGGATATGCACTTTTAATGGTAGTTGCAGTTCCCTCAGCAATTCCAGAACTTTCTGTAACACCAGTAATAGATCCTGTGACTTGTTCAATAGTGGCAACAGATGGTCTCTGTGTTCCCCTTGATATTTCTGTCACAAACTCCTGTCCTGTAGTAAATGCACCTTTAGTAGTAGTTGAAATTCTCTCAGCAATTTCAGTACTTCCTGTAACACCAGTAAAATGCTCTGTGATTTTCTCAATAGTGGCAGTGGAATCTCTCTGTGTTGCCCATGGTATTTCTGTCACAATCTCCTGTCCTGTAGGAAATTCTCCCTCAACAACTGTGGTACGTCCTGTAGCATCAGAAGCTGATTCTGTAACAGATGGCCTTTGTGTTTCTCTTGATATTTCTGTCATGAACTGCTCTCCTGTAGGATATGCCCCTTTAACAGTAGTTGCAATTTCCCCATTAAACCCAGTACTTTCCTGAGCACCAATAAAAGACTCTGTAATTTGCTCAATAGTGGAAACATATGGTCCCTGAGTTCCAGTTGATATTTCTGTCAAAATCTGTTCTCTTGTAGGATGTGTCCCTTTAAAAGTAGTTGCAATTCCCTCTCCAATTCCAATACTTTCTGTAACAGTCATCAGAAATTCTGTGCTTTGTTTAACAGTGGCAACAGATGGTTCTTGTGTTTCCCTTGGTATTTCTGGCTCAAACTGCTCTCCAGTAGGATGTGCTGTTTTAAAAGTGGTTGCAATTCCCACAACAACTCCAATACTTTCAGTAGTAGTAGTAATTGAGTCTGTGATTTGTTCAGCAGTGACAACAGATGGTCTCTGTGATTGCCTTGATATTTCTGTCACAAACTCTTGCCTTGTAGGATATGCGTCTTTAAAAGTAGTTCCAATGCCTTCATCAATTCCAGTACTTTCTGCAGCAGCAGTAGAAGATTCCAAAATTTGTTCAACAGTGGCAATGGATGGTCTGTGTGCTTCCCTTGATGTTTCTGTCACAAACTGATCTCCTGTAGGGTATGCTCCCTTAACAGTAGTTACTTTTCCCTTATCAACTCCTGTAGGTTCTGTAGCATAAGTAATAGATTCTGTGCCAATATCTGGTCTTTGTGTTTCCCTTATTTCTGTCATAAATTGTTCTTCTGTAGGATATGTCCCTTTAACAGTAGTTTTAATCCCCTCAACAATTCCTGAGTTTTCTGTAGTATCAGTAACAGATTCTGTAATTTTTTCTACAATAGCAATTGAGGGTTTTGGTGTTTCTGTTGATATTACTGTCACAAATTGTTTTCTTGTCTTGTATGTCCCTTCAAGAGTAGTTGCAAACTCTTCAGCAGTTGTGCTGCTTTCTGTGGCACCAGTAATGGATTCTGGAATTTCTGTCTTAAGATTTTCATGTCCATGTTGTTTCCCATCAATTGTAGTTACTATTGGTTCAGACTTTCCAGTAGTTTCCGTGGCGCCAGTAACATACTGTGGTATTCCTTTAACAGTGTATGTTTCCTCTTTATGTGTTTCTTTTGGTGTTTCTGACACAAATTGTTCTCTTGTGGTTTGTGTAGAGGTCATACCCACAACAATTTCATTACTTTCTGTGGGACCAGGAATGTACAGTGATTGTGGTTTGAAAGTATGCCTTTCTGGTTTCTGTGTTTGTCTTGAAGTTTCTGTCACAAGTTGTTCTGCTGTAGTGTGTATCCCTTTAAATGTTGTGATCATATCCTCAACAGTTCCAATATTTTCTGTGGCACTTGCTCCAATTTCTGGTTGTTTGAATGTGTATAATTCCGGCCTGTATGTGTGTCTTGGCATTTCTGTCACAAGTGATTCTCCTCCAGTATGTTTTTCTTCAACTGTGGTGGTCATATCTCCAATAGTTTCTGTTGCCCTGGTCACATACTCTGATTGTTGCTTGAAGGTGTATATTTCTGTTTTCTGTGTTTGTGTTGCCATTTCTATTACATGCTGTTGTCCAGTAGTATGTTTCCCCTCAACTGTTGTGGTCATACCACCAATACTTTCTGTGACACCAGTAACATACTCTGATTGTTGTTCAAAAGTATATGTTGCTGGTTTCTGCATTTCTTTTGGTACATCTGTCACAAGTGGTGCCCCTGCAGTATGTTTTCTCTCAGTTGTAGTAATATCTTCCATGCCATCTGTTACATTCATCACAGTGTCTGATTGTTGCTTGAAGGTGTACATTTCTGGCTTCTGTGTTTGTTTTGACATTTCTGTAACAAAATCCTCTCCTGTGGAGTGTGTTGCTGTGTTCATAGCTTCAAAAATTCCAGTAATTTCTGTAGCACCAGTCTCAGATTCTGATTGTTTTTTGGAAGTGTATGATTCTGTTTTCTGTGTGTATTTTGGTAGTTTTGTCACATACTGTGTCCCTTCACCTATTGTAGTCATACCTTCAAAAATTCCAATACTATCAGTAGCACCAGTAAAAATATCTGAGTGTTGTTTGAAAGTATATGTTTCTGGCTTTTGTGTTTGTCTTGGCTGTGTTCCTTCAATTGTTGTGGCAATACCTTCAACAATACCAATACTCTCTGTGGCACCAGTTCCAATTTCTGGCTTTTGTTTGGTATATACTTCTGACTTTTGTGTATATGTTGGCTTTTCAGTCACAAGCTGTTCTCCTGTGATGTATGTTCCTTTGACTGTAGTGGTTACTCCTTCAAAAATGTCCATACTTTCTGTGGCACCAGTAACATACTCTGACTGCTGTTTGAAAGTGTATGTGCCCGTGTATGGTTTCTGTGTTTCTGTCATGAACTGTTCTTCTGGAGTTTTTATTCCTTCAAGAGTAGTAGTCCTACCCTCAACAATTTCAGTGTTTTCTGTGGCAGCAGTAGGATACTCCGATTGTTGTTTGAATGTATATATTTCTGAGTATGTTTTCTGTGTTCCTGTTGGTACTTCTGTCACTAGCTGTTCTTCTGGAGTCTTCATTCCTTCAGATGTAGATGCTGTACTACCAATATGACCATTATTTTCTGTAGTGCCTGTAGTGTACTCTGATTGCTGTTTGAAGGTGTATGTTTCGGGTTTCTCTGTTTTTTGGGGTACTTCTGTCATAAGCATTTCTCCTGTGTTGTATGTCCCTGCAACTGTAGTGACCATTCCATAACTGCTTTCTGTGGCACCGGTGGTGTACTCTAATTCTTGTTTGATGGTGTGTGTTTCTGCTTTCTGTGTTTCTCTGGATATTTGAGTAACAATTTCTTCCCCTGTTCCTTCAGTTTTTGTTGAAGTTTCTTGAGCAGCTATACTGCTTTCTCTTATACCAGTAACAAAGCTATAAACCTCTGTCCCAGTTGTAGTATGTTCTTCAGTATAGTTTCTTTCAGTACTCATTATAAATGCCTCATTAGTTTCAGTGGCTTGTGTTATGGCAGCATGAGTCTCAAATATTTCACCTGCAGTAGGGATTCCTGCTGAGGTATACTTTCCTGTGACTGTTTCCTGTGTTGTTTCAAAATCTTGTTTAATTGTTGTAGAAATCTCATACACGTCTTTAACAGTGGAGAGTGATATTTTCTCTGTTCCTCTCGGTGCTTCTGTTGTGAAGATCTCTGTGCCTTTAATTTCTGTTACCGCAATAGGTTCATGTATCTCTCTAACACTAGAACTTTCTGGCCTGAATGTTGTTACAGGTGCTTCTGTGGGAACCTTCTCTCCTACAGGTTGCATACTTTTAGCAGTAGCTGTAAATTCTTCACTTAGCTCTGTTGTACCAAAACCTTCTTTTGATACTTTCTCCATTTCCGAGGTTTCTGTAATTTCTTTTGTACTGCTGGTAGTGGAAGTTTCTTTTGAAGTGGTAATCAATACCCCTTGAGTTATATTTTGTATAGGTTTTACAAAAGGCTCTTTAGTTTGATATGACTGTATATTAAAGCTGGATGTTCCAGACTCTGTGCTATTAAGTTTTGTGTGATCCATTGTTCTTTCTGTAATCTCAAAACCTGGTTCTGTTGTTCCCTCTGGCACTTCAGTTACAAATGCTGCCCCTTCTGGATATAATTTACTAATTCCAGTTGCTAAACCAGATTCTGTAATAACAGTAATATTAGGTTCTAATCTTTCCTTTATGGGGGTGGTATGTAATGCCTCTGGTGTTACTGAGAAACCTGTTTCATTAACAGTGACAGTATGTAATTGTGATTCTGGTATCTTTGTAACATTTTGTTCTTCCTTTGCTTTAGAGATAGGAATTTCAGTTTTGCTTTCTGTAGTTCCCTCCAAGAACAATGTACTGGAGGGTGTGTATGCTGTTGTATGCTCTTCTGTTGTAGACCTATAAAAAGATGTCTCTGTTTTTGTCCCCACATCTATCGAACTCCTAGTTTCAATTTCTAAAGATAATGTTTCAGTAGCTGTCATTGAAAAGTCAGTTTGTGATGTGTCTGTCATGTAAGGACTTATTTCAGTGAATGTTAAACTGTCTGTTGATGTGTGTTCTGGCATAGGTGTACTGTTATCTGTAGGTAGGACTGTGAGATTTTCTAGTGAACTAGTAGTGAATCCTTCAATTGGCATACAGCCATTAGGAGGATCACCTGTGTAGCCACTAGGACAGAAACATATAGGTTTGTGTGCCTGCACTCTACATTTAGAACCTTTACTGCATTTGTTGGTGCAAGGATCTATGCATTCTCCACTAATGCAGGCCTGTGCGTCTGTGCACTCGACATCCAATGTGCATGAAACGGGTCGTGACGTACTTGTGCTGACACCTGCTGTGAATAACCAATACAATATACATATATACACACAAAATATTTACAATATTAATAAATATGTACATGTACGAAAAATGCAAGATAGTTGATAGTAAGGCAAGTATGAAATGTTATTTGAGAAACTATAGCTACTGCTGTACATATATAAGTATTTTTCCTAAACTAATGTATGTTACAAAATATCTACATTTTTAGCATGTTAGATGTGTATTGTGTTGAGAAATAAGACAGGTGTGAAAGGAAAGAACTAAGAGAATGTCTAGTGTGACAGGGGAGAGGAAGAGGAAAAATAAAACGCTCCTGCACTAAGATATATTTTGCCAATGGCTAGTCTTTATTTTCTCTATTTTACTTGTCACTTCTGCAGTGGTTAAAAGAAGAATGTACCAAGTCCTTTTTAGACCCTGTTTTAAGATTTTCAATATGCATCCAATGGCCAAGAAAACTAAATTAGTCTATATATTCGGTATTCAATGATAAAGATCTAAGTTAATCTATCTCTTTTTCCATATAGTTTTAACTGGTATAGCAAAGTTTTTTTTCTTTCTGTATTTATTTTTCTTTTTAGTTTTTTTTTCTAAATATTATGCCAAAACCAAAACTGTTTAGAATTAGTCTATTCTATGCTCCACTATTTTGTTTATTTTTTTAAATGTATAAATATGTGTATGGTTTATACTTTCTTCCTGATTGGGTAGTTTACCTTTAAGACATCCATATTTTGAGTCTGTGACAAATCCTGGGGGACAGAATTTGCAGACAGGTCTATGCTCCTCCACAAAACAGGGAGCATCTGCTGTACAGGTGATGTTGATACAAGGGTCGACACAGCGGTAGCCATGGCAAGCTAGTTGTGGTGGGCAGCCGTTGTCACGCAGGCAAATGGAGAGAGATGGATTGCAGTCACGAGTACAGATGCAGACTGGGTGATGGTCCAGAACATCGCAGTCCTTGTCAGCTGAGCAGGGAGGTTTCTTTGCAGCTGTGCATGGGTTCTGACACTGGTTATTGATACAAGCGAGGTTCGAGGCACACTGTTCATCTCGCATGCATTCAATGTGATCGGGAGCACAAGTCAACTCGCCCATGTCACTCACTACGAAGCCATATTTGCAGACACATACTGGTCTGTGCCTGCGCACTTCACACTTCTTATTTACTTCACACTTAAAAACAGGAACTGTTCGGCAGGGATCATGACATTCCCCAGTTTCTGCATTGCATGCAAGATTGTCAGCACAGTCTGCATCAACAATGCAGCCTATAGTAGGTAATGTAGGGGGAGGTCCGGTAGGTTCACATTTAGGATCTGGTTGGCAAATTAAATGTGGTCTTCCAACATAGCACTGAGGACAGGAGCACCGAGGTCTATGCACAACTGTTCGGCACAGTGCATTTTCTCCACATGCACCACGAAGACTACATGGATCGATGCACTGATTGTTTATGCATGCCTTTTCATTGGGACAGTCATTATCGCTGGTACATATGCTCTCTATGTAATGTTCATGTGAGTGAGCGTGCAACAGGGAAGATGAATAACGAGTGAATGGTTGTGGGTAAAGGAGAAAAAAAGAAAAGCAATTGTAAGAACTGTGAAAGGAAACATTTCTCACACAAACATTATTTATAACACATGCTCTCCGTATCTTGACAAGGACAGACGCAGACAAGGAGGTAAAGCCGTATCAACAACTCCCACATCTTGACACTTAAATAGCTAAACAGATACTGTACAAGCTGAAATATTTACATACAAGCCCCAAACTTCAAAATATAGCGGGGAAGGGCAGAGGATGGATGTGCCTTCCTACTTCACAGCAAAGGATCAATGTGAGAATGCTCCTTTCACAGCTCCCAATCTGGCTTATCATTAGTGATAACACATGTGTAGCGTGTCAGGCTACATTCAATTTATGTACACAGCTGAATTCTTGAGCTCATAATGGCACAGCTACTGGAGAAAATTACCATGAAACTACTGCTGCAACTGAAAAAAATCTACTCAGTGCAAATTACTTGAAATCTTGGGTAGGGTGGAATGTACATCATATACAGCCCTTGTTGCACCATTAACTCAATCAACTGAAAGCAGAACTCTAGTGCTAGCACCTCCATGAAACTTCTTCAGGGATGTTATATATCTTGCCAACCCCAAAATTTTGTATCAGTTGTATACCTCACCAAAATAAAAACTATATTACAGCTTTCATTGTCTGTAAAAGCCCCTTTTATCTTTTTTTCTCAAACTAAGGTTAGTGACAAGGCAGATTGGAACACTGTGATGACATTCCACATGATTCCATGTCTACTAGTTACAACATGAGAGACCACCAAGATGGGAGCAATATATATATATATATAATATGTATGTATATATTTACAAACAAAAATTTATGAGATTTGATGAAAAATATTATTTGTTGATTATTGCTCATTTAATGCCTTCTAAATATAAATTACAGCAAATTATTGGATTATGCTCTCCACCCATAACCCTCTTAGCACACCAAACACGGTTACCAGTGAATATTATTAATCGTGCAAAATAAAAATACAAACAAAAATTGCAGCTGCTTTAACTACAAGGCTGGTTTTACTGAACTTCTGCAGAAGTTTGAACTGCACATATGTTTGATGGTGTTTAATAGATCAACCCAAATTCTAGGGATTAATGTGGTGATGACCTTTTTATAGTTATTATCTTAGTATCTTTTAACTTTTGTTTCCTCTTAATACTTGTTTATTAATTTATCAGTTTTTAACGTTCATAAGGCAACTTAGAAAGTTTGTTTTCCATAGCTTTACACTAACCCCTCCCCCCTCCCAAAAAAAAGCATCACCAATAAATGACATTCTTTGGCATTAGAAAAGTAGGCTTCAAAAACTGAGAATATAAAACATATTATTTTATTTTACACATATGGACTTTTAAATAGGAAGAGAAATTAAATTTCTTGTAAGTATTATATATTAATGACAAAGTTCTGAGGTCATATGATTTAAATCTTATTTTGGACACAGATTTCTTGAAAAAAATTATAGATGAAGATGATCTCTATCTCTCATAATAAGAAAATAAATCATGAATATGATCCTCTTTTCTCAGTAACTCTCCATGGTTGCAATAGAAAGTGCCAGTAATTGAAGCTGTTATTGAACTTTGGCATTTTAAACAGAAATTTCAACATATGTGTCCAGGTATTGCTTCTGCAAAAGCATTGCAGTAAATGCAGCAATGTTAGAAAACCTGTAAAGTCAAAAAGGTTAGCATATCCAACTCCAGCTCTTATCCTACCTGGAGAGCACTCAAACTCAGCCTTTCCTGTAGTTCCTGGAGGACAGCGACATACAAAGATGGCCCCTTCCCTAAGGCAGTCTGCTCCTCTACCACAACCCGAAGTCCTGCAATCTTCTGGTTGACGCTCAATTGTACCTGTGGAAGTAATGCAAAATGTTATAATAAAACTAACATTTTCTTGTAAGATATACTTCAGAATTTGCATGTAGAATAGTAAATACTCAGATAAAGGGAGAAATTTAATATTTGCTTTCATGAAGGGTTTAGCTATAAGATCTCTGTAATTTTTATTTTATTTTAATCCAGGCACTTATTACAAATTATAGGAATTCCAGGAAGTCTGTACACCCCTATATGCTATACAATAATGGATTTAATAAGAATGAATGAATAATGAATTTAGTAATGAACTTGTGACTACTTGTCCAAAGCATCTGTATATATTCCATCATTTTGGATACATAATCTTATGCACCTCCAAGTTCTCTGTGATATTTTTTTCAAAACCGTAGGTGTGATTGAATTCCAACATCGCTATGTTTTATTCCTTCATGCATAAAAATATTATGAAATTTAATTATTAATAAACTTCATGTATTCACTCAATTGATCTATTTATTTGAGATGCAAATAATTTTGATCGATTTGAACAAATTCTTTCCAAAGGCATCCTATACTCCTTGTTCAAGTTTAACATTGGTTCTGCAGTGAGTTGCAACAACCTTCAACTTGATAATACCCCTCAATGAGTTATCATGTGTTGTCAGGTCAAGGCTAAGTGAAGGAGGCAATGGGAGTTGTACTGGAGCTGTTGGAGATCCATGTCCAATCCAACATCCAGGAAATTTGCCAATTGAAAAATCATGAATGCTAAGAGCTGCATCTCCATCTTGCTGTATCCATAACTCCTCCATTAGTCCTCTATCTTCCACTTGGGAGATGAACCAAGTTAATAGCATTTGGGAATATGGTGGAGCACTCACAGATCCATAAAATACATATGGTCCAAAGAGGTGCTGCACTGTCATTTCTATCCATATCATAACATGCAGTGGGTTATGTTCAAGCTTGGAAGTGAAGTGAGGATTTTACTTCAACCAAAAAACACATTTCTATTTTGTGTGCTGTCATATATGGCACACTCATCTGTTATAATAATCTTAGATCTTGATACGTTGTTTGGAATGTTGCTAGAAGAGACCAACTTGGGTCAAAATGTATATCTACATCAGATAGCTCATTGATGAAGGTTGGATGATGTGGTCTCACCTTTTAAGTCCTTCTTCTTGTAATCAAAAAAAGCCAGTATTGGAATGTCAAGCTCAGCAGCCCATTTGTGAATGAATTTTATGTGGTAGCACTCAACTCACATCTCAACTTCAGCACATGTCTCCAGGCATTATTAAACTATTTCCTAAAGTATTCTCACACAGAGGCATAGCTAGGGAGGGGTTTTTGGATTGAAACTCCCCCCTTGCTAAAACAAAATGTAAAAATGATAGCAAACATATCTTTGTTGAAGTAATAACATCTTTCTAGGTTGGCAGGAATGAAATACTTCCTAATTGTATCACTGGTAGTGCTATGTTTATGCCGCATGTCAGACAATATTGCAAGGATGACAGCAACAGAAACTGCACTTTGGATGACATGGCTACACCATGTTAAGATATTGGAGCTTATTTTCATTCCAGTGCTAAATTTGAATGGTTTCCAAATAAGTGCAATATCTCCCAGTTTAGAACATAATTAGAAATCCTGTTTTGTAGTGCAATAAAATGTCCTGCAGCAGTAATATAAAATACTTCACAGTGGTCATTAATTCTCATGTCACAACACATTTGCTGCTCATCTTACCCTAATTTATTTTTCTAATTGCTGCGCCTTAATATGAAATCAATTTATTTAAATATTACAACTCAGGATTAATTAATATTTATCATTTGGATTGATGAAATTGTTTAAAAAATGGATCCCTATACATAACCCCCACACTTAATGTTTTACTGGCTCTGCTACTGTTCTCACATGATACAAATTATTTCTCCTGTGTGAGGAAATTTATGTATCCACACATTTGCAAGTAACCTCTCTTAAAAAGAAGACAAATTTCTGTGTGCCATTTCAACTCACAGGATGATGAATGAGTGAGGCTAAGGTCGTGCCAACAAAATATATTACTATTATACCAAAAATATTACTAATACGATATGTGGCAATAAAGAAACTGGACTGATGCTGTAACTCTTTATTGAAAAGACATATACAACTGAAATGTTGTCCCCTTCAATATAGTCCTCTTCCCGATTCCTGCACTGCTCCATGCGAATTTTCCACTGTTGGTAGCAGTGCTGCAAGTCTTTTTCTGTTATGTTGTTGAAGAGTCTTGTCACTTTTTCCTTCACTGCATCCAGGGACTCAAAACCTGGTTCCTTTGAGTGCAGACTTCACTTCTGGGAAGAGAAAAGTCGCATGGTGCTAGATGAGGTGAATCTGGTGAATGTTTCATCACTGGAAAATCTGGTGAATGTTTCATCACTGGAATGTTGTTTTTCGCCTGAATGTTTTTTATATAATAAACTTGATTAACAGTCTGACCTTCAGGCACCCTTCAGGCGGTCTTCTCAAACAATTCTACTGAACTTCTCCACATTCTCTTCAGTTTTCAAAATGGAAGAATGGTTCGATTTTGAATCATCTTTGACGTCTTCTCTACCGTTCTTGAACCTCTTAACCCACTCAAAAACTTGCATATGAGATAGACACTGATCACCATAAACTTGTTTCAACAAATTTTAAGTTTCTGTGGCGGTTTTCCAAGTTTTGTGAGGAATTTGATGTTAACATGTTGTTCTACTTTAGAGCATAGCATAATTCCGACAGAACTCAGATACATGACCCATTTCTAAGAAGACTGACAGCCAGACTAACCACCACAGCAGTGTGAAATTTTGTACACGTGTGAGGGAGAGTTCCAAGGAAATGTGCCAACAATCACTCTAGCTTCTTTATTGCCACACCTCGTAATTACACCAACAACCACTACCTCAGCCACAATGACAACAACGATGATGATGATGCTATGCTATGGTAATAAGAAACTAGTAAGATATAGGAGTATATGAAATTCCCAGACATCCTGTACATTGTATAACAATTCTTTGAAATGAACTGTTATGTAAATGAGCAGGAAGAAATAAAGAAATCTACATATGATAACTTTAATCTTGCAGTTTAACAAGCCTATAATAATATCTTTCTTGACATCATCCTATAATTTAGAGGATTTAAGATGGGCATTTACTTTCTGAGCTTTAATTCACGGTGTTTTTAAAATTCATTCCTTTTCCAACCAGAGACTAGTACTCACATTCAATATAAGGATTTCCAGATGGATAGCTATTAGGACAATAGCACTGTGGCTCATTATTAACCACATGGCATGCAGCATTGACACCACATTGCTTATTCCTGCACTGGTCTGTGTATGGTTCCTGGCACAAGCATCCTCTGTAGGGGTCCCCGGTACAACCTGGAGCACATGTGCACTCAGCTCCTCCAGGAATGTCACGACACTTTGCATTTTCTCCACAAGGATTCCACAAACATTGATCTCCACCTCCTGAAAATTATACACCACAAATATGAATATAACTTTGGAGCCTGAGGCAGGAAGTATTGTTTATAATTACTTATAAGAACATTTTCAATTTAGACATTTAAATTTTAAATTCATTGTAAATGATGTGAAAAAAACACCTCTTATATGAATGCAAGTCATTATTAATGAATAATACTTAAAAATAACACATAATAATTTTCACACAACATGACATTGTTTATTTCTATAAGGAAAATAACATAAAACTTAAAATACAGTTTTTATGACAAAGGTTAAATCAGGGTAAGAAAACAAATACAGGTTCATTTATATAAATTAATTATAAATCCAAACCCTATGAACAACTTTCAGGTTAACCAGAAAACAAACAATGCAGTGCAAATACAAAAATAAGAAAATCATTATCATAGCAGTGAAGTTAAACATTAAGGTAAGGCACTTTGTATTTGTTTATTTCTTGTTTACTTGAAAATATGATGATAAATATAAAGGTTTGTTTTTTGTATTATTAATAGGCATTAGTAGGAGTCGATTTTAAAAAGAAAACTATATATTGGGAAGTGATTGCATCAACATCTGGTCAGAGAACTACATATTAGCGAGATTACATTTTTAAAGAATTTTTATACTCACATATTTTTCAGTAAATAAGTATATTTGTCAATTTTAAATTGGGAATCCAGATATGGAATTGGGAAAATAAATTATCCATGAAACTAGCTAAGGGAAGAAAATATTGAGAAAAAGAAGGGTTGCAAGAATTCTCAAGTGTAATGAAGGTACTTATTCAGAAGTAAATCCCATGGTCCTCCAAGGATGATGATTATACAAAGGTTTAGCACCTCTTCCGCATAAAAAGTATCTCTATCTGTAAAGACATTCATAACTAAAGGCAAGAATGGGGAGAACATGTCTTAAGAATGATGGGCAGTTGCTAAAAGTAGCTTATACATTAACACCAAAAGGAAGGAGAGATGCTGTGTGAATGGTTTGGAATGATACTTATGAAATGTAAAGTTGACACAAATGTATTGCAACATTTATGTGATGCAGTACATTATTGAAAATGGATCTCTATGGATTTGCATTCTGCGCACTGATTTCAATTAATACAATGAAATATTGGTAGGCATTTTTATAAAATTTCCTAGCATGTTTGTTGCAGTTGGAATCAGGTTTCATGAATTTCAAAGGGGCTGATAATTTCTAGAATAATATTTCCAGGATTGGCAAATATTGCAAATATATGTAAAAAATTTAAGGCAGTACTATGTTGGCTAGGTACTGCCAATTTATGCAGGAAAATTTTGCAACAGTGAAAATCTGAGTTAATAGGACAAAGCAACTGATAACAAAAGCCTGATTTACCATTCTGATCTGGAAGCTAAATATAGTGACAACTTTGATACTTGAAAATGAAGCACAGCCAACAAAAGTAATGGGGGAAAGCAGGTTAGTAAAAATTGGCAGATTACTTTAGCTCAAAAAGTGTAATATCACAATCATTTTACTTACTCAACAATATATTATAAAGAAAAGGTATCTATATTAACTCCAATATCAACGGGTAAAATATCAAGGATTTTGAATACAACAGAAGGAGAAAAACTCAGGATCAAAGGCAGAAACTTTTAGGTTACGTTGTAACAGAAGCTTCAGACTATAATCCTTAACAACAGTGAATATTTAAACAAATTGAAATTGAATTTTATTTATGGATGCTCTTTAACTGCTATGGTTCTTAGTGTCCCATTCTATATTGGGTGTGAAAGATGAGAAAGTTTGCTTAGAGGCCTCTTTATCAGACTTGAGGTTCTTTTACATGCCATAAATCTACGGCACGGGACCATCGGCTTTACTTCCCTTCCAAAGGAAACCATGCCTCAGGAACTAGAGGCAAGCATGGTACCCCTAGACCACAGAGGACAATTTTAAGTAAACTATCAGAATGCTAGCATATCCACCCACTTTGCTGCAGTTGACCTCCCATGTGACCTTTTAAGTCTATTAAAAGTGAAGAAAAGTTTTTTGGGCAATGTTGGGATATAGAGGTGGGTACTTACCTTGCTTGCATTCAATGATTGGATTGCCAAAGAATCCGGGAGGACAGGAGCACTGTGCACGCCTGTTGAAAACTCTGCATTGAGCATTTGTACCACAAACACCTGGTTCCAGACATGGATTTCTGCAGGCTTTGTCTTCACTGCAGTGGGTGTTTTCTTCACAGTCTTCATCACGCAAACATTCATATGATGAGCATACTTGGCTTGGTTCACCTTGGTAGCCATCTGGACATAGACAAACTGCTCTGTGTTCTGACACTCGACATAAAGCATTCTGACCACATGGGAATCCTGGTGTTGTGCAAGGATTTGCACATTGTCCATTAACACAAGCCTGATCATTAGCACAATCACCATGTGAGCGACATCCAGCCGTGCAAAAACCATTCTTACATAAGTGACCCTATAAGAGAGAATAAAGAGTGCATAAATATATGTTCTGCAACTGAAGCAAAAAAACAGTTATTAACTGAATTCATAGCTTGATGCTTGGTGAAAATATTAACTTTGAAGCTGCTAGATTGCTTTCATTTACTCTTTTCCCGCGAGAATAATTATATTCATTTATGATGTGGAAGTAAAACAATACTTTTGAATATTTTTTTTCCTTAAGACAATACAATAATTTTCTGGGAGTTAGTCATTCTCTATTTGATTATTTTTAACCATGAATGTTACTCCACATAGACATATCTTTCCATAATTTGAATCTAGAGTCTGTTTAAATGTGTCACAAAATTCTTCTTTCCATTTATAGCTAATATACTCTTTTTTACAATACCTTTCCACTCTTATATTGTGTTTTACTTGTGCTGTGTGCATCATAAAATCCACAATCAGTGGATAATGCCTGCTAGTTGAGCTTAAATTTAATACCTTAAAAGTCCTTAAAATATGCCTTAAATTCGGAGGCCACAACACAAAATCTATTACACTCTGCCCGATATTGCTAACAAAGGTCAATTCTCCTTGTTCATCTTCCCCATATTTTCTATTCAAAATTTCTAAAGCATTCAACTCACAAAAATCAATAAGTTTTTCACTCTTTATCAACAAATTTGTCCTTGCTTTGCCTAAATTTCTCACTTTTAAACACAATTTTAACACTCATCCAATCATTTCCAACATATGTATCACTTTCCCCAATCCTGATATTAAAGTCTCCCATTAGTATTACCTCTGCAGTTACAAATTTCTCCTTCAGCCTATCTATATTTTTTTTTTATTTCATTAAGGAGATCAGGATTATGAAACCGCAAGGATGCGGGGTGGTTATATATTATTCCTACACAGAGTATATTCCCATCTATGTACTTAACATCCATTATAACCCACAGTATTTCTTTACTACTAGACCATGTTTCTTTAATTTCCTTACTTAAGCTGTTCCTTATAAAGAAACCTATACCTCCAAATACCCTTCCCTTTCTAGCTATCACCTCTCCTTTCCTACCAATGTATTCAAAGTCCTTTATATTTATCTGTTTCTCTTTTAACCACGTTTCTACTACCGCTAAATAATCCACTTTAGCCAACAGCTGTTTCAAAACTCCCACATATAACATGTTTTTTAAACCCTCACAGTTCCAGAAGTCCATAGTTAGTTATTAACAAGCTCCTAAATTACTTCTACTTTCTTAACTGTTTAATTAATCACAGATTAGTGAGTACATAAAATTTTGAACCACTTTGTCCTTTTTTAAATGTTATGTTCCATGATTAATGTTAAAAGTAAATAATACTATTTTAATCATAAAGCATTATAATATTGGCATTCATATGTAGCAGTATTATACTGGAAATGTGTGTGCTTCTAAGCAATGATTAAACAATCAAAAGTCTTTTCCTTTGTACTCAGCCATTAAAATAAACTTCCTCATAATCATGACATTATTTTGTGAGTTACATACATTATTTGAATAATAGGTATTACAATATTATACTTTACAAAGTATAAGTATGAACAGGGAGTAATACTAAAGCTGGGAATCATGAAAAAGGCTTTGTTCAAAGAAGAAGAAGGTTTTAAGCAAATACTTTCTCAAAACTATGAGCAGAATTGTATTGCAAATGATGCTTAATTCCTGTAATGGAAGAGCTGACACCCAAGACTTACAGATTTTCTGAAACTGCATGTACACTTATATCCAAATACTGCAATCATGAATGTTTTAAGTGAGTAATCTGTATATACAAACAATGCTAAATGGTAGTATATGACAGTAATAATACAATGCCAAAAATAAGCTAATATTGTCTTTACCTGCGGACAGAAATTTATTCCAGTGCATTTTGTTTGGCATTTGCCTTTGATGCAAGACTCTCCACAGGCACATTCGTTTTCAGAACTACAACTTCTCAGGCAATAGCCTGCAGCATCACATTCACAGTTAGGTATACCAGGTGCACAGCGCATTGCTGGCTTTGAACAGCTGATGAGAGGGTTGCCTACAAAATCTGCTGGACAGCTGCACTGAACTCCATGGTTTATCACTTTGCAAGTCGCACAAATTCCACATGTTGAAGCTTCCACACAAGGATCTGCAGATAGGATCATACAAGAGATTTTGTTATGCACAATAAAATGATATTAATTTAAAATGCATTTGCTTTGTTTCCCCTTGCAATTAAGTGTAAATAATTTATGTTATTTAAAATACCTAATCTTTATCAGAAAAGGTTAGTTAGCTTATACAATGGAAATTCAGAATGAAGTACAAAGGAACATCTGCTATTATCTTCCAAAATGATCAAACATATAAAATGAGTAGATACTACTTAACCAACTAGATTGTAGATTGAAACTTCACTATAAATAAAAATTATAGTATTGGGAATCCATCATATTGATTTTGCTATATGCAATAATTGAATGTTACTTAAATTTCTAAAATAATCTATACTCCATTCTATGTACTGTGTATACAGCTTGTTGCAAGAAATGATCCTCAATGTGTTGATTATTTGCAATATGGCCTCCAAAGCCAGACTTATGACAGAGCAGTGATCGGTAATAGGTTACCCGTGTTTTTTTTTTGGGGGGGGGGCCTAAAACAGGCACTGCGTTGACTCAAGTGAATTTTTAAGCACATTTTTGAGCATTCCATATGAAACATCCATAAAATGTAAGAAGTATTTTAAATGGAAGAGACCAAGCATGCTTAAACAAACATTGTGTACATATTTTCTAGGGGATATATGCATATTAAACTGTAAGGGTTGCAAGAAGAGCCACAGCTAGAAGCACACTTTCATTTGAATGAAGTAGTTAACAAACAAAGTATACACTAAGGATCCACAAGTGCCTTATGAAATAGAACATCAGCCTTTAATCTAAGCTGCCATCTTTATTCATGGTCTGATTGAAGCCATTTTCTTCGAGAGTCCATAAGCAGTCAGTTACTTGAGCATGCTCTGCAATAATTTCACTACACAGATTCTTGCTACTGCTTTACCCTTCATTATCAATGATTTATGCAAAATGGTGTAAGGCTGCAATGTGTGAATATTATACTGAATTTTTTACAAAAACTAGTGAATATGCGGGTCTATTAAATTCAGTTCCTAGGTCATTTTTGTGATTGGCAATCTTGGCACCTCCCATTATTCCAGAATCCAACCAAAGTTATTTGCTTCTTTGGAGGTACTGATAGGAAAAGAGTTTCCAAAACATCCACAATGGAACTCGGAAGACTGCAATGAAGTTATGAAAGACATATGCCACAGGTAAATCAGTGACCACTTGAATGAAGCCAGCAGTCAAAATGGTAGTCATATTGAGCATTACATTAAAAGAATTAGGTACCCATAGCACATTCTTAATTGTAATTCATGGTTGCCTGAACAACAAAATGGATCGTTTTATGGCAGCAGCATAGCAAGAAAAATATTAAGGGGAGTTATGTATAGGGATTCATTTTTAAACAATTTTTATTAAGACATGCAGCATTAATATAGCAATATCAGTGATACAATTAGGAAGTATCTATTCCCACCAACCTAGAAAGCTGCTATTGTTTTAATGAAGCTACTTTTGCTATTAATTTTTAAATTATTTATAGCAAAGGGGTTCCAACCCCCAAAAACCCCCTAGCTATACTTCTGTAATTTATGGACTCCTGTATTTGTGACAATAAAGTATTCAAATTTATGTAATCTAATCAGATTATTCCAAACAATCTAAATAATGGCCCTTTATATTAAAAGAAGGAAAGGAAGAAAAAGGAAACAATAAAACAAAGGTATCACTTACTCTTGCACTGCTTGTTGATGCAGGCTTGATCATCGGGGCAAACTATGTCACTGCGACAGCCAACATCACATAAACGGTTTTCACAAATTTCCTTTGGTCCACACTTTGCATCACTGTTGCAAACTGTTCTACAAAGACCTCCAAGACATCGCTCATCTGCTAGACAATTGTTATCCCTTCAAAATAAGAAAAAAAAAACAGTTTAATACAGTAATGTAGCTTTCCATCTGTTTATTAAAGTATACATAATAATAAAATAGCTTACTTGCTTAAATGCTCAATATTTTAAATAATATACCATTACACATTCAAAGCTATGAAGATAAATACTACAAGATAAATTCTCTCTCTTACATAACAGCAAATAAGTCTTTAAAATGTGTGAATTTCTATGCTCTATTCTTTAAGTTATTTATTTTGCAAATAAAACTTACGCTCTGCAGGTGGTTTGACATCTGCCAACATAGCATGTTTGTCCATGAGGACAGTCTGCTTCAGAACGGCACAAGGATGTGGGTTGACGACAACCAACTTCAGCATCACCAATCAGAGGTACTGGACAAGAACACTGTTTCTGATGATTTACCATAATACATTGTGCATTTGTACCACAGGCTGTTAATGATGCACAAAGATCTGTGGAAAAGAAAACAAGCCATAAAATCCATTAATTACTGCACTTATCTTAGATGAAAGAGCCATAATAAAATTTCTAGTTATAATATAAAATTGACAGTAAAGCATATAATTCCTAAATCAGTTGTAGTTATTAAAGCAACATTATGTGATTTGAAATGTTCAGATTATCAAATAATTAAAAAGCTAAAAGAAACTTTGCTTAGCAGCAGTGTTTAGCATTTGCAAGATTTTTTATGTCAGCAACTTCATATGGACATAAAATACATGTTCCTAAGTTTCATATAACCTATTAAATGTATATATAGTGTAGAGAAATCAAGCTTTGTTTCATGATTTCAAAAAAGATTCAATGCTGCATGAAGTTTCAACATTAAAAAGTTGAAAGCTTTTTAAAACATCATTCATGAAATCTGTTTGCTGCTAAAAACACTGTATTTGCATACAAGGCTTTCCAGTAAAATTCAACTTAACTCACCTATGCATTTGCCATTGATGCAGGCTCTGTCAGCAGGGCAACCCACATCACTTCGACATCCAATGACACAAACAAGTCCTTCACACACCTCACCACTGCGACAGTCATCATCTTTGCGACAGAGTGGTTTGCATACTCCAGACGAGAGATCACAACGTTCATTTCCAAGACATCCTATATCTGATGAACAAACTGGTCTGCAAGCTTCTTCAATGCATGTTGAGCCTGGAGGACAGTCTCTATTCTCTGTGCAAGGCTGAGCAGGTGCTCTGACACAGGCAATTTTTGCTGTAGGGTTTGGTACAAAACCTGTACGGCAAGAACAGCTTGCACGCTGATTGGATACAGTACAAGCAGCGTTTGGTCCACATGGAGAATCCAAGCATGGATTAACACAGCGATTATCACGGCAAGATTCACTAGCACTGCAATCTTCATCGGAGCGACAACCAAATATGCACATATTATGCAAACATATGTGACCCAAGAAGCAATCATTATCCACGCGACAAGTTACTGAAAAAGAAAGTTACAAAAGTATAGTATTGCATACAATTCTCTGTAGCAACATAGAAAGTCAATGTTTTAAAGCTTTGCTGTAATCATTTAGATCCTTGTTGACTTCCTAGATCTTATTTTTAACTTACAAGGAATTATGTTTTTAGTAAATGAATTTTATAACCTAAGCTCATTCATCTCACAGAAAAAGCAATAAAATGCATGGTAGTCAGTTTGAAACAAAAGAAGTTTGCATTGGCAAAAGGTAAAGGGACGATGGCAGCAATTAGAAGCTGCAAATATAGAGTACCTAATATAAATGTTAAATGGCTGGAAAAAGTTTATGAGATGGTTGTGGAGGCAAAAATGATGTATGGTATAGAAATATGGGGATTAGATAGAGGATGGGAAAGTATAGATGTGGTGCACAGGATGTTTTGTAGAGAAATACTAGGGCTACCGAAGTCAATTGTAAGACAGGTAGCACAATTAAAGATGGGCAGGGTGGTAACTAAGGGGAAGATAATGGAAAGAGCTTTGAAATTTTGGTTCAGAACTTTAAATCTAGGAAAAAGTAATGTGTTAAGACAATGTATTGAATACCAAGAGAATAGTTTAATGAATGATGGATGGGTAAGTAAATTACGGAACATTTTGGAGAAAAATGGGTTACGAGATATATGGAGAAGGAGAGAAAATAATGTGAAAAATTTTTGGAAAAAGGCGAGGAAAAGTTCAGTGAGATTGCCGAAAAGAGCTCATTAGTTTATTATAGGCCAATGAAAAATACATGGGGTAGGGAAAAATATATAGACATAGTAAATAAAGAAGAGAGAGAATCTATTGCATGGGTAAGAACTGGAGCATGGAGGCTAAGAGGGTTAAGACAGGGTATTCCTCAGAACCAATGTCCGATATGTGGTGGTAATGAAGACATTGAACACATAGTATTTAAGTGCGAAGGAGCAGAAAATTGGAGAAAAGAATTTTTTAATAAGAAGTGGTTGAAGGGGGATAGAAATACACTTATGATTGAAATGATATGTAAGGACGCTAGAAGCATTGGACAGTTTTTGTGTAAAGTAAAAAATAAATGGCTTTGGACAGTGGAAAGAGAAAAGTAAGAGGTAGTGCATCTTACTTTGAATGGAAACTATAGTGAATGTGTGATGGTTAAGTAATCAATAAATGAAAAGTGAAAAACAAGTGGAAATGGGACATGAAAAAAAAAAAAAAAAGAGCAAGATAATTTATTGACAAGAAATTGTAAAATGTAAATAAACTGTAGTGATTGTCTACTGAATGAGTGACCAGGGTCAAAGCGCAGTAGACAATCAAATTTGTAAAATTCTTAGCACAATAAATAAATACTAAAATATAATTTACATATAGCACTCTGGCTTGTAAAAACGAAAACTTGCAGAGTATGCTAATATATGTTGTATGTATTTAACTAAGTCTACACACATGTTTATATTTATATCTGCAAAACATATAAACCATCAAACCACCTGTCTATGTATGTTTTAAATTTTATATTATTATTTAATGTTAAGGATTAGAATGTATACTTTACTTATCTAAATATGTTTTCAATTTTATTTCTTATATATTCAACTTCCAACAATGCTATGAACTACATTGTAATTCATAAAGCTGATGAATAAATTATACTAAATGTTCCCTCTTTAGACATATACAAATTGCAATGGATGTGATCACTTGTGTGGTTAGATGCAACAGCAATGTTTCAAATTAGCATTGCTTATTATTAATGTACCTATGGATGAAAAGTAAGCCATAGATAAAAAGTATTGATGAAAAGTAAGCCATGAATAATAATTAGAAAAAGAAAATAGAAGAAACAGCCTAAAAAATTACAGTTGCTGGTAAACTGTTTGAACATAAAAATAACTTACAAATGCAATTTCCTTTGAGGCATTTCTCATTAAATGCACAATCATTGTCTGTTTCACATACAGGTAGGCACATATTGTCTCTACATGTAACACCATAACCACAGTCAGCATTGGATTCACATGAGATTGGAACTGAAATTTAAAAAAAAACAAATGTTAAGACATGTTAGTCATACAATCTTGAATTTGCATTTCACTTAAGAATTCAGATTTTAATGAACTAATTTCTGTTCACTGCAGGTAAACAGTGGTATGTGACAAAACTGGAATTTTAAAGGAGAGCTAAAAGAACATTTTTTTCTATGCCTACTTCACTTGCACCCCTTGTAATGAAAAACTTTGTATGCTCTATTAATATTACACAATGAAGAGATTATTTTGACCCCACCCTACAAGAAAATAAGGTAAAAAATACAAAAACATAATATCTGTCCTGGTGTTATAAAGTGAAAAAGGACTCTTTGCTTAGAAATCCCAGATTTTGAAGTAAAAAGCATGAACACTTTGTTTTTTTTTTTGTATACAAAATTTTGAAGGGCTGTAATTGCATAGACTTATAATCATTAAGGTACATTTTGTATTTTTAAAATAATTATTTGTATTGGTGAAGTATTTTCTGCAAGACAATTTTTTTCAGATTGTTTATGCTTGTATACATATTTTCATAAAATATTGCATCATTTAAAAAATCCATATAAATAGTAAATTCAAGGATTTGTGATCTGATAACTAAATCATTCAAAGTATGGGATCTTTAGTGGTACCATTTTATGTTGTTGTCAATAAAGGAAGAACACAGAAATGACCATTACCATTACCATCATCTTCTCATTCTGCTGCATTAACAAATTAAAGAGAAGCACTGTAAATCATGAAGCTGCTTTCAAACTGTTTAAAATTAAAAGCTAAAATTATTAATACCAAATTTCACTTAATTTTGCCAAACATTTAAAAAGCAAGTGAAGTTGAGTGTTAGCAGTTTAAACATATTTCCAAGATATTCATCTTCAATAAATGCCCTTTTTAAGTATTTGACAAATTCAAGTTCAATGTTAATAGCTTTGGCTCATGATTTTAGTCTCATTATTTAATGTCTTAAAATATTGACTGCAATTGCTTTGCATTTTGTCTGTGCATACGCACAAATTTTACTGACAAACTGTCTTAAAAAATGCCTAGTATACACTTACAGCTGGAAGCAGCTATTGTAATGCATGCAGGTGCAATGACTATCGGACAGTGCAAACAGTACAACCAATTTAAAATAGAGAGTTGAGGGTTGTTACACTACATCACTATGATAAACTTACTTGAACGCGTTTCGGGAGACGGCTTGTCCCCATCGTCAGCAGTTGAGAGAGAATGCTGACGATGGGGACAAGCCGTCTCCCGAAACGCGTTCAAGTAAGTTTATCATAGTGATGTAGTGTAACAACCCTCAACTCTCTATTTTAAATTATGACACATCACTGTTACAAGCTTCTAAATCTTCAAAAATTGAGTACAACCAATATTAGGAAAGGCATATCTATAGTCCAGCATAAACAGCTAGTTGGAATTTTAAAATCATGCTTTTTTTTTCCAGTTTCTTGGGTTAAAAAAAAAAAGATGGCTATATAACATTCCATTTGCTGCATGCATTTTAATGTTACTATTCTTGTTACTTAGATAAATGTGGAGTACATTCATGTGTGAATCTTTAGATAAAGTTGGAGATTTGTACTTACTTCGAACACATTCAATATCAGGATTTCCTGTAAAGCCCAATGGACAAGTACACTGTTTTGAATGGCTGAATATTCTGCATTCTGCATTCATACCACATGCTGATTTCTGATCGCAAGGATTATTGCACTGACCCTGAAGGCATTTTTCTGTTAGACTACATTCTTCATCAGACTGACAGAATGCTGAAAATACAAAGTAGTTAAGTACCTTAGGTGTAATTGATAACTTTAAAAGTCAGAGATTAAAGTCATAGAAGAACTGAAAGAGATAATGTGCAGCTAATATAACTTTAACTGAATAAAACTAAAGCTAGTACTTACGGCTACATATATCTCCATAGCAATAAGAGTTCACTGGACAATCTGCATTTACATTACAAGCTATAGGCTTTGGTCTGCAACCAATATGTTTGTCATTAGGATTTCCCTCATAGCCTGGTCTGCATACACATGTACTTGCGTGGTCATTGGCAATGCATTCTGCATTGGGTCCACAAAAAGTGGTCTCACATGCATCTGAAAAATAAAATTTATCTTAAAAAGTATTTTCATTTAACAACATACAAACTCTTTATTTTATTAATATATTAATTTATTAGCAGTAGAATGTCTTCTGCAGATATGCCTAGTTACATAAAAGTGCCTAGCATTAATGTATGATATAAAATTGGGATGTATCAACAATTTAATCACTAAAATCTTGACAAAATTAAAAGCTCTGCTCTTAAGAAGCCACATGTAGATTTATAGGGAAAGCTAGCAACTGATTTCAAAAGTGATATACTTTAGTTGTACCTTTACATTTCAAGAAGGAAATTAAGAAAAAAAGAAAGCACAATAAAAGAAAACAAAAAGCATACGTATATTAAAGATTATTTCCAAATGTTAGTATAACAAATTGGCACATTCTAGCAAATATTAGGTAGATAGGCACACAAAAATATTATAATATTATTTTATTTAAGAAACAGAATATTAAGCATTCAAGTGGGATACTCAGTTACAATTTGTTTTTTTTGAAGTATATTTCAAGGAGGCAAAGCATAAAGTAATAAAATTGAGAGTCAGAAGTAACACAAAGTGTCTGTCATTCTGTAACTTCTCAAATAGTTGTTTTGTTTTGTAATGGTACTGATGATAAGTTTAAAATCAAATGTTATTTCATAATTTTGTAAAATTTTATGTTAATTAGTGTATCTCTGAGTACAATAATATCACTTCAATGAAATATCACCAAAAATTATTCACAGTATGTGAACATGAGTTTACCAAGAAACAGATAATTAATTTAATCTATTGGAGAAGTTACTCATTATGAAGAACCAAATCTTGGTAACAAATTTTAATATAGCCAGTGAACGGATTTCACATAAAAGATAGGAAGAGACTGGACTGGATGATGAAGTGGGAGTTATGCGCAAGGTTGCCATATGCCATGGATTTCATGAACTGTCTGCACTTTTAAGGTAAATTAAAAAATTAAAATGTCCAAGCCAAAAAGACGTAAGTCCATGATTTTACTATATTTGAACTCAAGTTCAACAAATTTAATGTTTGTTTGGAAACCGAGGATAATACTTTTGAGAATTTGTTGTCGCATAGGAAATAGGTTGCCTTCATTTATAATTGCATTTCTAGTGAGAAGCATTTAGAGTAGCTCAAACTCCATTCCTGATCATAGCACCAATATAGACAGTTTTTTCCCGCAATGAGTGCTCGGTAAACAGAAGAAAGGAATAAGTTAACAGTAAAATCAGTTAATACAATGCTGCAAATACAATACAATATAAAAAATCTGATGTGTTACACTCACATGACTTTCTCTACTCTTGTACAAACTATTTTTACAAACGCTTATTCTTCATATGCTTCATGTTAATCGGGATATCAAGATGTTAACCTTATTGCTAAATTTCTTGTAGATGCAAGGGGAATATGGTAGGTTTTAAGCGATAGTCAAATATTTTAAGAGCTGGTTGCTATGTGGAGCACTCCATTCTCTTTACATTAAAAAAAAATTAATAACGAATTCCCATTTGAGAAAAAGTATAAGTATTGGAAAATTTAAGGGAATAACAAGCAATATTTCGAAAATGGTTCACTCAACAAATACAATGTATATGACATAAATTGTGTATTTTAACACGATCTACATTTTTTGTGTAGTAAAATTTTGTGTATCTCTTATGGTTTACCAGTTATGCAAAAGTCGTTCACAATGAAGAATACTTTTGGAGACATTCCTAGAAAATTCGAGACATACATTTCATTTTTCATAAAAATATCCTAAACATATGATATTTTAATCAAGATCATTGGAGCCATTTTTGAGAAAATTAAAATTTTCGAAAAATGTTCCATGTAAAGGGTAATCTGGGTTGGGGGGATTTTCTTGAAAACCTTGGTGTTGCATCTCTGGAAGATACTGAACCTAAATACCAAGTTTGGTGTTTATCCGACTGTTCGTTTCTGAGTTATGCTGTTTACAGACACACAGACATGTTTCCAAAAATGCTTTTTTTGGATTCAGGGGGCCTCAAAACATATATTTCCTGTGAAATCTAGGTATCGAATTTTTGGGTGGAATACAATACTTCCCCTACTTACTATATGTACTAGAGAAAGTAAAAATATAAGTTGTAGTGCATTTCATAAACTTATTGTGAACAATACGAAGTTCCCTTCTTCTGTTCTAGATTCTAAGAAATATGATTGATAAAAGAACTTAAATGTTGACACTGAATACATTTTTGATAATATGTGCTTTCTTAAGGTGAAATGCAATAAAGTAGCTCTTTCAAAACTCTGAATTATTAACTAAATGGACATTTATCCTATATTAGGGTTCCTTATTCCTCAAAATTTAATTTTCTTAAATTGATTAAACTAACAGTAAAAGATATTTGGTTTTGGATTATGGCAACCTTAGTCACGAGTCATAGGTAAAGATGAGGTCAATGCCTTTGAAACATGGTCTAAAATTGTGTAAAATTTTTCATGTTAATGAAGTCATAAGTGGATTTTATGCAATTATTATGAAGCAACTGCATCTGCTTACCTTTGCATTTTGGCACTCCATTTGATTTTATACATTTAGCTTGTGTATGACAATCTTCATCTATACTGCACTCCACTGGTGCACGACAGCCATCACTATATGGATCTCCCACAGTTCCAGGTGGACACACACACTTAAAGGAACCTCGGGAATTTATACATCTGGATCCTGGCCCACAAGGAGAGTCTGTACAGAAATCTATCAGTTGGCAGCCAATGTATGGATCACCTGTGTACCCCGGCTGACAGTAACATACCTATGAATACAACAAAAGGATATAAGTACCTGAAGCTTTCTGGAATTTTTAAGAAACCAATATAATTAATATTTGCAATAAGGTCACCCAAAATGGTTGTGCATATTAATGGCAGACCAATAAAAGAAACTGCTAGACTAAAAGCACTTCATTATATATTTCATAGAAATCTCTGAAGACTCTGTGATGAACTTGGAAAGAGAGACTTGCCATAATGATTTATCAGGAGCCTCAGAATTTATATGGTTGCTCCTATTGGTGATATTTGTTACTATGATATTGATAGTTATATATACATAAGCACATCATCTCTTTAAGAACCAGCTGTAAATAATTCTCTGTAAAGTGTCATATTCTACAAAACTGTAGGGGAAGGTGGGGCAAGAGTGCCATGTTAAGGTTCAAACACTATTTTCTTCCTCTAAACAGAATCATACGTATTTTTTTCCCCGTATATAAGATAAGCTATCATTACACAAGAACATGATAAAGTATTAAGACATACTCTCCCAAACATTCTGAGATATTTTGATTTACATAAAGAAACGTCAGCTGACACTCTTGCCCCATAGGCTGGGGTAAGAGTGTCACATACATTGAACAAACTGAGACATCATTATTCCCTACAAATATCACAAATAAAGGTTCCTTTCACATCATTAAAGTCTGTACAATCTGTATGAGACATTCCTTGGCATTCTTGACACTGAATCATTGGCTCATCAGGTGGATCTGATAACCTTTCTTGGCTAATTAAGCAAAAGTGGACATTGTCTTTTTTCTGGTCTTCAGTAGTTCTCTGTGACGTTGCAGTATCACACCTTGGTTTCTTCTTCTGTATCTTTGATTTTAACAGAACCTTGTGGTAGTTGAGCGATTAGTACAAGCTTGTTTGCTTTCAAGCATTTTTATGTGGGCTGCTGGTCAGGATAACCGATTTATCAGGTTTTCTTCCTCTTAGGGTTGGAGTTTTAGGAAAAGGTCTTCTATGAATTGGAAGTGGGGAAATAGTTTCAATGCTGAAGTTTTGGAAACAGGTTTAATTTTATCTGCTTCCTTTTCATCAACGAAGTAAAAGCTTTCCCTTGAAGTAGAAGCTATAGGAATGAACTCCTTTGCATTCCTTCTCTTATCATTCTCTAGGGGCAGGATGCTTGAATCTTCGGTATTTTCACTATCGATTTTTCTCTGTATTTATGATTTATAAATTTTGTTACAATGAATAGTTTGTACTATGTTCACAGTACGGGGTAAGAGTGTCACTCTGGCACTCTGGCCCCAGAGTCAGCTGACACTTTTGCCCCCAGCTGCATGGGATTACGTCTGGTGACACCATGGAGTGGCGGCTGCATACACTACTAACTCTTCGCGTGCAATTGGATTCTCATATAAGTGGGGTTAAGCCATAATAACTGAGATATACCAGAAACTACCTTACCTAGGAATAAATTGGGTTTCCTGTCATGGAAATATAAGATCACAATTATAAAAAAAGTACTTTATTATACAACAAAAACAATAAATTTCTAGAGCTGCTGTAATGCACAGCCAACAAACATGCCATCTAACTCAGTGTACCCAACCTTGCAACAAAGTCACTAAGCCCGTATTTTTGCACTTAAAGGGGGGGTGACACTCTTACCCGATATGGCACTCTTACCCCACCTTCCCCTACACTATAATGCACTAGAAAGTTAAATGATTAATGCAATAGCAAAAATAATTGATCCCATCATTTGAAAAAGAGATTAAGTTACATGTTCTTCAAAAATGAGTTAAGGTGGTATCACTCCACCAAATCACAGGAGTGTCGATTACCATTCTATTTAAGGTCTTGCCTGTCATTTCACATAACTGATAATTTTCAAGAGGTTACAAATCCTGCAGAATATGCTAATTTTTTTGAGGGAATACTGGCATGACCAGCAATAGCTGTGGCAGAAATAGAAAGTATAAAATACAAACAAATACTTATTAGAGCTGATATGTATAGCATAGAACTTTGTGCCTAAACATGAAATCAAATTATTTTACTTTTATTTAATACTGTTAAGGGATAATATCAATGAACATGGTAATTAATTTGAAAAAGGAGCCAGATCCAAAGTTTGTTTTTAGCAGAACCAATTGAACAACAAAGAGTCTTGTGTGATAATATTTAGTAACTGGTATACGACTTTAGCATTAAATATTGCTATAAACTGCCGTCCTTAATTAAATGTTCAATTTCTTTTAAAAGAAGTGTCAAGTAGAGTGTTTATTTTAATGTTATGTCCACCAAATTCATTTGAATTATGTAATCTCATCTGTGCTATGACAGCATATAATGTTAAATTAGGTTTGTATCACTATATATTAAAATACAGCAATCAACAGTTTTCCTTGATTTCTGAAAAATACATACCTAATAAGACATATCTGCCTTTTCAAAAGAGGAATACATGTAATGATAGGAATTTCATGATAATGATTTTGAAATGTGCAGCAATGAATTAAATATAGAGGAAGAAGAAATAAAAAGACAGTAATATTATATTTAAAGTATCAAAAGAAACTATGTTCGTTATGAAGTTTAACAACAAGGGATTATTATTAATTATAGGAAATTGCTAAAGAACCATTTGATATGACCATTTGTATTTCTGTTATCTAACAAACTTCTTAATGGTTTTCACAGGATAACATTATATATATATATATAATTGTTAAGTATAACTGCTAAAGCCTGCACAGTTCTAAGTTTTTCATTTCAAATAATGTCATGCAACATCACTGGAAAATACTTCAGAACGAACTGTACCACATAGTATTGGTCAGAATACAGGACATGGAAATACTTTTGTGATTAAATAAAATGTTCAATATTATACCTATGCCGCTGTATCTCCGGCCCTGACATTTCATGAAGGTAAAGAAAGAGACAGGTATATATTAGAATGGCCACCTTTAGCAATACTAGCACTGTGAATTTCCATGCTAAACGAAGCTATTCTGATTCGCTTCAACAGATAAATGGGGACTGTAATTTGATTTCTTTTAAGTCTATAATAAATATAGTTTACTGTTGTTGCTTAGAGCTTTGCTGAACATAAACCACAACACGAAAGAAAAGAATAAAAGATCCGGCAAGGTTTGCAGTGCTGAGTTGGCTCGCACAGCAAAGGGTGGAAGTTGTCTGCTAGGACCAATTACAGGCTCCCTCTCCAGTGCGTTCATGCAGTTTGGGCTCTGTTGCTGATTTTCTTGTAAGTGAAGCACGTGTTATCAGTAGCTGTTTGCTTTAGTCCAGGTGAAGTTTGTTTTCTGTGCGCATGCGATTTACTGCATTACCCTTGTTTAAGTTTCCTGTAAATGCTATCTCCATACTTTAAATACTCTAACATAGGCAACTATTTCATCGTTTGCATTTTACGAAGAGATGGCACAGGTATACACACGTGTTCAGAGTAGGGGTAAGAATTGGCAACACTACCTCTACTGGTCGCGCTAAATGTCAGAGCCGGAGATAAACCTGCAGTATAATAAAAGGAAATAAAATACCTTTATTAAGCTTAAATTCAATTCTTAAGAAGAAATGTTCTTAAACTTTCAAACTTAATTTAGCAAATATAGGTACTTGTTCTTCTTACCTGCTGGTGATTTTCTGCTGAACATAGAGAGTTAATTCCACAAGGATTTTTAACCAAGCAAGCAATTTTGCACATATAATCTTCACACAGCTTATCATTTGAACAATCTTCATTAGATCTGCATTCAATCAACTGACACCCAACTTTATCATCCACTGGATTTCCATGGTAGCCTTCTTTGCAGGTGCAGTGTGCAGCATGATCACCAGAAAAGCATTCAGCATTTCGACCACAAACAACTGGTCCATCACAAGCATCATGGCATTCTGCCTGGCCAACAGCATTCAACACACACTTCTCTTTGTTGCCACAGTCATCATCGCCATGACACCGCACCTCTTGTGCGCAGATGCTGTTTTGGCAAAACTGAAATGCTGGGCAGCTGTCGTTGTTCTTGCAAGTTGGCTGACATACTCCTTGTATACACAGCTGATCACTGATACATTCACGTGCTGTTGTGCACAAAGCTGAAAGAAAGATGACAACAATGAGCACCTATTGACTCTGTGTACAAGTATTTCTTGACACCGTTTTGGATTTTATTTGCATTAAAGGAATTAACAATAACAGTAAATGTACTATTTAACTAGAAGCAAAACACCTATGTCTTTACTCCATTTAAAGATTCCTTACACTCATATGTACATGCACACATGCATGCACTTTAATTTTGAAGTAATGTTAAAACATAATCAAAAAGAGTTTTACTTACATGTACATATTCCACTGTTACACTTTGTACCAGCTGGACATTGTGAGTTGCTGCTGCAATACTGTACAGGAATGCATCCCAGATGTGGATTTCCTGTATGACCAGGTTGGCATGAACAAACAGCATTATGATCTTGGGCCACACAGTTAGCCCACTGCCCACATACATTTGGTAGTGTACAGGGATTAACACATCGAGAATCAACACAAGCCTTGTCAGGAGCACAGTCATTGCTGTCTGCACATTCCAGTAACACACACTCCACCTGAAAAAAAAGAAGGTACAAAATGATTAGAAAGGCAGCAATCATTTTTGTTTAGGGATATCAAACATATTTATAATAGTATTAAAATATATCTTATTAGGTGTCCCATCAATTGAGGCAGTATTTTTAACACTAAAATGATTTCAGTTCTAATTATATAATATATAAATTCAACAACAGCACACTTTGAAGCAATATGTGTATGTAACAATATATAACAAGTGTGTATTACAGTCATTGTATATAGTTATATTATTCTATACATGTAATAATATTATATGAATGTATTACATAATTTAATAGTATAGGAGCTGTGAGAATAATAGGTTAAAAGTTGCTAACAATGAGGTAACAATGAGGTAACCTTGAGGCAATAATGAGTTTGAGAGTTTAATAATGCTACTTGTAATTCTTGGAAGCAATAATGTAATTTTAGTGACAGTTTATAAAATAGCCAATCAACAACCAGAAAAAGCTTTAGTTAAATGAAGGTATTCTATTGGATTAGGAATAACCATTCAGAGACTTGAAATACAGAAACTTACAAGTTTAGGCGGCTGAAATCAGTTCAGTTGGTTGCAGATAAAGTTACTAACCAGACGCAAAAAGTGTCCTCAAAAGATTCAATACGTATTCGTGTGAGACAAAAAATAGTTTACGTGTTAAAAAGTGCAAGTAATTCATAAAAGAATCTCACAACTCTCTATCAGTGAAGTGTTATTTAAATCGTGTTAAGCATTAATAAAAGGAGTGGAGTAAAATTATAATCTGTGTAGGCCTACATTCTTAGACACACCACAACCCTACTAAGAGAAACATGTCTCTAACAATAATACTGATGCAGCTGAGGCAAAAACATAAATATATAATGTTTAAAGAAACAGTCAAATTACAAAGTTAATATTTTCAAACTTAGGGCAAAGCTACCTGAAACTTTTTACCATATGTGCGGTTGCAACTACTTCAAGTTCGGCTTTCCAACAGTTGAAATATAATACAACTCCTTCAATACCAACCATCTTCTAAAATTGACGCCCATACGTGGGGAAAACAACGTAAAGACAATACAATCGACTTCAAATCGGCTTTCCATACGTGGTGCAAATAACGAAACAATTCAACAACTTCTTCACAATTTATGTTCAGACTACTTCATTAAACTTATCTTACTTTCAGAATAATAATGCTATCTAAGATGTAATTCTACCAAGAGATTTTACATAACAACTACAGGGTTGGTAAATACCTACAACAATCTCGTGGTAAACATTTTATGTATTAATCAGACACTTAGAACCACAGTTCCTTTGCCAATGGCTCAGAGAAAGTTCTTGGTGAAATCATAATTTTGGTTTATATTTTAGTTAATGAAGTTGTTACCTGGAGAGGTTTAGCTCAAAGCCTGTCTTTAGCTACCAAAATAGTCTAGCCATATCTAGATCTTTTAGTCCTCATCCCAAATGTTAGCAGTAGTTAACAGAATAACAAATTCTTCAAAATTATATGATACTTTCAAATTGCCTCCCTGACACTTTCTATGCTACAAACTGTTTGACACATTGCATTAAAAGTTTTTAGGTACCTGAAATGTTTTTATTTCAATTAAGGTCCAAGATATAATTATTGGAAACAATAATGCCTCCTCTATAGTATTGGGTTATTATTATCCTTGATCACCTCACCTTTGCATCACCTCTGGTCTGAGCAGGACATCGACACATGGGTGAATGTGCTGTTGGGATACATTCTGCATTACGACCACATACTCCAGGACCTTCACATGGATTTTTGCAGCGATTATCCACACAAGCTGCTGTTGAAGGACAATCAGAGTCAGTGAAGCAGTCTCCAGGGTTTCTGCAGCCAGCCTTGACTGGATCTCCAACCAAGCCATCTGGGCAATGGCAAGTAAAGCTTCCAGGTGAATTCTTACATCTGAAAATAAAAACAATATAGTTATAAATAATCTCAAAATTGGCAATATTGGCGATGTATGAAACCAAAGAGAATTAAAGTATGTCATTTATACATCCATTTATTTATAGTAGTATTCTTGTCACCCATTCCACCCTCCCTCTGCTTTCTTTCTTTTCCTTCATTTCATATTTTTTCTTTAATTTTTATTTTTATTATACTGGAAATACAAATAGGTACCTTGTTTGTTATTCTATAGCATGTAGTATATTTTATTAGGAAAGGACTCATTTCAAGTATAAAGGATAAAGAAATAGAAATAATACAGAGTTAACCAAAAGACTCCAAACCACCTGTGCAGTGTTTTTCCCATCTGCATCCTCGGTGCACGTTGCCGTCTGCCGCTATCATGGAAAGGCGCGGATGAAATCATACAACATTTTTAAAACTACCAACTTTACGAAAGGAGATGCTGAAACTGGCCACCATCATTGTCCATACATTTTGCACCTCTTTAGGAAACTATCACTCACTGTAGTTCACATTGAGAAATTTCCTGGTGGATATGTTGTTTTAATTCTTCCAGGGTGTGTGGGTTTGTCTTTTACACTTTATGTTTTAAGTTACCCCAGAGGGTAACATGGTATTTTTCCACTGGGCATGTGGAAATATTATAAAAACATGATAACGCACTGCTGCTATAATCAAAGTCATGCTGTTGTGGTTTTGCTGACAGTGTGAAGTGCAGTTTTGAGTTGACGGTGATGTGATGTAGTTCAGTTATTTATTATTTTGTCCTGTACTCAGTCACAAAGAATATTATGGCTCAGTATATGTTTTTTACTGCGTGTATTTATTTATGATTCATATGTGTTAACTTGATCAGCTCACCAAGTGAAAGTACGATTTGCAGAAAGATTTCCAGGTGTAAAAGTTCCAGGCCGTACAACAATCCACAAACTTTACAGTAAATTTCAGCCATGGGAAGTGTTCCGGCTAAGAAATCTAAAAGACGGCATACGGTTCTTACTGAAGAAACATTAGATGACATTGGTCATCATTTGGAAAATTCCCCCCAAAATTTCCACGATGGATAAGTTTCCAGTTGGTAAGTAAAGCCTTTAAAAGTAGTTTTAAAAATGTTGTATGGTTTCATCCACGCCTTTGTATGATAGCAGCAGATGGCAACGAGTGCCGAGGATGCGGACAGGAAAATCACCGGCAGGCAGTTCAGGCTCTTTTGGCTCACCTGTATTTGCACATACAAATATTTTGAAATAGAACCCACACACTTATGACTTTCTAACCCAGGCAACAGAAAAGCACATTCTCCTGCAATACATTTATAAAATAAATAGAACATGCAAAATAATTGCTGGTAAAATATACTGGTTCTGAGTCTTTGTTAATGGAGAATTATGCATAACTGTTACATCAACTATACCCCCGCCATTGAAACGTTGCACTTGACAGCTAGCGATTAAGTTGGTACACTCGCAAAAAAACAGATGAAAAGCTTTAACCATTAAGACTTCCTAAACCAATCACAAGGCAGCATTTTGGGTGGTCTATGACAAAATGGAAGCAGAACTGGAAGCAGCTCTGTTGCCGGATGTTGCTATTTCCAACAATGTGCTTCAGTTTGTGAATCTCCAGCACATGCGTCGAGTTGTTCTTTGCAAGCTAATATTGTTCACTGTTATTTATATTTGTGGTTATTGTTGGTGTTCATTTATGCATATATATATATATATATTTCATTCATATTATTTATACAAGATTTGAAGTAAGTGAGACAATGTCTCAAACACGATGCCAAACACTGAGTAATGATTCACGAAGTGAAAATCCTTTGTGTCGAGATGTGCCACTTAATAGTAAGGCATTGGAACTGTTAAGAAGGACCCAGGATTTCTTTGAACAGGAAGAGTACATGAAGGTTCATGGGCATCCCTCTATTCCTGCTGATAAAACCCTACAATGAACTGCAACAGCTCTTGGACTAATCTGATAGCTGTTATTTACAAGGGAGTGAAACTCCATGAGAAAGAGGACAAAATTCCTGAACCATCTGGAATGCAGTGGAGTGAAAATAACTTTGTCATCGCAGCTTATAATTTGTTTTATTTCTCCTCATTGTAGCAGGCACGTTTGCATTATTCCATTTCTATACTGTCAAAAGCGCATAATTTATTCTGTATACATTGCAGTGTTTATGCTGAGTTATTTTCAATTAACAATAATAATACATAATAGTTATAATTCATTGCCGTAAGCTACTTACGTACACATTTTGTATGCGGCTTAGACACGATAGAAAGGAGAACAATCAGCTGTTGTTGTTTACTAACCACTCTGGCAACGTTGCAACCACAATATAGCCAATGTTACGTGAAGCCATACGAACTGTCAAGTGCAAAGATTCAACGGCAGTGTTATAAACATAGCTGATTCAGTGCACTCTCTCTTCAGCAGGTCTGCTAAGTAATAACTAAACCAATATGCATGATTACATATTTATCATTGCTGATTATATACCATAATTATGTGCAAGTGATTGATGCAGTTAAATTTATTATGAAAAGTTTGTTTTGATAAAAAATCAACTGACTAAAAATGTCCAAGATGCCAAGCCATAAATATAAATCATCAGTGAGGTAAGCGGGAGGTCAGTAATGCCATCTATCATTATCACTAAGGAAACTTCAATTTCTCTCTTGGTCACTTGTTGCAATTAGATTTTGCAATACCCAATGTGCCAAACTACTGAGTGTATCATATGACAATATCCTTATTTGTATTTGTATTATTTATTGTGCTAAGAGATTTACAATTTTATTGTCTACTGAACTTTGACCCTGGCCACTCATTCTGCAGAGAATCACTACAGTTTATCTACATTTTACAATTTCCCATCAATAAATTATCTTGCTTCAGTTTTTCATGTCCCATTTCCACTTGTTTTTCACTTATCACTTATTGATTACTTTTCAACTGTTTCTAGAATTTCCCCATTTATTTGTATTTCATGATATTTTATTTCTTCATGATTGCTAGTAAAGATAACATATTTAACTTTCTTATTTATATTAATTCTATCCTTTTTATAGCAACAACTATTTTATTTTATAAAGCAAAGAACAAGATATTCTGTTAAATTTTCAACTAAAATTGAATGCTTTACTTACATAGCTGTACTATGACAAGGATTAGTTATGCATTCATCAACATCTCTACATCTTCCATTGACAAACGCATATCCTGGGAAGCAAGAGCATAACCCTTCATGGTTCTGAGCAGTACAGGTGCCTCTTCCACAGTTCACCTGATCACAAGGATCTGAAAATAAAAATTTCTTCCATTATGTGCAATTATAATTTTTTTATAACTTACTGGTTTTTATATTCTCTCTCTAATCAACAAAAATTAATTGTATAAAAACTCTCTAATAGCTGGTATAGCACTTTAACACTGTCAATTTTCCTTATGGGTTCATTCAGGACATAATTAGATGCATATTTATGCTGATTTTGTAACCTTAAGCTGTTTTATCAATATCTCATGTGACTTAGTTTACATTTCATAAATAACATCAATTTAATCTTTTCTTAATTTTCATTTAGGGTGAATCTTTACAAAACGTACTAGTTTTAAAGCTATAGTAGATATAGTTACAAAATCGTAAGCAAAGGGCAACCTTGGTATTACTTGGATATTATGTTTTATGTCTACCATACAATTACTTTTTATATTACTTAAGCACATTGCTCTATTATTGCTAATTTAACAATGGCTGAACTTACTCATACATCTGTTGCTCTGGCTGTCACAGAACTTATCAAGAGAGCAATCATCATTGGACAAGCATTCTACTTTAAAACAGCCAATAGCTCCATCTGTTGGGTCTCCTAAATGGCCAGCTGGACAGGAACACACTGCTATATGGTCAAACACATTACATATAGCATTGGCGCCGCATTTCAAGATTCCTGACACACAAGGGTCAGTACATTTTCCCTTATCGCAAACAAGATTGTCAGCACATTCTATGTCGTCATTGCATTCATTAGGAGCGAGGCAACCTGGATCCAAGAATGGATCTCCTACTGTTCCAGATGGACAGACACAGCGATATGATCCCAATTCATTGATGCAGGTGGCACTTGGATGGCATGGAGAATCTATACATTCATTGATATCCAGGCAACCAGAAGCACTTGAAGTAAATCCACTGCCACATCTGTATGTGAGAAATTGTAAATAAAGTTTTGGTTACTATTCTCAAACACTGTAAAACATGTAGATTATTCTTTTTTGTTTTATATAACAGAGTGGTAGAAACACCAAAATATTTACAATTGTATTAATGCACTGACCTGCACTTGTTATGCAGACATATCTCACTTGTTTTGCAGTCTGAATCTGTGCCACAGCCTGGCTGGCAGATACCTTCTATGCATACTGCTCCCACCAGACAGTTACTGTCTCCATAGCAAACTTTAATGCAAGATCCGCTGTCACATCTCTCTCCCAAAGCACACTGTGTACTGTCTACACAAGGTAGAGTACAAATTCCCCTCACACAGTTGTAACTTGTATGACAATCAGCTTTGGAGCCACAGATGGTGGGAATACGGACACAGCCTTGCTCTGGCACTGGATTACCCACAAATCCTTCTGGGCAAATGCATTCAGTAATATGATTCACACAACGGCAAATTGCATTTGGACCACATACGCCTTCCTTCTTGCATGGATCTATTTAAAAAAAGTAAACCTTATCATAGTTTTCATCCGAATAATAGATCACATGTGTTTCTTAGGTCCTACTTTTCTAACAGAGAAAGCATCCACAATGAATCCTACCTTGAAATATTGGCTACAAAGCAATTTGTAATTAAAGGCATGCACATTGTGGTATTCAAAAAGGAGGGAAAATTAAGCAAATATGAAAAGTGGAAAGGAGAGAATAAAGATTACAGGTTGGTGCAGGACTGTATTTATTTAGGAGTAAAAATAAATGGAGGTAATAAATGGGAGAAACAAAAGAAGTTTGCATTGGCAAAAGGTAAAGGGGCTATGGCAGCAATCACAAGCTGCAAATATAGAGTACCTAATATAAATGTTAAATGGCTGGAAAAAGTTTATGAGATGGTTGTGGAGGTGGTATAGAAATATGAGGATTAGATAGAGGATGGGAAAGTATATGAGGTGCACAGGATGTTTTGTAGAGAAATACTAAGGTTACCGAAGGCAATTGTAAGACAGGTAGCACAATTAAATATGGGCAGGGTGGCGACTAAGGGGAAGATAATGGAAAGAGCGTTGAAATTTTGGTTTACAACTTTAAATCTAGGAAAAAGTAATGTGTTAAGCCAGTGTATAGAATACCAAGAGAATAGTTTAATGAATGATGGATGGGTAAGTAATTTACAGAACATTTTGGAGAAAAATGGGTTAGGAGACATGTGGAGTTGGAGAGAAAATAACATGAAAAATTTTTGGAAAAAGGCAAGAAAAAGACTGAAAGATATAGAAATACAAATCATGTTCAGTGAGATTGCCAAAAAGAGCTCATTGGTTTATTATAGGCCAATGAAAAATACATTGGGTAGGGAAAAATATATAGACATAGTAAATAAAAAAAGAGAGAATCTATTGCATGGGTAAGAACCGGAGCATGGAGGCTAAGAGGGTTAAGACCGGGTATTCTTCAAAACCAATGTCCGATATGTGGTGGTAATGAAGACATTGAACACACAGTATTTAAGTGCCAAGGAACAGAAAATTGGGGAAGAGAATTTATTAAAAAGAAGTGGTTGAAGGGGGATAGAAATACACTTATAATCGAAATGTTGTGCAAGGATGCTAGGAGCATTGGACAGTTTTTGTGTAAAGTTACAAATAAATGGCTTTGGACAGTGGATAGTGAAAAGTAAGAGGTAGTGTATCTTACCTTGAATGGAAAACTATGGTGAATGTGTTATGGTAAAGCAATCAACAAGTGACAAGTGAAAAACAAGTGGAAATGGGACATGAAAAACTGAAGCAAGATAATTTATTGATGGGAAATTGTAAAATGTAGTGATTATCTACAGAATGAGTGGCCAGGGTCAAAGTTCAGTAGACAATCAAATTGTAAATCTCTTAGCACAATAAAACAGAACAATTAAAGGCAGCATCCAAGAAATTAACTGTTGGTTGTTCCAAAATTGAATGACTACAGGGAAGCAATACTTGCAGAGTTGACTGAGATGGTTGGTTCTGAGTCCTGCTTTTACGGCATGTTGGGGGCAAGACTGAGATGTGAATTGTGTGACAGTACTCATGTAGGTCTAGAACTCCAGTTCAAGCAGGGATGTAATTCTTAAAGGATTTTGGCTTTGTTTACAACACTGTGTCATAGAAACTAGTAGATAATTTTTTCAGAAATGTCTTTTTATTCCATAACGCTGCTATCACAAATATTTCAGGATAGGTTCAAGGATCTGATACTTCCCTTCTAAAGTAATTCTATTATAAAACTACTTTAAGCAACCAAATCAATAGAGAAAATAGTTACATTTATGAGGCGATGTCAGTATTTCAGTTATTTTTATATAACATTATGCAGCAAAGTATTAAAATTTGATGTGTTGCATTCACATGACTTTCTCTATCCACTATCATTTATTTTTATGTAGTTTCTACAAACTAATCTTGCAAAAGTTTATTCTACTACAAGTCGATTGATTTAAACATTTGCATTGTGTTCCTTTACACATTTTGTTAGAGGTACAAAGGAAATGATAGAGTGATAGTCAAATATTTAAAACTGTCGCTATATACTGGTCTTAAAATTTCATACTCTTTCTATGACAATATGAAACAACTAAATAGCAACAGCACTTTAAAAAAATTACAAAGTATTGAAAAATTCAAACCAATAATAGCAGATTTCTCGAAAATGGCTGATGCAACAAGAAAGTTATTTGAAATAAACTGTATGTATTAAAGAGATCTAAATCTTTTGTGTAGCAAACTTTTATTTATCTCTTTTGATTAATTAGTTACACAAAATTGTACAAAGTTCTTTATGACTGAAGATGCCATTGCAGGTTATTTCTAGAAAATTCAAGATATATATATTTATTTGTTATGTAAATATCTTAAATGTATGGTATATTTTAATCAAAACAGAGCCATTCTTGAGAAAATAAAAAACAACAAAACTTTTTCCATGTAAAGAATAGTTTGGAGTGGGGGGAATTTTCTGGAAAATCTTTGTCTTGCATCCTTAGAAGATGCTGAACTTAAATACCAACTTTAATATTCATTTGACATATTGTCTTTGAGTTATGGCGTTCACAGATAATTCGGTTTCGGTTTCCCTTGTATCTAGATTTGTAATGCAACTGTTTCTGCAAAGGTTTATCTGATTTAACATGAAGTAGATAGAAAAATAAGCTTTTGTAAGAATAGTGCATAGAAGTTATATAAAAATAAATGACAGTGAGTACAGAAAATCATGTGAATCCAACATATCAGATTATTTTTATACAGCTTACTGATTGCACTGATTAAGCATAGTTGAGCCATTCACAGCTTTCTCACAACAGGTATGATAAATACAAGCCTGTTTAACAAGACAGTGCAAAAGGAGTCTCAGATCTGCTATCAATGAAATTAAACCTATAATGTTAATTTGGAATAAATCTGTGAGTTTCAGGATGTAGGTTATTAGAACTAATATTCCAAATACTTAGTTTGTCTGGTTTAATATTTAAACACCCTAAGTGCTGGAATAAAACCAAGTCAGCCTTCCATGATATTATCAAAAACTAGTTAATTAATTTTAATACAATTCAGGCTGGTTATTCAAACTTTTATGTATCTTTAAAAATTATCTCATAAGCAATTAGAGTGTCAAGAATATTATTTTTCTCACCTTGGCATTTGTTATTGACACATGCTTGTTCACTGGGACAATCCTTACTAGATCTACAACCAATTATGCAAATACCAGAAACACAGGCTTGTCCACTTGAACATGAGGAATGGCTTCCACAGGGCAAAGTGCACATGTTTTGTACACACCGCTCTCCTGCCGAACAATCCTCAGCATTGCGACATGCAACTAGAAAGGAGGAATTGTAATATGAGATTAGCTTGATCAGTAGCATAAAATATTACTTTAAAAATTTCTAATATCTAGGTAGTAATAAAATTACTCCATGAGAAGGATATTCTAATAAATGTTGTAGTATTATTGGCTGGTATATTAAACTCATAAATACTATATATTTATTGACTTACCTTTGCACTGTCCATTGTGACACACATCCCCAAGACAGTCTGCATCACTGTTACATCCATGAGCTGTCCTGACACATCCTGAAGCTGGTCCTCCTGGCACTGCCTCATATCTAAGTGGACAAGTACACACTGGTCTCCTTTCCACTACACTGCAAAGTGCATTAGGCCCACAAGCTCCATCACATGGGTTTATGCATCTTCCTGCCACACATTTAGATTGAGAAGGACAATCTGAATCCCCATTTGGACAGTTTCCTTCTGGCCTACATCCAGCAGTGAAAGGATCTCCAACATAACCAGGTGGACATCTGCAAACATGTCCTGTAGGTGAACCCTCACAGAGGGCAGAAGGATGACAGGGATTTGGGTTGCAGAATTCTGTAGCAATACATTCTATTTCTGGAAGAGGATTTGCTCGGAATCCAGGAGGACATTGGCACACAGCACGATGATCTTCAGCAATACAAATAGCATTGTCTCCACAGTGATCTTCTTCACATACATCATAGCATTTATGTGTGAGCCTGTTGCACAGCTGCGTTGGTGGACAGTCATTATTGTAAACACATGGTACAGCCTTGCATCCAGTTGTAGGATCATTTGGATCTCCTGCATATGGTCCTGGAGGACACTGGCATTGTGCCACATGGTTGTTAGCAATACATACAGCATATGGTCCACATTTCAGAGCTTCACATGCAGGCTTGCACATTAGAACTCCGTTCCCATCATTTGGCCTACAAACATCGGATTCAGGGCATTGTGCATCTGTTGTACACTGATTCCTGAGTGCTGGTCTGCAACCATTTCGGTCATTGGGGTTACCAGTATAACCAGGCAGGCACTGGCATTGACCCTGATGAGCTTGGGCTATACAAATGGCATTAGGTGGACATGTAAATTCAGTGCAAACAGATATACACTTAAGAACTCCAAGGGCATCTGGTCGGCAGGCAGCTACTTGTGGACAGTCCTGATCTGCAGTACAGTCAGGCAGTGAAGGTTTCTCGCATGATGAAGTCACTGGATTCCAGACAAAACCGTCTATGCAGCCGCATACTGGCTGTCCTTTGTCTCCAATGTGGCAAACTTCATTCTGGGCACAAGCAACACTGGCACATGGATTCAGGCATGCACGAATACCATCAGAGTTCACACCACAAACTAAACCATGAGCACAGTCCTCATTTTTCTCACATTCCATCTTTGGAACAATTCTTTCTGGTTGACAGCCTATAGTGAGATCTCCTGGATCTCCTTCATATCCATCTGCACAAATGCAGGATGAACGATGATTCTCAGCCACACATAATGCATTAGGTCCACACTGAAGCTTGCTACATGCATCAACACATTTTCTCACTCCTTTGCCCAGCTGAAAGCAGATCTCAGCTTGTCGGCAGTCCAAATCATTATGGCATTGACCTGGTCTCTTACAACCTGATTTTAAATCATTTGGATCTCCAGTAAACCCAGGAGGACATTTGCATGTTCCAGCATCACATACAGCTCTTGGACCACATTTCACACTGTCACATAAATCTTTGCAATGAGTGCCATCACAGGAAAATCTGAAATAAAATAAAATAAAGTAGAAAGGTCAGTTAAATATTTATCATTGTTTAGATAACTTCACTCCATGTATAGTCTAAGACACCTACCCTGGAGGGCAATGACTGTCCTTGCTACAAACACCTTGTTCTATAGGTAGGCAGATTGCAAAAGGATTGCCAGCAAAACCTTCTTTGCAGCGACAGTCATAGCTGCCTGGAGTGTTGATGCACACTGCATTGTGTCCACAAGCACTTCGACTGCATTCATCTATGTCTGAAAACCAATTATATAGTTACATCACAAGCACTTTGATAAAATGTACCGTATTTATGTGAATCTAATGGACACCTTTTTTGACCAAATGTACTACTCAAAATCATGGTGTGCAAATCCATTCCATATAACGCCAGTAACTTCATTCAAATTTTTCGTTTATTACATCACAATGGATTGCATCCAGACACTTGTGACAAGCTAGCTGCTCATTTATCATTGGTCTATTATTGAGTGTTTTAGCTATGATATGGAGAGCGAGGACAAACAGAGAAGAACATCTAATGATGCTTCTTTAAAGCATAAAGTAATCCTTTATGCTGAAAAACAATGGTAATAGAAAGGCAGGAAGGAAGTTCAATGTATCAGAGAACAATGCTCGCTTGTGGCGAAAACAGAAATTGGCATTAATTGCTACTAAAGCTAGTAGGAAGAAATTTACGGGTCCTCGCAAAGGAAGACATCCTGATGTTGAAGAAAAAGTGTTGGAATTTGTGCGTGAAAGGAGGAAGAATGGGAACCTGTGACTAGTGACACTAAACGAAAGAATGCTACAGAGCAGGCTGAAGTACGTGGTATTCCAAAATAAGAGTTTAAGGCTAGCTGTGGATGGGTGGATCATTTCATGGGCAGGCGGGTTTATCTCTAAGATGCCATACAACAATGTGCCAAAAGCTTCCTACAGATTTTTAGGACAAACTACAAATGTTTCAGCGGTGCCTATGTCATTTCACTTCGGAAGAAAAAAAAAATTTCCATGGGACAAATAGGCAACGCTGATGAGATGCCAACTTGGTTGATATGCCGTGGAACTACACCATTACTGAGAAGGAGACAAAGGAAGTTATCATCAAAACAACAGGGTACGAAAAACAGCATGTAATACTAATTTTTTTCTTTAACAATGTGTCACCTAACAATAGGACACTTTCAATTTTATAATCTGATGGTTTATATATACAATAAATCCATTGTTGTATTAAATAAATTTAAATAAAATACCTATTACCTATTTTCTGCCATTGATGCGATTTACATTAGATTTGCCAGCACATTAGATTCGCATAAATACAGTATATCTGGTCCCAGCTTAAAATGTTTTATACCTTTCTGATATTTTATATAAGCTAAAATATATCCATGCCCTTTTTCATGCAAGACTTTAAGGAACACTTGCAACCAAGTAAACATAAAAATTAAACAAACATCAAGGATTGTACGCACAATAAATCTTTAAGCATGCAATTACATTACTTGCATAGTGTTCTCTTTCCTAAATAGCTATACCAGTTGCTACTTACCTTGACAGTGAACATAGGGATTTCCTCCAAAGCCAGGTTGACATATACATTCTGCTCCACTGACTCCTTCCTTGCAGACAGCTCCATTTCCACAAGCCAAATTAGAGCAAGATCTTCTCTCTAGAGGACTGCACCCTTCATATGGGTTCCCACTTGTTCCAGGATTGCACACACATTGATTTGTTATTCCATATTCACAGTGGGCATTTTCCCCACAGGGTGGAGTACAGTGTGGTGCAATCACAGCTGTAAAACATAATATTCTTAAGAAATAGGCCACAACTTAAATGATATACTGATTTAGAAGCAATGCAAAAGATATTGGAACTGCAGTTTAACAAAAGAGCTAAGGCATTTAAACTAGACATGTGCTGGAGGCCACAGATCAGAATTCCAAGCACAGAAGAATTGCAGAGTAAGCAAATTCTATCACTACCGTTTCTGTCTACATAGCAAGTTTGGAAAAATGTTTTACTGTTATATCATAGATAGTTATTTATTCTTAGAATTATGCATCAACAAAGCCACAGTAGTGTATGTGGTGAGAATCACCTTCCCTCAAATTTAGCTTCTGTTTTCATGTGCATGCTGCATTGCTCCTAAAGCACAATTCATAAAACTAATCATGACAGGAAAACTGTTTCTTTTAATTGAGAGCTTTTATTATTCAGGATTTCTAGTTTAGAGGCTAGGTTCATTTGTGTGTAAGAAGCTATTCATGGCAAGGAAAAAAATTCCTTTGAACAAGTAATTTTACTTTTCTAGGAGCTAGGTTTGTACATATAGCTATGTACATACTTATGAAAAACTTGGGGCATTAAAACAGATAGTCTATGAACTTCATTAATAGATACTCAATATGTGTGTGTTTTTTTAAAGGTGCATTATTTAATTTCATCAAAGTTAGAGATTTAGATTACTATAATTAAGTTTTTTATATAACAAAGATTTTCCTAAACAGGTTACTTTTTGCTTATTATAATCATTTGACTAATAATTGAATTACTACTATCTGGGCTAGTAAGCCTTGGTGTAAAAGGCATCGTAGATACTGATGTTTCACCAAGTCTGCAGTGGTTAGAGCCTTCAGGCAACAAATCACTTCACCCTGAAGATGCCAAGTGTTGTACTTGGTGAAATGTCAGTATCTACGATGCCTTCTAGACCACGGCCTACAAGCCTGGATTATTAGTCATGATGCTGGCTGTGAAAGCCTCAGTATGTACATTATAATCATTTGTTCTACTTTAATTATTATATTAAGAACTTATTCGCTAATACTGATTTAAATACATATAAACATGCTTTAAATGGGGTGTAAGGGACAGTGATGCGAGGACAATAGCCTTTCCTATCTTAATACCAAACTTTTTCACCCTGTGGAACACACTGTTTAAACTAATAAGGCTCTGACGACTGAGTACCAGCAGGGTAACAATATCTTAATGTAGAGGAAATGCTACATAAATGGGAACCCCTCCAGGCTAGCAACCCATTGGGAGTATATTTTATATTACTTTCAATTCTCATTTGAAGCCTTGGAATAGAATAGATACTACTGAAATAACAGCCAGTGAAACAAACTTTTGAGAGCAAAAGCTGGATATACTTGCTGGGATCAAAAAAGGAATGAAGATGTTGTGCAGGAACTTCAATTACAATTTGTTATACATTTTATAAACCAGTTGAGAAAACATGTCCAGTGATTAAACAGAAATTGAATACCAAGAGCTATGACACATTACCCACCCTCATGGGAAGAGACCTTTAGGCCATCTAAGAAGAGGTGGAGAGAAAATGCCTCAATTGAGATTGTAACAAGCCATAAAGTCTTATACTTAATTGACCAAAGAAGAATACTTACGAGGCATGCACACCAAGTCTGGGTTGCCAACAAAAAATGGATCGCACACACACTTGTTGGTGTTTTTGTTGCAGCTTGCTCCTACTCCACAAACAACTCCTTCACAACGCTGTTTGCAGCGTCCACCAATGCACACACTTGGTTCTAAACATGGGTTGGCTGGTGAACACACATCAGGTATACACAAACCACCAGGGAATGGGTTACCAATAAAACCCTCCAGACAAGCACAGGTTGGACCATTTGCTGTTGGGATACACTGAGCTCCACTTGCGCAGAAAAGGCCATCACACACTGCAACAACAGAATTTATACCTTACTTATTTCTACTTGCTTTCAGAAAGTATACTTCTTGAGATTTGTCACCTTCTAGTATTTATTTTCTAGGAAATAACCATTGTTTTATGACATAGATCAATGAAAGTGAAAGTAACTATATTATCAGAACAACACAGGAATTGCAAATATCATATTAGTTGCTCTCAAGAATTCCAATTCCAGTTAATATTTTTTGATCACAGTTATTTACCTGAAACACACTCTCCATTTGCAGCTTCCTTGAAACCAACTGCACACCGACACCACGCAGCATGATCTTCTGGTTCACAGTATGCGTTTGGTCCACAGGGTACTGTGCTACATGGATTTATGCAGGTGCCATCCACACAGGCTAGCTGACCTGCACATTCTACGTTAGTTGTACATTCACCTTTAGGAGCAATGGGTCCAGTACCTGCAAGAACGTTCATATTAATGTACACTGATGTCCTGTATGTTTAAAGTGTATTTGTGTCATACTGATGCATTTTACCAAAACAAATTAGCAGTATAAGCCTTAACCAATTTTATTATAGTTACATTTATTGAATTAATAAAAAGAATATAATGTACATACTGAGGCTTTCACGGCCGGTATCATGACTAATAAATGAATTACAACTATCCGGGCTTGTAGGCCGTGGTCTAGAAAGCATCGTGGATACCGACGTTTCGCCAAGTACAGCACTTGGCATCTTCAGGGTGAAGTGATTCAGTGTCTGCGGTGGTCAGAGCCTGAACGCAGAGACCGGAGGATGGCGCTCTTATATAGTGAGGGTGGGCGGGGCTTACTGTGAGGTCCTGTGCAATGATTGGCTCGTGTCTCTGGGAGTGGGTGGGTTTGTCAAGGTATTATTATGTCTGCTATTTTTGTGTATGTGTTTCTCCAAGATAGGTGTCCAGGCTTTATGCACACGGAGAGCTTCTTCTTTCCAGTTAAAATTGTTTTTGTGTTTATATATTTCAATGGCCTCCCTCTATAGTCGAGCATGGTAGTTTATAGTTGTAGATAAAACTTCAGTTTCTTTGAAGCTGATGTCATGGCTGAATAATAGTGAGTGTTCTGCCACGGGTGATCTTTCTGTTTGTCCCAATCTGCTGTGATACTCGTGTTCTTTCAGTCTCGTGGCCACACTGTGCATAGTAGTGCCTATGTAAACCTTGCCACAGCTACAGGGCACTTTGTAAACATCTGCAGATGTATATGGGTGATGCTTATCTTTGGCTGATCTCAGCAAGTCTGGATAGTTGTAATTCATTTATTAGTCAAAAAGAATATAATGAAACAATAATTTAAGCTACTGAAAAATGGTAATAAGTGAAAACAACATAATGTAAATAATTCAGAATAAAAATGGTTTCTTTGCACAAGTAATGCAAGTAAATTAAAAAGAAAATCCGAGATGAAACATAGCTTTGCACATGCATTTTATTTCAAGACTTTTATTGTAACATTATAATATAACGCTATAAAAAATTTAGCAGAGTTTAAGTAAATTTCAAAGTATACGGTTCAATAAAGTGAAATTCTGAGTGCTAAAATAATAAATGAAATATGAATTTTTATGAGATAATGGCTGTGCTATGTAAGCAAGAGGCAATTTATATTTTTGTAGTCCCAGGGTAAGCATACTCGAAAATAAATGTTTTCAGACTTACATCCACCTCTGTATGGGTCTCCAGTCATTCCTCGAGCGCACACACATTTATATCCACCCTTTTCATTGATGCAGTGAGCACCATAAGCACATGGATTGTCAGCACATTCATCAATATCTACACAGCCATGCAATGGGTCACCTTTGTATCCAGTCTGACACATGCACTTAGGAGGGTCACTAGGAGTGCATTTTGAATTAATTCCACAAGGAAATCTTTCACACGGACCTGCAACACAAATTATTACAGTAAGATACACAACATGTCTTAAGTATGTGTTTCCTTTATATAAATATAAGTCAACTTAACATAAAGGCGTATCATTTTTTATTTTTAGACCTCTAATTTAAACTAATTCCATACTAATGATATATTTACAAAGCAAAATTCCACTCTATATATTTTAAATGTAACTCTTGATATTTATCACTTTCAGATTCTAATGAGACATATAGCTATTTAAAATGGGTTTCTCTCTAGACGGTATTGTAGATTATTACGAGGGCTGATCAACAAAGACTGAGACTGATTTTTTCCTGTAGCTTCCATGATAGTTTCGTATCTGTAACATAAATATTTGAAAAGAGCGGGTTTTTATGTATAATGTTGGTAGGCGGCAGCACTCTCGTATTGGTAGGTTGGTAGTAATGCTCTATTTTGTAGACCCTATGTGCATTTCGCATACCAGCTGCGTCTCTTTGCTGATGGAAGGGATGCACTTTTTAAATCGATTATCACCGGTGATGAGTCATGGCTGCATCATTATGATCCTGAAGGAAAACAAGCTAGCACAGCGTGGAAATCGCCAGGTTCTCGAACACCAAAACAGGCAAAAGTTCTTCCATCTGCAGGGAAAGTGATGGTGATCACTTTTTTTTTACGGTAATGGAATGATTTACCAGCATGCAGTTCCCCCTCACACTACTGTTACAGCAGCATACTACACGTCAGTATTGGCTACACTGAGGAAGCACATTGCAAAGAAACGACCAGAGCTTTCTCGGACTGGGTGGCGACTTCATCATGACAATGCACGGCCTCACGTCGCAAATCAAGTCATGCAGTTTCTGGCTCGATTCAACATTACCTGTGTACCACATCCACCTTATAGCCCCGATCTTGCACCCTGTGACTTTTTTTTATTCCCATCACTAAAGGCAAAGCTTACGGGTATTCGATTTGAGAACTCTGAAGCAGTGCTCAAGAAAAGTGAGGCGATTCTCAAGGACCTGACAAAGAATGGCCTACAGCACATGTTCAAGGACTGGCAGAGACGCTATAAAAAGTGCATTGAAGTAGGAGGGGACTACTTTGAAAAAGATCATGTAAACATTGAATTGGAGTAATAAACATCTGTGAAAAAAAAATCAGTCTCAGTCTTTGTTGATCAGCCCTCGTATGTAGCTATTCAATTAACTGCATTAGCTATTTTTAATTATAAACAGCTTCTCGTGTACAATTCTTCCTATATTCTGAATGATCAGAGCCAAACGTTCATGTATTGTTAAAACACAATATCATAAATATACAAATTGTTCTGTCGCAACACAGTGGAGGCAGAAAATTAACATCTAAGAAAATTTGATGCTGGTATTGAATTTTCTTTTAATAGAATTCAACTTTAATGCTAAAACAGGCAATGCTTAATGTAGATTGCTTGCTATACAGTAAGAGAGCAAGAGAAGAGTATATGTCAGAGAGATGAGGAAAGAATGCCATGAAGAAGGTGGTCATGCATCATCTTTTATTTTCCTTTTAGAAAGTTAGAAACACTATATTGGCTAAAAGCTTCAGAATTTTGTAGCTCAGAAAGAAAATGAAATATACCTGCTGAATATACTCTATAGTTATTTAATACTCAGTGAAATTCTTAGTAGTTTCTATGTAAGCTTTGGTTATTAGGTATGCAATTTGATTGCCAGACCTAATTTAACTATATTATAAAGTTGGTTTTTCATATCGTTACAAGACAGTGACTTTAAATTTACTTGAGCAGTACACTTACTTTTACACTTATTTCCATCTTGTGGGTCAGTGAAGAAAGGTGGAGGACAAATACATTCACCAGGCTGAACACATTTCTCATTTGGAGAACAGTCACCATCATTGACACAAAGAACACGACTGGGAGAGCAAACGCTATTGTATGGATCTCCAGTGTAGCCCTTTGGACACACACATTCATATGCTCCTGGTCGGTTTATACATTCAGCTCCATAGCCACAAACTTGCTTTCCATCTTCACATTCATTTACATCTGCAATACATATCATAACATTACTGTAAAGAGTACATTTCTTCCCTAGTTTAAACCAAAATCACTTAAATACACTTTCCTAAGCTTTACTTAGACAATTCATTCCATAACTACATTTAATCTGAAGTTATACTAAATGCGTTTATGAAGGCTTTCATTTCCAATCATATTATTTACCTTCGCAAGAGCCATCATGTTTGATTTTATAACCTTTGGGACAGGCACAGTAACTAACTCCACCAGCTATTGTTATACATTCAGCACCTTCTGGGCAGGGCTCTCCTTTGGAACAGCCAGCAAGTACACAGTTGCCATCTACAATTTGGTAAGGTGCCTGACACTGACATTCAAGGCTGTTACATTCTGCAACAGGAATTAAATTTCATTTATGGAGAACAAATTTTATCATAACATACACAAGTTTTGTTATATTATTCATTGTAATGATTACCTTAAAATTACTATCTAAGTCATACAACATTTAAAAAACTTTACAGACTTTATATTGGGCAGCCAGAGAGAAAATGATGCAGGTCAATTGATCCCCAGTGCCATTGGTGAACAACAACATTTAAAACACTGACTGTTTAAAAGCGGTCTTGTTTAATTCATATATTTACAACATAGAAAGACTACTGTACTATTTTTTAAGGTTAATGTATCTGTATTGAAACATTTGTAAGCCAATTTAAATATAATCTTTAAAAGTGTTCCTCTTCTATGGAAACTTTGGTTTCATAAGGCCCTCTCTGAAAATATGCTTTTGCTTTAATAAACAAAAATTGAAAGATGATGAAAAATGGAAATCATGTCTGCCTTGCATGTTCCTCATTGTCATCTTAGTCATGTTATATGTATATCATCATCATCATCATCATTATTCACCAGGACCATCCTACCTGACTGAGGTTTCCTTCCAGGATTTGCTCACCCCTCATAATTGACAAATGCCAAGGAGGTACGCTAAATTTCCTTCCCAAATTTTCTTTCTCAATTATCATTTCACCATCATTTTTCAATTATCAGTGTCACCACATATATTATTGAATTTAGTAAGAGCAGGCATTAAACATTACTTAAAATAACTTATCATCATCATCATCATAATCACAATTACTCCGATACCACACACATCCTTTAAGGATTTCAGGTTACTCTCTCTTTGCAAGGTTTCACCATCTGCAAGGCTCTGCTAGCTCTCTCAGGATGAGGATGAAGATGTGTATGAGAATTACATGCCACAGGAGGCCATAGTTCCAAATTGACCTAATTTCATTAGGCCTTGGACACTAAGGGAACCATCATAATCAGGTTCAGTAATCAAACCTGGAACCCTGGGAATGGCAGCTATGTGTGCTGATCACCAACTCAAAGGGCTATGCTATGAAGTGAACTTTATGACACTTCTTACTTTTCCTTCTCTAAGAATTTTTGCAATATCAGCTTGTGTGTTTTATTTTGTGCCTAAGACCAGGTATCACAAAATGCCTGCAAACAGCTTAAATTAAAGAACTTGATCACTAGAAATAATGTCTTTGTTGTTTTATGTTTATTTGTCCTGCATATTACAAAAAGTATGCATTTGACAACTCCTATCTTATGCAATCCAAATTTATATTATATAGAATATGCTAGTATTACCTTCACAAAGTGAAAAAGGATTGCCATTGAATCCAGGTGGACACTGACACTCGTAGCTTCCTGGAAGATTCCTACAAACAGCATTGAGACCACAGGCAGGCTTGTCTCTCAGCTCCAAGCACTCATTAATATCCCTGCATTTCCCTGTCTCTGCATCACGTGTATATCCTCTCTGACAGATGCATACACTGCTGCCAACAAACTCATCTCTCACACACTGTTCTGATCCTGGGCATGGCTTATCTTTAGAACAGCTGAATGGCACATCTTTGGTACAGCCCTCTCGGTAAGGATCGCCACTTGAACCTCCTGGGCATTGGCATGAGAAGCCACCTGGCTCATTGTTGCAAATTGCACCTGCACTACAAGGTCCGGCAACACATTCATCTATATCAACACAACCACCACCTTCTGGACTTCCTGTGTATCCTGTGCTGCAGAGGCATTTAGCATTATTGTTGATGAGCATGCACTGTGCATTAGGACCACAGAAGACTGTTTCACAAGGATCTGGAATAATAGAAAACAAATACAAAATATTTAGTTCCTTGTAGCTCCCATACTATTATTTGAAAATTAGAAAGGCTTTAATTGTTTCATTCTTAGTTTGCAAATAGACAAAATATACTGAGTTTCTGCTTCTAAGGGCTCTAATAAATGCTCAATACAGAAACTAAGAACTAAGCTTTCACATGGTGCTAGAAGATAAGAGAAGAGATAAATATGAGTCAAGATAATCAGATATATGAAATTAATTTAATTTACGATTAAAAGCATTTGAAAATAAACCTTAATTTAACCCCCTAGCTCTCAGAATGATACATAAAACTTAGCCTGAGAAAAATTTTGAAATGAATAAAATGAATACCTATGTAATTAATACATACTACCTAGAGTGTGTATATATACCATAATATTAAAGAAAACATCTGCAATGTTACTGTATAAAAGTGTTACTTTAAGAGCACACACTTATAATAATAAGGAAGATAATAAAACAAGATGCCTGTAAAGGGCATGAGAAAGAAATATTATTGCAGAAATGAACTAATAATTTTTTGCTGGTTGCTTGAGATCATTCTAACATTTTACATGAAAACACAGTATAGAGTAAAGAAGAGAAAGGGGAGGAAATATGAAATTGGAAGATATTAACTCATATTTCCAGTTATTTCTGAATGTTTGAAATAGAAAACATCTTTTTAAGTGCATACAAGATACTTCCTTCTGCATGTGAATACAATACTATACTTCCTACTAAATAAATGTGTAGCTACATTTGCTTCTACTAGAAATGAAACAATGTGGTAGAATGACAGTTACAGTACCATACACTAAGCACTGCATTTAAACATGTTTACTTACGTCTGCAGTCATTTCCAACATTAGGTTCTGGACAAAGACATCGCTTTTGATCATCACATACAGCATTTCCTGGACAGTCTTTGTCAGTAGAGCATGTAACTACAGCAACACATTTGGTCTGTGGATCAGGATCTGGGATAGAACCTTCAGGACATTCACATTTGTATGTGCCAGGCAGATTCACACATGTTGCCCCCACTCCACATGTATCCGCACGACTGCATTCATCAATATCTAGTGCAAAGGATAGGTATAATGTATACTGGAGTATATTTAAAATAAAACGTTAACTTAGTTAAAACAAATTGAATAGGAGAATGTATATGCTTATTTTATTGTTTACTATTGTTTATCTCCATGTTGAACATAGGTTTCTAAATTCTTCCTATTAGCATGATTGATCAGTAGTGCAGTTTTTTGCTAATTTTATGGGTAACTTACCTAAGCATTGCTTAAATGCATTGCCTGAGAAGCCAGGTTTGCATTGACAGTCAAAACCTCCCGGAGTGTTGGTGCATTCAGCATCATTTCCACATCTCCCAAATGGTCCATTTCGTTTGTCGCATTCATCAATGTCTGAAAATGAAACCATCACTGACTTAGCAATGTGTACCTATGATGCCTAATAAATACATCCAATAACTGAAAATCTAAGAATATGAATAAATTAATGCATCAGCTATTGTTTTACCTATACATCCTGCAGCAATATCACTGGGGTTGAATGTCCAGCCATCCTCACATATGCAGTACGCCTCTGGACCATCTGGCTTGCAGAAAGCATGTGGACCACACTTGACATCCTCACATGGAGCTAAAAGTAAAGCCATTAAAAACATTCATATTAGAATAAATGTTATGCATGATTATTTTATTTTCATTATCAAAAAAATGGATACTGCCATATTTAATGCATTTGTTTCATCATAATCTAAGACAAAAGTCTTGGACAGTCTTTGTGAAGGATTAAGTGATATTATGTGTGCAATTAAATTTTTTTTATTATGTTAAGTATATCTGATCTTGAAGAATAAGAAAGCATGTACAGTATTATACAAAGAGCTTTGTAGATTATAATAATAAATATTTTCTGAATTATTTTAATGGTTATACTCAACCAATATTTGAGCAGAAACCAAGAATAGCCTCCTACTGTACGATGGCTAAATTTAATGAAATAACTCTCATAATAAAGTGACAAATACACTGCACTCTCTCAAATCTGACACTCGATTAATAACCTCTCAGTACTCTTGCTCACAGCCATAATATTTAGTGAATAGAGAATGTAATTCTGTGCCATTTTGAAATATAGCTTTTAAATGAATACCAGTAATTTGTTAACAATTTTATTTGAAATTTGACCACTAAGATTTTTCTGAAGTACCTACCTAACTATTTAAACAACTCCAACATTATGTTGTCTGGCAGAATGGAAGAGCATCTTATTTATAGTAACTAAAAATTCAGAATGTGGAATGTGTTTCACATTACGATGATACTTTTACAGGACTTAAAAACATTTAAATATTAAAATACTCAGCTATATTTTAAACACATTCAGAAATCTGGTACTTGTACTGATGCAGTACAAGGAGTTATTTCAGGCTAATTTAAGGTCAATTAAAAATCTTACTGCTTATTTCGGCTTATTTCATTATCATTCATATTATGTGTATACATAATTAACACACATAGCAAATATTTAAAACTGCTAACCTTTACACTTCATTCTTGGTGGTGCACCTACATATCCTTGTTCACATTCACAGTGAAAGCCTCCTGGTGTATTAGTACATACAGCAAATGGTCCACAAGGTTGATTTTGACATTCGTCTACATCAACACAAATAGCACCCTGGGCAAGAAATCCATCCTGACAGAAGCACTGTCCATCCACGCATTCTGCATTATTTACACAGTCAAAGTTGGATTTGCATAGAATATTTACATCCACTTGTTCACATGCCACAGTTGGATCAGGCTTTGCTGAGTATCCTTGAGGACACAGGCAGTTATATCCAGGTGCTGCATTCTCACATATTGCGTTTGTACCACAAGGTTTGTCCAGAGCAACACATTCATTAATATCTGGTGGAAGAAGAAGAAGAAAAAATAATTCCTGTCTCTACTTTACTCTCGTTTCTCCAAGCATTGGCTAGCTGTTAAATTTTCTCTCATTGGTAGAAAACCACTCTAAAAATGCAGCTAAACATTGTACCTACACATAGTAAAGAATTTTGTTTGCATCTTTTTGCAGTAACAAGATTGCATCAAAGCTTAAAGCTGTGCTTATGAAACACATTTTATTATAATCATCAACATCACAAATTATTATATAAATATCTTTCTCAATCAAGTCCAAAATCTCAGCTTTGAGATTCTTAATTGTTACTCTAACAAAACAAATATGTAATCTTAACACACGTCATTTGTATCTTACATAAGGAGATGCCTAAGTCAGCAGAGCTGGAATACTGTGAAAATTGGTTTCTGAATTGATTTTAGGTTACTGATTTGTAATAACTACTATGCTCAATTGTTACCTTTCATTATTCCACTCTTCAGAAAGTATATATCATATTACATACAAAAAACGAGTGCTGTTTGCTGGAACATTAAAGAGAGTCTACAACATGGTCATTGAGATCAGAGGTTAATTAAATATAATATGCTGCCTTATTAAATATATTAGTATGTAGTAGGGATGGGCAGAAAATAACGCAACAGTTACATTGTAATGGTTACTTTAATGTAATGATTACCAAAGTAACGAATGCAGAGTAACTACTGTCTATTTCAAACCAGAGTTCCCTCTGATGTAAACAGAAGCACGTGCTTCACGAACCCAAGAACACTCTCTTACGTCAACGTAAATAGTTCCTTAATACATGCATTGTATTATGAAATATTAGAGCAGGAGAGGTATAGAACTGCACATTTTATTGCGGTTATCATAAGAACTCATCGTTAAAGGTAATGGATATATACTAGCTGTTAAGAGATTACAAAATATGATTTTCGTCTGCTTTTGCGCTAACGCCGAGAGCACAGGCCGAGAGTATCTTGCTTTTAATACCAACAGTATAAAACTGCCACTCTCTTACATATACAAGAAATGCAGCAATGAATTCCCAGAGGTGCTATCTGAGTACCAAATAAACACTTTGCGTAACACAGGATATACGATAAGCGAACAGTCATTCATAATACGCTAACACACACACGCTCAGCTCAGGTCATATCTTGTGATTTGGTCAGTTGGTATTTGAGCTCTCATGGTAGAGGAAGGTGCGTGTAGTGCGAATAAACTGTTCAAACACAAAAGCGGCAAACAGTTAAAAAGTGGCTAAAAACAAACAATACTTCATATATTCAACTCACTATTACAAAAATACCCGACACTTGCATTAGTGCATATTACGAAACTAATATCGGATTTTACAGGCGTTTCAGCGAGATCAGGGAATATAAACAGATATAATAGAACATAGAAGAAGATAAAATGTGGGAACTTGTTTTAAGTGCGACAGCTCTGTGGAATTGTGCATAAGCTTGTCATTATTTTGGAGAGTAGTTCTGATTCCGATATGACAGCTGAGTCATCTTCGGAGGATTCGGATTTGGATGTTGCACTTTTGCCCGAGGATTGTGATTAACGTAGGTAAGTAAAATGTTAATTGCCGCATATTTATAAAATCAATTGTTACCTCAGGTTGCATTTTGAACTATGATAAATCATTCTCACAAAGGGCGCGTTTTGATAGATTTAAATAGTATTCAACATGCACGTGAGAGGGGAACAAGCTGTCATTAGGGGTGGGGATTGCGATCTACTTTCACGCGGATAATACAGAGTTTGTTTTCAGTGAAAGGCACTCTGGTTTGGAATGGACAGTAGTTACCCAATAACAGTTACCAAAGTAAAAATTACAAAGCAACTAGTTACCCAATAATGGTTATCAAAGTAACGAAAACATTAGTTATTGCGTTAATGGTTACTGACCCTGAATGACATCATTCACTGCATGTGCACAGCATTGGTATTGCTTATCAGGAACTAGTTTCCTCAATACTCATTTACAACTTGAGTCATCCTTGCACAGAGTTGCAAGTACATATGTGTTTATTACAGGTGTTGCTTATCACTTCAGATATAGTCACAGATAACTGGTCAGTCAGCACTACATTGCATTAATATGGTTATTCACATAAGTTATAGGTGCGCAATTTTTTATACTTTGCAGGTAGATGGATATACATAACAAGTTAATGCTGTTTAGTAGCATAATATGTGTGAGCCGCCAAACTCAATTATGTTGTTCATATTGAACTGTAGTTACATCTAATCATTACTGGTAATGATTGATATAATATAACTGTGAATGTGATAAACATGAAAACAAATAACTTAAGCATTACTGTTAACTACAGAGAGAGCCAAAAAACTACGAACTGGCTGTGCAGTGTTTTTCCTCTCCGCATCCTCGGCGCTCGTTGCCATCTGCCGGTATCATAGAAAGGTGCGGATGAAATCATACAACATTTTTAAAACTACTTTTAAAGGCTTTACTTACGAACTTTATGAAAGCAGGTGCTGAAACTGGACACCGTTGTTGTCCATACATTTTTAGCAACTCTTTAGGAAACTATACATCACTTGCCGTAGTTCACGTTGAGAAATGCTGGAAATTTCCTGGCGGATATTTTGTTTTAATTCTTCCAGGGTGTGTGGGTTTGTCTTGTACACTTTGTTTTAAGTTACCTCAGAGATAAAAATCGCAGGGGTTAGGCTGGGGGACGGAGGGGGCCACAAATCTCTACTAATAATTCTGCCTCAAACACATTTTCATAAAGTTGTTAAGTAAAGCCTTTACAAATATTTTAAAAATGTTGTATGGTTTTATCCGTGCCTTTCTATGATAGTGGCAGATGGCAATGAGCGCCGAGGATGCGGAGAGGAGAAACACTGCGCTGTCGATTCGTAGTCTTTTGGCTCTCCTTGTATTACATGTAACCATTAATGCACTGTAACTACAACAGTTATAACTGTTACTCAAAAATAACTTTTCCACATCCCTAGTATGTAGCAGTAAAAGTAATGTGGCAGCTTTTAAAACAATTATAGAAGTTCCTCATTAAAAGATACTTTTTAGCTATGAAAAATAAATACAATTAAATTAAATTCACTTTAAACTGTAAAACATGGTTGCTCTGTTAGAAAATGAAGCAGCCCATTAATTATGGTAAACTATTTTCATTCTCATTTATGCTAAAATCTACAGTTGTGACAGAACTACATAAAATAATTTGAAGCCATTGATTTAATTACCATTAAGACCAAAGGATTTCTATCTGTTGTCATTGGCAAGCAGTTATAGTTTACTGCATAATCTGTTTAATGGTAGCAGGCTACTGTAATGCTTCCGATACTTTCCAAACTGTCAGTTTATATGCAAAAGGAGTACATGCTAAGTGTGCTGTGGCAAAGATCAAAATTGCAAAATAAATGAATATCATCATGCAAATCAGTAAGAAATCAATTTTCACAACATTCCAGCTACGTTAGTATTTACTAATTCCAGCTATAATGCTTCTCTTGTCAAGCTAATGTACAGTGGTCTGGTCGAGTTTAATACCAATATGCTATGATTTTGAAAGGGGTTGTCAATAATTTATAGTTTGACTTATAACCTGTGAGAAGATCATGTCTAAACACAAAAAGCTATATAGAGGAAGATGGATAAGGCAAACTTACCAACACAGCCTTTGAATGGGTCACCAGTATAATCTTCTTTGCAAGTGCAAATGAAGCTTCCAACTGTATCTGTACACTGTGCATTCTCTCCACAAGGATTGCTGCTGCATTCATTAACGTCTGGGAAATAAAACACACAACATATAGTATAGTATATGACTATCATGAGCTGCAGAAGAGAACTAAGAAATATTATATGAAAACGTAACACAATAATATTTCCACAAGCCTTAAAAAGAACATGCTCCAGAAGCAGGCTGTATGAATTTGTTTGCTATTTCTGAGAGTGAGTAGTATCAATTTATTCATTTTATTTTCGCCTAACACCAGCTGTGATCACTACCACTACTACTTCTGATGTGAGGTTTGAACATTAAATTTGGACAAAATTATAAAAAAATATACATTTTATAAATTTTTTTTATTGTTAAATATAAGCAGAATAAGGTTTTAACAGTACTTTTTAAGTTTTAATTTGTCCAGAATTGCAGTATAGATTGTATTATTATATTAGAGTTCTAGTAAATAGTAATAGACATTTTAAAGAAACAAAAGTGTACTAGTTATTGCTAAACAACTGGGACAGAAATGTTGACAGACTTTTCTCGTTATTTAACATTTTGCTGTTACTGATGCACTTTTCTCAACAAGTAATAAGGCTATGGAGCTGAAGTTTATCCACAAGATCAATATGATTATATTCTTTACAGAATGCTAGAATAATCTTTTCAGTTAGTCAAAAGAGGGATATAAAACTAATATTGGAAGTATTTTTTTAAATGTAACAACATTAAAATTCAAAATATTCTTAGTTTACTACACACGTAAAAATCTGACAAACCAATAGTAAAAACTGTATATTTTCATTCTGTATAATCTCTAGGCTCTAAGAAAAGTACATATAAAATTTAGACTTTTAACATTACGGATATAGGCAGTGCAGAAACTCCTTAAAATTAGCGTATCTATTTAAAAGTAAATATTTAAATTGCTCTCAGCAAATATACATGATTAATAATTCAGTCAATACCTGTGATCAGATGTTTCAATTCACTGGAGCTGTTCTATGATTAAACACAGATATTGCTAGGTTGCAGTAATAGACTATGCAGCAACTGAATTGAAAATTTGTTTCATCAAAATAGCTTAAGTTACTAGGAGTTATGCAGTTTATACATGACTTTTATTTTATTTATTTTTAAAGTATGTTAACCAGAAAAAATAAGAAAACACAGAAAGAAAAGATAATAGCTACAAATTTTATTTCATAATACACTATGCAATTAGACTGAAGTTTAGCTGAGACATGCCAACAGTTCTGTCTTATTCAAGCAGATCAAGCTTTTTCTTTGTCTCATGCAAAGCAAATTACAGTGTCAGGATTTAACTCCTGTACTGAAATAGGTTCTAAAAAGACTTCCATAGACTTCTTTTCAAATAATGCAGACAAGGAAGTTCACAGCAGAAGAAATTTGCTATTTTAAGCATTCCTTAAATTAGGATTTTAGCGCTGATTTTTAAATACATTTTCTAATAATAGTAACTTCATCTTGAAAAAAAAATTAATGAATGAGAATAGAATTTTATAGAACAGTGGTGCAGAAAAGGGGAACTAAATCTCTCCCAGAACTTCAAAGAAAAGAATTTAAAATAAAGCTAATAAACTGAGTGCAAATTTGACCAATCCTATTATCTCAACCGTAGTTTACATAGGAACCATGGTAGACTTCCATCACATTAAAGTTTGACTGATTTCTAATACTTTCTAACTCTAGAGAACCCTCCACTCAAAATGATATGTGTAACGGAATGACTACTGTTGCTCAAATGCCAGTTTCAATTACTGAGCTCCACACCCAATACTTTTATATCTTTGTTCCTATTGGCCATCTCCCATCACACCAGTGGACCATTGGTGAAACAATTGATTTCAATAAAATTTTGAATGGTTTAAACTCTTGCATAGATATACATATAAAATTTCAACTCGGTCTAAACATTGTGAGCTTTTAGGTTGCATTCCACCCTTAATTTTGTACTGATTTTAACTAAATTTAAGATGTCTTCACAAACTGTATTTAAACTCACATTTAAAACATTTTCATGCTGTACATGCAACAGTTCATGAAGTTTCATGCTTATAAATGTATACACAACGTGGTGCTAATAAGGGATCTGTAACAGAACATGTTTCAGAGACATGTTCTGGTAAATTCATTAAATAAGCAATGTTTTTATAAGTATTTCCACCTCATTTAATTTTTAAAAATATTGATTTGTGTCACTATTTTGCATTTTACAGAATAAAATTAAAATAACCAAATACATTTCTTGTATCTTTTTTAGCTTGATAGGAAAATGATTACTCCAGTGCAATGATGTAATTAAGATTGTGAAAAACTGCTTTTGAATTTCTTTTTTTCTCTAAATTTCTCCAAGCTTGATTTATATATTACTTTAACTCTCATTGACAATGAATCGTTTCTTATTAAGTTAACATTGTAAATGTACGTGGATTTTAATTACATTTTAAATACCAAAATAAGAAGCACTTAAATCTGAGCTTTTTGGAATTTATACAACTGTCAAAAAGTTATGATTGTTATAATTTTTCTACAAACAGTAAGATTTGCACATAAATATTTGCACTGCATAATAATAGAGGTAGAATAACACATTAAGCTTAATATAACTTATATATCTTTGTTGGAAAGGACAACAAACTACTTGACAGCAAACTAGAAGAAGCAAGCAAAAATGCAGAATACAGGAATACAGATCTCATAATTCAAAGAAAGAGTCTTAAGCAAAACAAAAGAAAAGAATGAAATACTTGTAAGCAAAACAGATATTTATATTTCTATAATTCAAAAGAAACACAGACTTACATCCATATTCTCTCTTAATTTACTACATAATAAGCAATTTCATGGAAATGTCATTTAGGTATTCATGCAAGAGGAAAGATATGACCAGTACTAGAAAATCAAAGAGCTAGAAGACAGAAAAAACATTTTATTGGTCAAAACGCAAGAGGTCCTAAAAGAAGCTTGAATGCTGGAGCAACTTTCTGAAAATGAAATATTATAGTTATGAAAACAGATGATTGAAGTTACTGTAAAAAACTTGAAGCATGAAGATCTTTCACTCAAGCATTAGGAAGAAAAACTGAACAGAGTCTTAGCATGCTGGAAGAAAAATCATAACTGAAGACACCAACTTAATAGCAAGTAAATTTCTGTGACTGAAGATATTTTCCAGTCATGGATGCGTGCAATGTTGGAAAATACCAAGACTAACTTTCACAGAATACACGGCCTTCACCGCTGAATCCACTCGGGCATATACACTTGTAGGATCCTGGAATGTTGATGCACTTTGCATTGATGCCACAAGCACCAGTACTGCCACACTCATTTATATCTACGCATTCTTGCTTGGGAATGCCAGTGTATCCTGCTGCACATTCACATGTAAAGCTACCAGGAGTGTTAACACACTCTGCATTGTCACCACAGGGACGAGTAACATTCTTGCATTCATTTACATCTGTTAGAGTAAGAATTGCATATGTATATCTTATTGTGTGCACATTGGATTTGAGATAAGAGATGAGCTAGGCTTCAAATTTTAGGAATTTTAGTATACATGTTTTTAAAAGATAAATTGCTAAGAAGTGCATTTTCAACATTTTACTTTAGCAGTAAGAGAATCCTATAGCTTATCTCTTTCTCATATTTGCAATATAAGCATGTAAATAAACTGCAATGAATTTTTACAAAGGAAAGAAAGTACTACAATTAACATACTTAATTCTTAATAGTATAAAAAAAATCTTTTAACAATGTGCTAAATGTTCATTTACAAGGAGAAATTATGTGACACTGGAATACAAAACAGAACGGAAAGGAAGAGTACAGAAGAAAAATAAATGATTACAGAAGCAAATGCTACCAAAGAGCTGATGGAAATCATTGTGTGGTATAGAAGATATATTGAGAAGGAATTATTGCAGATTTCCTTGTGATGTGGTGATGCCTTCAGCAAGATGGTTTAGATGATAAAGAAAAATATTCACATTGTAATAAAAATACAGCAAGCAGAAACTGAATAGAAGTAAATAAAACTGAACAGAAGTAGTAAAGTTACACAAACTATTTAATGAAGAGCAGGTCTAGTGCAGTATATATGCTTGTCTTACTGGGGTGAAGACCTGCAGCACTTATAAACACATACATGGATGTGTTTGTGTACATAAAAATAGGCTGCTGTAGTTGTATTCCTAACATCTGTATTAAAGAACCTGGGGCTAGAGACATTAAGACAGACTAAACAGAAATAGTAATAATTGACCTACAGACATAAACAGCAATTTTGCCAAAAGCAGTACTATGATGGAGCAACTCTGGGTTGTACATTGAGAATGTAATAGAGATACTAATTTAGCTTTAGTTTTTGTTGGTTACAGTATTCCTAATATAGCAGTTGAAGCACTCTTATAGAAATGCTACATAATCCTATTTACTAAAATTATTATATAACTTCATGTTCTTCTTTGCTTATTTTAATATTGACCATTCTCCAAAATTATTTGGGCATTTTCTGCTCCTATTTTAGCTTAACATTTGAATGTGTTGTTTCCAGCATACATTAGCTTAATAGCATAATCAAAGGTTTTTTATGAAATATAATTTTTAAATTATCATTATCATAATATATAGAAGTGGTTATTTTATGATGTAATAATTAACTTTTATTCATGTTATTGCGGTATGAACTAACAACAATACTCACTATATGACATACCTTTGTTTTGTCATTCCTTTGCAAGATAAAGTGTTACAAAGGTGATAGTGAGGTGAATGTATCGGAAACATTATTTACGTGAAGATGAGCTATTTTCAGAATTACAAAGAGCTCTGGAGAATGATTCATATGGCAATGAACTTTTTTCTGACGACTCAGAAGAAGAGTTTATACCATAGACAACCAGAGAAGATGAATCATCTAATAGTAATGATACTAATTCTCAGCAACTTGCAGAGGAACTATGCTCTGACTATGTGAAGAGCAGCTCACTTCGTAGGACCAGAGACGATTATGAAAATCAAGGTGAAATAGCACAGAAACAATGTAAATGTCATGTTCTTAAATTTTTCAAGTCTAATAAAACTACTTCCAAGTGCACTATTTGTGAGCAGATGCTTTGTGGAAAATGCACAAATAAAACTTAATATAAATGTGTCAAATTTGTAGAAGTATGAACTCGCTAAAATGTTTGCTTACTCTTGTTTGGGTTTTATGAGTTTCAGTGAAATTTATTTATTTTTTAATAATTGATGTATTTGTATTTTGTTGCATATTTATTCACCATTCTGTATGTTAACTGGCATATAAATCACGTAAAAACACTTAAATATAATAATTTAATACAAATACAATTTTGAAATAATAATACGTTATACAGTAGGGTCAAAATGGCCCCTCTAGGTATTTTAGTGTTAAGACTAACCAGTAACTCTAATACAAACATTTTGTAAACTTTATCCTTGTCTTTGTGAAGGATGGAGGAATTTAGCAATTTTTGTTTAACATATCCTATAATAGTTGTTGTATGTTTGTACTCTTGGAGCTAGAGAAATTGCTATGATGAGAAATGAACCAATAATATAAGAGTCAAGATCATTTACTTTAAATTTAAAGCTGAAGTAATTATTATAAACAATTAGAGTTTAACCCGCATCATTTGTTTCTACCTGGCACTGACAAAAAATAAATAAAATGAAATAAAAATAAAAAACATTGCATATGTGTATCTTCTCCAAAAAGTAGACTTTATCAATTGCTTTGAACTTACCAATACATTCTTCCATTGGATCTCCCACATATCCTGGTGGACATGCGCACCTGAAGCTGCCCTCCAAGTTGTTGCACAGTGCATCACGTCCACAAGGACTGCGTGCACATTCATCAGCATCACGGCATCCAGTTGTGTAGGCATCACCTTCAAATCCAGCAGGGCATTCACATTTGTGACCTCCTGGGGTGTTTGTGCACAATGCTCCTGGCCCGCATGCTCGTGTATCTTCACATTCATTTTGATCAGCACACTGAAAAAATATATACAATTTTGTAGCTTCATAGGGAAGGAATGATGACAGCATTTAAGAGAAAGTTTATTAAGTTGGAAATGAAATCAATATGTAATTAAAGTTCTATTTTATTTCACAGTACAACAAATGTTTTTGTTGCTTTTTATATCAGTTTTTTCCTCCTTCTTCTCCCGTTGGTGAGGATTGGTAAATCAACGAAATATAACATACTCTCTTATGCATTATCCTCCACTGTAGAATGCCCAGTATATTGCTAAATTCATGAACCTTTCCTTCTTTGTCTACCAAAGATAATCCAAAAGTTATTTGGCAGATAAATTATCAGATTATAGCACAATTTGGAAATAAGTACATTATTCTTACCCCATCAAAAGGATTTCCAACGTAGCCTTCTAAACATGTGCATGTATAATTTCCTGGGGTATTTTCACATTTTGCATTAACTCCACATGCATTTGGTTGGTCACATTCATTAATATCTGTAAGAGAGAAAATAAATTTAAGATTGCATTTTCCACTGGCCCATTAGGGCTGAGGCAAACATGTGATTAACTATCCTATGTTGTTTGTGAATATGTCTTTTGTATACCATCTAGTTCTTGTGTGAAGTGTATTTTTAATGCACAAAGTTATTTTTAAATCAAAGAAAGCAACCGTTGCTGAAGCTATGTCACTTTTATTTCATGTATAAAAAACAAATCTTTGATGTCAGATACAAACTAGGTACATTTAGCTTTATAAAATCTACAGTACTTAAAATTTTAAAACTTGCTGCTTCCTTAAAAAGGAGATAAAACATTTAAACAATGTTTTAAGAATAAAAAATATAAAGAAAACGAAATAAATGTAATTCTTTAATGCATCTCCTTCGAATATGCAGCATATTTGTTGCTTATTGTATTTACAACAAGAAAGAATCAAAATAAAATACACATCAGAATATTGCTTGCAGACAATAAGGGTGTGGTGTGGATATTTCACAATTACTTCGGGTCTACAAAACATTGGCTGAGCTCACAATGTAACTTTGGCACACTGCTACTGTTATTAATACACAGAACACAGCACTTCTTCCCAACTCTTTTGCTTTTGTCTGCAGCTACTTGAAATGAAGACGGTTGTGACAAACTCCTCTGTCAAATACAAAGTAAATTTTCAACAGGAAAAGGTTTTCTCTTTAGGCCCTGTGTTTGTGATTTTAAGCGTATAGTTATTACATAAATACTTGCATTAAATTAAGTGCATTTACCTTTGCACTCTACTTCACCATCGCCTTCGAAGCCAGGATTACATTTGCACAGAAAATGCGCAGGTAGATTGCAACATTCAGCATTCTCTACACATCTTGCAGCTATCTTGGGATCATCACATTCATTGATATCTGGAACATAATCACGTACTTAAATGTTAGAAAACCAGCTCTCTTAAATGGATCATCATCTATTTTCCAACTACTGCATAGTATTGCATGAAGATGATAAAAGTAACAAATGGTTGGAAAACTATCAGTGTTTCCTTTCCTTAAAGTTAATTTTAACATCATGCTGTTAAAATTATAACACTTGTTTGTTTTAAATTTTCATACTACCAGGTTTTCATGGATATCATTTTCAAATCTTTTGGTCTGGATTATACTGCCGTATGGAAAATGCATTAACCAGGATGTAAGGATCTGACTTGGTAAAATATGCTTTACAATTACACTTGTACAGAACTAACAACTTGGCTGGCAGATCTAAATAAAGATCTGAATGATTTCCCCAGTATCTAAAGAAGCTTTCTGTGACTTAAAATTTAGCTTTAATTTCTTACACAGAAAAGTGATGTGGAATAGGTTAAGATACAAAGGGACTAATGTAGGAGAAATCAAGATTCAAAATGGCACTATTTATGACTGATTGATTTATTGATTAATGACAAAGTTGTGACTATATGTATACAGACTGTTCTTTCACTAAAACAGCTCAAAAATGTTTACCAATAGAGATGCAACATTATTAGTGATATCAGAATGGGAAATAATTTTTCATTTATAACTAAAGGGTGAATGGTTTCCACTTACAATTATTGTTAGCACTAAGTTGTATTTGTTGTATTATTGAGGGTTTCTGCCATTTTCACTATCATGACACTATGAATATATTATGCATAGAATTGAATTTAAAGTAAATAAGCTTATGAGCTTAGTTCTGAAGGTGCAAAGTTTCTGAATTTAATAACAAATACAGAGCAGAAGCGTGTGAAAGTATATATATATACTTTACTACACATGAAGATATGCATATTTGTAGCAGGATAACTTGAGCAGTGTTAATATCATCTCCTTAAACTAGACTAGCATCTCAAAGCAGGCTAATTACTGAAATGTTTAACCATGTCCTCGCAATTATGCAGCTACCTGGTGTATTTTCACTTGCTGGTAGTAGCAAATGTGCTGAAAGCCTAGAGGGACATGTAAGACTGATCCTAAAGGTTTTCAAACTCAGAAATAGCGTAAAAAATTCTTCTCTTATTCTATGCAAGTGCTTTGGATATTAACTGACATTTTTGTGTAAACATAATGTGACATTCCTGTAGGTCTTTGCACTGAGGCAGGTAGTCAAATAAACAAAATAAATGAACAATATTTACATTTAATGTTTGAAGTCATTTTTAGGTGAGTTGGCTTTCCTAGAAACATTACCCTGTTCTCTAATGACAACCTGTCCTTTTACTGGCATTTTATTACCTGTCTGTTTATGAATCTTTTTATTATTCCCTGCAGAATAGGATGGTGTTTCAGACACATCATACATATCCAAAAGTGACATTCAGAGAGGTTACTAATGGGTTTTCAAAAGGGAATTAAGAATATGTTGGCTACCCGGCCAAGGTATGTCGAATGCGAACTGATTAGGTTATACATAAGCTGGCCATGTCTGTACGTCGAGGGCTCCATGAAAACTGAAAATAAATTAGTTATCATTTCCAGGTAGGAATTTTTATTGTTGTTTTGACTGTATTACCACAACAAGATGAAGCAGATGAAGAAATAATTGCCAGGCAAATTTCCGAACTAAGTATACAGTAATGCAATGTTATATAGTGTGGTTAACCTATCAGTTGGTGTTATTTCCATGGTATTCCATAATCGTAATGTGATATCATTGGATATAATACGTGAAAGCGCTCATAATATCACTAAAGAACAATATTTCATTGCAAATTGTTATACCGTGATGCAAATAATAAATTGCTTTGCACGTGATAAATTATCAACGTGTTCTGAAGGGTTTTAGTTTGTCAAAGAGACAACTTGTAAACACACATTTATGACATTGTCAAGTCTTGTCCAGTCTTGTCACATATTGAAAAATATTTGACAATTTTTCTTGTAAACTCTTGAATTGAAAAAAAAGTTTGATCGTGTTCAAGGGGCTGGTTCACAACCAACGAGAACGGTAACCAGAACGAGAACGAGAAAGTTGAAATACATGTATTCAAATGGGAATGTTACAACGGGCGGGAAGCCTTCCCGGGCACGGCATATTAGATCCCTATTGTGCATATTAGACTCTTCACTCCAGAGGTTGTTTTAGGCGGCTGTGACATGGAACAGCCACTAGTGCTCTCTATAGTCGCAAGCTGGAAACAAGAAAGTGGAAAGAATTAATAGTAAATGTGCTTCCTAACCTCATCCCGACACGCGAAAATCTAATCAGCGTTGGTTCCTCTGGTGAAGGGATCATTTGTAGTTTGTTTATATGCAACTCAAAACTGGCTATTACCTAAAAAAAATGGCAAAAGCTACAAAGAACAGCTAAAACCGGTGGAAATGAAAAAAGAACAATAAACAATTTTAATGTATGCCATTAAATAAAGGAATGAAAGCTTGGTATAAGTAGAGGGATCGGAAATGTAATGATATACATTTAGATAATGTTTAATCTATCGAATTTTGACGTTGGCTTGGCTAAATTGGAAGTAGGTGAAAAAAAATGTCATTGGTCAGTTAAAAACAAATGAAATCCCAATGCGCAAAATCGACTTTCACTTTGTGATCGATGTGCATTCCCGTTCTCGTTACCGGGCTGTTGTGAACCAATAACTTGTATGGTGTATTGCTTTCCGTTCTCGTTTCCGTTCTGGTTACCGTTCTCGGGCGGTTGTGAGCCAGCCTTTAAAACTTGCAGAGAAAGGCATCAATTTTCCCCATCTCTGTACTAGGGCATCAGTAAGATTTCTGATGAGTCAGTTGTGAAAAGTCAGGAAGCTATTTGCTTCAATGGCGACCATTAAGCCTGACAGGATGTATTATTTCTTCAAACTGAAAAGTCAAGGTGAGTTATGAACTTATGATTATACTTGTACATGCGATCGTCTATATCGTTCTTCACACACTTTGAGTCTACTGTAGGATCTCTCGATGATTCTCAGAATCATTAATATTTTCCATTTAAGAATTACTGCAAACGGCGTACTCCTATGTTGCAGGTGAGTGACGGGGAGACTGGCTTTATAATAATTGTGAAACATCTGAGGAAGACTTCAGCGTCCTTAGTGTGGGGCCTCGCCTCACCACAATTTGGTTTTGAACAGCCATTGTGGGAAACCAGTGAGATGGATATGAAGCAGTTGCTTTGTCTGGAAGCACCGCCTCACAGACATCTGTGCTGTTGTGGTGAACTCCCACCGCCCCCATAACATTGCTTTTACGACTTCTTCTTCTTTATGCACGGTTTTAGAGACGCCATGAAACCACATCCGCCCCGCGGAAGTTTTACAACAATATCGCTAAAACAGTTGCAGGAGTAATAAGAGATGAGAATAAAACAGCCAATGTATGTCCTCAGAACGCCTGCTGCAGTTAACATTATTAGACTGCCATTAGAAGCTAACCGCTACTGTCTTCAGAAGGTCTCATGGATAACAGCGAAAAATAACTAAAGAGTTATAGTTTGAAATATTTAACAACGTTAGGGCTGGCCTCACCTGCCTGCTGTGCGAGGGATCCCGGGTTCGATTCCCGCCTAGGGAAATTTTTCTCTTGCCAAGATTATTCCCTATCCTTCCCAGAATCTGTTAATATGAATGAGAATGTGTTTATATATCTAATGTGCAAAACCTAAAGAAAAACCAGAAATGCAGTAGTAGCTAAATGCGAGTTAATATCTTCCATGAAACATATCCTTCATGAAAGGATATATCATCTACCCAGCCGCAAGGTCTCGGAAACATTAAGACCAACTCTACGAGGTACATATTATGGAAGTAGAACCAGTTTCTTAGACAAATAGAACTTCAAGAAACAAAGGGAATAGGTTGTATAATGGTTGCCCATGGCATGATTCCAAAATTTTTTCGCAACACGGAGTAGATTTGACTTGAGATCAGAGTTATTGAACAGATATTCCAGTAAGATGCTCTGAATTTTTACCGAAATCACTTATGCAACAATAACTTTAACTCATTCGGGAGGTCGCGGGTTCAAATCTAGTGTACCGGCCAATCTGAGTGTTTTTTTTTCGACCAAATAAACACCAGATAGAAATATTCAGTATCAGACTCAAAGTCCCACCTACAAAACAAAATAAACCATCATTATCCTAACAGGTGATAGTACTACAAGACCTGTTCCGGTCTTCATAAAACTCTCCCGCCATCTGTTCACAGGGCGATCCAGTGATCTTTTCCCTAATGGTCTGTAGTTCAAGACCGCTGGGGGAATCCTGCTTCTGGGCAAACACTTGACGTGCTGGAACCAATTTGCTTTTTATACTGATGAATATAACGAGTCATGGCGGGATAACTATTGCATCTTATCCTGAGGAAATGCAGTCCAGATGCTGAGAGGTGGCAACCCCATTACTCCTCCTTGCTATCAATTACTTAGGGAAACAATATTGTTTGCAAGTCTGCAAAGGGGTTTAACCGGACGTACTCATCACAAAATAAACAGAAATTAAAATAAATGTTACAGGATGGCCATTTATCATTAAGCTATCAAAGCAGATGATGCAGGAAATTACAATCACTTGTCGCCTTTGAGAAATATATATCGAGGATTTGAGATCGCCTTGAAGGTTTACCGAGACACTTGAATCAGATGAGAAGATTTAATGCACTTACGGTATCTCACCGTGGTGGCTCAAGAGGTAAGAAGATCGGCATGAAGAGCCGAAGATCCAATGTATTATGGTGATATAGTATTTTTACTTTCTCTACTACATATAGTAAATAGGAGAAATACTGTATTCCCAAAAATTCGATGTCGAGATTTCACCGGAAATTTATGTTTTGAGACCCCCGAACACAAAAAAAGGTATTTTTAGAAAAAAAGTTCACATGCGTGTCTGTGTGTTCTATGAAAAACAACTCAAAAACGAGAAGTCGGATAAATACCAAACTTGGTGTTTAAGTTCAATATATTTCAAAGATTCGATACGAAGATTTTCAAGAAAATCCCCTCACCCCAAATACCCCTTACATGGAATATTTTCTCAAAATTTTTGATTTTCTAAAAATGTCTCACGGTTTTTTAAATACAGCTTATTACTGATATTTACACGACAAATAAAATGTATATCTTGAATTTTCTGGGAATAGCGTTAAGTTCTCTTCATTCGGAAAAAATTTTATAATCTTGTATAACTGGTAAACGTTAAATGTACTATACAAGAAATGTAAGTCTCTCTAAAACACACAATTTATTTCAAATAACGTTTTTGTGGTATCATCTATTTTCGAGATATCTGTTATTAATGGTTCGAATTGTTGAATACTCAGTCATTCTTTTAAGGTGCTGTCGATTTTCAGCTCTTTCTCGCGATGTCGTGGAAAGAAGTATGGAATTTTAAGGCCAGCGTATGGCGTCGTATTCCCTTTATATCTTATAACGAACATTGTAATGCAGCTATTTCTGCAAAGGATTAATATGAAGTAGAAAAATAAACTTTAGTGAGAATTATATATATATATATATATATATATATATATATATACAAACTAATAAACGATAGAGGGTACGGAAAGTCATGTAAATGTAACACATCGGATTTTTGCAAGTCTGATTCCACTTTCGAACTTACTAGCAAGACACGACTGATGTTAAGGAACATTTATCAGAGCTATGTTTATTCGTTGTTGATTATAGGGCTGCATTTTCGAGTACTGGACTATTTAAATAAGCATATTGGGACACCATAACGGTTGTCTAAACAAAAAAGATACATCTGATGTATTACATTCACATGACTTTCTGCACCCACTATTGTTTATTTTGTTATACTTCTACAAACCATTCTTACTAAAGCTTATATTTCTATTTACTTCATGTTAACCGTATAAGGTTCTTTAAGAGATAAAAGAGATAGAAATATTAATAATATAATAAATCCCAAAATATCTTGGATAAACTTTGCAAAAACAGTTACGTTACACATTTCGTTATACACTACGTGATCAAAAGTATCCGGACACTTGGCTGAAAATGACGTACAAGTTCGTGGCGCCCTCCATCGGTAATGCTGGAAGTCAATATGGTGTTGGCCCACCCTTAGCCTTTATGACAGCGTTCACTCTCGCAGGCTTACTTTCAATCAGGTGCTGGAAGGTTTCTTGGGGAATGAGCCCATTCTTCACGGAGTGTGGAACTGAGGAGAGGTATCGATGTAGGTCGGTGAGGCCTGGCACGAAGTCGGCGTTCCAAAACATCCCAAAGGTGTTCCATAGGATTCAAGTCATGACTCTGTGCAGGCCAGTCCATTACAGGGATGTTATTGTCGTGCAACCATTCGCCACAGCCCGTGCAGTATGAACAGGTGCTCGATCGTGTTGAAATATGCAATCGCCATCCCCGAATTGCTCAACAGGGGAAGCAAGAAGGGATGCAAGCCCCCTACAGGAAAAACATGACCACACCATAACACCACCACCTCCGAATTTCACTGTTGGCATTACACACGCTGGCAGATGACGTTCACCGGGCATTCGCCATACCCACACCCTGCCATAGGATCGTCACATTGTGTAGCGTGATTCGTCACTCCACACAAGGTTTTGCCACTGTTCAATCGTGTAATGTTGACGCTCCTTACACCAAGTGAGGCGTCGTTTGGCATTTTCCTGCGTGATGTGTGGCTTATGACCAGCCGCTCGACCATGGAATCCATGGTTTCTCACCTCACGCCTAACTGTCATAGTACTTGGAGTGGATCTGATGCAGTTTGGAATTCCTGTGTGATGGTCTGGATAGATGTCTGCCTATTACTCTTTACGACCCTCTTCAAATGTTGGCGGTCTCTGTCAGTCAACAGACAAGGTCGGCCTGTACGCTTTTGTGCTGTACATGTCCCTTCACGTTTCCACTTCACTATCGCATCAGAAACTGTGGACCTAGGGATGTTTAGGAGTGTGGAAATCTCGCGTATAGACTTCTGACAGAAGTGACACCCAATCACCTGGCCACGTTCGAAGTCCGTGAGTTCCACGGAGCGTCCTATTCTGCTGTTTCACGATGTCTAATGACTACTGAGGTCGCGAATAATGAGTACCAGACAGTAGGTGGCAGCACAATGCACCTAAGATGAAAAACATATGATTGTGGGGTGTCCGGATACTTTTGATCACATAGTGTAGATGCAAAGGGAACGGCGATAATCAAATGTTTAATAATTGGACTCTATACGCTTGCCTTAAAATTCCACAATTGAAAATCGACAGGACCAGAAAAGAATAACAAAGTATTGAGCAATTCTAACCATTAATAACAAATATCTCGGAAATGGCTTATGCTACAGAAAAGTTATTCGGAATAAATTTTGTGTTTTAAAGAGATCTTCAGCTTTTTTTCGTAGTACGTTGTCATCTATCGCTTAACATTTACAAGATTGTACAAAATTCTTTCCGGATGAAGAGGAGTTCATAGGCTATTCCGAGAAAATTCAAGATATGCAAATTATTTTATCATGTAAATATCCTTAACATATGATATAAGAGACACACACACACACACTGAATTTTTTTTAAAAATGCTTTCCTTGGATTCAGGGGACCTTAAAACATGTAATTCTGGTGAAATATCGGTATCGAATTTTAGGTGGAATGCAATACCTTCTCTCTACATACGTGCCAGAGAAAGTGAAAATGTTTTAGTTAACCTGTCACGTGATTTCACAGCAATAATAAGCGCACAGTATAGTCCTTGGAAGAAAGGTGTACTCGCTTGCGTATACTTCTTTTAAAAACATTATAAATATTGTAGACATTGCAGTGTAAACTCCGACATTCCGAGTATTTTTTGTGTTTTCATCAGCAATTATTTTCACGAACCGGTAGTATTGGCTGGAAAGTAGTTTGCCTTAAACTTTTTGCAGGTAGCATCTGCAAGAGACTACGGATGGCACCAGTGCAAGTGTGCAGGTCTTGCAATGACGTCAGGATTAGAAATATACGTTGGTTTCCGAACATCAGCATTCAAAAGGCATCTAGCAACTGCAGCGTTTAAATCTGTTGGCGCATAGGTGAATAACCTCGCGTAATACCTATATGAGGAATTATAGATCGCTCAAGAATTAGCATAAACATGTGACGAAACTGATATCATTAATTTGCCCGAAACATAGCAACAAATACCTGAGGTTGTGGTGACAAATGATTTTGAATTTGACGAAATAAAGAAGAATGTCACGGTAGGTATTATCAATGCTTTTATTGAACCTCCTCAATAACGCCTCCTTTTTACGACTTCACAGATTTATTTGTACGTCAGTTTAAAGCATATGTAAAGTAGCATATAAAATTGCACTATTAAATGCATATAAACATTTCGTAAACTCCACACATGAAAAATTTGTAACATCAGTGCAACATTCAACAAATTACAAAACTGCTAAACTGAAAAACCTTGAAAAACGCCAGAACAACATTCTAATATAATTTGTTATTTCTGCATATTCAAATTGAGAACTTAATTTGGCAGCTAGAATAATTTAAAGTGGAGAAGAATACTTCCTGGAGCCACTGTATGCATAACATAAAAAAAGCCGATCCTCGTGACTATATTGGTTGCTAGAGCGTATGGTTTTTACATTTCATCGCGGCTTCGACTCCCGATTTGGGCAAGAGTATTTCTATCCATGTAAATATGTGCGTGTGTGTGTGACCGGTAACATCTGTGGGCCGCATTCTGGAGGTTCCGGGTTCGAATCCCGGTGACCGTGGGGTTTTTCGGCTTCCTCTGGTCGCCTAGGCGAATACTGGGGTGTGCATTCTACCACGATTTCTCCTTTCCCTCATTTCCTGTCATTTCTTCTTTCAGGAAATGTCTTCGGGTTCTGTGGTGCGACTAGTAGTGTCGGGCAGATGGCATGGTTGCCGCGCTTTCTCCCTGTAAAACGCCACGGTGCGTTGGCTCATTTGCTAGAGTCGTTTTGTCGCCCCTCTCGTGAGATTCTTTGCCTCTACTGGTGCAGGCGGGTGTTTTAACTTCAAAATATTAGGGACTTCCATGCATTTCTGGACCTGTCTACCTGGGGACCTACGACCTTCTGCGGCTCCTTCATTTCATCCCTGCCTCCCAAAATCAGAAAACAGACAAACAATGGCAAAGCAGGATAGCAAAAAAAGGCGTAATGTGTAAGATGTGTGTACATATCAATTCGGAGGGTCCAAGCTTGAATCTCGGTTAGGGTGAGTTGTTCGTAGACAATTTCTTCGGGGTTTTCCCTTATACTACATAGATGGCCGATATCTATTAGTACCTATTTATTTTCCGGGCTCATTTAACCATTCACTGTCTCTATATGTCAGAGTTGCTGTAACCTAAACTATGGTAGTCAGTTGGGGAATTCAATATCGTGCCGGCATGTTGCCATGGTAGTTCAGTTGGTTAGGGCAACAGGACGTAAACCGGAAGGTCTGTGGTTCAAATCCCGGCTATGGCATTAAATTTTTCAGTCTGATTCTGCCTTTCCAACTTTAAACTATTTAAAACATATATAAGTGTTATTATCACATGATTTTCTCATCACATTTTCGTTTATTTTTATAGCTTCCACAAATTATTCTTACAAAATGTTATTTTTCTATCTGCTTCATGTTAATCGAGTCAAACCTTTGCAAAAATAGTTTCAATTCACATTTTTTGTATGTACAGAAGTATATAGGAAACCGAACCGATAGTCATATTTTTAAAAGCGATGGATATACGCTTTCCATACTGTTTCTATGCACTCGCGAGAAACAACATAGCAAGCGACAGCACTTTAAAACTGACAAAAGTATTGAACAGTTCAAAATAATAATAATAATGTATATCTCGGAAATGGGTGATGTCACAGGAAAAGTTATTTGAAATAAATCATGTGTTTTAAAGAGATCTACATTTATTGTGTTGTACATTTTTGTTCTATCTCTTAACGTCTACCGGTTAAATAAAATTATACAAACATTTTTGAAGGCTATTCCCAGAAGATGCAACATATACATTATATTTGTCATGTAAATGTCTTAAATAAGAGGCATTTTAATCAAAAGCCTTGCAGCCATTCTTGAGAAAATAAATTTCAAAATATTTTCCATTTAAGGAGTAGTTTAGGGTAGTGATTTTTTTTTTAAATGTTGGTATGGCGTCTTTGAAAGATACTGAACTTAAATACAAAGTTTAGTATTTATTGGGCTTTTCATTTTTGAGTTATACTGTTCGCAGACACACACACACGGTCCATCTTTTTCTTTCTTCTAAAAATAAGATATATAACTTTATTTTTAATAACAAATAAATTTATTGATAGATATGTAATAGATACTCAATATGTAGAACTCATTTGAACTGTTTCTCAGGGGGTCTAAAATATGTATTGTTGGTGAAATCTCGATATCGAACTTTTAGATGAAATAAAATACCTTCTCCACCTACTGGGAGGTGGCAAAGAAAGTAAAAATGGAATACTGAATGTGCAGAAACAATACAATTAATTACTTTTTGCCTTAGGGACTCATAAAGTAATAAACATGTGTTTTCATCCTTAGAGGCAGTCCATTAACATGACAAACGAGTGTGTGTCTATGTGACAAGATTATAAATGCATAGGTATCTTTTATGGGCATGCAATCGTGTGAAATACTGAAGTTATTATTTCTTCCTGAGAGCTCTTCAACTTTCGTGCTGAAGATACGAGAGGTACCGTTACTGGAGGAGGAAGGCCAATCATAAATATGTCTAATTAAAAGTCGCCTCTTAAAATACTTGTTTTAAAAGCGACTCGCAGAACCTAGGCCACTACGTTCCTACAACTCTGTGGCGATTATTACAAAGTACCAACCCAGGGAGCAATGTCCTGTAGCAACAAGTGCAACGTCCTTCTTCCCTGGGGGCGCCCTGCTCGTTTCCTGCTCTTCTTCAGCAGCATCACTTGAGGGGGGCGGCAAGTGACTGGTTCTTATTTATCTCTTCAATTCATTGCCTTTAAAGGAATGAAAAGGAGGGAAACATAGGTGCAGATGTGCATTGCAGAAGTTAAATATCTAGTGTAAATACGAGAGAGGAGAGGAAAAAATGCAGAAACTGAAATGGACCTCAGTCTTCTATATTAAAACTATTTGTCACAATTAATAAAATATTCACTGTCTGGAATGATTGGTGTTCATTTCTTGGGGGACGTTGCGTATAGGAAAACGTGTTAGTAATTTTTGTTTTTCGTGATAAATGTCCTTACATCCTGTGATCACTTGAAAAAAAAATCTTGCAAACATTTCTCTCTCTCTCTCTCTCTCTCTCTCTCTCTCTCTTGGTTAGAGAGAATGGAAGTAATCATTCTACAAACACTAATCGTTACCTAATGTAGTGCATTGCTTTATAAACAAGTACCTATATTGTGGTGCATTAATAATTTGGGGGGTTTACAGTATGGTTCTACATTGTTATTATCAGATACATTGATGTTTACGTCACTCTTGGCTGGTAGCTTTTGCTAGCCACGATAGTGGGGGAATATAGCGTCTGTCTCAGTCAGGATTCCGTGAGAAGCGGATCGCGTGTGTAAGCCGGGCTTTGGATCGGTGAACATCTCCTCCCAACTTACATTTTTGATAATGTAGGAACCACACTGTCACAAAAAGTTCACCTTACAATTAAAGCAATAAACTAAATGCACAGAAAAGTTACTATACCAGCAAGTTACAGAAAAGCGACTACATAACTAACACCATCTCTCTTGCACACACTAAATTTATACAAGTTACCTCGCGTTGCTGAAGCAACGTTTAACGGTCACAAAAAAGAAATAAAACAAACATGATGTAAAAGGACGAAAAAATATATAAAAATATGCCGTTTAATTACTACTTGATGGACCAGAGACTTGAATAACAAGAAAGAAAGGTAATGAAAAACAGGAGCAGTGAAATGTCAGGGATCGGTAAAACTTTCAAAAAAAGTTTCACATTAGAAATAAAGACTTTAAAACACTAGCACCACAAACAAAACAGGAGAGACAAGCTGAGCTGCAAGGCATACGTAAATCAAATAGAACGAGACAAATGCCCAAAACTAATTTTTCACAACATACCGCAAGGAATAAATTGCGTGGTATACTTAGGAAGCAATGATGAAGCTAGGAACCAAACTCATTGCACAAAATATGATGAACTAGCTATAATGCCTAAAATTCGATGGATCTGAAACTCAGTAGCGGATTAGATTTCTAGTCAAGAGCAAATTTTCAATAGTTTTTCTCTTATATAGGGTCTTTCAACAAGAGTGTCCAATCTTTGAACTTAAATAAAACACGTTCTATAAATGATAAAGGTTTATTTCTTTCTTTATTTTAGAACATAATTAATGTCATTACGTGTGGAAGAGAACATCAATTAAGTGACCGCCGCGACTTCGTTGGGTTGCACGTATACGGTTGACCCAATTTTCAATGACAGAAGAACGTAAATTAGGACCAACTTCACGAATAACACGCGTGATGTTATTCATAAGGTCATTTACTGTTTCTGGCTTGTTGATATAAACTCGAGATTTAGCATAACCCCACAAGAAGTGTTCCAACGGCGTTAAATCACATGATCTCGGGGGTCAGTTAACATCACCATCACGGGAAATAATGAAACCTCTGAACTTCTCCTTCAAAAGATCGATTGTTTCGAGAGCAGTATGACATGTGACACCAACTTGCTGGAACCAGATGTTTCTGAGACCCATACCATCCAATTGAGGCCAAAAATAGTCCCTTATAAGAGCCCGGTATCTTTCTCCATTACAGTTAGAGCTTCTCCATCTTCATCTTGGAAAAAATATGGACCAATGATTCCACCATACCAAAATCCACACCACACAGTAACCTTTAGGGGATGAAGTGGTCGTTCTTGAATCTGCATTGGGTTGTGATTTCTCCAATAGCGGCAATTTTGTTTGTTAACACAACCATCCATCCAAAAGTAGGCTTCGTCGCTGTAGATGATTTTTCGACAAAAATCCGGGTCAGCTTCCAATTGCTCCATAGCCCAGTCAGCGAATACACGGCGCAACCTATGGTCGTTGGGCTTTAGTTCTTGAGTTATCATTTTTTAAGGGTGAAACTTCAAGTCCAAATGCAGAATTCGCCAAGTTGTGGTCGGCGAAATCACCAATTCTTGCACTCGACGAGCAATTGATTTGCTTCTGTTCTTGCGTACACTCTCACGAACGGCGCCTATGTTTTCGTTGGAGCGCTTACGTCGATTACGTACAGGGGTTCTTTGATCGCTGACAGAACCACTTCTTTCAAATTTATCGATCAAACGGCGAATCGTTCTCTCGCAGGGACGATTATGCACACCGTAAACTTCATGCAATACGCGGAAGGTTTGGCGAACAGATGATCCATTTTGATAATAAATTTTCACAATTTATACGCGTTGCTGACTGCTGTAACGTTCCATGGCTATTTGTTAATAACAATTGTAACCACATGAAAAAAGTGACTGCTGTAACTCAATAACAACGGCAGCTATCACATGTTAAAGATAGGACACTCTTGTTGAAAGACCCTTTACTGCAGCCCCATCTGTGTAATAATTTCACTCTTTCGTCTAAAAAGATTCCAACAGTTAGTGGGAGGTGGAGCTATAAACAAACAGCAAGAAGAAGAAAATACAAGCAAAATATTATCTTAAATACTTCAAGTGCAAGGAAGTTGCCATGCCAATCTTCATAGCTGTTTATTATCACTACATTTTATAGCTAAAATATCGAGCTTTGTCAAGTCAGAAATATGTGTTTTATTACAACATGACTGGCTTACAAGATCGCAATAATGTGTGTGCTTCCTTTACTGCGCTTACTCTATAATGCACTCTGAGAACGGAGGTACAGGAAGCAGCGGTTGTGCGGTTGACCTTTGTCTCTATGGGCTATGGCTGAGGGGTAAAGAGATCATGTATCATATACAACTTTATATATTGATTTACACTTTCTCTACTGCGTGCTTCCAGTAAGTAGAGGAAGTATTGCATTCCACCTAAAAGTTCGATGTGGATTTCACCGAAAATACAAATTTTGAGGCTCCCGGAACCCAAAACGGGAATTTTTACTTTCTCTACCACGTAGAGTAAGTAGGGGAAGTATTGGATTCCACCCAAAAATCCGATACCGAGATTTCACCGGAAATATATGTTTTGAGGCCCCCTAAATCCAAAAAAAGCATTTTTGGAAACATGTCCGTGTGTGTGTGTGTGTGTGTGTGTGTGAACAGTATAACTCAGAAACGAACAGTCGGATAAACACCAAACTTGATATTTAGGCTCAGTATCTTCCAGAGATGCGACACGAAGGTTTTCAAGAAAATCCCTCCACCCCAGATTACCCTTTACATGGAACATTTTTCGAAAATTTTAATTTTCTCAAAAATGGCTGTAACGATTTTGATTAACTATCATATATTTAAGATACTTTCATGACAAATAAAATGTATATCTTGAATTTTCTGGGAATGTCTCCAAAAGTATTCTTCATTGTGAACGACGTTTGCATAACTGGTAAACCATAAGAGATAGACAAAATTTTACTACACAAAAAATATAGATCGCGTTAAAATACACAATTTATGTCATATACATTTTTTGTTGTTGAGTGAACCATTTTCAAGATATTGCTTGTTATTCCCTTAAATTTTCCAATACTTATACTTTTTCTCAAATGGGAATTCGTTATTCATTTTTTTTTGTCCTGGTAATGCAAAGAGAATGCAATACTCCACATAGCAACCAGCTCTTAAAATATTTTACTATCGCTTAAAGCCTACCGATTCCCCTTGCATCTACAAGAAAATTAGCAATAAGCTTAACATCTCGATATCTCGATTAACATGAAGCATATGGAGAATAAGCGTTTGTAAAAATAGTTTGTACAAGAGTAGAGAAATTCATGTGAGTGTAACACATCAGATTTTTATAAAAAGATCCGTACGCATGTGCGTATACGTGTGTGTCTGTGAACACCTTAACTTAAAAACGAAAAGTCTGATACCTAATTTGGTATTTATGTTCAGTGTCTTCCAAAGCTGCGTTACGCAGATTTTCAAGAAAATCCCCCACTTCAGACTACCCTTTACACTGAACGAGTAAAACTTTCTAAAAAATTACTTCTATGTGTTTTTATTAAAATATAATACATTTAATATCTTTACATGACAAATGACATATATATCTTGAATTTTATGGGAAAAGCCCTCTTCATTAGAAGGAATTAGTATAATTTTTATAATAGATAAATCATAAGAAACAGGCATCTTCCATGGTGTAGTGGTTACCATGTTAGCCTCTAGTACCCGAGGTCGCGGGTTCAAACCCGGCGGAGGGCGATGGATTATTTTTCGGGCGTAAAAATCCTTAGCATGGCTTCCTTCGGAAGGGAAGTAAAGCCGGTGGTCCCGTGTCGTAGATTTACGGCACGTAAAAGAATCTCAAGCCGGATAAAGAGGCTTCTGAGCAAAATTACTGGTCTTTCACGCTCAATATAGAATGGGACGCTAAGGACCACAGCAGTTTATAGAGCGTCCATAAATAAATAAAAAAAAACATGAGAAACGACGAAAACGTACTACACAAAAAATACAGACCTCTTTATAACACACAATTTATTTAAAATTTTTATGTGGCATTAGCCATTTTCGAGGTATCTGTTATTACTGGTATGAATTTTTCAACACTTGTATTTTTCTTAAAGCGCTGTCGTTATTCCATTGTTTCTGACACTATTGTTGAAAGGCCGGCGGTTGTATACCGACTAGCTTTTAAACCCTAACTATCGATTCTCCTATCCTCCTTGTACGTATAACGAAATGTATAATGAAACTACTTCTACAACGGTTTATTTCGATTAACACGAGCGGGATAGAAAGATAAGCTTTTGTGAGAAGAGTATGTAGAAGATGCATAAAAATAAACCAGAGAAAATCATCTGAATGTAACGCATCAGATTTTCAGATGCATATTACAGATCTTCCTAACTGTATGCTTGTTTAATATACAAGGGAACAGAGGCAGATGAAGTAAGGTTGCAGACAAAGAAATAACATTTGCACGAGCCTGATTCCTGAATGAGGTATTGTAATTTTCTAACAGAATCATGTGTCGCTTTTCAGCAAGGATGCAAGTAGACTTCGCTTCTCTTTTGAGTCTGTGGGAGTAATAAAAACGCCCTTCATGTGCAAACTGTTTTATGATGTTGTTAGTGAACTTAGTCCGACGGAAAGCGCGCACATCAAGCCACAAACATATCCTGGGCTTACTGAGTTTCCTGGAAATAATAAACAAAACTCTCGAGGCCAAGATGTTTTCATTCATCCTGTTTCCGTAGACTACATTTTCATTTTAGGACAGATGCATTTTACTTTAAGTGTATTCATTTTATGGTACCTATAACTGTAAAGCTCTTTTCTGAATATTAAAATGAATGCACGTGACTTAACCCGTAGAGCTTTGACTTAACCAGTAGAGCTTGGGTAGCTGCAGAGAATTTTTCTACAATCAAAATTGTTTTCTTAGCCAGTTTGCGTTATTTGCTTTTAGATATGGTAGTTACGCATAAACTCCTTGTTGCAACATGAAGAAGGTGTTTTGCTGTATTGTTATTTGCCCCACGCTTTGGGAGCCAATTTGAAATAGAATTGTTTCTGCCCCACGTATGGAAAGCCAATTTGTAGTAGATAATTTCTTTAGGTTATTTGCACCACGCTTTGTGCGTCAATTTGAAGTAGGTTGTATTGAAGGAGTTGTATTATATTTCAACTGTTGGAGAGCCGAACATGAAGTAGTTGCAACCGAACGTATGGTACCCGGTAGCCTTTGCCCCAAATGTTTAAAACTATATTAACCTTGTAATTTTGACTGTTTCTTTAAATATTATATTTTATGTTTACCTCGGTTGCGTCAGTATTATTGTTAGAGACATGTTTCTCTTTGCAGGGTTGTGGTGCGACTGAAGAATGTAGGCTTAAACAGATTTTAAGTTTTTCTTCACTCCATTTATTAATGCTTGACACGATTTGAATAACACTTCACTGATATAGAGAGAGCTGTGAGATTTTTTTAAATTAATTACTTGCACTTTATAACACGTAAACTATTTTTTTGTCTCACACAAAATACGTATTATACTTCTCGAGGACATGTCTCACGTCCAGTTATGAGCACTTTCTATAAGCAATACGTCCAGCTATGACCACTGTCTACAAGAAAGTGAACTCTAAATTTGTAAATTTTGCTATATTTCAGTTTCTGATTGGCTAATCCTAATCCAATAGAATCCTTTTATTTAAATAAAGCTTTTTCTGGTTGTTGAATGGCTATTTTATAAACTGTCTCAAAAATTACATTATTGTTGCTCCAAGAATGACTAGTAGCATTTAAAATTTCAAATTCATTATTGCCTCAAGGTTACCTCATTGTTTGCAACTTTTAACCTATTATTCTCACAGCTCCTACATTATTAAATTACGTAATATACTCACATAACATTATTATACATGGATACAATAATATAAAGATTTACAATGACTGTAATATACACTTTTTATATATTGTTACATAGACATATTGCTTTAAGGTGGGCTGTTATTAAATTTACATATTATATAATTAGACTGAAATCATTTAAGTGTTAAAAATACTGCCTCAAACACTTCCACTTTTAGTTAATCTCTGTCTGTTTCGTCTCACTGAGAGCAAAAATAAACGTGGCAAGTTAAGGCGATAGATACGCTAGATCCTTAAACGCTATAGAATATGCTGTGTTTAAAGAACACGGCGAGAATACTACCGTAATTGAAGCATTATCATTCTAATTTCAGAACAACGAATCTTTACATACGAATGATTAAATATAGTGTTCCTTCCACCTTGTGATTTAAAACACGGAATTGTTTTGAAAGGTTTCTTCTTTCATTTCCTTTGTTGATTTGAACAATTTATTTTACAATGTATTTTTTGGGTGTATGATTCCGTAAATTAATTGTGAAAATTTTAACTGCATTTTATCTCTATTATCCATTCATATTCACAGCAGTATCTCAGGAAGGCAACCGTAACTTTCATATGAAACTGCAGAATATTTCGGCGTTTATGGCTTTAAAGCTACTTTTGAGCTAATTTATAACAGTTTAGTTTTTGTTTCCAATATTTAAATATATGCGTTCAGCGGTTCTAACATTCGTCACTTTGCTTCTAATTACCAAAGCGTATTCCAAAACTAAGGTCCGGTGAACAATATTTAACGGATGGTAGGCCTGAATGACGTTCCACGCCTGCAACGCTGTCTACCGAGTCCTGAGGGACCTACCGCAGTGTTGGTGTGACGCAGTAGGCGTTCGCCAGTCGGTGAGAGCAGATCGCAATGGCCGCGACAATCATAGATCCCGTCAGTTGTGAAGTGCGCGGTGTGATAGGATTTTTGCTGGCAAAGGATTGTCAGCTGCAGTCAGCTGAGTTATGCCTCGTGTGTGGACATGAGTAACAAATAGGTTCGACACTGGTATCGAGAATTTCGAAATGGCCGCACAAATGTGCATGATGGATAGCGGAGTGGTAGGCCCAGTATTCGGATCGACGACATGGATGAGCAAGTGAACCAAAAACTTCGAAGTGATCGGCGTTTGACAGTTAGTGGTCTGGCTGATGAATCCCCAAATGTTGCTCGAACCTCACTTTACAGGATTGTCACTGAACAGCTTGGATATCGCAAACGATAGTGCGAGGTGGGTGCCAAAACTGCTCACCGGTAAGCACAAAGAGCAACGAATGCGTAGTGAAGTTTTTGGAGGGCTATAGACAAGTTGGAGATGGTTTGTTTTCCCACATTGTTACGGGCGACGAGACATGGATAGCGTACACCAACGCAGAATCGAAGCAACAGTCAATGCAGTGGCGCCGTTCCGGTTCACCCAAACCAAAAAAGTGTAAGCAATCGCCCTACACGAATCGCAAAATGATGGCTACCGTGTTTTGGGACGAAAAGGGCGTCCTTTTGATTGATTTCATTGACCGTGGGTCAACAATTACAGCTGACGTGTACTGTGCAACGCTTACCAAACTGAGACGTGCGATACAAAATCGACGCCGCGAGTAGCTGTCGTCTGGCATCATCCTCCTGCACGACAACGCACGCCCGCACACCGCTGCCATAAACAAAGAGAAGATTCAAGAGTTTCGTTGGGAACTCTTTGACCCCCCCGCACAGTCCCGACCTGGCACCAAGCAACTGTTTCCTCTTTTTGCATTTGAAACGGTGGCTGGGTGGACAACATTTCAAACCGATGATGAACTCAAGACGAGCGTTACCAACTGGTTCAAGTCCCAGGCGACAGACTTCTATGCCGAGGGGTTAAAGAAGCTCGTGCAGCGTTAGAGCAAGTGTATAGATGTGAACGGCGATTATGTGGAAAAGTAAAGTATATATGTAGGCACATATTACTGTCAATAAAACCTTGTCTCTTAAGCGATGTTGTTATTATGACCAAACGGACCTTAGTTTTAGAATACGCCACGTATATTTAAAAAACTGATATGATTTTTTAAGATTCCTGTTCTAGTAATATTATCTTTCGCATTTGCTGTACCGTTCACTATTCCATTCATGTGACAGCATTTGAGAATGACCTTAGAGTAGCTTCAATTCCAGCCAATTATGGCAGCCTATGCTATAATTTAGTGTAACACCCAAATGAAATTATATCTGATCAAATGTTCGTACCCAGTACACAAACTAAAATTAAGAAATAAGCTCTCCCATTAGCGATCACAGATGTGAGAGTTGGACAAACTGAAACCGAGTGAAAATGATGAAACGGTAGCGCTTGTGATTCTCCATCACGAAGTCCTCACTTCTAACTCCTCTGTCTGTAATCTATCTGAGGCATTTTCACAGGCTTCTTTAGTTGCTTAAACAACACCCGGTTGGCTTTTCAAAATGTTTACGATTGTTTTTCCTCATTTGTTCCTTTGTTGGGCTTTCAGAGCTTTGTCCATGTGCATTAGCATGGGGAAGGTCATTTGTGACGCCCTCTCTAAGGGGTGACGTAGCGCGAACCTGCACTGCGCTGGGGTTTCACATGTAGACATGTTAGGGACTGAGCTCATCTCCACTGTCTAGCTGCCGTTGTCGCAGCTGATCTGTAGTACTCCTTCCCCGAGTGGGCACAAGAGATATTAATAGATATGAGCTCGTTTTCCACCGCTCCTTAACCTTTAAGTCAAATGGAATAATACTGGATAGTAAGAGATGATAGCCTTAATGGGAATTGTACATGAAACAGTCCTCCAAATATAACTCGTCATTTCATCTATCGATAATTTTCCTCACTTTAGACGTTCTGAAATGAGCCAATAAAATGTAAACCACTCGTCTTTGAAGCATCGTCTAAGAATATCAACCAAACATCCCGCATAAAAGGTTTCATACAATCGATAAATGATGTACTCATGGAAGCTAATGTTCCATCTGTATAACTTTAGCTGTGATTGTTAAGAAATGGACGACAATCAGCAATAGCTTATCCCTAAATGCAATGCCCTTGTGAGAGCTCGTGACCTGCTATAGGTGGTTGAACTTGCGGAAGCTCTCCCAGTCTTTAATGTTTACATCAGCATTTAATATTGGAAGTGAGATAAGCGCGATTTAAAAAGGATGCCATCCTTTGAGGAGAAGAGAGAAGAAACTGCCGTTAGATGGGAGGCACCTGTGTCTACTGTCCAATCTGGAGCGCGGACGGACAACGAACCTTCTAGTGTCCTGGGGCTACATGTTTTGCATATCCTTGCTCTCACTCAAGGAGCATGACGTCACGTGCGTATAAATCCGTCTGGCAACTAACATATGTGCAAATTTGTGGACAAAATCAAGCACCATGGTATGAACGAAAATAACTAGGGAAAAGTATGAAACCATAAGAATGAAAAAAGTAAAGAGCACGAAAAGAAATATACCGCAGTTTTGATATGATGAAGTAAAAGACACGATGAATAGAAGGGCTCAAATGGGGCTTGAAATCTTTCGGCTACCAAATTTATCATGTAATCACTAGAAATAGAATTTACTCAGACAGGTTTTCTTCTCTCCAGTCGAACTTCGCCTTAGTATTACAGCAATGCACACCACCACTTTTGCCATAGCTAATATATAAACACAGAAACATTCAAACATATGTTGTAAATAGGTTTTTCATAAGATGTAGAGAAAATATGTCCTTTAGTTATTTTAAATGTGTTTTTTTCATTGTTTAAATCTTGAGGAAGACTTGGAAACCGCGTGCAAATGTTTTAGGTTTCAATGATTTCATTAAACGATTTTTCTCCCTATCTTCCGCAGTAATGGATTTTTCTGTAGTCTAAGCGTACCAGCAGATCTGAAGATGGTCTCTGTCATAGAGAGAATGAAACACCTGCATTCCTCATGGATATGTTCTGTGCCTCATACGGAAGGGAAGAACTAATCGACATTGAACTGCCTAACAAAATTAGTCGTCTTTATAAAGTTGGGTACGTGATACCGTTGAATGTTAGGGTTGACATTGAAGCAAGGATTGACATAAAAGTCGTTCGATTTGAACATCATGCTGGAGGACCCAAGGAAGTACATGGGGAGAAAAGGACACCATCTTCTATCGTAAACCAAATATCATCTGGAAGACATTGAAATGTCCTACCGTTTCTGTGGTGGTATGGAAGACTTCTGATTTATCTATAAGCACATCCATAGTTTGCAATGCGCTGATCTATGATGATTTTAAGAAACCACTTACATAATACTTAAAAATAAGATGTTTACTCCAGGTAAATAACCTAATAACATTTCGATTTCTTGTTGCAGTCTTCTCCTTCTCAGTTATTTACGTTGACCACATTGTACTCCCTTACCACATTCACTTTATAGCCCACAAGATTCAACTTGTACGAGGACTGTTCAGAAAGTAACCTCCGTTCATGCATAGCACGAGGACATTTCGACATCAGCGTGCTCAGTGGCTCAATACGCTTCTAGCAGTGCATCGTACTGTCGCGTGTTTGCTAGTTATAACTTAACAACACGAGCGCCAAAATAACAAATCCCGCCAAATGTGAAGAGCGTGTGAATTATGAAAAGGCTGGGTTCAAATGGGATTTTTTGACCATCCCCCGTACAGCCCGGACTTGGCCCATAGCAACTTCCATCTGCTCCCGTACATGAAAAAGTGGCTTGCAGCTCAGCGCTTTGGCAATGACCAAGAGCTTCAAAACACCGTGGCAGGTTGGCGTAGTTCACAGGCGACAGAAGCTTATGCAGAGGATATTTCAAAGACTGTGGAAAGGTATGACAAGTGCTTGAATCTGTTTGGAGACTACGTAGAAAAATAGAGAAAAGCTGTAGCTTTCAGATGTATATAATAAAACTTTGTATGTATACCGGTTTCATGTTTATTTCAAAACGGAGGTTACTTTATGGAGAGCCCTCGTTTTTGTTCTCTGTGGCAGCTACAATTGCGGGCAGTTGTTGAATTTATAATATAACCGATAGCCATGCTATTTAAAAAACCTATTTTAAGCGCGGTAGAGTGGTTTGCAATTAACTGAAATTAACAGACAAAAAGAAGGTGAAAGGAGAACTGAATGTGAGAAAATGAATACGCTTAAGAACTTGTTAAACATAGCTTTGTTGTGAAAAAGGGCCATATAAAAAGAAAAACGAAATAATAACGAAAGAAAGCACATTAGGAAGCATTATACGCGGAATAAATATGACGATTAGTACCTATAACCGAAACTGCAGGTTTAAAAATAAACAGATGCAAAAGGAAGAAAGAAAGATTATAATAAAAGAAAGAAAATGAAGAAGAAAGAAATACTTCAAGCTCTGAAAAAAAGCAAAGGAAGAACAAAGCATTCCGAATGTAATAACATCTGTATGCATGAATGAAATGAATGCCCAAATGAGGGGATCCATGGAGCTTAAAGTTACCCAAAACTCATCTTTTCAGGATATTGGAATACCTCGAAAAGGTCCTTATCCGGATGCCTGTCTGTTCCTTCATCGCTTTTGCATAAGAGGACATCTTTTCGATAATCGTTTTGCACACAAAGCAAATTATTAGGACTGACGAACGAACCACAATATCTACTTTGCTTTCTCCTTTTCTTAACTCGTTTTTCCCTCTCAAGTCAATTTCATAATCGAACGTGTTCTAAACCCCTTCCACTCTGAGCCAGTTATTAGCGTTTGCTTTTGTTGCGAGTCCCATAAAATATTTTTGCTCGAGTTCAAAAGTTTCCCTTAAGCCCTGTCCACACTGGTTAACATTTAACAAAACTTGTCAAGTGCAACATGTTTACAGTTTGCACGTTGGCGAAATTTCGATGGCAGAATTGACTTAACATGTTAACCGAAAGGGTTGTGCTTGACATTTTTAACATGTTGGGTGTTTTCCACTTTTAATGGAAAACTTGTTAAGTCAATTCGCTCTCTGTGTATGTGATTGGGTGAACTTCAGAAGTTTCCAGACTGTAAACATAGCAACGGCGTACTTCTGATTCCTTCAAGCTATTGTGTTCAGTAGTTCCTTGTTGACTCGTTCTGTGCTCGTATCATTGATTTTGTTTGCTTCATGTGAAGTTATGGAATGAACGAAAGAAAAGGTACTTTCATTGCTGAGGCTATCATTGTGGAACATTGTTATATATGTAATAAAAAGTATTGACAATTATACCAAACTATGTGCAGTTTATTGTTGTTCCATAGGTGTAATATCAGAAAAAAAAGATATCTTCACTTTGTTAGAGAATTGCAAAAAAAGGCTAAAGTCTGACAGCTGGAATGGCTACTCTCAAATGTGTTCCTTTATGTGAATTATAGGTTAGAAACCTTGCTCAAAGCTCAGTTGAAGTCACTTTGATTGTTCTCAAGAAATTGAAGTCAAACCTGCTCCGAATTTTAAACTCATTAAAAATATTTTCACTCCTGTGCCGATTAACAAGATAGAGCCTCATCACCTCCTACGTTTCTTTTTATTACATATCAAGCACAGATACAAATAGCAATAACCAAATCCTGATCACTCGAGTCCATTTTGCTTTTAGTTGAGAGATTTTATTGTCCCAACAAGTCAACTGGTGTGGATGGGATGTTAAAGGTTCACAGTTATAATATGTTGAAGGCATTTAACATGTTGAATGTAACATTTTGTTAATTGTTGAATGTTAACTGTTGATATGTTTAACAGTGTGGACTCACCTTTATACGTTCATGTTCTCACACATTCTGCAGATTGGCGTATGTAAAGATCAGGAACGTTATATCCTATCTTATATTGGGAAATCTGATGGGTTTGGAAGTCTAAACCATAAATCTAAATGTTATCTATGTTTCTACGCGCTAATCCATCACGTACCATACAGCTATATTGTTGTTATTCCAATAACAATTAGAGCCGCCTTTTAGAAAATAAGAAATAAGGCAATTTTTTTTGCATGTAAAAGAGTAGTTTGGGATTGGGGGATATTTTTTAAAATCTTCATATCGCAACTTTGGAGCTGCTCAATAAATATCAAGTTTGTATTTAACCTACTTTTTAATTTTGAGTTGTGCAGTTTACACACGCGCGCCACACAGAACTTTTCCTAAAAATGCGTTTTTACTTTCTCTACTACGTATAGTAAGTAGGGGAAGTATTGCATTCCACCCAAAAATTCGATACCGAGATTTCACCGGAAATATATGTTTTGAGACCCCCTGAATCCAAAAAAAGCATTTTTGGAAACATGCCTGTTTGTGTGTGTGTGTGTGTGTGTGTGTGTGTGTGTCTGTCTGTGAACAGCATAACTCAGAAACGAACAGTCGGATAAACACCATACTTGGTATTTAGGTTCAGTATCTTCCAGAGATGCGACACGAAGGTTTTCAAGAAAATCCCCCCACCCCAGATTACCCTTTACATGGAACATTTTTCGAAAATTTAAATTTTCTCAAAAATAGCTCTAACGATTTTGATTAATTTATCATATGTTTATGATATTTTCATTAAATAAAATGTATATCTTGAATTTTCTGGGAATGTCTCCAAAAGTATTCTTCATTGTGAACGACTTTTTCATAACAGGTAAACCATAAGAGATAGACAAAATTTTACTACATAAAAATGTAGATCGCATTAAAATACACAATTTATGTTATATACATTTGTTTTGTTGAGTGAACCATTTTCGAGATATTGCTTGTTATTCCCTTAAATTTTTCAATACTTATTTTCTCAAATGGGAATTCGTTATTCATTTTTTTGTCTTGTATGCAAGGAGTATTAATCTGTGGCAAAGGGAATGGTGCTGCACCTAGCAACCAGCTATTAAGAGATATGTATGTGCTTAAAGGCTACTGTATTTCTGTATTGCCCTTGTAAATATATATTCCCCTTACATCCACAAGAAAATTAGCAATAAGATAGAGTCTGGAAATGTTTATCTCGATTAACATGAACTAGATGGAGAATAAGCGTTTGTAAAAATAGTTTGTACAAGAGTAGAGAAAGTCATGTGAATGTAACACATAAGAATTGTTTCAGTCAGGAAACAAGTACATGTTATATAGTGTGAAGCAAATAAGTGTACCGTTGTTTATCGCTACCACCATCATGTGACTTCCTGTTGTGGACCACCCATGCTATAAGGGTAGGCTATATCATGCATCTCCCAATCCCGTTACTGTAACACGTTCTTGCTGGGAATGACCAGCTATTACTTCTGAATACTGTATTATACTCCGCTATCTGCACTGCTTGGGTTCATCAGCAGATGTGCGAGACACACAAACATGTAACGGAATGAAAAAAAGTCACCTACGTTCTTGAGCGTACAGCTTCGATCGAGACGAGGGAGTATTCCAAGTGGTTCTGGAGCATCACTTGTATTGCATCAATGGAATGTATTGCTGCATTCCTGTTACAGACTTTCTCCGCCTCCCTTCCGGAGAGGTTTCTAAGCATTGCCGGAGGATGGCAATTTCTTTGAAATGTGTCATTTAAGAATGCCTGACAACAGCTGTGGATAAGTCTGTCTTATGGACAAAGAGCCACCATGAGCGATATCAACAAACTCTCTCAGCTGTCTTTAATTCCGGCAATAGCGGCAACCATTTAGAACAAAAATCATCTAATGACTACAGCGCGATGGTAACGTGTGTGGCCCGCATTCGGAAGAACCCGGGTTCCAGGGACCGCCCACTCTGACCATAGGTTTTTCCGGGGTTTTCCCGGGTTGTCAGACAAATACTGGAATGATTTCTTTCATCCCTCGAATTTCCTGTCCCTCCATTTCTCTCCATTAATCATTTCATTCACCCTTCACCCTGTTTGGTCTATTTGACGGCTTGAAGTGTCGAGGATGGTGCTTCGGTGCAGCGTGTCAGGGAAAAAGGATGTTCTTTGTGAACTTTCGGTACAAGGACCGCCCCTTTAGGAAGGGTCTCCGGCCTGCCTATGAAACTGCCGGAGCGTCTCAGTCTAGAAACTGTAGAGACCCTATCACTACTGTGCCGACACTCATGGATCCGGCCGCCCGGTGTCACCCTTTACCTCATCTCTCCCTCCCGGGGCGCCCCTCGTGGGCGCCGGTGCAATATCCCCGTTCCTGGATCGATTCCTAATCCCCCCTGGTTCACAATCCAATCCAACTGCGCATTGTAAGTTAGTATTATACTAGGACTACACCTCAGAATTAATTTAAAATATAATAAACACACATAACTTTAAAGCCCAGTAAATATGACTAGACTGGAAAAAAATGCTTAACATGTACATTCTCGTTGATACTCAAATCTGCAACACCGTGCAATTATATGTAGTTGAAAATGCCCATACCTCTAAACCTATACCACATGGTGTCGCGATGTGATCCCCGGTTGAAGTGACATAAACAAACTAAATTTTGAAAAACTCGGCAAAAGGCACACTGGACAATATTGTGGCGTATTATTAATTCTGCCATTACCAGACGCACTGTTGTGTTGTCTTGTTCCTACTAGACGTAGCATTATTGGGTCTCTTTGTTATATTTCGAATTATTGGGTCTCTCCTTTTGGCGCGGACCACGCCAAAGGGAGGGTTCCGTTTTAAATTGTCTAGTGTGACGTCAGCCCTGTCTGGCTTTAGCTAGATACGGTTGGTGGGGGCAAGATAGGTCACTCGAGAGTAAGTGGTCGTTGGGTCAAGATGCGTGTGTAGCCGGTCTCCGGCTCGAGGCATCTCCCTCCATCCTGTTTCCTTTGTGCATTATGTAGAGAAACCAAACGTTTGTTAATACATCCCAGATAATGTGTGTCATGTAATGTTTTTGTGTAATTCCCCCATGTGCGTGTTGGGGTGATCTAAATTGATCATTTTCGGTAACCTTTTCGGCCTTCACCCCAACATGTAACAATATCAATGGGATTATATACGTAAAACTGAAGCTATGAAATTAGTTGAGGCGAGAGTGTCCGCCTGAAAATGCTTTGGTGTATTAAATAAACCATTTGAGACTCGACACATGTTACCTTAAAAATCCAATGTGCTAAAAATAATGTGTACTTACCCTCGCAGTTGAAGCCATCTCCCGTGTATCCAGGGAAACAGGTACAGTGAAAGCTTCCCAAGGTATTGGTACAATGTGCAAAAACGTCGCAGGGCCTGTACTTGCACTCGTTTTCGTCTGCAAATAAAACGTGAGCATGAGGCGAAATGGAGTGTGAATTTATTAAGAAGTAGGTATAGTTCATGATTTCCGAATTCTAGTATTAGGCAGTTAATTTATACTAATATACAAACTGTCGATCATTTGAAAAGTTGTTAAATATCACGAAAATGAACGAAAAATAAAGAAATGTTCATCATTATTGGGGGCATCCAGTATTCTTATCCCTTTGTAAAGGTTATCAATGACGATATTGATGAATTAATCTTCAATTTGGAACCTATTCGGGGGATTTTCCGAATGCAATATCTCTCAAACGTTCCGACAATACTGCACAATATAGTGCATATGGTGAGGCTGTTGAGAATATATTTAAACCCGGGGAAACATACCAACACACTGCCATTACCACTTATAGTTTTCTCACATTATTGCAAATTTTAGGGTGTGAAAATAATTATATTCTCGAGTATGCGAGCATAACATTAGCCTAAATGACTATAGCTAAAGCTTGTTCCAAGTTTTGGCTTTCAGCTTTACAATAATTGTTGCAAAAAACCGAATATATCGGAAACTAAAGTATGTTAAAGCAAAACGGAATCTAACTCTACTAGAGGAATTGCATTTGAATGTGCACTTTTTTTCCCCAATTATCAACTGCAAGTGTTAACATGTATTCATTTTATGCAGGCTTTAAAAATACAGATCAAAACTGCTCTAAGCTTAAAGCCAACTGAGAAATAAAGCGACAGCGAAAATATCTGCAGGGGATCAACAGGTGAAATTTGTAAAATTTGTCCATTCTTTACGGAATTACTTAAATTTTATAATCTAACATTCTAATGTGTAATATTTTCTAAAACAAGCTTATATAATTTCATATCAATTCAAGCAGTGGCGCCTGTAGTGTGAGAGTCTTGGTATTTTTAATCACACAGTAAAAGAAGTTTTGGAAAAATAATTCACATTTATATTTCTTACAACTCACCACTTTATCTGCAATTAAAATAGGAATTGTTTTAGGAAAAATACAAAACTATCTTTTACTTTTCAACTACTAAAATAATTTCTAAATGCTTGTGCTACGTTAGTTTGATTTTCCTAAAAGAGTTTTACTAAAATTTTGTGTCACAAAGAGCAATTTTATTGCTAACAAGCACTAGAAAACATAATTGTTTAAGAGATAAATAAAAGCCTTTAATATTGCATGTTGACACTTTTTTGTCTTCCATGTGTGTACGCATTCTTTTAGAAGCACTAAAACTTATTTATATACATTTCTTATCCTTTTCAACAATTTTTGTAGGCTAATCCGTTAACATTTGTTAGCAAGCACTTCTATATACGGAGTTATTCAAAAAGAAAGAACAGACTTTACATATTTATTTCTAACGAACGGCAATAGATGGCGACACATGCGATACATCACTGAATAGAGAAAAAAGTTAAAATTTTATTTTATGCGTTCAAAATGAGCATCATTTGTTATGCAAGGACGATCAGTGCTTTTCCGTTTGCATATGCAACCATCTTCTACGAATTTGTTGTATCAATTGTAAATCTTTTATGGCGAGGCGACTTGTTGTTGAGCTTACAACGAAATGCACGCTGCAATGAAACAATGGATTCACTCTTTGTATAATACAGCACATAAAACGACTTTTCTTGTGCCGTCGCCATTTTCTCGTAAACAAACACAGCGCCGCTGTAGGCACTGAATGGACTAATAGGTGGGGCTTAAAACTTTGAACTTTCCTCTATTCCATGATGTGTCATATGTGTCGCTATCTATTGTCGTTCATTAGAAATAAATATGTAAAATCTGTTTCTTCTTTTTAAATAAACCTGTATTACCTATTGCGGGCTGAGGGATATATCCTACCATTCTTAAAGTTAACGTTTAACGTTGCAAATGGTCGGACCATCTCAGCTCTGTGGCAATGCAACTACTGTAAGTTGAAATTTTTACAAACACCTCAAATACCTAAAATTATAAATGTGCGTTTCTAATCGAAGTTTGCAAGCCATCTACACAATTAAAAAGTTATTATTTGTTTATCACAAACAGAAGATGTTTGTTCTTAACTGCTAATCTATCATCTGAAACTGGAAAAAGTCAGCAATAATATTAAATGTTAACCAACTATGACTCCTTCCACCTGTACTCCAGCGATTAGCCAGCGCTGCCAGTTCCGGCTTCAAAACGTGTCTAACCATCGTTTTCGTGGTCTTCCCGGATGTGTATTTTCTTAGGATACTCTCTTTCGACATTCTATCAACATGCTGTCTCCATTCATTTCTATAATTTATAATTTTTTCTTCCAAAGAAGTTATTTCTAACTCTTCCCTTATTCTTTCACTTGAAATCCAAAAGTGTATATCGCTTTACCGTTCTCAGGAATCTCATCTCGGCAGCCTGTATCTTATTTTATCAGATTTGGTCAACGTCCATATTTCAGATCCATAAAGAAAATTGTACCGCATGTTTGTTAAAATATGGATAATTTATTTTTAAACCATTTTCATATTTATAGCTGAAATATGGTCCTAAGTATTTAAAACTGTTACTTTAATATACAGTGAGAGCTAAAAAACTACGAACCGGCTGCGCGGTGTTTTTTCTGTCCGCGTCCTTAGCGCTCGTTGCCGTCTGCCGCTATCATAGAAAGGCGCGGTTCAAACCATACAACATTTTTTAAACTAATTTTAAAGGCTTTACTTGCCAACTTTATGAAAGGTTGTATACATTTTTGGCATATCTTTAGGAAACTATCCATCACTCGGCGTAGTTCACGTTAAGAAATGCTGTCAATTTCCTGGCGGTTATTTTGTTTTATTTCTTCCAGAGTGTGTGGGTTTGTATTGTACACTTTAAGTTAGCAGAGATAGAAATCGCAGGGGGTTAGATCGGGAGACCGAGGGGGCCACAAATCTCTACACTTTCATAAAGATGTCAAGTAAAGCCTTTAAAAGTAGTTTTAAAAATGTTGTATGGTTTCATCCGCGTCTTTCTATGATAGCGGCAGACGACAACCAGCGTCGGGGACGCGGACAAAAAAAACACCACTCAGCCGGTTCGTAGTCTTTTGGCTCTCGCTGTAGTATCATTAATTACAATTTTGGTTCTAACTGTATATTTACCTTGGAAGGCCATTGTTTTTGTTTTATTTGTCGAAATTTTAAAATTAAAATTATCACACTTCTGTAAGATATACACTGCTCGTTGTAGCTTGTCTTCAGTTTTATATAATTATCTGGTCTCCGCAAATAGCATCGAATTAAACGTTAAAATGTTGTGTAATAAACATGCTTCCATTAATTTTAAACATCCATTCTCTGATCAGATCGTCTATATAAATTGAAAACAAAGCAGGAGACAAATTACAACCATGCCTTATACCTTGAAATTCAAATATTCTAACTTGAATACTTACCGGGTACCTCGCAGCCGCACCCGCCGAAACCGTCGTTACAATGACATTGCGAGTCCAGGCAGGCGCCGTTTTGACACTTCAGTCCATCCTCTTTGCCACAGTCCGCTGAAAAAATAAGTGTGTATTTTAGAAAAGTTACTCAATATCATAGATTTTTACCAGTGCTACAAAATCTAACACCCTCAAATATTGTCACACTCTGGTAATAAAGGTTTTATATATAATATTATTTAATAGTAAGTGCACATTTCCGTTTACTTAATTATTGGGGAGTGTAATAATGTAGTGATAACTAGAGACCAGCAAAATATGAAATTTCAGATACTAAACCATTATTGCTATCATTAGGGAGAAAGTATTGTTACATTTTACAAAAAAAAACGAACATATTTGATAACATTTTGGTAAAATCTTCACAGTTATTTATATTTTGTAAGAATTATGATTTTTCGCTTTTAAAATAATTTCCATTATCAATGAATTGGGCTTTCCAGAGATTCTATTTGAGCAGTTTTCTGTGAAACACATTTCGAAAACACACGCCAATCGTTCAAACAAGTCACGTACAGTTAAGAAAATGTAGCATTTCGTATGTGACGTCATGGGCGAAATTGAAGAGTTTTTATTTTCGCGAAGTGGTGCTTTTAGTGGCATATTTTAATTAGTACAAGCAGCCTTTAACTTCTTTTTCTTTTTTTCTAAGTTAAAGGTTTTACAATGATTAAAATATCTAAACTCCATGTAATTTGTTTCATTTGATATTTTATTGTTGAATAAGGACAAAAATCTATGAAACCTATTGTTTTAATTAGTGAAGTGAACCTGCTCCAAACTCCTAAAATATAAATGTTTTGACTTTAAAATATATATTTCATAAAATATATACATCTTATTTTCACACTTTGGCAAAAAAAGCCATATTGTGACACATTTTTTCCTTATTAATTATGACTTCACGGCTAATCAGCTGTGTCAAATTTATAAAAGTCGAGCTTTCGGCCATTCCAAACTCTTTATGCAGTTCCTGAAGAAGGCCGTGAGTTTGGAACGGCCAAAAGCTCGACTTTTGTAAATTTGACACGACTGATTACCCGTGAAACTATAATTAATGTCACCGTGAAAGTTTTAAGTTTTAAATTTTTTTCTCATATTTTGCCTGTCTCTAATGATAATATATAAGACTTAGTGGAAAATTGTATACGACTCAAAACCAAAGTGTTCCCCAGTTAAGTATGTATTTTTCAACATTAGTGTATCAGATTTTAATACTGAAATTCATAAAGCCAATTTGATTGGTTGCTAGGTAGATTACTGACAATGAAAATGTCTTGCAAAAACACAGTTTTTATATCATCTCAGTTGTGAAGGTAGAAAATGATAGACACAATAAAAGTGTACTGAAGATTTAAGCACAAATTCTCCAGCTTCAAATCAAGAAATATTTTTTTTCTTGAAATAAAGTTATGACTTCAAGGGAGACTTAAAAACTCCTGAACGCAGAATATGAACGATAGAGGCGTGGGGATTATAAGGTCTGTACTAGGAAATGAGCACTTTACTTGTATAGAGGGAGATCATGCTACAAGAATTTGTGGAGGAGAAGAATAATGAAAGCCAAATCTGCATAGCAGGGTCAAGATGCTCCAGCCAAACACAATCTGCATTGCATGTTCTACTACCATCTGCTTCTCGTGAGCCCTGTTGTATAATCAGATGGATAGCAAAAATTCCAACAAGCACCTACTCGTGACTTGAGTCATATATCTTCATGCAAAACGTACATTAACCCTTCCGAAGGAGAGGAAATCAATATTTATTTTCATTGCACTGTATCCTCCAAAGTATACATCACACCGTGCTAAAATGTAACGATAAGCAAGTTACTGAAGACTTCTCAGGCATACTATACTCCACGATATATGGGGTAGAGGTGAGAGTTTCTAACAATTCCACAAAGTATTAAGATAAATGAATCATATAATTCCATCCAAAGGAATGTTCTCGCAATAAATTCTCAGGCGGTCGTCTCTCCATGGAAGTAATGGAATTCTGTTGATTCAGAACTGGAAAGAAAGAAGTAGCAAGAATGTGGTATGTGAAGCTTGGTTTAGAATGTTTCCAAATTAATCACCGGGAAGAATATTGTGTGTGGTTGAAATCTGCCGCGTTTAGAGCGTTATGGGTTTTCCTACAGCTCGATACAGCATCATGTTTTAGTAAGTTTGAACCATAAAGACTCTCTCCACATCCACTTTTCACTGCTAAAGACGGTATTTACGCTGGAATGCTTCTCTTTACGTCTGCAACTGTTTTATTGCCTCGTTGCGTCATCTTTCAGCTCTGGGATTAATTCTTTATTCTCTCTATCACGTACACAGTAGGCAGAGAAGGTATTGAATTCCACCCAAAAATTCGATATCGATATTCCATCGGAAATACATGCTTTGAGGTCCCCTGAATCCAAATACAGCATTTTTGGAACAAGTCCGTGTGTGTTTGTGTGTGTATGAACAGCATAACTCAAAAACGAAAAGTTGGATACATACCAAACTTGGTATTTAGGTTCAGTACCTTCCAAAGATGCGACACGAAGATTTTCAAGAAAATATCCCACCCCAAACTACTCGAAGTTTTCGAAATGTTTGATTTACTAAAAAATCTGATGTGTTACACGCACATGACGTTCTCTACTCTTGTACAAACTATTTTTACAAACGCTTATTCTCCATCTACTTCATGTTAATCGAGATCAACATTTGCACTCTATCTTATTGCTAATTTTCTTGTAGATGTAAGGGGAATATATATTTACAAGGGCAATATAGAAATACAGTAGCCTTTAAGCACATACATATTTCTTAATAGCTGGTTGCTAGGTGCAGCACCATTACCTTTGCTACAGATTATAACTATGCATATCCAAGACAAAAAAATGAATAAGGAATTCCCATTTGAGAAAATAAGTATTGAAAAATTTAAGGGAATAACAAGCAATATCTAGAAAATGGTTCACTCAACAAAAAAATGTGTATGACATAAATTGTGTATTTTAACGCGATCTACATTTTTTGTGTAGTAAAATTTGTCTATCTTTTATGGTTTACCAGTTTTGCAAAAGTCGTTCACAGTGAAGAATACTTTTGGAGACATTCCCAGAAAATTCAAGATATACATTTTATTTGTCATGAAAATATAGTAAACATATGATATTTTAATCAAAATCGTTAGAGCCATTTTTGAGAAAATTAAAATTTTCGAAAAATCCTCCATGTAAAGGGTAATCTGGGACGGGGGATTGTGTTGAAAACCTTCGTGTCGCATCTCTGGAAGATACTGAACCTAAATACCAAGTTTGGTGTTTATCCGACTGTTCGTTTCTGAGTTATGCTGTTCACAAACAGACACACAGACACACAGAGAAACACGGACATGTTTCCAAAAATGCTTTTTTTTTGATTCAGGGGTTCTCAAAACATATATTTCCGGTGAAATCTCGATATCGAATTTTTGGGTGGAATACAATACTTCCCCTACTTACTATACGTAGTAGAGAAAGTAAAAATTGCTCTAACGACTTTTATTAAAATACCACATACTAAAGATATTTACATTACAAATAAAATGCACATTTGAATTTTCTGGAAATAGCCTGTGAAGTCCACTTTATTCGAAAGAAATTTTGTACAATCCTGTATAACTGGTAAACGTTAAGCGCTAGACGAAAAGTACTTCACAAAAGTACTTCTATTTTGGGCGTGAAAGACAGGTAATTTGCTCAGAGGCCTCTTTATCAGGCTCGAGGTTCTTTTACGTGCCGTAAATCTACAACACGGGACCAGCGGCTTTACTTCCCTTCCGAAGGAAGCCATGCTAAGGATTTTTACGCCCGAAAAAATCCATCGCACTCCGCCGGGTTTGAACCCGCGACCTTGGGAACTAGAGGCTAGAATGGTACCACTAATCCACGGAGGAAGACCTTCAATACTTTTGTCATTCTGTTCAAACCCTTTCGATATCCAGTTGTTTCTCGAATTTCACACAAAGAGGCCAGTACTTACATAGCATCAGTTCTTAAACATCTGACTATCGCTATTCCTTTTATATCTATAACGAAATGTGTAATGAAGCTGATTCCGGAAAGTTTTTTCTCAGTTAACATGAAGATAGGAAAATAAACTTTCGTAAGAATAATTTGTACATCCCCTAATAAGCGCTAGAGGGTAGAGAAAGTCATGTGAATGTAACACATCAGATTTTTATTTATGACTTTAGTCCCTTTTAGGTTTTATTATGGATTCGCATATAATTATGTATTATGCTCTTTACATAATAAAATGCCTGTATGTATTTTATACAGCTATTACATAATATATCGTTTAAACTTTCCAATTGACATGATTTCTACTGAGCTGTAAATGTAGGATGAAACAAACAGGACATGCACTCACAGAAAGTAAATGATAAAAACCAACAAAACCAGCAGATAATAGTCAAATGTAAATGCGTGAAGCAATGTGACATGCAATTTTAAATCCTGCGGATTCAGTACAGGAAACAAGTTCGGCTTGGCTGGGTCAAGCATGGGCTTGATTAAAAGGGAGACATCATTTGTCATTAGCTCGATCCTTGAATTATAGTGGAGTTGGAAACATACTAGTACGTAGATATGCGCAAAATGTTGCAGTTTCCATTGGAATTATTTACCGTTTTGGGCAAACGGGCCCAACCTGTTCTTGGGTTCGGGTCAAGCGAAACCGGACAAGGCCGGATTTGAGTGTCTGGTCCATGCTGAACTGTAATGTAGCAGAGAAGTTCCATTATCGTTGTGCCATAGAGTTCAGTGTAGGAAATGTGCTAAATGTAAAACTGAGAGATAACTCCATTAAATGTCTCCGGGAATACATCCCAAGGGAAGGACCATGATTGATTCGCCGAACAAAACATGATTGTTTATACACCAATCCTACAATGAACACAGCTTTGGCACTGTACCAAAATAAAAAGGTCCTAGCAAAAACTGCATCAGCAATGGGAACCCCAATAATTATACGGGAAGTGGTTAATTGTTTGGGATAAAGTTCTAAACCGTACTTCACAGTATTGCTGTACTACAGTGCTTCAAGGACTTCACTGTTGTAGCTAGGTTCGGTTTTTACGACAAGCGTGCTCGTGTACCTGAACTTGAAAGAAGAGCGGCATCCTCTGTGTCCACATTGTTTAGTGTTGCACACTATTACGGGAGGATTTGAATGTCGTGAAGAAAACCGATCGTGACGTGAAGCTGGTCTTTTGTTGTGTCGTTGTATGTAGTCACGAGTAAAGCTCGTGGATACGCGCAAAGGGCTATGTATTTGTTTTTCCCCTATCCTCCATTGTACTTCACAATGACGCACAGAGCAGGGATTTTTACCTCAGCATTGCTAAAATCAAGAATACCTACACACTAGTCTGCCACGATAGGAGTTCGTGCGATGGAAAGAGGAAGTAAACAGTTCGGAATAAGTGGGCGGGGCATCGGATGGACAGGCAGAGAAAACATCCGCGGTTCCGAGTTTCATTTAGAAGCGAGACTGAAGCCTGTAAATGCAGTAGTATTTTAAATGTGCCTTGACCTTCACTCCCCTCTGATAACATTCGCATTGCCAACAAAAACAGTGGCACCTTCCTCCGAGCGCACTCATATCCTGGCCGACTTCTGTACGAGCCGGTTGTTTAGTTTACTACGGATATCTATCGTAATGGCAAACCTGTATATGTCATGGAAACTCGGGCACTGTTTTGGAACAAAAAATCTTTAGGTAAACAAACCCAAGTCATATTTCTTTCGGTTACTGAACTTTGTTATTTCGCTCTTTATTTACGACCGACCTCTTAATCAGCGAGGATATAATTTTCACTTTTAACTATGCACTCATTGTTGGCGCTGTTAAAATCAAGTAACGAAGCATGCTACATAATTCCTGTTGTTGTAATGCGTTGCTATTGTTTGCGAAGCCATAAAACATCATTACTTCAAAAATAAGTGGTTACAGGTTTGGAATAATTGTGGCGGTACGTTTGGGAGTTTACAATGACTGGCTGTTAGTCATGGGCGAGCGCTGCTGGCGGATGCATTGTTATTTCAATTCTGATAAACTTTGATCAGCATCAGGAGACGATTCAGTCGAAACCTTCTGGTCTTGCTCTCCGCACTGTCGTGTACCTTCTGAAGGTTTTTTTTTTTTTTTGCAAGTATTTATTTTAGGCTGCTGGAGTTAAAAGAGAGTCAGTCGCATAACTTGGACACAAAGACAAATTTTAGAAATGTCGTCTTAAATGAATGTAATTACTATGCATCTCCGTGGGTAATTGTCGTCGTTAAGAAAATGAGGCGTTGGGGTGCAAAAATTGTAACCAAATTATTTTTTTTAATTAAGAATTTTACCGTTCAGGAATTAAAAAAGAGCGAATCCATGACTAAAGAAGTACCGCTACAAGTTCACAACATAATTAGTAAGTTAGTTATGATATATTGTAATAAAACTTGGACCACCACTAAAGCAGAATAGAAAAAAAAATCTGATGTGTTACACTCACATGACTTTCTCTACTCTTGTACAATCTAATTTTACAAACGCCTATTCTCCATATGCTTCATGTTAATCGAGATATCGAGATGTCAATCTTATTGGTAATTTTCTTGTAGATGCAAGGGGAATATGGTAGCTTTTAAGCGATAGTCAAATATTTTAACGCTGGTTGCTATGTGGCGAATTCCATTCTCTTTGCATGTTCAGGACATAAAAAAAATGAATAACGAATTTGAGAAAAAGTATAAGTATTGGAAAATTTAAGGAAATAACAAGCAATATCTCGAAAACGGTTCACTCAACAAAAGAAACGTATATGACATAAGTTGTGTATTTTAACGCGATCTACATTTTTTGTGTAGTAAAATTTTGTCTATCTCTTATGGTTTACCAGTTATGCAAAAGTCGTTCACAATGAAGAATATTTTTGGAGACATTCCCAGAAAATTCGAGATATACATTTTATTTGTCATGACAATATCTTAAACATATGATATTTTAATCAAAATCGTTAGAGCCGTTTTTGAGAAAATTAAAATTTTCGAAAAATGTTCCATGTAAAGGGTAGTCTGGGGTGGGGGGATTTTCTTGAAAACCTTCGTGTCGCATCTCTGGAAGATACTGAACCTAAATACCAAGTTAGGTGTTTATCCGACTGTTCGTTTTTGAGTTATGCTGTTCACAGACACACAGACACACAGACAGACAGACACACAGACACACAGACACACAGACAGACACACACACGGACATGTTTCCAAAAATGCTTTTTTTGGATTCAGTGATTCTCAAAACATGTATTTCCGGTGAAATCTCGGTATCGAATTTTTGGGTGGAATGCAATACTTCCCCTACTTACTATACGTAGTAGAGAAAGTAAAAATTGAAGCCACCCAAATCTCAAATAAAAATACAGAAAGGTAAACAGATTTAAACACGATATTTTACAGAATTAATTGTTACTCCACACAAGCCGTGTGTTGGACAAGGTTGGAAAGGTAGAATCAGACGACTGAAAAATTCAATTTCCTAGCCGGGATTTGAACCACGGATCTCCTGGTATCCGCCCGGTTGCTCTAACCACTGAGCTACCATGGCAACATGCCGACACGATATTAAATTCTCCAACCGATTCACATTTGCTCCCGTAAACCACAAGGAGATCTCAAAGCTTATAGAAATTGACTTAATAGTGGTTGAAACTATGAAGCCCGGGACTTAAAGTACTTACAACATTGTAAGTCGCCATTGGGGTATGTCATCTCAATACAAGTTGAGATCTCCTTGTGGTTTCCCGGGAAAAATGCGAATCAGTTGGAGAATTTAATGTCGTACCGGCATGTTGACGCGGTAGCTCAGTGGTTAAGAGCAACCGGACGGAGACCGGGAAATCCATGGTTCAAATACCGGCTATGGCATTGGATTTTTCAGTCGTCTGGTGATATTTTATGCCGATTTCAATGCAATGGAATACTTGATATGGTAGTTTATTCCAACCGTACCAAAAGTGGCAAAGAAAAGAAGCTCCTAAGCTTAGATATATACCTAAGATGGTGACGCTCTGAAGCTTTTATAACCTAGGAAGAAACAATAACAACTTGAACCACGGATTTTTAATTCGTTCGGTTCCCTATCAGGCTGTATTGACAAGTAAATGTAAAAGTGATTCGTGCTGCCAAATACGTGTTTTGTAAACTAGAATTACTATTAACAAGTTTTAACACTTACAACAGTGCAGCTCCCTGTGAAGACAGCTGTGAAAGCCACTAATAGCATATTACGAACTCTATGAATCGTGCATTGCCGGGCCGTGTTATACTTCACATAGTTTGAGAAGGTTTTGTCTTTTAGAAGGAGTTGTATCGTATTTCAACTGTTGGGGAGCCGAACTTGAAGTAGTTGCACCTATGGTAAACAGTTTCCGGTAGACTTCGCCCCAAGTTTAAAAAAGAATATATAACTTTGTAATTTGACTGTTTCTTTAAATATTATATATTTATGTTTGCCTCGGCTGCGTCAGTATTTTTGTTGGAGACACGTTTCTCTTAGCAGGGTTGTGATGCGACAAGAATGTAGGCTTACACAGATTTTAATTTTACTTCACTACATTTATTAATCCTTGACACAATTTAAATAACACTTCACTGATGTAGAGAGCTGTGAGATTCTTTTTATTAATTAATTAATTACACTTTTTTAACACGTAAACTTATTTTTCGTCTCACACGAATACATATTATAATTCTTGAGGACACTTTTTGCGTCTGGTTAGTAACGCTGTCTGCAGGCAACTGAACTCTAAATTTGTAAAACTTTCTCCTTTTCAGTTTCTGATTGGCTAATCCTACTCCAATAGAATACCTTGATTTAACTAAAGCTTTTTCTGGTTGTTGATTGGCTATTTTATAAACTGTCACTAAAATGCATTATTGCTTCCAAGAATCAGAAGTAGTACTATTAAACTTTCTTACTCATTATTGACTGAAGGTCACCTCATTGTTACCTCATTGTTAGCAACTTTTAACTTATTATTCTCACAGCTCCTAGATTATTAAATTACGTAATATAGTCACATAACATTATTACACATGGATACAATAATATAAGCATATGCAAAGACAGTTACATACATTTTACAAATTATTACATACACATATTGCTTCAAGGCGGGCTGAAATTGAATTTATATATTATATAATTAGACTGAAATCATTTAAGTGTTAAAAATACTGCCTCAAGTTTAGACATTGTTTTTTAATCGGTCGCTGCTGAGCCATGGGAAAAGTCTTATACGTGAATGATTACTTCTTCGGAGTTTGTCTCCAATACAGCTATAAAATAGCTAAATCTAAAGTGCTAATTTTTACTTTCTCTACTACGAACATAGTAGGTAGAGAAGGTACTGCATTCCACCCAAAAATTCGATACCGAAATTTCGCCGGAAATACATGTTTTGAGGCACCAATAAAAATTATTTTTACAGAAAGGTCCGCGTGTAATGTGCCTGTGAACAGTATAACTCCAAAACGAAAAGTCAGATAAACACTAAACTTGGTATTTAGGTTCAGTACCTTCCAAAGATGCGACACAAAGATTTACAAGAACAAATTCCCACATCGTACTACCCTTTGCATGGAACGTTTTTCGAAACTTTTGATTTTCTAAAAAATGACTAACGATTCTGATTAAAATATCATATACTGAAGATATTTACATGGCAAATAAAAGCATATCCTGCTAAAAGCCTTTAAAGTCCTCTTCATTTGAAAGGAATCTAGTATAATCTTGTATAACTGATAAATGTTAAGCGATAGATGAAAACGTACTACATAAAAATGTAGATCTCTTTAAAGCATACTATTTATTTTTAATAATTTCTTTTGTGGCATTATCCATTTCCGAGATATCCGTAATTAATGGTTCGAATTAATACATAGGCATTCTTTTCTAGTTCTGTCGATTTTCAATTGTTGTCAGAGAGTATGAAAGAGTATGGAATTTTAAGCCAGCGTATAGCGTCTAGTTCTAAAACCTTGGACTATTGCTATTTTATTTGTACTCATAACGAAATGTATAATGAGCTATTTGTGGAAAGTTTATCTCGATTAAAATGAAGCAGATAAGAGAATAAACTTCCGTAAGAACAATTTTTATATCCACTAATAAGCTATAAAGATTTGAGAAAATAATGTGAATGTAACGTATCAGAATTTTCCGTTAGTTTTTTTCTTTAACGACATATTATGCTGATTAGTCTAGATGTTCTTGGGCTTCAAAGCAGGGGAGTAGTCGCCAGGAAAGCTTCAGCTCATACTTCAAGCATTTCTGGTGTTCAAAGATTACCCATTCAACTCATTGAACGTACTAGTTGTAATGGCAGTTGGGATTATCCTAAGTGGGATTACCAGTCGTGCTGGTTGCTGTTTAACTCTCGATTCATTGAACCAATCACTGTCCTCTGGAGCGTGAAAGTGGGGAACACGCAGGGCTGTCTGTCAAGGTAAAGGAAATGTGGGGCAGCTGATCTAGTTGGCATACTCACCTGTTTCTAGATTCCAACAAGCCTGTAGTGAACCGCGGACATTAGAGCACATGCTTTAATCTGCTTTAGCAATCATCCTAACATGATCTTGTCAAGATATTTTAGTATACCATGCTTCTCAGCTCCATCGGTTACTAGGCATCCCATTGAGGGACGACTGTTCTCGATTTGCAAACCAGAAAATCAGAGGAATGATCCTAGAATTAATCTTCCTTGTTCAGAGCATTGGTTGATTTTTAACAGCCATTAAGATATTTGATACGTTCTTTTTCAAAACTAGTAGGTTAGTTTCCACACTCGATTGTCCTAAGGATTTTAATTTAATGTTACTTGGATTCTCTTGTGTATTTCGTTTGTTCTGAAACCTTAAATCAGGTTGAAAATTCAGTACTAGCCAGGACCCGAACCACGGTTCTTCGGCTTTTCTTGTCGTTTATGTTTTTTCTCCTTATATACAAAACTGGGAATATCTAATCTCAGTTTAAAAGTTGTATTCTTTAATGTGTTTTTATAATATAGGTAATTATTACGAAAGCTAGCATTTTAATCACTTATGAAATGTCAGGTCTTTTTCATTAAGATAAATCTTCCACTGCTTACTATTAATAAATTTAGGGCTATCCAAAACTCAAGTAAATAAGTTTAAATTTAAAAGATACTTTTATTTTCTTACGTACATTACATCTACCAGTTTATAAGAGCAGTATACTCTAAAACACTGGGTGCACTTTCTGGTATAATATTCACTGTATAAACAATTGAAAATAAAACTTGTTCCTCGTAATTACCCAAGTATCATCTCCATTGTATGTTTCAGGTACGATACAATTTATACTGTATTGCAGGAGCGTTTGTAGGATTTCATTTTTGGGAGTGGCTAAGCTGCATACAATTAAAAATCTGGAACACTTGCAAATGAGACACAGCCAAACATACTAAATTGCCTTAAGTTATTTCAGAAAAGAACTATCCATCTCATGTATATGGCGTGAATCCTAAAAAGTGGATTTAAAAAAAAATTCACAAGTTTAAAATATTTTCGATTTAAAATTTTTGAAACATTTTAAAAGTACAAACACGTTATCATAAACTGAAGTCTTCTTAGAACGCTAACAACCTTATAATTTCCGCATCAGACACACGAATATCAGGGAGAATTCACAGCAAGACAAGTCCATTTAATCGTGATTCAGATGGAGTCTTTGTCTTAATGTAGAAAAAGTTATTTCTGGAGAAGCAGTGGAAGCTATCAAAATGGTTAATATTTTGAGTGAAACATAGATAACCAAAGAAGTAATATCTTTGAAGCTCCCTGTGTTGTCAAGATACTCTTAAGAAAATTTCCCTTTGGAAAAAAATTCCTTTCTGAAGAAATCCTCCCTCTGGGAAAGCTAAAATGCTTGCGAGTGTCTTTCCTTAACAAATTATTCTCGTTGCTGTTGTACTAGAAAGGAAGAACTTTTGGGAGGCTGGGCCCTCGCGCCTCCCCCTTTAAGACGCCCCTGCTGTATTGCTTGTAAGTCCACTGGATTAAATTTTTTACATCCAGGCTAACATCAACTTAGATTGTTGGGCTGTTCGGGCGCAAATGCAGCTGGTCCGAGCGAATACGCCTCTTCGGAGCGAGGGCTTTCTTTAAAATTAACTCCTCCCAAAGCACTTTTCTAGTTTTCGTAGTTGTAACTCTGAAAAAGGATGTGGGAACCCTCGAGCTAATTCTAAGCATCATGAAACACAGAAAAGATTTAAAAGATGCCATAGGACTTGGCTGGATATCAGACGGCCTTGTTTCTATCTAGTAACTTGGACACCTTCCTTCCTATTATCCGTTAGCTCACAAGTATTTCACAGTTTGATCCTGTGCCAAAGAGGTTACTTTAAACATTTGCGCATCAGTTTGGAAGAGCACCAAAAAGAACTTGCACTTTGTACATTTGGTCAGTTCAGCACATCCGAGTCTTCATTTTCGAATTTCCTCAATACTATTTTGAAAGCATGATATTAAATTGAAGAAGTTGTATCTTTTAAGTTATTTGCCCCACATTTTGGGGCAAATTTGAAGAAGGTATTTTGTTGTAACTTGTTTGCAACACGCTTTGGGCGTCAATTTGAAGTAGGTCGTATTGAAAGAGTTGTATTATATTTCAACTGTTGGGGAACCGAACTTGAAATTAGTTGCAACCACACGTATAGTACCCGCTTTCCGGTAGCCTTCGCCCTAAGTTTAAAAATATTATTAACTTTTTAATTTTGACTGTTTTTTTAAATATTATGTATTTATGTTTGCCTCGGCTGCGTCAGTATTTATTTTAGAGACATGGATGTCTTGGCAGGGTTGTGGCGCGACTTAAAAATGTAGGCTTACGCAGATTATAATTTTACTTCATTCCTTTTTATTAATGCTTGACACGATTTAAATAACACTTCACTGATATAGAGCTGTGAGATTTTTTTATTAATTACCTGTACTTTTTAACACGTAAACTTATTTTTCGTCTCACACGAATACGTATTAAATCTCTCGAGGACGCATCTCGCATCCGGTTACAAACACTATCTGCAGGCAACTGAATTCTAAATTTATAAAATTGTCTCCTTTTCAGTTTTCTGATTGGCTAATCCTACTCCAATAGAATACCTTCATTTAACTAAAGCTTTTTCTGGTTGTTGATTGGTTATTTTATAAACTGTCACTAAAATTACATTATTGCTTCCAAGAATCAGTAGTAGTATTGTTAAACTCTCAAACTCATTATTGTGTCAAGGTTACCTCATTGTTAGCAACGTTTAACCTATTATTCTCACAGCTCCTACATTATTAAGTTACGTAATGCATTTACATAACATTATTACACATGGATACAATAATACAAGCATATGCAATGACTGTTACATACATTTTACAAATTGTATTTTGTTATTGTTATTGTTATATAATTAGACTGAAATTGTTTAAGTGTTCAGCGAAAGTATTTGAGATTCAACGGCTGAAATCCGATTTTCATAAACTGAGGTAGTTAATTTTTCATATTATCAAAATATGTTAAGCATAAGTAGCTTATATACCCATCACTGTAGTCGTCTACATCAACATCGCTATTTACACTTTACATCTAAAGGCGATATGGATTCCAAGAAGGCAATGTTATTAATACGTGTAACCTTTAGAAAATGTGATGTATTGCATTCACATTTGTACTCATTCTCTACTCATTCCTCTGCAAACTATTCTTAGGGAAGAAAAAAAAGTTGTTTTTGAGAATTTATATTTTGGGAAAACTGAAATAATCCAAATAATTTCTGAAAGTTGAAGAATAAACTAAAGCTGAAACAGCTATTGCTGCCGGTAATCAAGCTGAAAAAGGAAGTGAAGTGTACTTTTTGTTATTCCCGCTAAAATAACTAAAAATTTAATTAAATATGATTCATTTTTATTAGGGTTATTATTCTATCTACTTTTAGATAGTCCAGATAAAGGTTCAATTCACATTTGCGATTTAGTCGTACGATACAGAAGATAAAGCGATAGTCAGATTATTAAAGAGCGAGTCACTGTGCCATAGATTTGAAATTCCATGCTCTTTGCATGACTACGAGAAATAGATGAATAGCGACTTCCAGTTGAGAGAAGTAAGTTTTTCGAAATTGAAACGAATAACAATGAATATTTCGGAAATTGTTAACTCCATAAAAAGTGTATTTGACATAAACTGTGTGCTTTAACGAGATCTACATTTTTTTGTGTACTAAGATTCTGTCATGGATTTTTAGACTTTTTGCATACAATTTGGAAAGAAGAGCCATCGTCAAATGCATGGTTAAAATTATAGAGGAATTAGTTTGCTAAATTCAGGATACAATACATACGCAAAGACAATAACAAATTATAGAAATATTATAAAGATTTATTAGGTAAAGAATAAATGGAATTTTGCAAAGGAAGATAATGCTGTGATTAATAACTCTTGATGAAGTTACTGATTGAAAAACATAGAGAGTTTAATATAGAAACACATGTAACATTCATAGATCTCAAAAAGCATTCGATAGTGTAGACAGAAACAAATTGTTACAAATAATGACAGAAAACAAAGTTCCAGAACTAATCATTCAAAATATATTTAACATCTACAGGAAAATTCTAATGCAGTTAAAAGTTGATGGTAATATATCAGAATGAGTAAATATAAATACAGGTGTAATACAAGGTTGTGGGCTTTCTCCATTGATCTTCATTATCTACATTAACCATATGATTAAAACTTGGAAACAACTTGCACATGGATATGTAAATTTAAATAAAATAAAATCCTTAGAATTAATTCTTTTATAGTATTAATAGCAATTAATGAAGACGATTTACAACAAACTACACATAGGTAATCTATATAAAGTAGCACATCAGCACAATATGGACATTTCATTAGATAAAACTAAAGTAATGGCATTTAAGGGTGTACATCCAATTTCAAGCAAAATTTGTATATAAAACCTACAGCATTTGTTGATATAAACGAGAAAATATTAAAGTACAATAAAACAGTGGGAATAATCAATGTTTTCCTTAAACCACTTTAGTACAAAAGCACACTCGTCTAAGGCTGTACAAAGCCTTAAGTACTACCTGTCCTATGCTATGACAGTAAGATTTGAACCCTAAAGAAAGAAGCAGAATAACTGCTGCAGAGATGAACTTCATGCGAAGGACTACTGGTTGCACTAAATAGGATCTAAAGACCAATGAGTTTATTTTACAAGAACTGAAGATGCAACCAGTCCTGGAATACATACGAAAACACCTCCATAGGATGGGCCTAGAATGTATTCCCAAAGCTGTAATTCAGTACATTCCTTGGGGAAAGATATCACTCGGCCGTCCCAAGAAGAAATGGATGGAAAATTTCTTAGTGAGATCGTAATAGGCCGATGGCTTAACACTTGGTTGGATGAAGAAGAAGAAGATTTTGTCTAGTCTTACGGTTAACCAATTATACAAAAGTCATTCAGAACGAAGACGACTTCACAAGCTTCCTAGAAAATTCAAGTTATACATTTTATTTCTCATGCAAATATCCTAAACATATGGTATTTTAATCCAAATGATTAGAACCATTTTTTAGAAAATAAAAAAATAACGAAAAATTTGGGGATTCTCTTTAAAATTTTCGTCTTGTATCCTGTATTAAATTTTCTTGAACCGATTTTGATTTATTGATGTGTGTAGTAGATAATTTTATTAATATTAAGTTAATTTAGATTTGATAAATATTATTTAGGTTTGGTAAGAGCTATGCCAGCCTCCGCGGTTATACAGCAAAACAACGATTAACAGCAGCAAAACACATTAAATTCGGTATTTAACTGACTTTTCGTTTTTGAGTTATAGTGTTCACAGATAGACGCAGACCTTTTTCTAAAAATGATATTTTTGGATTCAGAGTGTCTCAGAATTTATATTTTCGGTAAAATCTCGGTATCGAGGTTTTGGGCGAAAGCAATACTTCCTTACATTAGGTAGGTAGTAGAGAAAACAAAAATATGCTAAAAAAACCATTTATTATTGTACCCGGACCTCGAACTGTAACCCCCAATAAGATACTTTAATAAGTAAAACAAAAGCCAGAGTTGTGGTTGTATATTATCTTTTCTATCTGCATGAAGGTCAAAGAGCAAACGTTAAAGCAATAGAGTCCTGTGGCAGGAACAATTTCATGGCATTTTGGCTCTCACTCGCTCGAAGGATTAGTAATGCGCTGAAAACAATGCTAAAGTTAATGTTCGTGCACCATGTTTTATCCTCGGTAACCTTTACATTGAACGTTTGAACTTCGTGGAGATGTTTGAAGAAATAGCGCTGCACCAAGGCGAGCACTCATGCACAAGACGGTATCGAATGAATCTAAAGCAGCCAAAGATATGACAGTCAGTGAAGCGCAAGCAGGTTCGTTTTCTATCAGCATAGATGCGTCATTAAACTTTGCATCTTGCAAACTGTTCACGCAGGCTTGTTTAATGCTTTAGAATTATATTAGTAGTGAGAAGTATGAAACATACATGTTTATAATAGGGTTTTTAACTCTAGATCACTTCTATTTTCACTAGGTCTTTGATCTATGGCTTTTTTTTTTGCATCTGCTGTAAGAAGCATAAAGTTTTAATGAACTTTTTCAGTCTCTACACACTATGACTTTCTCTACTACATATAGTAACTAGGGGAAGTATTGCATTCTACCTAAAAAAATCGATATCGAGATTTCACCGGAAATACACGAATCTAAAAACTCTAATGCATTACACTCACATGACTTTCTCTACTCTTGTACAAACTATTTTTACAAACGCTTATTCTCCATATGCTTCATGTTAATCGAGATATCGAGATGTTAATCTTATTGCTAATTTTCTTGTAGATGCAAGGGGAATTGGTAGGCTTTAAGCGATAGTCAAATATTTTAAGAGCTGGTTGCTATGTGGCGTATTCCATTCGCTTTGCATTACCAGGACAAAAAAAATTGAATAACGAATTTGAGAAAAAGTATAAGTACTGGAAAATTTAAGGGAATAGCAAGCAATATCTCGAAAATGGTTCACTCAACAAAAAAAAAAATGTATATGACATAAATTTCCATATTTTACTTCCCTTTTGATGTAAGAAATTTTGTTACAAATATTTTAACATCAATTAATTACAGCAGCATCAAAACGATTGCATAACAACAGGTACTTTAGAGAACTCACGTGAATTTAGTCCTAGCAATAAACATGACTTTGCAAATTTATCTCCGGAGATCACGGTTTATAGTCGTTGTTAGCTACATATCGGTAAAGTACGGAACTGAGATACGATCCAGGTACTCTTCAAAGCAGGGTAATGATCGAGCTGTGGCGAAACTCTTGGGATATTATTTTGTGACAAAGGAACTATTGTGTTACATAGCTGTTCCTTCGTAGAACAAGGAGGTATTGTATTGCTCATGAAAAAAATCTTATTGCCATTTAGAATATGTAAGTTTCCATGAAGGGAAAAAAAGAATGACAGTTTTAAGGCCGCAACCTAACCAATTCAGAGAAGCATAGATATTGTGCTCTTGTTTTTGTGCACGCCGCTAAACGACATTTTATTTCCATCTTCCATAGTGTCTCAGATTCTAAGAAAACCGCGCCTCGCTTCAGTGCTAGCAGACAAGCTCATAATTATGTTAATACCTACAGGAAGCTGGGAATGCACGTGTTGCTTAGGTATTAAATAGTGGAATTCCTGTATGATCTTCAGCAGCTTATAAAAGTAGCAAGTGGAGCTTCTAATTACTGTTTTACCATGGGGAACTGAAATCGGAGTCCAATTCCATACTGAATACGATCCGCGTTTTCACGTTAAATTCAATACGTACTGAGATCGATTTGGATACACAAAGTTCGAGAATAAATAATTCAAGCTTTTATGTTGGTCAACTTGAATATTCATTGGCAAACCTGTTAAACATATGTTTTGTTTGTTTTTCGTATACTTTAAGCAGATTTTGAGGTTAGTAGTGTTTTTGAGAAGAATAAATTGCAAATTATGGAAGCGATAAAAGTGGCTTTGCTGTGTTTTTATACACATGCGATTAACGATTTCCGCTAAAACAAAATTACGAAGGCGCAGCGTGTTACTAGTACAGTAGAAGGTAGTATTTTTGGCGTATTCAATACGACTTGAATACAGTAGGTGTTTTTCCATGCAGCAAATTTGGATCCGATCCTACTTTCTAAGAGGATCGGATTCAAGGTTCACTACGATCTCAATACGATGCAGATCCGCATTTCCATGCAGTATTCAACGCGGAAAGTGTACTCAAATCGATTTCAGTTCCCCATGGAAACGTAGAGTTTTGATTATTTACATCCAAATAATTATCTATTTCCAAAGTGACCTATCTTCAGGTTATTTTGTACAGAAAATCGAGTTTAAAGGTGATAGTACACCGCTGGTTAGTTCTACAATGTATTGTTTCATTTGTATTTCAAACCTTAATGTATAATATTGTGCTATATTATAACAAAATACCGGGCAACTTTGGAGCTGGCAAGTGTTTTAAATGATTACTAGCTGTTTATCCGACGACGTTGCACGGGTAGCTTTTTAAATTCGAATGATTATAATAAATTTAATTTACATTCTCCTGTTCTTTATCAAACTACAAGACGCTTAAACAAAGTGTTAATTAAAACTCTCAGGACACTATAAAGAACAAACTAAAAGTACTGAGAAAACATTGTGCAAAAGCGCTTGAACAATTACAAATACCACAGTTTGTAATGATTTCTGAGTGACTTTCACGCCGTCACATTCGGGCTGCCTGTTTATTGAGAAAATCGCAGTTGGGAAGAAAAAATACCAGCTTAAGCTGCGTCAATATACCCTTGTTTATTCTCAGTAACCGATATACACTAAACTACTAGAAAATACAAGATAGACAAAACAAAAGAAAGGCCAAAGGAGAAGAAGAAAACGAAAAAAAATTATAAAAATGAGAAATTATAAATTATAAGTAATATCCGAACATCGGAGTATGATCGCAGAACAAAGGTATGGAACTTCGACTTGTTTATTACTGTTTGTTAGCAATGTTTGAGCGCCATAGAGACTTTTGAAGTCAATGCGATTATATTGAATCCTCTTTTGTTATTTTATATATATGTATATATATAATAAATAATTATATGAAGAGAAATAATAAGGAGCAGTGGTATTTAGTCGTTTGATGTTGCTGTTATAACATATAATATAATAAAGTTTGAAATTTTGTTTGAATTCTCAACTAAGCGATTGTAGCGCCTTTACATTTCCGCAAGCATAGCTACAAGTGGCACAGTTGTTATGCTTCTTTATTTGACTGTGTTATTACTCCATGTTCAATGTCAGAGAGGAGATCATTCATTTTCTGTTTAACCTCATCTTATGTAGGACTTACAGGGCGGGTGCCTGGGGTCAGAGGCCCGTCGAGGAGCAGACACACTCATGGAGCAGACGGAAGAGCCAGGATGGGTGATCAGCCCGATGCCTGGAATGGGATGAAGGAAGTAGATGAAACGAAATGACGGCGAAATGTATGAAAGGAAAGGTGATGATGGAGCAGTTGGTGGAATGAATGGCGGGGGAAACCGGAGAACCCGGAGAAAACCCGCCCTGACACCGCTTTGTCCACCACAAATCCCACATGCGGGTCCCTGGGATTGAACCCTGGCCTCCTCGGTGAGAGGAAATCAACGAATAATATGTGAACACCTTCCTTTGTTATTTTGAGGCGTGAAACCTATGTAATCATTATTGTTATGTTCGCAATGTTCGATCTATTACGAGTGCATTGATAGTTTGTAGGCATCACATAAAATTAAATAATTAATCGTGTGAAATGGGGCGGAATATAGAATTCTAAGCTAGACAGTAATTTTCGCCTTGAGTCAAACGTTATCTGTGCCAAGTTTGGTCGAAATCGGTGCAATAGGAGCATACATTGACTTTAGTATATTATTATTATTATTATTATTATTTTAATATTCGAAATTGATTTTGAGAGCTATTGACACGCAGTCGATTTAAATACCCAATGCTATAAATGCAGTCAACATTTCTAATTCATTTACCACATTTGCAGACAAGTTCAAAAAGAAATACTCTCCGTGTTGAGCGTAAAACTTAAATAATCGAATCCTTTGACTCAGAGCGACGTATAATCCCGTTACCGATCAATTTATACTTTTCAGTTTATATTTATTTTTCTACGCAGCGTTCATTTTCTAGATGTAAGAGGTTATGGGGTTAAACTAATATACACCTATAGTACTTGTTATTTTATTAAATATGTAGCTATTTTTGTATATAATACAGTACAGATGTGGTATACATGGAGTTTGTTTAGTTTCCAAGGCGATTCCATTTCTAAGAAATTCTCTAGATTTGCAATAAGATGGAGTGTGTTAAGAATGCACTTTCTATCTTAAAATGCAGCCAATTTAACTTTGTGTACTACTTATCCGTACTAGCGAAAGGAAGTATTGCAGGTTGAAAGTTCAATATCTAAATTTTACCACAAATACATGTTTTGAAACTCTCTGAACCCCCAAAAGCATTTTTAGAAAACGGTCATTTGGTCAGCGCGCGCGCATTGTGTATGTACGCGCGCGCATATCCGCGTCCGAGATGATTTTCAAGACAATCCCCCACAGCATGCAAGTCTACTCATGGAAAAAGTTTTTTTTTCAAGGATTTTAATTACAATACCATACGTAATAAAATATATATTGTAATTTTTTTGTGTGATTTGTCTGTGAAGTCCTTTTCATTCTGAATACATTTTCCATAATTTTATATAACTCGTGAACCACAAAAGACAGACAAAGCTTAAAAAATAGATAACAGAAATGCGCAATTTATAAGTTTTTTTGTAGCATTAGTCGTTTTGGAAATATTCATTATTACATCTCAGGTTGAATGTTGCACCTATAACACATATTACGCGATCCTTTTTTTATCCCGCAAAGATTAGGAATTAGTAACAAAAACTGAGTGAGGATATGCAAACAGTTGTGTTTTACTTTCTGCATCACGCAAATAACCAAATCCAAGTTAGTTAATTTAGACTATTTGTAGCCAAACATTTATCGTGATGCCTCAGACTCTTTTCTTGGCACATTATTTTGGGAATAATCCTGCAGTTAAGAGAAGGTAACTGGTTAATTACGAATCACTTTAAAGATAATTATGGTGTCTAAACCATAATCAAGCTTGAATATTGCAAGCTTAAGTGGAATTTTTGAATTTGTTTAAAGACTATTAATAATATTTTTCTCGAGCAGAGCTCTCTATAAAAACCGAATTTTGCAGTAGCTTCGCAGAAGAAAAATAGGGAAGCAGAATGTTCACGTTTCGTGATTTTTTTTGTTGGAATCCCCATTGAACTGCACTTTACTGTTCGCATTTCCCGCAGTGAAAATCAGTTAAAAAGTTAACGGTAAATACGAAGTTTTAATATGCATATAGTCACAACTAGTTTTAATAGAAAAAAAACTATTTGAGAAGATGCAACGAAGAAGACATCTGAAGGCGCAATATGCAACAGCTGGATGATGCAGTACGATTCTTCAAGGTAGACCACATGCAATTTTAATCCTTCACCTTTGAAAGTCGTGCCTCTCACTCCTGGACAACCCAGATACCGTTACGTGGGTTTTCTGTTAGTAACTGCTGGTTTTAACAATTATGGTTCTCTGCGAGGACAGGTGGCAGTATGTATGTAATCTTTATTGTAGTTACAACCAAATGTTAATGGAAACAACTTCTCGAACAACATTAGCTTGACACATTAGTTTCTCGTAGTGAAAAATAAAGCGTACAAGTTTGACATGTTACATTATTTTCGGCTAACTTCCTGAATTAGACAAAAAGGAATGTTCAAAACAATTAGAGGCCACTTTTTGGGGTATGAAATTTGCAGAGCGGAAAAGAGATTCTTGGTATCTTATCTGGATGATGCATAATATCTGATGATGCGTTATTGATTACGTAGTTCCATTAGTTTCGTTCTTCAACATCTCAAAACATAGGGTCTCAAAACTTGTATTTCCTATTTTATATTTTTGGTTGAAATTCTTACGTCCTCTACCTACTAGGCACGTGGCAGAAAAAGTATAAACTGTTACAAAACTATTAAATGTTTCTAAATGTCTCCTTGTATGTTAAAATATACAAAAAGAAATGCATTTCCCATGTTTACTTTAATTGTTTTTGCTTTTTTTGGTTTTTCTTTCGTTTGTAATATTTTTCTTACACCAAATTATTGTTTAATATTAGAGTATACAGTATTCCGGATCTTAATTACTAAATTGCTTTATCGTAGCAGACAGCAATAAAGTAAAAAGAAGCATGATCACTTAAGAATAAATAAATAAAAAAACCCGAGAAAATAAAAACTGATACTAATGATGCTACAGTGAAAGATGGAAGAGAGATAAACTGTTTCTTTAGAAACGATACAAGAAACAATTTCTCACTTCAAGAAGAAAATAAGAGTTTTGATGACGAAGCTAAAACAAGGCAGTAATAGGTAATGCCTTTGATTGACTGCAGATATAGAACTCCTCCCTCTGCTTATAGAAGAACTATATTAGCTGCCTTTATGAAAGTAATGCTCTACCAGAAGAACTGAATTTCTAATGAGGCAACGTCCTCCTCCACAGGACCTCCTGCAGCAACAGTCTGAGGAATAAATCGCACAGCAACACTGTCTCTGGAGCTATAGGCAGCAAAACCGTTAAACATTCATGAAACGTAACACTTCGAGAAGAGTTATTACCAGGCTCTATTACTTGCGGGGTTTTATGGGATGAAAAGTAATTTAAAACAGCTGTCGTAAAAGGATAAACATTCAGAAATAAATGGAAAAATACTCTTTGGATTCTTCGACTTCTCCTGAAATGGATACACATTTACATGGAAAGAGCCAAAGCAGATGATTCATCACGAAACGGTTTGTTAAGCAGAATATTTCAGCATCCAGTTTGGTATCTGGTTGGAATGTTTGTTCTTCTTGGCGAGGGCTTACAAGGGTAATGAATAACACAGCTGTAAGCATTTTTCTTCCTTCATTATAAATTAGGTTGACTGCACGCTCCAAACTGCAAGATTCTGAGAGGTAAGCTATTTCCTAACTTGGCCTCCACCTTAAGGGAATTGTTTGTATACGTTTTTAAACACGCCTATTCCTTAAAGGGCTGAAATGTCCTTATTTGGTTCTCAGTTGTTTATTCTCATAACGTCCAAACTCCGTTATTTGCTTCGTGCAGTTTGTTTCGAGCATTTAAATTTGCAGAGAAAATGAAAGAAATTCCTTAACCGTGGTCCGAACTCCGGCCCTGGGTTGGAAGGCTTACACGCTACGAGCTCTACATCAGCTATGTGGGTCTTTTCCGTGTAGTGTCATTAGTTTGACATTTTAACTATTTATAAATACTTTTATAAAAAGTAGACAAAAATTGCACAAATGAGGTATCTGGAAGCCTGAAAAACGTAGTTTTGAGAACGCTTAGATTATTTGAAAGAAATGTCCATTTGAGCTTAAACAATAACCAAAACTAAATCTCAAAGCTCAGCATTGAAACTTGCATATTCGCCAAAAAACCACGTATATACTTTTGATTTAAAATTTCTACAACTTTTTGCAATTTTAAAGCATAGCTCCATTGTCATTCACACTTTTTACATATTTTCTTGAACTTCCTCAAGTACTTGCTATTTTTACTTTCCTTACTACGTACTGCAAGTAGGAAAGCATAATCCACCCAAAAATTTGTCGTCCTCCGTGGTATAGTGGTTACCATGCTAGCCTCTAATTCCCGAGGGCGCGGTTTCAAACCCGGCGATGGATTTTTTCGGGTGTAAAAATCCTTAGCGTGGCTTCCTTCAGAAGGGAAGCAAAGCCGGTGGTCCCGTGTCGTAGATTTACGGCACGTAAAAGAACCTCAAACCTGATAAAGTGGCCTCTGAGCAAAATTACCGGTCTTTCACGCCCAATATAGAATGGGACGCTAAGAACCATAGTAGTTAAAGAGCGTCCATAAATAAAACTCAATTTAATTTTAATTTTAGCCAAAAATTTGATGTCGAGATGAACCTAAACAAAGCATTTTTAGAAACAGGTCAGAGTGTGTGTGTGTGTGTGTGTGTGTGTGTGTGTGTGTGTGTTTTGTGTTGTGTTGTGTTGTTCTGTGAACAGCATAATTCAGAAACAAATGGTCGAATAAATATCAAGATTGGTATTTACGTTCGATATCTTTCAAAGATGCGACACAAATATTTTCATAAACTCCCCATCCCAGATTACCCTTTATATGGAACATTTCTCAAAAGTTTTTATTTTATAAAATGGCTAACAATTTTGATTAAAATACCACACATGAACGATATTTACATGAGAAATAAAATGTGTATATTAAATTTTCGGGAATAGCCAATTCTTCATTCGGAAGGAATTTTGTATAATCTTATATAACTGAAAAACGTTAAGCGTTAGACGAAAATGTATTGCACAAAAAATGTAGATCTCTTTAAAATACACAATTTATTTAAAACAAGTTTTTTTGCGGCATAAACCGTTTCTGAGATATCCGTCATTAACGGTTCGAATTGTTCATTTCTTGATCATTCTCTTAAAGTCCTTTCAACATGCAGTTGTTTCTCGAGATTACATGGAAACAGTACGGAGTTTTAAGGTTAGTATATAGCGTCCAGTTCTTAAACATTTGACTATCACTGTTCTCTTTGTATCTATAACGAAATGTTTAATGTAGCTACGTTTTTCTGCAAAGGTTTATTGGATAAAATATAATAAATAAAAAAATTAGCTTGAGTAAGAGAGAAAATCATGTGAATGTGCCCCATCAGAATTTTTTTCTCGTGGTTATGCAAAGAGAAAGGAATTTCAAAATTATCACATAGTGATCCACAAAGATTTCAGCATCGCATCAGCCATCTGTATTCTCCTTATATCTACAACGAAATTTGTAATAAAACGCATTTCTGCAAACGCTTATCCCGATTAATGAAGCAGATAGACGCTTTTGTGAGAATGGTTCGTAGAAAAGTGGGCAGAAAAAGCCTGTGAATGTAATGCATTAGATTTGTTTTTTCAAAAGTTGCCTTTTATTAAATTATTTTGAAGAGAATACTTGAAACTTATGCAGTATCACTGCTTGATACAAATCTTCTTCTTCTTCCTTCCTTCCAAGGTATAGGCCAATGACCTGTTCCGAAACTAAGTCAGTTGTGTTGATCACTCTATCGTCTTCGTGGTCGTCCCAAGTCTCTGGTTCCCTTAGGTTTATAATACATTGCTAGCTTAGGTAATCTAGAAGGTGACATTCTCATAACGTGCTCTTCCCATTGCTTCTGGTAGTTACATATTTCGTCTACTATATTCTCGACTCCCAACTGTGTTCTTATGTCCTGGTTTCTAACTCTGTTTCTTCCAGTCTTCCCCACCAGATAACGCTGCTTCTAAACGGTGTTTATCCCGGCTTCTCAATGTCCAGGTTTCACTTCCATATCTCAGGGCCGGCTTGGATACTATATTATACAATCTCTGTTTTATTTCAGTTCTCATACTCCTTCCAGAATGTTTCTTAATACATCCATTCAGTTTATTGTATTTTACAATGTTCGTTTGCAGGTGTCATTCATTCGTTCAGTACTTATATGACATCCCAGGTAATTGAAAGTGGAGAAGTTATTTTATTAACTACTACTATTTTCACTCGTCCTCGATGTTTCTCATACATGATCATTGATTTGGTTTTTCCGTGATATTTTCATATTATATTCCTTTGTCATTGCACTCAACATATTCAACGATCTTTGTAAGTTATCTTCAGAATCTGATAGTAGTAATTGATCATCAGCAAACAATACTGTTTTTATTTCCTTTTATTTACTTAAGTGAATTCCTTTCGGGTCTTTTATAAGACTTCTTCCAGAATTCTATTCATATATATTACAAACAGTAGAGGTGATAGACCACATCCTTGTCTAAGTCCTTTATTTATCTGAAGGGCATTTATGTTTGCTGCGCGAATATTGGTCTTAATTGATATTCTATTATTGTTATACAGAGATTTAATAGCATTGATTAGGTTAGGTTCTATGTTATAGTGATATAATGTCTCCCATAGTTTTCCACGGTTCACCTAATCATAAGCTTCTTCATAGTCTAAAAACAAAAGGTACAGTGGTTCATTAAACTCTCTCTTCTTTTCAAATCTCTAGGTATAAACTCCTTTGGTGAGGTGCCAACATGGACTGCCGATTTCATGCAGTAACACTGAAGGTAATAATGCAGATCATTATATCCAACAGAAGTGTCGGTTAAATGGTGGTCTAGCGGCTTGTAACATGGAGTGGTCTGGAGCTCAAGACAACTGACGTGAGCTGGTTACCGAATAAAGCGATTTCCTCTTCATTAATGTGTATGTAAGCGGGAATACATAGGCATGTGTGCTGGTGTAACGAACTCGGAGGAGACAGAAATACTACGCGTGCTTCAGTACCAGCTCAAGTTTCTGTTGGCTGATTTACTACCTGAAGTGGTGATGTTTCATTCGGCACAACAGAAAGCATTCTTACAAAACCTACGTGATTCGCACATTTCCAAAACCTTACCAAGCTAACCACGCAGTTCTTTCTCAAATGTTTCTAAATCCTAAAAATACGGAATGGACTCGTTAATCAAATTTTTATGTAAACACTGTTCACCAAGAGTTGCTAAAATGCTTGCTAAGAACAAACAAGAGTGGGTATACAACAAATTTCACTTCAAAAGCTATTTCAGCTAAAACGTGACACAAGTGTGCCAAAAGAGCTATCTAACATTTATAGGTAGGTAATTCATGTTCTAAGACATGTAAGATATCGAGATATCATGTACAAAAGCAAACCTTGTATATGTGAATGCATTTGAAGATGCATGTATGACATAAAAGGACCTTTTATTAGGATATCAAATGATGGGTCGTTTGTTTCTTCTCCGATCGTTACATACTTCATCCTCCAAAGCTGTTGGAGTAGAGAAGCTTTCACATATTTGACTAAAATTTATTTTCATTGCTGGGTTTTTCTTTGGCCAAGCATTCGTTCTTGGGATGTGTAGAGAAGAACGAAAATAAGCCTTCTCCTCAAATACTCTCTTGAAACGGCTACTCCAGTGTGCGTAGTGCGGTAAAGCTCCCAGGGGATGGAAAAGACAGTTTGTCAAGCAAAAGAGATACAAGTCTCTGCTGCTCCAACCTCCTCCAGTGACGTTATCCATGGAGGGTTTAAACCTATCTCAAGAAACATACTATACTTATACGAAGGATCGGCGATCGACTGCCAGATGAGCGAAACCAGCCAGCAAAACAGATTTCGCTAAAAGCTACTTTGCTCTCGTAATAAGAAGAATTGATTGTAAAGACGATTGTATTGGCTTTGTTGTGCGGTAAGTGGACTGATTTCATATTCGGTCACCCTCTACATGTAGCCACTACCACGTTAAAAGTGTGTGGCACTCAAAGAAGTGGTACCGTCAGAAGCTTATCAGCGGTTTTCATATTTCTATAATGTTTCTTTCCGACAGACAGAAAAGAGTATACGTCATCCGTATTACATTAAAGTTTTAGATTGTATGACTGAAAATGTGATGATGGATGGGATGGGAATGGATGGGGTGGATAGACGGACAGACAGACCGACAGGCAGATAGATATATAGAGGTATCTTTTTGGCGTCAAATAATTGAGTTATTACACAAATACTTAATGCACAAGTCATTCACCGTACATGCATATTTAAGATACAAGTTATAGCTGAAAAGAAATAAGAGAAAAAATAAGAAAGAAAGATAGGAAAAAATAGAGATACATTGCCTCTGATTAACCGAACAAATCTGATTCGCCTCCGCGCACTCCATGTTTTGCCACTTCCTCTGGTCAGCCAGTAGATCCCAACATGCTAATCTCCTTCTAGCAGGACAATGTTCCTGTGAACTTAATTGTTCGCTGGTTCTCCCACTGTGAGCATTCCGCCAAAATATGTAACCAGTCTTCATCCAAACCACAGAATGGGCAGATTCTCCTGCCAGAACGTGTCATTTTCTGTGCCCTCCAGCCTCCCAGTCTAAGCCATGCCATTCCTGATCTTTCCTTTCTAAGATTAAGTATATATGCCTCTTTATTCCAACTCAATTTTTCAAAGAAGGTTTTATTTATAATCAGCTTCAGTTTCCAAGGTGTGCACTAAAGTTGTTAACGTAATATAAATTTTCTCTGTCTATAATTATTGTCTTGAGCTGCTTCCTTAGTTGCCCATAAAATACGTTGTTAGTCTTGATAAAAAGAAAGGGAGAGTAGCAATTAATCATAACGTAAGATGTTTCAAGGTAATTATGAGACAAACATGAATAACGTAGGCTTTCTGCCAGTAGCTTTTAATCTCAACAGCTTTCAAAATTTCTTTCTTATTGTTTTCCTTTAATAGTTGTTGCTGCGTTAATAAATTTATGTCTCGGAGCACATCGTAATCCCAAATAGGGATATCTGATCTGCTGTAACAAGCGTCCTGTAAACCTGAGACCATAATGTTAGGTCCGTTATTAGAATGCACTAAAGGCCAGATGAACAAAAGCCACTGAGCAGCACTAAGTGAATGAACCAAGCAAAGCCGATAGCAAACAATTGAATGGGCAGTCGGCGATGCCGTTATACAACCGTCGTGATTTGCATGCAGCCAGAGATGCCGTACGCAGAGCCTTCGTTTTGCAACTCTTTCCACACATTTCCAAGGCTAAAGTTACGAAAGAGTATACCAAGACGGATATGGTGTGAAAACGGTGAGCAAATGTTACTGCATCAGCAGAAAAGTGATTTTGTGATGTGCATGGCATAATGCGGCAGCGGTTAGAAAGAGGTGTTTATCGAATTACTGACTAAGAAATGCTTGAGAAAGAAACAAGAGACGTAAAGCCTACTGTATTTCCAAAAGATCTTGTGCCTTTCAGCCATAGGCAAATCTCCTTTAAATTGTTCTAATTCCACAAAATATTAGCTTTGGCAGAAGTAATTGTTTGATTCCGCAATTTGATCTTTTTTCTTTTTATCTTTCTGTCTTTTGTTCCTTCCTTCTTTCTTTTTTACTTTCTCTACTACGTATAGTAAGTAGGGGAAGTATTGCATTCCACCCAAAAATTCGATACCGAGATTTCACCGGAAATATATGTTTTGAGACCCCCTGAATCCAAAAAAAGCATTTTTGGAAACATGTCTCTGTGTGTGTGTGTGTGTGTGTGTGTGTGTGTGTGTGTGTGTGTGTGTGTGTGTGTGTATGTCTGTGAACAGCATAACTCAGAAACGAACAGTCGGATAAACACCAAACTTGGTATTTAGGTTCAGTATCTTCCAGAGATGCGACACAAAGGTTTTCAAGAAAATTCCCCCACCCCAGACTACCCTTTACATAAAACATTTTTGAAATTTTGATTTTCTCAAAAATAGCTAACGATTTTGATTAAAATATCATATGTTTAAGATATTTTCATGACAAATCAAATGTATATCTTGATTTTTCTGGGAATGTCCCCAAAAGTCCTCTTCATTGTGAATGGCTTTTGTGAATAACTGCTAAACCTAAGAAATAATAAAACTTTTTTGTACAAAAAGAATGTAGATTTCGTTAAAATACAGAATTTATGTCATATATGTTTTTTTTAAGTGACCCATTTCCGAAATATTCCTTGTTATTTGTTTGAATTTTCCAATACTTTTATTTTTTCTCAAATGGGATTTCGTTATTCGTTTTTTTTATGTCCTGAACATGCAAAGAGAATGAAATGCTCCACATAGCAACCAGCTCTTAAAACATTTGACTATCGCTTAAAGCCTACCATATTCCTCCAGCACCTACAATAAAATTAGCAATAAAATTAACATCTCGATATCTCGATTAACATGAAGCATATGGTGAATAAGCGTTGGTAAAAATAGTTTGTGCAAGTGTAGAGAAAGTCATGAGAGTGCAAAACATCAGAATTTTTTAAATTCTGAGCTTTGGCATTAAGTACAAGCTTCAATTATATTAAGTGGAAGTGAGCAGTCTACAAAGAGGGCTTAGGACTCCTTCATGGTTTAGCTATTACACTGTAGCCTCTGTGCTTTCCTTTTGCGCGTTTTTGTTATGCAGTAACAACAGCAACGAAAAAAGAAAACCATATTAATAAGCAACCACCATGATCTCAAGTTCGTTTTGTAATATCTAAGACTAACAATCCCTTTTTTAGACTTTTAGTAATTTACGAATAAAATATTCACAGTCATAGTGTTTTTGGACCATCTATAACTTTCAAAATAAGTAAAATGATTGCTCTTTAAAATCATACATCCCGAATTTTTTTCCAAGGAACATGAACATACTAATTGTAAATGGGAGGTTTTTTTTTGTAGTAATTCGAGATAAAAAGGGCATTATTTCTAGGCATTGTTGTAAATATAAGCAATGAAGGAGCGTTGGTGAATGGCATTAGAGATATATTATCTAGTACAACACGATTTTCAATATATTTCTGTGTGTCATTTTCTTTAATAGAAAATAATTTCTTTAAACATCGAGTTTACTCAAATGTTACGTTATGTAGTACCAATGGACCTTAAGTTTATCCTATACTAGACTCATGGCAATTGTGTCTTCTTTATTTTTATCTTTACTCTTTTGGTTATTTTTTGGGTAAAAAATGGACTTAAAACATACGATGCTGATACGAATCTCCAGCGAACAAGGATACCCACTTTACCTTAGGTCAGTCTCATTAGAATAATGAGATAACGTTTCAGGCTATTACCTCGATATAGACAGAACATAAAATCAATGTTATAATACTATAATAATACTTATTGTCTTCAAAATAATAACATCTTCCCTTTATGTATACATCCCCTCTTTTTCCGGAAGAATAACAACAATTATGAGGCTTAGAGTTTCCTGGTCATTTTGGTGCTATTATCTTGTTAACTTTATTTCCTTGGTAAGCATCTCACACATGAAGTATAAGGAATTTTATGCCATATAATAACAGGGGAAATCAGCGTTGTTTCACTTAACGTCTGCCGAGAAACGTAGCAGCGTTAATCATAGTGATTATCTCAGATTTCTGAACATTTCTCGTACCTTTAAATCATCAGTGATTTTGTGAACCTCCGTACTGATCATCCCACGAATGACTGAGATAAAATCTGGTGAATTATTGAAGTTCAAAGTAAAAATTATCATACTCTTTACTTCCTCAAGAACCCTGGTTCAATAAAGTAGGCATTTTAAACTAAAATATTATTACGTACCTACAGAAATTGAAAACTATAACTGTATTTTTTATGCAGGATAGGGAAAAATATAAAGAATTTTAATACAAACTGTGAAAATTAATATGTGTTACACTCTTTAATTATTATATCTGAAAACTTTACTTTCAGTACTTTGTCGTTAAAGAGAGATTCGTAGCTAACATTTAAAATACGCTTTTTACAGTTGATATTATCATATGCACACATTTCAGCTACACGGAATTCGTTCATTAAGGAAACCTCTTAATTAACTTATTCTTTTATTTACACAAAAATCGTGAATAATTAGTTATTGGCGTTAATGAAACATAATCCGAGTTAATCAAGTACTACAAACGGATTCAATGTCATATGGTAATATTTATACGAGTATATGTTATTGCCAGAAGCTATGTGAAATATCTGTTTTTAGATGTTGTATTCGAAAACCAAAAATGGATACCCTCAGCAGCACATTAAGCATTCTACCCAGAAACCTGCAGCACGAAAAGATTCTTCCAGCATTTATTTTTATATTGGATTAAACGCAAACATTACAAGAAGTTGGAGATTTAAAATACGTTTTGAAATAACTTAATAGTTTAAAGTGAATATATCTTTGAAAAAATATGTAAGTTATGGGGAATTTTCAAGGCAAGAGAGATAGGGCAAAGTGGCTCCTATATATTATAAACACAGATTTATGTTATTACATGTATTATGTTATGTCTATTTATGTATCTGATCATTACATATCATAAATGCAAAATATTTAAACTCAATTTTGATCAGTTTTCCTTTATAATAAAGTGTTTTATACTTCCAACAGAATTAAAATGTAGAGCACAGGGGATAAGGGATGAACATTTTTTTTTATTTCTGTCAGAATTAAAAAGATTAGATTAAGGGTTAACTTTAAAGCTATGTTTTAAAAACTTTAGACTGGAAGAAAGACAAGGGTACCAATTCTCAAACTGGAAAAGGAAAGTCCAGAATGTGCCTGTTTAAGTGCTTTGTACTGCTGAAAGTTTCATCTTCCTGTTAGAGCCTCATGTCATATATATATACCAATTCTCAAACTGGAAAAGGAAAGTCCAGAATGTGCCTGTTTAAGTGCTTTGTACTGCTGAAAGTTTCATCTTCCTGTTAGAGCCTCATGTCATATATATATATATATATATATATATATATATATATATATTGATCAGTAGTACTCGAGGGAAAGATTGTTCTCAAGAAATTCTAAATTGCTTTTTCAATTTGTCCTATAGAGATTAATGATAATGTCAACTGAACAAGCGGCGGGCACTGGGTAAAAATGTTCTTAAGTTCTTTTCCTCCTCCCTGTGTGGGTCGATGCTGATATCAACTTTAAACAACAGGAGAATTAGCATTTAAAAAATCTCAAATACATGTAGATTAATTTTGTCAGTTTGCCTTATTGGAATTTACAAGAATGTCAACTAAAGCAATATGAGGCTCAAATCTCTTATATATGTTATATATGTTATTTATATGTCAAGGGAATTTATTTACGAGTTTATTACATTTCGTTTATAATATGTTCTTATACTTTTATTCTTAAACCTCTTGCTATGTAAATTGTGACATTTGCTTTTCTTTTGTTTATAAATATGTTGGTACTTGTGCTCAAATTACATTGTCAAATATTAAATACCTTGATTTACTCCGTATAAAAATTGAAGTTCACCTCGGCATTGTTATTAATTATAATATTACTTTTGTTTTTCTTACAATAAAGATTTATGAACCTACTTTTTCCCTGTGCATTTCGTGCATATCATAGTATGCATTCTGTGTGTTTTAATATGGCTTCCTACAATTATTTTTATAGTTCTATACACAGCTTCAGGTATACCTGGTGAGTGTTCTCAGCTTGCGGATTGCGAAGTTAATGCAGTCCCGGTGTTGTACTGGCTATGCCGTAAACAACGTCCACTGCATCGCGTCGTATGGATTTCGGCCGAAATGACTGATTTACACCGCTATACGTGCAGTAACTTGCACTCGTAGTGCAATAGTGTGCGCGTTGGCCTTCAGGGGTAAAGGTCCCAGGTTCAAATATTGCTACTTGAAGGTACTTTTTATGTTTAGTAAATTTAACGAGAACTGATAGTTTGGCATGGAACTGTCGTTTCACTTAAGTAGTTTATGTGAATTTATTAAACCACAAATTATAACTTGTTATAATATGCTTTAATGAATATCATAAAAAACCTCATTTATTCGCAGGTGTGATTTGAACTTCCGACCTTCACCATGAGTTTCCAATATATTAATCATTGCACTACTACAGCACGTTAACAACGAACACCACCGTAGCCCTAATCAGCGCGCTGGTGAATGCGGTGTCAGCACCTGCATTTCGCATCGTCTGTAAAATGCAGTGCCAATCCGCAGGATGAGAAGACTCACGCGGTATAAATATTCATGCACCACTATGTACGATTTTTGCTGATTGAATTAACTATAACAACAGAGATTATCTGTTTTTATAAATTAATAATAATAATAATAATAATAATAATAATAATATTATTATTATTATTATTATTATTATTATTATTATTATTATACATGTATCCTAGCAAAACACGTTTAATGTTATATAATAGAGATATTGTAAAATAACAACTTTTATGATGGTTATGGAAAAACTGTGTCCCTCTTCCAGATACTGAGTACATTCAGTGGTTGGATACGAATAACATACTTATATAAGTTATTTACCAAAACTTAGTGTCTTATAAACATTAAAATTTAAACTTTATCAAAATTAAAATTATATTTTTGCCTTTGAAGATGAATATGCTACAAGAAGATTCATAAAATAAATTTATGTTGTATATAGATTTACATGCACTTGGTAATATACTTCTAAATTATTCTACGAACCACTTTTTGTCAGTCATAGTCCAGTTTTCCAACCTGTGATCTTACATTGTTTATACGACTCTCCGCGAAATGAGAAACCTGTTTCTGAAGAGTTCTTCACAAACAGGCAGATAAAAGAAGACTTGCTTAAGATGCTATATAACTAAAGCAGTAAAAGTCTGGATTTGTCTGCACATTGATCATTTCATAACAACTTCTCTGACGTAACATTTCTCAGACAATACAAAGATTTACATTCCAAACGCCATTGGTTGTCGGCATGTTGTTTTACATTTAAATTTACAAAATATATATATTCTATGTAGTAAGATAACACTAGTCTGCATTTTCAAACTTTTTGCCAGAAGATTTCTTAAAAGTAGGTGTTCTTGAATCAAGTTTTTATGCTGATTCCAGAAATAACTTCCGTTTTGTTTCTATCACGTCAGGTTTTTACACAAAATAAGTATTTTTTTGACAATTTTACTAATGAGCGTAGAAAAGTATTCAAATATCATTTCACACAAGGTAAGTTTTTATTCAAGAAATATTTTAAGAATACTCTCAAGAACTCCCCTAATTTATTTCATGACTACATTTTAACAAAACAAGAAGCCAAAGTGTTTCATTTAATTTTTTTCAAACTTTCTCTTCTTTGACTTCATTGCAGATCCTTGAATATGACTGTCCCTCCTCAACATCCAACAGTAGTCGGCCATCATAGTTTCATTCCATCTCCCCTGGTACCTCCTCTTCATTTCCTTAATATGTTGGCGAAAACGTTCACCCTGCTCTTCACTATAATGTCCCAGATTTTCTGGAAAGTAGTCGATATGTGAATGCAGAAAATGCACCTTTACACTCATGTTACAACCCATCTTCTTGAAATTTTCCAACATATTTTCGACAATGGCCTTGTAATTAGGATCTTTGTTATTGCCTAAGAAGTTTTCAGTAACTGATAGGAAGGCGGTCCATGCTTCTATTTCTCTCTCATTCATTGTCTTCTCAAAATCTTCATCCTTTGTGAATTTCTTTATTTGAGGACCAACAAAAATTCCAGCCTTTGATTTGTCTTGTGATATGAAGGGAAATTTCTTGGAAAGGTACTTGAAGCAGGGTCCATTCTGTGGTAGAGCCCTTACAAATTGCTTCATCAAGCCCAATTTTATGTGTAGTGGCGGAAGCAATATCTTTGCATCTCTATATTTTTAAAGTGAAATTGTGAAAAAACTGTACGTGATAGACAAAAACTAAAAACAGTCTGAAATCAGCATAAAAAGTGAGTCAGAATCACTTATTAGTTTTCAGTCATCCGATATGCAGACTAGTGTTATACATGGATTTCTGTATAAGTCCTCTTATAGTAGTATCTACTTCTTTAGTAGCTTTCATTACTGCCGAAGTAAATCTTGAACTTAATTTGAGTCGTTTTCTGCACCCCGGCTTGTCTCGACTTTAGCCTTTTTTTTAAGTTCCCTCGTTTACCCAGTCATTATTGTGTTTTTACAATTTTTCTTTACCGCTTATTACCGCAATTACACACACCCATGCCTATGGCGGGACTCGAACCCGCGACGTTCACCTTGACGGAGCGTCGAAGCTACACACTACAGCGACTGCGGCTACGACGGCCGGCGACTTAGCGGGATGCTTAGCAGCACACTGTAATTTTTGAATGATTGCCGAAAGACAAACTATTTTGGTAGTGAAACAAAGAAACAGTTAAGATAACTTTAAGTACTTCTGAGAATATATCTTATGGATTTAAAACAAAACGTTTCTCTTTTTCAAATTATTTACGCACTTCATGCACTTTTCACCACATTTACACCATCATTTGGGGTTTTAAATCTCGGCAGTTTCTAATAAAAACTGTAAAACAGAAAAAAAAAGGAAAGCAAAGAAAAAATACATTTTTTCCAAATAAATACTGCACTAGAAAGTTCATTCCCGTGAAAGAGATTTTTATATAAATCTTATTGAAAACTTTATAAATCAAATTTTTATTATGTCACATTCCCGAGTATAATCAAAATTCATTTAGAATGAAATATGTGAACGAAAAAAGATTACCATTGTCAGAAAAAAGAACAAAACGTTTCAGCTTTGTAAATGAGGTTCATAAGGTACACATTTTTGTGAAAATATAGAAGTTTATGCTTTGCTCAGCAATGTTTGTCACATTTCGGAGTACAATATTGACTACGATAACTCTATTTTGTATTTCACAAAAACTAGAGACTGGAGTTTCCGGAGAAGCAGAAAGTTTGCTGTGATGGTAAAGTAAATCACTCCCATTACAAACTTTAATTTACCTTATCGAGTATAACCCTATGTAATGAACGTGCTCTGCTGATTGCACTTGGGGGTGGTAGAGTTGGGGGTTGAAGTGGGCTATAAGGTGGGGAAAGGAAATACTATTTCCATGTTGTTAGTTGTTTAAGATCAACAAATGAATTTGTGGAGCCGTTCTCATTTCTAAAGCCCCTTGTAAGGATCAAACTTTGTTTTCAATTCAAGAGTTTACAAGAAAAATTGTAAATATTTTTCAATATGTGACAAGATTGGAAAAGACTTGGCAAGACCTGGCAAGACTTCACCAGACTTGGCAATGTCAAAAATGTGTATTTACAAGTTCGCCAAACTGAAACCCTTCAGAGCACACTGATAATTTATCACGCGCAAAGCAATTTAGTATTTGCGTCACAGTATAACAATTCAGAATGAAATATTGTTCTTTACTAATATTACGTAGCACTTTCACGTATTATATCCAATGAAATCACATTATGAGTGTGGAATACAATGAAAATAACACCAATTGATAGGTTAACCACACTATATAACATTGCATTAATGTATACTTAGTTCGGTAAACTGCTTGGCAATTATTTCTTCATAATCGCCTTTATCTGCTCCATCTTGTGGTAATCAACGGAGCTCTCGATGTACAGACATGGCCAGCTTATGTATAACCTAATCAGTTCGCATACGACATATCTTGGCCGGGTAGCCATTTTTGTTTACTTTTCGCTTTCAGCCATGTTGCAGATTTCGTGACGCACTGTAAATAGTCGCATTTCATTGGCCCAAACCATCAAATCATTGTAAAATCTTTGATCGTTTAGAGCTTGTCCTTATTTGCTTTCAAGACTTTCAAAGATTTTAAAAGTATTGGGAGTAATTTGACAAGAAAAGTTGTGAAGTTGTGACAACTCTTGAAAAGGCTTGTAAAGTATTGAATCTGACAAAAATTTGATCGTGTGCAAGTGGCTTAAGAGTATTATAAGCAAACATTTGGTACTTACTGCTGCATTTGAGTTCTTTCCGCAGCTCATCGGAACCCATGAAGCAGTCTGGCGCTCCATCGCAGAGTTTCGAGAGCTCGTAAAGCTGAAGAACTTCTGTTGATTCGTTTACTTGACATCCAAAATAACCGTCTTCTAAATTTAAAAGGAATATTTCGCGTTTAATTCCGAAACCTACTCCGCCGTAAGAAAGTACCTGAAAAACAAGAATAAAAATATATTATTACTACTTTGTACAACTTGAAGGTTTATTTTAAGGAGAAATTGTATTATAGTTCAATGTTGGGGAGCCAAACTTAATGATTGAATGTCTCACGTATGGTACAAAGTTCCGGTGGCCTTTGCCCCAATGTTTAAGAACCAACTTTGCATTTTTATGTTTCTTTAAATATTATATTTATTTATGTTTTCCTCGGCTGCGACAGTATTAATTTGTAGAAACATGTTTCTCTTAACAGGGAGTGGTGCGGCTAAAGAATGTAGGCTTACACAAATTATAATTTTTACTTTACTCCATTTATTAATCCTTCACACGATTAAATAGTACTTCACTGATATAGAGAGCTGTGAGATTGTTTATTAATTACTTGCAGCTTTTTTAACACGTAAACTTTATAATGAATTTTCGTCTCACACTGAGTAAGTATTAAACTTCTCGAGGACGCGTCTCGCGTCCGGTTAGGAACACTGTCTACTAGCAACTGACCTGAATTTGTACAATTTGCTCTATTTCAGTTTCTGATTGGCTAATCCTACTCCAATAGAATAGTTTTGTTTAACTATTAGCCTCTGTAGTTATTGATTGGCTATTTATAAACTGTCTAAAAATTACATTATTGTTGCTCCAAGAATTACTAGTAGCATTATTAAACTTTCCAATTCATTATTGCCTCAAGATTACCTTATTGTTAGCAACTTTTGACCTATATTCTCACAGCTCCTACATTATTGAATTACGTAATACATTCACATAACATTACTATACATGTACACAATAATATAAACATATACAATGACTGTAATATACGCTTTTTATATATTGTTACATACACATATTGCTTTAAGGCGGGATGCTATTGAATTTATATATTATATAATTAGATTGAAATCATTTAAGCGTTAAAAATACTGCCTCAAACTATTTGAAAATACAATTAAACTGTTGGGCAGTGCACAAGACTGTTGGGCAGTGCACAAGAAACTAAGCACATTATATTAAAACATTTAGGGTAACAATAAAAATTCGTTCCCTTTTACTTTCCCTGTTATGCACCTAAGTAGATAGAGAAGGTATTGTATTCCATCCAAAACTTCAATATCGAGATTTCACCGAAAATACATGTTCTGAGGTTTACTTAATACAAAATGCATTTTTAGAAAGAAACGTCCGCGCGCCCGCGGATAAATACCAAACTTGGTATATAAGTTGAGTATCTTCCAAAATGCGACGAAGATTTCCACGAAAATCCGCCAACCCAAACTACATTTTTATTTTCTCAAAAGCGGCTCTAAAATACCATATATTTAATATATTTAGCGTATATGTCTGCATTGTCGCGTCGGACACATTATTGCTGTGTATAATGATATTGTTGAACTAATTATTTCGTTTGTGAGTTGAATTCTTGTCCGACGCGGCATATTTCCCTCCAATTCCTAGTCAAGGGGGGTGAAGGCAAGTTGAGGGAAGAGCCTCTTTGTCTGATAGCGTGGTAAAAGAGTTGCGTCAGTTTAGTGTATGTCTTCAGAGTTTGTTGTTGTATGTGAGTGCGCGGTCGTGTGAGTGTGGGGCATCTCCCCCAGTGTTTGTAACCTTTTGGAAATTATGTAGCAGCACCAAGGTAACTATAATAAACCAGAGTTAAATCCGAATTTTTATGTATTATTTATAAATATCCCACGCCCGCTTTAGCTTTGTGCAGGATGTTCCTGATATCTCTTGTTTGCCTCTGTAGCTACGCTCCCCAATGTATATGCCGGGGTAACTAAATTTAATATTTTAGCTGCAAACCTTTTGGCCTCACCCCGGTGTGTAACAATATTTAGAAAAATGAAAAAATAAAAGGTATATCTTGAGCTTTTGGAAGTAGCCTATGAATTTCTCTTCAATTGGAAGGAATTTTGTAAAATCTTTCTAAACGGGTAAACGTTAAGAGACAGACAAAACGCACTAGACAAAAAATGCAGGTCTCTTGAAAACACAAAATTTATTTCTAATAAATTTTATTTCCAAGATATCCGTTGTTTGAAATGTTCAATACTTTGTCAGTTTTCTAAGTTCTATCACTGTTCATTTGTTTCTCGCAATGTTATGGAAAGAGAATGGATTTTTAAGGTGAGTATATAGCGATTAGCTTTTAAACATCTGACTATGAATCGGTTTCGCTTGTAATGTATAATGAGACTATTTTTGCAAAGGTTCATCTCGATTAACATGAAGTAGATGCAAAAGCAATCATTCGTAATAATAGTTTGCAGAAGTTATATAACAAAACTCTGATGTGTTACACGTACATGACTTTCTCTACTCTAGTACAAACGCTTATTCTCCATCTACTTCATGTTAATCGATATAAAAGGTTTCAGACACTATCGTATTGTTAATTTTCTTGTAGGTGCAAGGGGAATATGATAGGCTTTAAGCGATAGTCAAATCTTTTAAGAGCTGGTTGCTATGTGGAGAATTCCATTCTCTTTGCGTGTCCAGGACTTAAAAAAAGGGAATAACGAATCCCCATTTGAGAAAAAGTATAAGTATTGGAAAATTCAAACAAATAACAAGGAATATCTCGGAAATGGCTCACTCGGAAAAAGTAGTATATGACATAAATTCTGTATTTTGACCAGATCTATATTTTTTTGTGTAGTAAACTTTTGTTTAACTCTTACGAGTTACCAGTTATGCAGAATTCATTTTCAATGAAGACCTTTGGAAACTTCCCAGAAAATTCAAGATATACATTTTATTTGCCATGAAGGTATCTTAAACATATGATACATTAATCAAAATCGTTAGAGCCATTTTTGAGAAAATCACAATTTTTTAAAAATGTTCCATGTAAAGGGTAGTCTGGGGCGGGGGATTTTCTTAAAAATCTTCGTGTCGCATCTATGAAAGATACTGAACCTAAGTACCAAGTGTTGTATTTATTCGACTTTTCGTTTTTGAGTTCAACAACACACATTCACACAGGCACACACATGGACCTTTTTCTAATTTTTTTATCCATGTGGCCTCAAAACATGTATTTTCGGTGAAGTCTTGGTATCGAATTATTGAGTGGAATGCAATACTTCCCCTACTTACTATACGCAGTAGAGAAAGTAATGAAGGATAGCGTGTAAAGAAAGACTTGCGGATCTAAACATGCAATTTTTCTTGTAGGTTTTAATATCCAGTAAATTCAACACTTACTCTTGCCTTATAATGCTCGAGAGACTTATGTTTAGTACGAGCATCGTTTGCCTAAGTTTAACTTACTAGTAAAGTCCTTTCTTTAGATCCATAACACAAAGGATTTCAGCATGGATTAACAAGCCCACCTCAATGGTGTAATGGCCAAAGTGTCTGCCTAACATTCCGGAGGGTCCAAGTCCTCAAGAAAGACAACTACGATGATATTGTAGTCATTTATATTTAAAGTTTGGTACATGGCTACTTCCTTTTGAGGGCGTTTATATTTTAAACTTCATAAACCTACAGCACACAACCTTTTAAGCAACATGGACACAGAGCAGCAACGCCTATTTGTAAAGCTTATGAGAAAGAAAGAAAGCCTCTTATATCTGTAAAGTCTGAAAGAAAAGGGACATTGTCCTTAATGTTTCCTTGTCAGTACTCGAAGAGAATGTTTAATGAACGTTTTTACTTTTACCTCCACGCCTGTTTCCAAGAAAAATGCTCTCGAGGTATTGGAAAATAACGTGCAGACACTCAGTTCTTCAAAAACAGCTATTTGTGTACGAAGAGAGGCAATATTGTTTTCAAAGAGGTTTCACACACACACACACACACACACACACACACACACACACACACACACACACACACACACACACAAAACACGTGCATGCATGTTTATTTGTCGGGAGGCTGTGACGCTAGATGCATCAAATTACTTTGACACGGGGATTTCCATAATGTCTAGATTGTTACTCCTAACATGTGCCCTGTCAACTCTAAAGCCAGTCGAGGATTTTATTTTTGCTTCGTACTGATAGAACATGAACTTCTAAGTGTGTGTGAGTGACAAAAGATGTCCACTTTGTGAGCAGGCTCCGTATCGAGATGAACTGTCAGGGAGTACCAGGTTTGTGTGGCACTAATTGGTGCTCCTTGTCAACATTAACTGAAAGCGAAGGGATACCTATTTAATACCATGTAAAATAAGCACTTATGGATTCACATGCCGGCACAATCTTCACCGCTTCAAATAAATGTCAACAAAAACAAGAAGAGAAGGAATAAGAATAGGTAATACAGTTTCGTTGAAACTGCTATTTTCGAATCTTCGAAGATTCATTTCATATGCATATCTGGGATGTAATACTACTTCACTGCTAAATTTTGAGGAATGATAGACAGATAGAATAATTACTTGTTAAGGAACATATGTATTCTCGTTGATTCAAATCTATAAAGTGTGGGAGGATTCTGCTCAATTTGTGGAAGCACAGCATTTATTCGTACTACCAGTTCCATCCTGTTGCCAAATGGGGTGACGTACACAATACACTTATCATAGGCCAAAGAAACACTCAGAGATAAACATCAGTGATAAGCAGGCCAGACAACAGAGCCACTCTTCCTATCCTATGTTCCTAAAACGTGCCAGTAAAATGTGCCCAACACCAATGCTGAAGTGTGGTGAGGCCCCATCTTGCTGGAACCACAAGTTTCAGGGCATAACAAATGTGCAACATCGATCAGTTCCAGAAGTGTGCTCTCTAAGAAGTATAGCTAAGCTGGAGCATTCAAATCTCGTCCATGGAACACATTCCACAAAGTTTTTCAACCTGTATTTTTGTTTCTGACAAAACAAATACTCTATTAATACTAAGTGAATCCTAAAGAAAACTTCGAAATATCTTTTAGGACGAAGAACAGATCGCAGGTCCGAAAATGCACAGCTAACCCATAAAAATAACATATTACACTACATAGCATTTCATAACCAGTGTTGTAAGCTGAAAGACTGCTCCGGTGGAATGCAGTGCTTTCACATTTCCCATCCGCTTGTAGGTGCACCTGTCTGTAGTCCAGTAGGCAAGAGCAAACTGGTTCATTCTAATAGCGTTAACACCCGTTCTTCGTGCATACGGTATCACAGCGGTATATCCTGGTGATGTTTAAAATGATGATTGGAAAAGGAAGTTTGAGAAGGAATCGTTGCAGGCCTAAGTTTAGGCTACCTGAATAATGAGGACTGAGGAAAACCTGGAAAAACTCTTGAGTCAAAACATGGTAGGAATCACGAATCCATGCCTTATAGACGTTGGTCACTCATGTCGGTCTCCAAAATTAAAAGAATTTTCAGAACGTATGAAATGTATATGGTTATTCACTCGCAGATTATGCGCCACATTAGGATCACGTTTCGGCTGAGTGTTAAACGTGTATCTAATCAGGAAGGAGATCGATTTACACAATGCTTTCCAGTGTTCCCAAAAGTTTCGACAATGTGACAGCAACTTCTGGATCTACCTGTTGAGGAAAATGCTTCGCGTTGTTGGCAAACGAGAACCCTCAGGTGACCATATGGGCATAGGATATTCTCTTGCCAAGCATCTCGTATATAACATACTTTCCCATCGGTTTACTGCGAAGTTTACAGTAGATCTGCCTTTATTACTTGTCTGTGCAGCTTGGAATCATTATATACGTTTATATGCTCCTTAGTGTAAGAGGAACATTCTCTGCTTTCTGGAATTGCACCAAATAAACAAGTTGCTCAGAAATAATAGCTGACCATTTCCCTCATTCAAGTACTGAAGTTTGTTCCAGCGAGACACGAGAGCCCGCATTGCCAGTATATCTTAACATCGTCCTTGCTTAATCGTTATTAGCTTCAAGCAAGCGAGAAATGCAACTTCCTTAGCGATGAAGGTTTACATAGTTTATGGCCTTCCAGGTCGGATCAATTCTGTTATGGTCGAGTTTGAACAACTCCAACACACCTTGGGACGTCCAGAAATATTTGATGAACTAGTCATCTTCCTCTCGGCGAGAAATATAATTTCACAACGTTTATGCCATAAGAGCTCAAAACAAAATATGCGTTCTACGACAGTAAATTTAAACGTGCCAGGAAGCTTTACGAAACTCGGTGATGTTGATTTCAAGGACAAACAAACTTTGCTCAGTTTGGTCTGTTGTGGTGCTCATCAGCGTGTGTTGACAGTGCTGCAAACTGAAGGGGATAACACAGCCTTTGTTGTGTCTTGCTCCGTGCTTAACACCGTTCAAGAGTGACGGCTCGGTCTACCACACGCATGTATATGTGGGGCTACATAATCTCCCTGCAGATTAATATCACAACCACCGCCCGCCATGGGCTTATTGTGTAGGACAAACCATGCGAGAACTCCTACTGCTTGCTTCCCAGGAAACTTCAAATGCTCCATGGTCTGCTATATAATTAGCCTTCAGTATGAGCCGGATGTACGGTAGCTATTCCACCAAAAATGAACGATCTTGAGCAAAAGAAACAACTTATTTTGTTTGTTTACCTTAGCCTTAACCTGATTTCAGCAGACATGCAGAAAAGAAGAAAGATACGGAAATGTAGCAAAGCATACGGCTAGTAAGGAATGGATAGTGCAGAAAAGAGCGATTATTTTCTTCAGCCAATAACTTTTATTATTTCTTTTCACTTTTCTAGGACATATTATACACTAAAGTGCCTTGATATACCATGGAGTTTGGAAGTCTGTGTTGTTCTGAAAATTGCTTCTGTACTCACTTCTGGAAACATTTGAGAGCAATCCTGAAGAATAGATATATAAGGACTTTTTCTTTCGAAAATGCCTTTGTAGCGAAGTAGTGGAGTACGGATATTTTACAATACCTCCGTTTTCTGGTGTCATCTATGCAGCTCTTATCAATTTAGTTCACGAGACAAATAAATCAAATATCCTCTACTGGAAGATAGTGCAACATTAGAAAAGAGAATCTGTTCATATTTCTATCAGTCCCAAGCAATTCCCAAAGTATTTCCTGAAGAACGAGGAAATAGTTCTTCCAAAATATTCCTACCTACATTATAGGATGTAGGATGTGTTTATCGGATGGGGACAACTCGCTACTGTGGCAGTTTTGAATTGAATCGAGTTTTATTTATGGACGCTCTTTAACTACTACGGTTCTTAGTTTTGCTCAGAGATCTCTTCATCAGGCCGGAGGTTCTTTTACATGCCGTGAATCTCGACACGTGGTCACCGGCTTTACTTCTCCTCAGAAGGAAGCCGTGCTAAGGATTTTTACGCCCGAAAACAATCCATTGCCCTCCGCCGGTTTGAATCCTCGACCAGCTTCATCTAATGTGGCTACATCCCCCGGGAGGAAGGGCTGAGCTGATGGAGTCGTAGGAGGTTAGCAGGTCGCAGATCCACAGGCGGACAGGCCCACAGAGACCACAGAAGTTCCTAATATCTCCAGTTTTAACACCCGCGCACCAGTAGAGGCGAAGAATTCTGAGAGAGGGCGACGAAGAGACTCTAACGGGCGGTACAACGCACTCTGGCGTTCATGGAGAGAAATCTTTCCAATGCGCAAGCAACTACGCCATTTGCCCACACCGCCAGCACTGCAGGACCAAGACACAGCTGAGACATGGAAAGGAGAGATGAAGTGAGAGTAAATGGGGGAAAGGAGAAATCGTGGTACAATACACCACTCCGGCATTCACCTAGGTGATCAGGAGAAAACTACGAATAAGCCCATGGTCAGAATTTGCGGTTACCGAGAATCGAACTCGAGACCTCCCGATGTGGGTCAAATATGCTGCCGTCTGAACCATCCCGCTCGGTATATTCACTTTATATATTGATAGCATTTCATATTCCACGAACGATGTATAAACTACTGCATACAGTACTTTGGCTATTTTCGATCATAGTGTGAGTTTAAAAATGAGACTTTCGAGTAATATTTTATTTGAGTGGAAGATCTAGATAAACGACCTGAATGCGGCATAGCCAGACAAGTCCTGCATTATGCCTGAGGCAAAATAAGTCTAGGGTGCCTAAAACTGAGGTGGCCGTAGCAATCTTTTGAGGCCGAAACGGGCATAATCGTAACCCTGAACAAAGATGACGAAGACGGCGACGTGTAATTTAAAATCACAGCAACCATCTGTTGCAAAATGAGTTTCCCCATATGCATTTCTTCAGTTTTATGTAAAATATACATTTCGCGGAAGGGAAATGAATACATTTTGCTAATAGGTAATTCTTTAAATGATTTTTCAGCCCATTCTAGGGAGCAATTCAGGCTAAAATTATAAACGTAATGTTCTATCATAACAAAATAGATCACAAAATACTTTGCTCCCTTATAAACTGTAAGTTTTTCTAGTGTCGTCCTTATTGGAGGTAGATCTTCATAAAATACTCTCTCCTCATTCCATTCCCCGTTTCGGAATTTGACATAACATAATAACAATACAGCTCAAACACTATACTAAAAAGTTCTACATCTTAACGTTAACTGTGATCCAGAACTGATTAAAATTACGTAAGAAAATTACACCTTGTTAACACTTAGACACTAAAGCTGAAGAACCATTTCACAATACTTAAAGACCGAGCGGGATGGTTCAGGCGGTAACGTCTATGGCCCGCATTCGGAAGGTTCCGGGTTCAAATCCCGAGGGCCGACCAATCTGTCTGAGATTTTTCGTGGTTTCCCACGAAATGTGGAATATCGGATTGGATATTTAACACCACGACCCAAAATTCCACCTTAAGTCTAAAAGAATAGTAAAATCAGAAATAAGTGTTAATAGCGAATGCTATTTCATCTATCCACAGGCAATGTAAGCAATTAGACTGAACGGCACCCTAATGATGAGACCTAGAAGGCTAACTGTCCGCCTTTCTGTGTGAAGGCGGCGGTTAGACTGAAAGGCACCCTAATGCGATCTCACGGCACGAAGCAGAAGATCCGGTAGCTGTGCGCTAAGGTCTCTGTGACACAGGGTGGTTACAGGGATGAGACCTAGAAGGCTAACTGTCCTTCACATATCATTCTAAAAGTTATTCACTAACAGATCCGATATGACCAAGGAGTTAAAGCGACGTAAACTAAATAGAATAATAATAATACCAAAGTTTATAGCATGGAATGACAAGAAAATAGTCTTTCTAAACTAGGTTAAATGCTTTTCGAAAACCGTTAAAAACTTTTGAACAGAAGTATAGCGGCAATGCTATAATGTTATGTCCACTAAGCATATTTGAAGAGTTAATGCAGTCTACATCGGAACGAAGATGGATAAACTTTGTACAAGATTTCTGTCGCACTCGTGGTGTTTTATACATGTTGCCTGTTATAACATTATTTCTGTTGCGTTACAGATTAAGAAGATAGACTATCAAGGGGTTGAGCGCTTTTGAGACGGGCGTAGTAAAACTATGTGGATACATGGGCATTACCCACATAAAGTCTAAGTTAGCATTAACACTATCCAACATCCCTAAGAGAATTTTGACAAATTATTACAAGGAAAAGGAAGGAACGCTTGCAAATGCCCAATAAATTTTGATCGACCATTGGGTTCATCCCGTATCAAATAACTTAAAATCCAAAAACAGTAACTGCAATTAAAGTTAGGTGAAAAATACTCGGATTCTAGGACTTCTCTGATGGGAATATCCTCAAGATGGAATCTGCTGTGGTAAAGAAGCGAACAAGATGATAGAGGATCTCATTCTTAAAGTGAAACCTGAAACAAATGCTCGAATTACTTCATATGGCACGCAGTCTTTTTGACACAATGTGAACTTCACAGAGACTTTAAGAACCGTGGTTTCTGAGAACATCAGCGGGGACAGTGGCACTGACTTTGCATCAAGATAAAGGATAATAATTGTATATGAAGACATTGTTACAACTGGTTTCATCAAGCTACAATAATAACATAGGAAGCATATGTAACAAGTGCTTCACCGTTACAAGGTCGACCTTCACTGCGTCCTAACCCGCTCGACCAACCGTAGTGATTTTATTTTTATTTGGTCTTTGTTTCCCGGTAATTAAGCTAAGCTGCTTTATGTGGTAACAAGGTACGAGGTCCTGACTTCGAACTAGCAGCAATTGCGTGTTGCTCCGTCTAATACTTCAAGACACATTATGCTCAACTTTTAAGATTATGCTTAGATCCCCAGGGCATGAGGTTAATTCAATACATCAGAGGGGGAGAGGAAGTTTCTACATGACGCCAGGCTACCCTTTCCTAACAGAATACAAGTCATTAGGATAATTAAGGCAATACAGCAAAAGTTAATATAATTACAGGGCTATTGAAAAAGAAGGAACAGATTTTAAATATTCATTTTTAATGAAAGACAATAGACAGCGACACGTACGACACATCATTGAATAGAGGAAAGTTCAAAGTTTTAAGCCCCACCTATTAGTTACGTTGAGTGCCTACAGAGGCTCTGTGTTTGTTTACGAGAAAATGGCGACGCCACAGGAAAAGCCGTTTTGTGTGCTGCATTATGCAAAAAGTGAATCCATTGTTTCATTGCAGCGTGTATTTCGTTGTAAAGTTCAACAACGAGCCGCCTCGTCATAAAAAACTTACAATTGATGCAATAAATTGTAGAAGATGGTTGCGTATGTAAACGGAGCACGATCGTCCTCGCATAACAAATGGTGCTCATTTTGAACACATAAAATAAAAGTCTGAACTTTTCAGAAATAAATATTTAAAGTGTGTTACTTCTTTTTTAATAACTCTGTACTATTATGCTTCAATAAAGGCGTCCGGAAGGGCCAGAAACAGGTGAATTTGTCACATGGACTATTCAACAAGACTACCAAATACATTTGCATGACTTACTCTACTGTCGTACATATTTTCTGATTTAAAATGCCCGGTGGTTATCCAAGTTGCAATAATTACTGAGATTCCAATAATGAGTAGCATTTTAAATATGTATTCTTTATATAATTAATCATCCTATTTCATAAGACTACAAAATACTGTATTTTCGACAAATGTAAGGCTTTCAGCAGTAATTTTACGAAATGGCCCCACTAATACGCTAGTTGTCCGGGATAATTATTTTCTTATGCAGTTATCTTCAATTTTCAAGCAACTTTTATTGAACAGAAAATGTTACAGAAATGAATTATTTATCTTCTGAATCAAAATTCCAATATTACTTCAATGTAGCCTAAAAATAAACACACCCCACTTAACATATTAAAGATATAAATTCAAACACATTATACATCCTCGATGTTATTCAATCATAGAGCATGTCTGAAAACATCAATTCTTAGGACTGAAACGATCTAAAGCAGGCCTAGTCTGTAGTATACTGTTTTATAATGATATAAATTTAATTGTATAAACAGCATGCTTGCAGTCTCCGTGGGAAAAAGAAACAAAGAAAAAAAGACGGTGTGGGTTCCTTCAAGTTCAAAGTTTAACAAGGGGTAACTACGTAATGCATACGGCTGCCTATTGCTGCATACACAGATTACTATTAAAAGGCACCTTAATATTTGTTTTATCAGCAATCTTCATTTAATGCTTACATAATGTGCTCTTAACCTTAGATGCTTTTCTGCTAAGCTTTCTTCAGTTACTAGAATCCAGTGCTCTATTATTCTATATCGGAGTGTGAGAATAATTTTACTTTCAGCTTTCTGTGTTCTTCTTCTTTGATAATTTTAAGTCAAGTGTGTTAGTTATCTGGTGTGTTTATAAATACGTACTATTAAGTTTGTTCATTTTTACTATCTCTACTGCGTATAGTAAGTAGGGGAAGTATTGTATTCCACCCAAAAATTCAATACCGAGATTTCACCGGAAATACATGTTTTGAGACCCCCTGAATCCAAAAAAGCATTTTGGAAACATGTCCGTGTGTGTGTGTGTGTGTCTGTCTGTCTGTGAACAGCATAACTCAGAAACGAACAGTCGGATAAACACCAAACTTGGTATTTAGGTTCAGTATCTTCCAAGGATGCGACACGAAGGTTTTCAAGAAAATTCCCCCACCCCAGATTACCCTTTACATGGAACATTTTTCGAAAATTTTAATTTTCTCAAAATGGCTCTAACGATTTTGATTAAAATATCATGATATTTTTATGACAAATAAAATGTATATCTTGAATTTCCTGGGAATGTCTCCAAAAGTATTCTTAATTGTGAACGACTTTTGCATAACTGGTAAACCATAAGAGATAGACAAAATTTTACTACACAAAAAATGTTGATCGCGTTAAAATACACAATTTATGTCATAAACATTTTTTTTGTTGAGTGAACCATTTTCGAGATATTGCTTGTTATTCCCTTAAATATTTCAATACTTATTTTCTCAAATGGGAATTCGTTATTCATTTTTTTTGTCTTGGATATGCAAAGAGTATTAATGTGAGGGAAAGGGAATGGTGCTGCACCTAGCAACCAGCTATTAAGAGATATGTCTATGCTTAAAGGCTACTGTATTTCCAAATTCCCTTGTAAATATATATTCCCCTTACATCTACAAGAAAATTAGCAATAAGATAGACTCTGCAAATGTTATCTCGATTAACATGAAGTAGATGGAGAATAAGCGTTTATATAAATAGTTTGTACAAGAGTAGAGAAAGTCATGTGAGTGTAACACATCAGATTTTTTACGTCCTCATCACATGTAGGTCCTTACTTTTTTCTCGGTTTGTTTTTGGAACACTTATCTGCACATGTCTAGGAATTTAAATGTGTTTACAAATTTGTTGTGCTTGCCATTTGCATTTGTAAGAAAGAACAATGGCTGTAGGAGAAAGTGTTTCAACTGTCAATAAAATCACACTTCGGGAAGTAAAGATTTGGATGAACGGAAGTTCCAAAATGTTTCAGCAGGCTTTTCACTTGGCGCTTTCACGATACTGCATGAGAGCAGACCTTGGTTGAGTTTGGAGCAGACTTGTATCTTTGGTTATCACGTTCTCCAGAGAGGTACGTGCATAAATATTACGTTTAATTTTTACTTTTTAAGATGTGTTTGTATCCCACGTGTGCAAATTTGTGATTATATTTGTATGTAAACTTGAAAAAAAGACTATTCTCTTCAGTGATAAACCAATACAATAACCCTAAAATACAGCGCAGATATTCACAAACGTCAAATTATGTGTGCAAAGTCTCAATGAGTTTTCAGTATTAGTTCAGAATGAATGCTGGTAAGCTCTACACGCCCTCATTCAAGCCAATCATAATCACTAGGTACACACATACTTTAAGTACGAGGTGGAACACTTGAGATAATTAAGCTGGTGATATCTGATGGCATTGACATTGCTGATTACACCCCTAACTAATACGAAGGTTATTGCTTACATACTAATTCTTATCGCAGTATTATTGTTATTTCTATTGCAGGAGATAGGTATAAAAATCTACAACTATGCTTTATTTTATGGACTTCTTTCCTTAAAGTCTTCAGGGCATTAAAACTGATACGCGAGTTTATTGTTTTTCATCCATTACACAAATTTCTTGAAACCACGCTCTGCTACCATTTAGAGCCGTTATATAGATGTTAGTTTATTTCACAACATTGTACTCAAGATATCCCTAAGACATTTATATACATATTTTGTTCTTAATTTTAACGGGTTTCTCGACATTTGGTATTCCTAAAAAAAATGGCAAGTGAATGTCCTTTTCTGTGATAGCGTGACTCAGCAGTCTGGAAGCCGCTACAGAGGGGGATCACCTTTTGCCCCCTGACCCTGTGCAGTGCGCTGCTTACGAAGATGAAGGTGTGGTAAATGTCTGCATTGAAACAAAGAGTTTGGTGATGTCGCGGTTTGTATAGGAAAATTGCCTACTCGTTTTCGTCCGTAAAAGGCAGTGAGCTTTTGTTGTCTGCTTGCATGCATCGTCGGACGGCACGAGTAGCTGGGTCTGTTAGGCGTGTTAGGGCAATTTGAATGCCGCATAACGACTCTAGCCATGCAGAGATCTAAAGAATGGACATAGGCTGCGGGTGTATTTAACTTCTTTTGAATTACAAAAACTTGCCTTACCAAGAGATGTTCAATTGTATTATGCAAACGATGAACATCAAGCTTCTTTGCATAATGAACGTCTTTACTCGTTTTTATTTTGCATTATTTATTTTCCGTTAAATGATTTAAGTATTTGCGTACTCGGCATATACAGACGTGAATCGTAAGCTATAGTTGTTTTTTGAGTAATTTATAACTCACTTGCGTGTTTTGACTACAGGGAAGTAAACATGACTATAGGAACATCAATGGATTATTTAGTTTGTTTATCGGCCTAGTAGTTCTTTTCTAACAGCGTATTATATCACCTAACGATACCATGTCAACCAAGTAAGCGCAGTTTTAGTTTCTTCTGAATTATCTCACTAATTTAATCAGACATGCAATTGTTTGTTTCAAAAAGTACAGTTCAATTGTGTAATTAGTGTTCGCCGTGGCAATAACTAGACCTAAAAGCTTTTATAGATGCTATAAATGATGGACTATATAAGTCCCGCCTGTGCTTATTAGTTTGCGAATAGTAAGAATGTTATGCGGTTCGAATTTGTATAAAGAAAACAATGTAACAAATATTTATATTTATTGCTCAACCATAAAAACCCACAGCGAACGAAATATTTTTATCATAAATTTGTATTTCCAGCTTTATTACGGATTTCCTTTTAAGTTATTTGATTACTAGAGAGCTTCCAAAATTAGTAAAAGGTACTTACGCAACAGGCTTGTTAGCCACACACTTCCTCTCTCTGAGATAAAATGTGCAAGTCATTGCATAAAAATTGCTTGCTTATTGCTGGCGAAACGTTTGTATGTAACTTTGTAGTGTATGAACAATCGAGCGGGGTGGCACCGCGGTAATGTGTGCGATTCGCATTCGGGAGGTCCCGGGTTCAAACTCGGCGACCGTCACTCTGGCCTATGAGTATTTCGTAGTTTCCCCTGGTCGGTAGACGAATGTTGGGGTGGTTCCTGTTTCACCACAACTTTCCTGCCCAATCATCTACTTCTTTGTCATCTGTTTCAGAGTTGTAGAACAGGCGACGGTGTTCGGTGGGTTGCGGCTGGGCGGTGGTTGTGCGCTTTCTAGAGGTTTCTTCCCTAGCGTAGTTGCGGGACTGCCTCGGAGTGGGTCCTGGGGGACTACTGAGTGTTAGAAGGCTTATGGGTGGGCCCCGGGCGGCGTCGGATAGGTTCGATCTGGGAACGTTAGGGACCTGTCCATGCTTGCACCCGTCGTCAACCGGATCTGGTCGCTCTTCGGGTCTCTCCTCTCATTCCTTCTTCCGAAAATCATGATAGAAGCAAAAAAAGACCATTGCGGCCTAATTTCGGTGCTCTGCCCCTGTTGCAGTGGCCCCTCTGTTCTTCCGTACCTTTACCTTTTTACAACTACGAACATCAATGTGGAAACAAAACAGAAATACGAACATAAATAGCAGACAGCTTGTTTTTTGCGTGCGGTACCCGAGATTTACCTTGGCAACTTACTTCAGCTGTTCCATTTATCAACCCCAAGTTTCCCCTTTTCATTTTACAGAAGAAAATATATTACAAGCAATTGCGACCAACATCCGCATCTTCTGAGGTAAGCAGCTCATGTTGTTGCAAGAAACCAAGGCAGTTTTATGTAAATGTAATAAACACTAGAAATATGTTCGCTCTGTTAGGGGGTGGTGACAGTGGAAGTAAGAGCGTGTTAGGCAAGCAATCTTTTCATAACCTAAACGCTCTATACTTATGCTTTTTAAGACCATTAAGAATCTATGAGTATATATATTAGAAACATGCGTTTGAAAAACCAAAGCTTGAGTTTTATGAAGGCTAAAATAAACAGCATAACGTAAAAACCCCAAGGAGATGTTTGCAATAAAGATCTCGTGAAAGCAAATTTCGCTAGAATACCGATACAAATCGAAGACTTCCATACCGATAATTATCGCAAGAGAAACTTGTAAGGAGATGAACTGCCGGAAAGGAAGATACATAATCGCTATTTATAGATCTGTGATTCTTTCCCACGGTTATCTATAGATGGACTGTCCACAGCATTTTTACGACGTAGGCTTCAATGGGACAAAGCGTGAGATAAAGCCGGCATGAAGGAACGCAGTACCATGGATATTCATAACCCGGCGCACTGGACGTGATGGACACCTAGCACGCGGCGAATCTTGCCGGAGGATCCGTTTGTTAATAACTCGAGATCGGACTCAAGCATTAAAGGATTTACTTTCAGTGGATACAGAGTTGGCAACCGCCACGAATGTCTATACGCTAAGTTTGTTTAATGATTTTACATTCACTAACAAAAACTATGCAAAGGCTCTACGGGTAACAAAAGCTTCGTAATAGCGGGCTTATGTAACTGTGCTTTTACCACACATGTAATTAAAATACCTAGTTATATAAGTATGCATACTGAAATTCCGGACTTCATGCTAGAAATGCGGTGGATTCAGGTCCTTAGGAATCCCGGAGAAGATATTTATAGTGACTCTTGCTCACGAAAATGGTCGGAGTGTTCGGCAGAATATTCCCTTTGCCCGCAATGTCCAGCGTTGACACATAATCATCCAAATGCCTTTGACAAGTCCAAATTGATGCTAAGTCTGTTAAATACAATTCGATACGGCTATTGCGCTTGAAAACAGCACTGCGAGGGAGAGGGAGGGAGAGATATAGTAAGTATGGGGTTAGTTATTGTCCTTTCAACTTATATCTGCATTTGTTGGCACATACATTCACGTATTTGGCTTTACAATTACCTCCTCTTCAATTTATTTATTTTGTTACATATATCAACCATATAATTGTTTCTGTATTGTTCGTCACAGTTTTATTTCTTTTTACTTTCTCTACTACGTATAGTAAGTAGGGGAAGTCTTGTATTCCATCCAAAAATTCGATACCGAGATTTCACCGGAAATATATGTTTTGAGGCCCCCTGAATCCAAAAAAAGCATTTTTGGAAACATGTCCTATGTGTGTGTGTGTGTGTGTGTGTGTGTGTGTGTATCTGTCTGTCTGTGAACAGCATAACTCAGAAACGAACAGTCGGATAAACACCAAACGTGGTACTTAGGTTCAGCATCTTCCAGAGATGCGACACGAAGGTTTTCAAGAAATCCCCCCACCCCAGATTACCCTTTACATGGAACATTTTTCGAAAATTTTAATTTTCTCAAAAATGGCTCTAATGATTTTGATTATAATATCACATGTTTAAGATATTTTCATGACAAAATGTATATCTTGAATTTTCTGGGAATGTCTCCAATAGTATTCTTCATTGTAAACGACTTTTGCATAACTGGTAAACCATAAGAGATAGACAAAATGTTACTACACAAAAAATGTAGATCGCGTTAAAATACGCAATTTATGTCATATACACCTTTTTTGTTGAGTGAACCATTTTCGAGATATTGCTTGTTATTCCCTTAATTTTTTAAATACTTATTTTCTCAAATGGGAATTCGTTATTCATTTTTTTGTCTTGTATATGCAAAGAGTATTAATCTGTGGCAAAGAGAATTGTGCTGTACCTAGCAACCAGCTATTAAGAGATATGTATGTGCTTAAAGGCTACTGTATTTCTATATTGCCCTTGTAAATATATATTCCTATTACATCTACAAGAAACTTAGCAATAAGTCTGCAAATGTTTATCTCGATTAACATGAAGTAGATGGAGAATAAGCGTTTGTAAAAATAGTTTGTACAAGAGTAGAAAAAGCCATGTGGGTGTAACACATCAGATTTTTTGGTGCCACATGAACTGAAGAGTTGTGGAAATTGTATGCCAGTTTGAATTTACCTATGTGGCTAAGGAAAACCATATGAATCACCAGTCAGGCTGTCTGACCTCTTCCAAAAACTAGCCTCAAGGTTATGACCACTGTTCCATTTGACTCTGTTTTAATATAATTCATTAAAACAAACAAATACACGAATCCTTAAGCTATTGTTTTTAAAAGCCTTTGAGAATTGTTTTACAAAAGTAAGTTATAAATTGAGCAAGTTAACATTTACACATTTTTCAAAAATCTATATATGAAAGTCAACGTTTGCCGTTAGTTATCTTTTGCTATTTGTTTTCAGCAAAGTTTATAGGTACACCGCCAGTAAACATTAGGCACAGAAGCTCAATAATTGTTAATTATTTACGCAACTGAAGGAACGATAACATTTCCTTATGAGAGAAACGTAGTTCAGAAATGAGTAAGGAACTGGTACCTTCTTAGAAAGTACTATTAAGTACTTATATGTTGCACCACACTATTATCGAAATTACAATAATGTGCACAAATGTTGTAAGCTATGTTGAAAAAACAGTAAGAAATAACGTACACTGTACGGTGATGCAATTACTTAAAAGCTACGCTGGAATCTTTGAGAAATGGATCTGGTGTTCTTAACGAAAATTTATATAATAAATTATATTTTACGAGTTTATTCAAGAGAAATAAATAAGCGTCACATGGATTGGGGCAGTATTTTTAACATTTAAATAATTTCAGCCTAATTATATAATATACAAATTCATTAACAGCCTGTCTTAAAGCAATATGTGTATGTAACAATATATAAAAAGTGTATATTACAGTCATTGTATATGTTTATATTATTGTATATATGTGTAATAATGTTATATGAATGTATTATGTAATTTAATAATGTAGGAGCTGTGAGAATAATAGGTTAAAAGTTGCTAACAATGAGGTAACCTTGAGGCAATAATGAATTTGAAAGTTTAAATGCTACTAGCCATTATTGGAGCAACAATAATGTAAATTTTGACACAGTTTAAAATTAGCCAATCAACAACCAGAAAAAGCTTTAATTAAATGAAGGTATTCTTTGGAGTAGGATTAGCCAATCAGACTTGAAATACAGAAATTTACAAGTTTAGACGGTTGAAATCAATTCAGTTGCCTGCAAACAGTGTTCCTAACCGGACGCGAGACACATCGTCGAGAGATTTAATACGTATTCGTGTGAGACGAAAAACAAGTTTACGTGTTAAAAAGTGCAAGTATTTAATAAAAACATCTCACAGCTCTCTCTATGTCAGTGAAGTGTTAATTAAATCGTGTCAAAGATTAATAAAAGAAGGGAAGTAAAATTATAATCTGTGTAAGCCTACATTCTTCAGTCGCACCACGCCCTGCTAAGACATTCATGTCTCTAAAAATATATATAAATACTGACGCAGCCGAGGCAAACATAAATATATAATATTTAAAGAAACAATCAAACTACAAAGTTAATATTTTTTTAAACTTGGGGCAAAGGCCACCTGAAAGTATATTTGGGGCGAAGGCTACCGGGAACTGTTTACTATACGTCCGGTTGCAACTACAAGTTCGGCTCCCCAACAGTTGAATTATAATACAACTCCTTCAATACAAACTACTTCAAATTAACGCCCAAGGAGTGTTGCTAATAACAGTACAACCTTCTCAGGATGCGTATTCCTTGTGTATGTTTGGTAAAATAGCTACTGAAACGTAAAGTTCAATATATTTTAGTTTTCACAGAAGTAAATTTTGACACAGTATGGAATAACAAACAGAAAAGAGAAGAAATATAAAGCATAGGTAGCGGAAGGAACGTCCAGAAGAATGACTATATTAATAAGAAAAATCACTAATGAAAGCATTAATTGGTACGTAATATCGGGGAAGAAAGGGTTCGCGGGTTGATATGGACTATATCATCGCCCTCTAATACCGTTTAAATAACATTGGAAGTAAACGTTTCGACATTACAATTAATTTCATTGGATACACAAAATAGCGGTCCTTGCCCACATATTGCGGTTACAATCTGGTTTCTTACGCAACCAAAGGTCTGTATTGCATGATCTACATCCCTCATATAAACACGAATTTAAACAGTTGGTGCTCTACTGTTTCTCGGCTTCTCTTATTCGCACCTAAATTAATATTCACCCTTTGACAGTCACAGGTGGGTGACAAGTTGTGACGCCTGGGATAATAATAATATTCTAGACGCACACGGCGTCACCTCCCTGCACTTCCTGCCAGGCGCACAAGCATTTCCGCCTCTTGTGGCACCAACCGTAGCTTTACTCCCACCCTGCGTCAAGAATTCCTGTGACTTCCCTCCTTATATGTGTTTCTGTTGGTAGACATCAAAATGCATCAAACGAAATGGAATGAAAGTAATCATATTTCTCACAGTAACCCGTTTTAAACGTTGTGTAGCCATTAGATTTGAAGGTGTTTTTCATGAAATGTGATTCACTTTACTACCATGATTATAGATTAAAGTTTCATGTGTAATAAAATATTTTTTTAATATACAGTCAACTGAAAAATTCAATGCCACAGCCGGGATTTGAACACGATTCTCCCGCTCTCCGTGCAGTTGCTCTAAGCATTGAGCGACTGTGACAACATGCCGGTGGGACATTGAATTCTCCAATTGACTCACGTTGTTTCCCAGTTGACTTTATATTAAAAACTTGCCAAGACCAGCCTAAGGTCTCTAAAAAGTATAATTAATTTCAATTAATTATATATACCTAATATAAAAGTAAAATAATAATAATAATAAAATATGTTTACTCATACCGCCCCTAGGCCTCTCGACAGCGCACTTCTAAGCTTCTCAGACAACTTCGAAGGTCATCGTAGATAAAACAAAAGCAATCGAATGCAGCGAAATCTCACGTTCACCAGAAAAGGTTCCTCTTTTCTTATTCTGTGAACTTCTTTGAACAGCTTCAGGTCTTTGAGGCCATTGCTACGTGTTACTGGTACCGATTTCATTCCGAACGTGCATAGACGACATAAAGAGAGCAATCACAAAACAGTGGCCTGAGACGAGTGTCATCGTAGGGTGTGTTCTTAGACTTCAGACTAGAAGGCAGTGTTGTGAGATTGTAGGAACACAATTGATCTCTTAGGGCCGTATTCACAGATTTCACATTGGTTTGGACAATCTCCAGACTCATTTGGTCCGGACCAAAGGCCGACCAAGCTTTTGATATTCATAGACGATAAAGGCCGTGGATCAGCAAGGAGAAAATGTTACACGACGAAGAAAGGTAGTTATGCGCATGCGCGACTTCCATAGAGTAGTAAACTAATAACAGTTACTCCCTAGTTTTTAACTTTCTATGGTCGTTTCACAGCTGTTTTTTCACCGGTTCAGTGCTCACTGCTCGCCCTAAGCAAAAAATATTTGAGATAACCAAGAAGCGTGCATTTAAACGGTCAGAGGAAAATGCCTGTTTTCCTTAATAGAAAAAATAATTTATATTATTGAAAACAAATTGGCTTCGACAAATGCAAACGCAAAAAACGAGGCAGTATGGAGGGAGATAATACATATATAAAGGCAGTTTTGTGCTTAATACTAACCTATTGCTACCACTCCCTTTTTGGAAACGTTCTTATCCACCAGATACACAGTTTCATGGCGTTGTTAATCATTTCAGTAATAATTTAACTTGCTGGAATATTAAGTTTTAACCTTAAAATTACAGAATGAAGTCGTATTTAAATAGGAAGGAATATTTGCTATTATTAAGATCTCACCCTGGATCTTATCCAAATAATTAAATAGGTACTGTGTGAGAGTAATTATACAGAAATAATTACCTGAGGAAATTGATATATCATAAACCCTCCCGGGAGTTGTAATCCTCCTCTCCTCGCCGGGAAAACGTAAGTAAAGCCTGAAATACTTCGAACTTAACCCAAGTGACTTAACTCAACGCGACATAACGTGAAGGTCTTATACATTGTATTAAATTGAGCTATTTAGGGTTGTCTTAACGTGGCTTACTTTAACGACGTAACTTAAAGAATTTGGCAGTGTCAAGCCTTTTCTTCCCGTTACATCAAGTTTAATGTGGCATGGCAATTAGAACCAATCGGCGTGAAGCAGTAGCATGAAGTAATGAAAGAACAATCAATTAAGATTCATTCCCATTACGTTAAGTGCATTCTAATTAGACCTTTACATTAGCAGAATTTCTTAACTTCGCGTTACATCCCGTCATGTTACGTACAGTGCATTGTAATCCCGGTTTAACGAAGGTAAATCTAGCAATGGCACATGAGACATTAGTTATAATGCGGCTTACTAAGGTCAGTAGTATTTTCTTGATACCCTTCTCTTGCCTAATATGGAAGTGCTATTAGCATCGTATCAATTGAGATACTCAAGCCTCGGTTATCGTCTCTGTCATATAGGTTAGGATGAATCCGTTTTATCAGCCTTCTAACTTTTGCTTTACTAAACTTGTGTTTGTTTTGAAGTTTAGATCACCATACTTTCTAATTATGTCTAATTTTGGTAGATAGTTTTACTCCAACGTCTCATTTCGCGAATTCTACGCAAGCAGCCAATGCCCATCACTCCAAAGTCATCCATTTTGTAAGGATGGTCCCTTTAATGTACCCCTCCGAGGTAGACCAAAATTTGGTCCCGATCAAGGCGTTTGATCCCCGGACCAACGCAAGTCCCGGTCTATGAATAAGAAAATCGATGGTCCGCTGTAAATCCACCGGAAGTAGGAAGTTGGTCCGGACCAAAATCGACTATGAATACCGCCCTTAGAATTTTACACGCGCTCACGCACATACATACATACACACACACACACACACACACACACACGCGCGCGCGAAGAAGTTTCTAAAGAATGCCTGGGTGTTACAGAAAAAATCCAACTACAGAATGATAAAATTAAGAATCGAGGGGAAAGGACGTCTAATTTACCTTATCCATAGTAGTAACGGTATTAACAAACCAAATGCTTGAAGCTAAAACCAAAACTCTGTCTGTAAACCTTGAACTGTGCAAGGGAATGCAAGAATCCCTTGTGGTGCGCCTCCGGATTGCTACAAGTGATACACGACTCCAGAATCCAGAGCTATAAATAACAGTATCTCTGGGAACACGGTCCGGGTTGCTGGCCATATTCGTTAACAGCAATAAAAAGGGTAACAAGGTCTACTTTTCTTTTTTCACCATGTCCAGCCAGAAAAATAAGAGTGGCCAGTTCACTCTGTAAAAACTAGACCTGGTCCAGTGGGCCGTAGATAGACGGTGTTGCTTCTTTCCAAGGAACTTGTGTGCCCACGCCAGTTCGGCATATTACATCGCGTCGCGTATTCTGAGGACTGATGACTGCAGACTCCTCACGTTCAACCAAGGTTGCTGAACCGGGAAATGTTCAGACTTTTGAAACTAGGATTGCAAGGTGTCCCCATTTGAGGCTCTTGAAGCTGCTCTCTTAGAGATCGTCCAAAATCACATAAACGAAAAGACAAAAATGGAATAATTTTAAACATTTCTGTATTTGCTAGTGACCAGGCAATATTAGCTTATTCAGAAGAAAACATTTAAGGGAACAAGGTAGCCTGAACACAAGGAAATTACGCCTTAAGTGTGTTAAATTATCACTGCTCTTAAAGTTCTCAAAGGTGTTTCCTGAAATTTTTATGAGTTATTCTATAAATCATGCCAATTATTTCAAGTGGTTGTTTGAATTTATAGCTTATGTAGTTGTGTCCGTAAAAATTATTTCATTCAGCAGAAAAATAATAAAATTTACTCTTAAAACATGTGAATTCAAGTATCTTTTTCTCTGATACTAGTTGCAAATACAGAATCACACTTTTGAATGCTTATTCTTAGTATAATCAGCTATCTTCTGAACCTCAATTATTTAGTTATGTATATCAGTTCACTAGAAATTGAAAAAAAATATTTGCAAAGTCAAAAAAGTAAAAATGTGGAATATTTGCAATGTTTTTGCTTTCTTAATATCAGTAATATATATTATAAAATTATGATTGTGGTTCAGAAAGTTTAACTAAGTGTTGTATACACGTACTGAAAATTTCAGCTCTCCACCTCTCATGGGTTCTGAGAAAAAGGTACATAAGTATTCAAAAATGTTGCTTTGAGAAAACTGAATTTAAAGTTTGAACATTACAATTCTGACACACTTCAGTGCATCCCAGAGTCATAATCATCTGCACCTTCATTCGTGGAATGCTTCAGCTTTTCTAATTATCTTCTCTTGGTTCCTGGTCTCTTTTGTTAATTGCTAAACTGCTCGCTGAGCATACATATATTCGTTCGTTGTTAAAAGATACAAAAATTTTATAAAAAGGGGCAAAGGGGCATTGCATGACAGCTTTAAAGGAATTTAGACTAGCATTTAAATGGTATTTAAATGTCTTAAAAACCGCTTAACCGCCACAAAGTATATATTTTCTGATACTGGAAATAATAGAGATTGTATTAGTAAAACAAAAAAAATGTTATTTTTGAGCATTTCAAGAGTACCTTGAGTCCTTAAGCGCGTAACGGGGAAGAATAGCAACAAAACAACAAAGGGAAAACCATTTAGAGAAAAATCAACGAAAGAACAAAAGTCGGTTACATACTTTAAATTCAAACATTTCGTTTGAGCAATTTCTTTCATAGAAGAAAATAATACGGATGATAAAATGGTTAAACATAACAGCTAATTGAGGTTGTTAAAATGCACTGTGTAAGACGTAGGTTTAAACCTTTATGAAACATTTCAATTCCAGCCCTGACATTTGGAGCAACATTTTGGACCTTCCTTAGCAGTTTAAGTAAACTATCGAGGCAGCAGAGACGAAGTTACATCCAGTAGCTGGATGTACACTGCTGAACCACCGAAACAATAAAACATATGACGAGAGCTGGAGGCTACAAACATGCTAGTCACGATATGAAATACATAGAACTTTACCATTTCCCTCTGCAATTCTCTAAATGGCAATGAAACGTCTAAAAACCATGAGATCAGTTACAGCGCTGTATAGCCGGAAGGGATTAGAAGGTCCACTGGGTACGTGATAATGAACTGGATAGCAGACTATAGAAAGTCAATAGGTGGCACTCAGGAAGAGTTAGTAGCTATACACTATCACTAGAAATACAGAACTCCTTAATTTCACATATGTAATTTATAATTAGTTACATTCTAAGTGCTTGGAATTACGCAATTTTTTCTTCAATTTTTTGTATACCACAGTCCAACTGATGATCAAACATTCCCACAAAAACGACATTATGATTTATTTGTGTAGCGTATAAGATTCAAACTTGCTTGGCAATTTTAAGGTGTATAGAGCTAGCAAAGCCGTAAACATAGTTGTGTAACTGGAAATACTGGCTCTGGTGATGCCCACACATGTGCTTTTTTAGGAATGGCAAATGCCTAGATATTCATTTACCATCCAAATGGTTTCTTTGGGAGGGAATCGCGTCACAATATTTTTTGCATCAATATTCTAGTCGTTGATTTCCCTATATGCTATAAAGGCGTAGCGTTTCAAGCGGGATATAAAGTCAACTGTAGAGGGAGATAAAAACACTGCTGATAGCTTTATTAATGTTTTAAATTAAAAAACAGTTACACATTAATAAGCAAGGATTCAAGGATATGTGATTTTTGTCAACGCCTACTTGGTTGGGAAATACTTGAATTAACGACGCAGAAACTCTGAAAGCCAAGAAATTAAGTAAAAAAGCATTCAGGTCGATATTCGCTTACATTCTTCAAGTAATTTTAGATGTGATACGTTAACGCGGATTTCTATGAAAAAATTACCATGCTGCTAAGTTGAATGCATTTCGAATGATAGTAAATCATAATCTACGGATTGAGGTTAACCGCTCCCAAAATTTCCGTTTATCATTTTCTTTTTACTTTCTCTACTACCTATAGTAAGTAGGGGAAGTATTGTATTCCACCCAAAAATTCGATACCGAGATTTCACCGGAAACACATTTTTTGAGACACCCTGAATCCAAAAAAAAGCATTTTTGGAAACATGTCTGTGTGTGTGTGAACAGCATAACTCAAAAACGAACAGTCGGATAAACACCAAACTTGGTATTTAGGTTCAGTATCTTCCAGAGATGCGACACGAAGGTTTTCAAGAAAATCCCCCACCCCAGATTACCCTTTACATGGAACATTTTTCGAAAAATTTAATTTTCTCAAAAATGGCTCTAACGATTTTGATTAAAATATCATATGTTTAAGATATTTTCATGACAAATAAAATGTATATCTTGAATTTTCTGGTAATGTCTCCAAAAGTATTCTTCATTGTGAACGACTTTTGCATAACTGGTAAACCATAAGAGATAGACAAAACTTTACTACACAAAAATGTAGATCGCGTTAAGATACACAATTTATGTCATATACATTTTTGTTGTTAAGTGAACCATTTTCGAGATATTGCTTGTTATTCCCTTAAATGTTTCAATATTTTCTCAAATGGGAATTCGTTATTCATTTTTTTGTCTTGGATATGCAAAGAGTATTAATCTGTGGCAAAGAGAATGGTGCTGCACCTAGCAACCAGCTATTAAGAGATATGTATGTGCTTAAAGGCTACTGTATTTCTATATTGCCCTTGTAAATATATATTCCCTTACATCTACAAGAAAATTAGCAATAAGATAGAGTCTGCAAATGTTTATCTCGATTAACATGAAGTAGATGGAGAATAAGCGTTTGTAAAAATAGTTTGTACAAGAGTAGAGAAAGTCATGTGAGTGTAACGCAGATTTTTTTTACTCGTACCACCGCTTTCTAGAGTCCTTTTCGATGTGAGCTATAACAATAAGTTATCAAAAGTTCTTATAAGATGATGATATGGTGTTCATAATCTGATCGCGCTGTGTAAGGCTTTGTTGCGTCTTGTTGGGTCTTCCTATAGGGATCTGAAAGCTACGGTCAGCATGAGTCTGAAAAGGTACTGAATCCTGCCCAAGAGAACAAACCAAAGAGTAAACGTGTCGACCGTAATGCCATATGTCGATTAGAAAAATGACATTCAGGCAATTTAAGGTTTTAATTCGTTTTTAACATAAAAATTCATTTCCTTTGTGACATTCTGTGGATTCCTTCGACAACTTACCTAAGATTTTTCTGCTTGTGCAATGGCTCAACTAATATTTGACGTCGAAACACTTCAGATGAGTATGTACGATTGAGCAATGCTGAATGCTTTGGAATACAAATGTGATGTATAAAACACTCAGACGTTCCTTCTTAGACTCTCAAGAGTGAGTTATGCGCAAGCAGAAGAGAACACTTGAAGCAGAGTTTAGAAAGACAAATACAGCAGTACTTCACAACACTGAGAAGTAACTCTGTTTAGTTTGTGTCCATTACTGTCCTCAAATGTAGTAACATCTGCTGAAGGAGAAAAATTGGCTGGATTTATAGGAAAAAAGCGGAAGGGGTGAATGGCATCACACGCCCCACATTTCTTTGCTTTGGCATCGTTAAGATTATTTACGGGCTAGATTATTAAGAAAAATTTAATTAGCGAACGTTACCAATTCACTAATTTATGCAGTGTACATTTAATACAATGCAAGGATTCTTGTGCAAGCAGTTGCAAATTGAAAGTAACAAGTAGATGTGGGAAAAGAGATGCATTTGTCTCGTTCCCAACATAAATAATCTTCGTTTAACAGATACACATTAAACGTCTTGGGTAACACAGCATTCAGAAGCGTGGAGTTATCAATTTAAATGATGTCACTGAGATTCATTATTAATATGTCAAGCTTCTAGCATTTCTAATACTTCAAGGAACCGACGGTTTTAAAATTCTATATTGAATATTTATTATTTTGCAACAACATGCCAAATTTTGACCGATAATTACCACAAGGACAAATAACGGATATATAAATAAAAAGATAAATATCTTCCTACTAGTTTAGATTACTTAAGTGCACGAAAAATTTGCTTAATGATTATTGTTGTTCCTGAATGCACATCAAATTTGTGACATCTGTTTCTGTGTTCTAATGCGTCATATTAAAAATATGCCGGGATCTCTAAACTTAACTTGGGTGCGTGCAAGCTCATAATATATCCGTAAAACTATCATACGAAGCATACATATGATTTTTGTCTTATAAAATAGAAACATTTTCTTCGTTGAATAATGGAAAGTATTTCGCCATAGCATCCTTAAAACATCTATTAGATTGTCATTTAAATGCCTCTGATCATTTATGTGTATTTCCAATTTCTCACGTTTAATTTGTTTTTTAATTTTAAAACATCCCATTTGTTCCGAACAATAAAATTTAATACGAATAATTATAAACCTTCACAAGAAGTATTCCTTTTAGTTTATAGATATGGAAATAGTATTTTGAAACTAAAACTTATTTTAAGAGCCGAAATTTAAACACCCTCTTATGCTAAAGGACGAATGAATATATTTCATGTGACAGAATTTCTGGTTTCTATGAGCAGACAAATTAGTTTGTTCATTTTAGTGTACAGTTATTAAATAAATGTTTAGAAACTTACATGAGTATAACAAAATGTAGTTGTTGCTTATTTTATTATTATTATTATTATTATTATTATTGTTTTTTTTTTGTTCATTCAATTAGAGCTTAATACTGTAGAGAGACGAAGTTACTTTCAGGAACGTTAAAATGCTGTTTCCAGCTTGTTACTTGTCAATACTTTTCCTTTGTAGTGAACTGCTGAATGCAAGTATAAATTCAAGGATCAGAGCGCTGTGGATATTTAACGAGAGAAAGTGTATTAATTCTCAAATGGAAGCAGTAAAATATTCAATGGGAATTAGATTTGTAAAGGTGACTTACAAGCGCCTCCAAGTCAGCTGCCGCAATAAATATTAAATATCACAACAACAGAAGTGTGCAGTGCCGCGGTTACCAGGCGACATGCGATTATAATTTCTCTTTTTTTCGCTACCCTAGAAGAATCGCGAAAGAGATAGAGGTACCAAGGTCAGCCGGTGCTGCTACCCACTTCAAGGCGTGGTCATATGTGTGCACACATACAACATAACGGGATATCCGCCCTAGGCTAGTCTTCACCCGAATATCTTGCATTGTACAGTTCATTTCTTACCGACAACTCGACGGAACACTAGCCAGAGCGCTGCTGTAGACTGGCAAGCGAGCGGGCCAGCCAGTCAAGGGGCTCAAAATACTGAAGCGCGCTCGCTTCAAATGGTAGTGCTTTACATATAAGGGATTGTGTTAGAAAACTTACGCTAAGATTTATCTACAGTATTTTTAAATGACAAAATAAAAGTGTAAAGCTAGCCGACATCGAGTTCTTAGCTGCATTGTTGCGTAATTGTTTTTCCGTATTATGACCGACAATAACGCTTCTGTTAGAAAATTACGATTAACAAATGTTTATACCGGTGTCCCTAACATTCATTTTAAATTAATGCTGTATGTCTAGCTTAAATATAAACGAAAATCCTGTGGTAAGAAGTCAAAGCAGATATACGAATTTTGGCAATTATGTTTACTTTTACAAATGAGATTTCTTATTTTGATGCTTATAATATATTTTTTTCTGTAAGGATAAAATTAACCGACAGTAAAATGTCCTGTACTCATTTGTGATAGTCTGGGTTTTAATAGGTATTCATCACCAACATCCACTACACCTCAAAGGGTTTGAATCTATACGGGACCACTGTTCCCTCTTTTCCTATGTGGATTTTCACTGCTCTTAAACGAAGTACAAGTGGTAACGATAAATAACACCCACTTAAATTAGCTAGATGTCCACAGAGATGATTGCTATCCACTTTTCTTCGTCAGATGAGGAGACATCGTCAAGAGAAACCGCAGATATTCACCAACGGAAGCTTGAAATAAGTTTCGAAGGATAGACGCTCAACTCATTTGCCATTTCTTTGAAGAGAGTGTAAAAACCAATTTCACAGATCACTGGAAATTTATTTTCCTCCTCAACACTGTCTGTAAAAACTTTGCATAGCATTTTAAACATAAAAACAAGAGAATACTTATAGTGAAATCAGGAGACACTTAGACCTGGATGTAGGGAGGCGTCCACTGATGACACCATCTCCAAAGAACTTTCTCACTCTTTAGATAGGGTATGGATACTGGGACACGTATGACCATTACATGTTCTGTAGCCTTAAGAAAGACATATATTGTTTGCAGAAACGCAAGCTCTTGATTTTAAAATGTATATGCCGTTAGTGAATAATTATTTTTGTCAGCCACCCTGGATATCATCAAAGCAATACTCTTATTATTTTGGTCAACAGAATAATGCAAATTAAATATAATTTTCATGCTAATTTTAAGTTTTTCAGTCCAAATGCTACTTTCGGAATACATCAGAAATACACCATAAATATGATTGATGTTAGTGGGCATGAAAGTCGATTTGATAACACAGCAAATACGAATACAAGACAATTGTTCAGGAATAGAATTTTGATGTTAGGATATACAACGGAGGGGAACACTCATGCACTACGAACTACATACTATTGTGACTACCATCCCCCAGGAGAAAGGGATGAAGTGAAGTAGCCACAGGAGGGTACAGGCCACAGAAACACGGAAGTTCATACAGTTCCAGGCTCGAAGACCCGTCCCACTATTGGAGCTGCCCAAGGAGGATAATGAACCTAGCAGCCCCCCAGTGTCCACAGGGAATACTCTTTCCTTTAAGCTAGCATCCGTGCCATCTGTCCAGTACCGCCATACGCCACGAAACATGAGAAAGAAACGGAATGAAACGTAAATGATGGAAAGGAAATCGTGATAGATAAGAAACCAACCCAGTATTCGCTTACCGACCACGGAAAACAACGAAAAGCCCAAGGTCAGAGTAGGCGAACGACGGGAATCGAACCCGGTATCTCCGTTACCGTAGAGCCATCTCTCTCGGTGAATTTTCATGTCAATAGCGATTTTATATTTTAAACTTTTCATCTCAGCGGTACAGTGGTACATTGGAGCTGACACACCAACCTGTAATGATGGACGAAACCATTCATTTAACTATCTCTACTGCAAATTTCCACCTTTCTCAGTAGTAATGATTGCTAACGGTCCGTAATTGCACGTAGGCGTATCAAATTGACGGTTTAGTAACATAACATTCCATGACGCCAGAAAGGAGCGCTGCGGCATCTTAATTGCTTTCTATTGTCAAGATTCCAACCTGCCTAGGTATGTTAGATTTGATAACTACGTGAAATATTAGTTAAGTCACTACTTCTTCTTTTACTCGCCATAAATCTACCAGTAAATTAGGCGTAACCTGCATCCAACCTAGCTAAAATCTAGAACCACTTTTTAACTAAACTGGATCAGTATCTTCTGCCTCGACACCTCGATGTCCTGTCTGCTGTAGCGTAGGCGAAACTTGAAGGCGAGCGAGAGTTGCTCTATTTTTTAAGGTGCTACAAATCAGGCACATAGAATTATTTACTAAACCTAGGTATATTCGTTTGGCCTTTCATTTTCTAATTACGTCAACGAAAAGCACGTATAATCCTTTAAGATCTCCCAGGCTATTTATTTAGATAAAGTGCTTTATCAGGGCACGAGTGCTGTGATTTATAATGCAAGTACAAGACCCGTTTTTACTTTACCTACTACGTATAATAAGTAGGGGAAGTACTGAAATCCACCTAAAACTTCCATACCGATATTTCATCGGAAATACATGTTTCGAGTTGCTCTGAATCACAATAAAGCATTTGTCTGGAATAGCATACATAATCCAAAAATGAAAAGTCAGATAAATACCAAACTTGGTATTTCGGTTAAATGTCTTCCAAGGGTGCGACACGAAGATTTTAAAGAAAATCCCCTCCACCCCAGACTACCCTTTACATGGAACATTTTTCGAAAATTTTGATTTTTTTAAAAATGGCTCTAACGATTTTGTTTAAAATATCACATGTATAAGATATTTTTATGGCAATTGAAATGTATATCTTGAATTTTCTGGGAATGTCCCCAAAAGTCCTCTTCATTCTGAATGACCTTCGCATAACTGATAAATCGTAAGAGATAGACAAAAGTTTACTACACAAAAAATGTAGATCTCGTTAAAACACAATTTTTTTTTAGTGAAGCATTTCCAAGACATTCCTTGTTATTTGTTTGGATTTTCCAATACTTTATACTTTTTCTCAATAGGGAATTCGTTATTCATTTTTTTTATGTCCTGAAGATGCAAGGAGAATGGATTACTCCACATAGCAACCAGCTCTTAAAATATTTGACTATCGCTTAAAGCCTAGCAATTCCCCTTGCATCTACAAGAAAATTAGCAATAAGATAGTTTCTGTAAATGTTTATATCGATTAGCATGAAGTAGATGGAGAATAAGCATTATAAAAATGGTTTGTACAAGAGTACAGAAAGTCATGCGAGTGCAACACATCAGATTTTTAAGTAATTTCCTGCCTTTTTTTTAAATATAAGAAGACATTGTTTTCAAAATATTTTATTCTGATTGGATCTACACTTCTTCTGCACATTTTCATCATTATTGAGGCATTTGTCTTGACGCAGCACCAAGTTTTGTATCCTACTCCCATAGATATAAGCGGTTTAAAACTGTATGTGTTCTATCTTTGCATAGAAATTTCTTAAAATGCAAAAACAAATGAAAATTCTTGGTATCAAATCAATATGTAGGATGAGTTATTATAGTGATTTATGTATATTCATTTTGTTGAGGACGGTATTATTTTATGCCTTTTTACAAACAGGGGAGATATCTTAATATTATGTAGACTTCAATAGAAGTCAATTATTTTGATTTTTTTTAAATTTAGCACTTCGTACGTATATTTCAAACCCTTAGAAGGAAGTAACAATACGATACTGATCTGCCGGTAAGTAGTCTTCTTGCTCTATAAGTTTAGGAAAGCTAAAGGAAAAAGTTGTTAGAAAGTACTTTAGGTACTCTATGGTTGCAGAGCAGGAAGGAATGGAGGTGGCATATTATGTTCCATGTTTCATACGAAATGCAGTCAGGAGATCAACGAGAGGTTTTAATAAAAATCTGGTGTGTTACACTCACATGACTTTCTCTACTCTTGTACCAACTATTTTTACAAACGTTTATTCTCCATATGCTTCATGTTAATCGAGATATCGAGATGTTAATCTTATTGCTAATTTTCTTGTAGATGCAAGGGGAATTGGTAGGCTTTAAGCGATAGTCAAATAAAAAAAATGAATAACGAATTCCCATTTGAGAAAAAGTATAAGTATTGGAAAATTTAAGGGAAAGCAAGCAATATCTCGGAAATGGTTCACTCAATAAAAACTTGTATATGACATAAATTGTGTATTTAAACGCGATCTACATTTTTTGTGTAGTAAAATTTTGTCTATCTTGTCTACTTGTCTACCAGTTATGCAAACGTCGTTCACAATGAAGAATACTTTTGGAGACATACCCAAAAAATTCGACATATGCATTTCATTTGTCATAAAAATATCTTAAACATATGATATTTTAATCAAAATCGTTAGAACCATGTTTGAGAAAATTAAAATTTTCGAAAAATGTTCCATGTAAAGAGTAATCTGGGGTGGGGAGATTTTCTTGAAAACCTTCGTGTCACATCTTTGGAAGATACTGAACGTAAATACCAAGTTTGGTGTTTATCCGACTGTTCGTTTCTGAGTTATGCTGTTCACAGACACACGGGCGGACATGTTTCCAAAAATGTAGTAGAGAAAGTAATAAATAGCAAGTAAAAAGCAAAATGCGTAATCCGAGTCTCTGGACTCACTGTTTTACTAATCAGAACTATTTTACGGGTTGGTGAGTACAACAAACGTAGCTTTTAAATAATTTTCTTGCGTAATAAATTGCGCATATTTTCTGTATTTGTAACCACTAGATGACCTTAGTATTTAAGATCGATTGATAAAAATATCCTTTTAAGATTTTTCTAATAATTTATAATATAAATTGAAAGACGTTATTATTTTAGTAGCACACCAAAGGATGTTGCGAATAGAAATTAAATAACTTACAGGCATTAAAATAAAACAAAACGACATTTATATTGCTGTTTTAAAAAAGGTTATAAAATAACTATTATACTTGAAAGGTTTCTTTGCAGAATGGTAAATTTTAATAGCTTTAGCGATTAACATTATTTTCTAATCTTTCACTAGGTAGTTTACAACACTTGAAGAATGATACGTCATTTTAAAAACTGTGCGGCATTTAAACGAATCTTACTTTCATGTCTGAGCATTCTCGTCAGCTTACGTCACAAACAATAACTTCTTTATTTCAGTTACTTCTCCAGAAACATCAGTGATTATTGTAAAATGCATCAATGCCAACAATCTTATTTTGTGAGAGAGGAAATCTAAATGGTCAATTACTTTACAAAGGAGTTTTCGGAGGTGGGGGAAGTAGAGGGGGGAGGTATAATTTAATTTAATCACATTTTGTCACGTAAAAGCTCAGTGGCTGTGTCATCTCCAAAGAACAGCGCTGAACAAATCGGAGAGCACGGATTTTCGTAATTTTTACAGGTCATTGTTTTGCGGCATCTTCAGAAAACCAATTTGCATTCCTTACCAAAAGACCATGAAGACCCTATGTTTAATCCGAAGAAAACAATGTATCAACCTTCTGTAACACAACAGAACCTCTAAAACAATACTTATAGTTAAATTACTGCAGCAATATCACCCATTATGTCTCACTTGGTGCAAACGAGAGCATATCATTGTAGCATAGATATGTATCTTCATTTGTCAACATGTATACGAGAAAATCTTAATTAGGAAATGTGAAGACATAATATCAGCTATGAACCAGAACATCTGTGCTTGACAGAAATTGCACAACACCAGAAGAAACCAGTTCATTGCAATCACTTGTACCGGATTATTTCTTCTGTTCCAAGTGATGTAGTTAGTAGTTTGAAAAAGGGGTGGGTTTTATGCCCAAGCACTGCGACCTTAAAGATCTATTGCGCATTCCCCCTTTCATTAGTTAAGTAGACTGCTGCTTGATATGAACTTAACCAGACTGCTAACTGAGGCTTTCGATAGTTCATCTATCTTTGGAAAGTAATTGCCAAAAATACTTGCTCTTTGATTCGCAAGAGCAGGGCAATCACATAGCAGATGAGTAGCAGTCTCATCTCCTTCTAGACATCTACAGATAGGGTTGTTAAACAATCCCATTCTGTATAACTAAACTTTACGGCACAGTGTCCTGTAATGAATCCTGTTGCCCATGCAAGCCTTCTTCTACTAAGACCGCGCAAGTACTTTGCCCGGCTGTTATCCAGGTCTGTAATAAACAGCTTGGAATGTCTGCAACCCTCAATGGAGTTCCAGCAGTTCTTGTGTTTTGCTTGAGCCCAGCACTTCATAGCCTGTTTCACCGGTCTGTAAGACACTCCTAGTACAGGCATCGGACCCAAAAATGGGATGTTACAAGTGATTATTGCGTCATACATCTTCATTCTTGTGGGAATATTTCAGTTCTAATCAAAGCAATTGAAGCAGCTCTTCAAAGTCTGTTGGATGGTAAAGCATGAGAATTGCATCAGACGCTAAAATCGGTAAGCAAGTGGAGGTGAAATTCACCAATGCTCCACGTTGTGCTAATTTCATTTGCTACCGCAGTCATATCTGTCATTAGTATTTATTACAAAATTCCCGAGGGACTTACTCAAAATATAAATGTCAAAATATTACATTTTAACCGTTGCTAGTTCATACATTTTGCTCACGCCAGAAGCATTCTTTCATTCTATCTCCCCTGGGATTAGATACATTTAAACGATTATGAACGGTGATTTAACTGGAAAAGAGCTTAATTAGAAGTGAAAGCATCTAACTCACCATAGCGAAAATCACTCTCTGAAGCAAGAGGCAGCAAGAATGCTAACTTGTTGGCATAAAGAATAGCACTGGTGTTTCTAAATCTGTATTAGCGTTCCAGAAATAAGGAATTACGCTGACAAAAGACCATCACCGCGGTGCATGTGGAATTTAGCTTTGCTTATGAGGACATATTACAAGCCTTCGGGACCAAAATGGAGTATTACAGAATTAAAAGAAGCGTATTTCACAGCTAAGGGCTACCAACATTTATTTCCGAAACTCTAAGCCATAGATTCAGTTTCTTTTCCTTGTTTTCACATAGGAATTCTTAGGAATTTGGCTTTTTGTTATCTACACCAAACTAGACTTTGCATTGTCAGTGCAAATAACGTAAACAATAGCAGCCATGAGTCACTGACGGGCAGGTAAACACAGTCTGATGAGAGTTGTCTGCAAACGCTGAGTCTGCACGAAGAATGGAAGTGGTTTGTAACCTGCGACGTCACTATATAAAGTACAGTAACAGTTCAACTTCATTTCCCTTCATCCCAGCTTCAATGCATAGAAATTTCTATGCCTGGTCATCGGTTTCTGTTGTCTATATGTAATTGAGTTATGGCAAAGAAGCGGAAGAACAAATTTAACCTGTTTAATTGTATAATGTGAATTAAGCTCAATTTTATGTCATAAATCAACGAAGTAGACAATCAAACTAATAGAATTAGACTAAAAAAAGATTGTAATTCATGTGTTCTGTGTTTTTACTACTTTCAAAACAAGGAATGTAAGCGGAGACTTGGGTAGTTGTACGAAGTACGAAATGTCAAATCCAAAGCCTGTTCTAGAACACCTTGACGCCAGACAAGCTTAAGCAAAACGTGCAAACAGGATCACGTAATTATAATGTCCACAGCTTTATTTTACTTTCAAAGTCAAGACCTTCGAACATTCCTAGCATACGGAGACAGGACACAATGACGACACACTCGTTTAATAGGGGCCTAACATCATTTATCTTGAAGGTCGAAGTACCTAACTGAAGAAGGCGTAACTTGCAATTAATTATTACTTTCAAAAGTGCATTTTCAATGTATTTCGTTTCTATAACGTTCTTTCAGCTGCTAGCAAAAAAATTGGTGGTCACTAACTTGACTTGATATCAAAAGCTATCTGTAGTATAATGTGCATTAATAAATGAAACTATTATATTCGTATCTGCTTTGTCACCTTATGGCACAATAATGACCAACCTATTTGAATCAAATTCCTTGTGGAATTAATTAAGTGCTATTTCCATTGTAGGCTAAATTAGATAATGATGCCTTTCTAGAAAGGGAAACAGCAACGAATACACATTTCAAAATGCAATTTCGGAAAATACTGCGTTAGTGAAACTGGTCAACATACTGCTATTTATAAAATTTCACCAGGATGAATATTAAGAATTTACACTTTTTCTGCTAGCGGTTCTACTCGTTGATCGGGTACACAAAAATATAAGGCAAAAGGAAAAGGGATGTAGTTCTTACTTTAAAATACCCTAAACGTTTCCCAGATGACAGAGAAACGTGTGGAAATAGGAGACGAAAGGTCAGATTAGATTAATATGTGCATTAACTTCTATCTCATAGATGTAACATTTAAAACTTCTTCATACTTGGAGAAGAGATAACCAGGAGTTTCCTGCACATCACTCTATCCACCACAGTTGCCATCCTAGTCGAAAATATTTAAGTTACACAAGCAGAACTGGCATAACTCTTATTATAAAGGGCAAAGATTTGTTTTTTAACATTTTAATGTAGCCAGTGATCTGCACTGGGTGGTGAAACGTCAGTATACAAAATTTTGTCTCATTGGCCAAACGGTGTAAATTTGTGTGTTGACTGGTGAAAACCCCCGCAATACTAAATTGAATGCTTTTATCCGAGAAATAGTCGCGATATTCGACTTACACATTATAATACATGCCACTGTATTTATAGTTTGCATTTGAAAGAAAGCATTAATCCAAAATAAGGATAAGTTTTGTCGTTACAACTAGCACAAAATATTAAGGTTCTGAGTTGCTTTTACTTTCTCTACTACGTATAGTAAGTAGAGGAAGTATTGTATTCCACCCAAAAATTCGATACCAAGATTTCACCGGAAATACATGTTTTGAGACCCCCTGAATCCAAAAAAGCATTTTTGGAAACATGTCTGTGTGTGTGTGTGTGTATGTGTCTGTGTGTCTGTCTGTGAACAGCATAACTCAGAAACGAACAGTCGGATAAACACCAAACTTGGTATTTAGGTTCAGTATCTTCCAGAGATGCGACACGAAGGTTTTCAAGAAAATCCTTCCACCCCAGATTACCCTTTACATGGAACATTTTTCGAAAATTTTAATTTTCTCAAAAATGGCTCTAACGATTTTGATTAAAATATCATATATTTAAGATATTTTCATTGCAAATGAAATGTATATCTCGAATTTTCTGGGAATGTCTCTAAAAGTATTCTTCATTGTGAACGACTTTTGCATAACTGGTAAACCATAAGAGATAGGCAAACTTTTACTACACACAAAATGTAGATCGCGTTAAAATACACAATTTATGTCATATACATTCTTTTTGTTGAGTGAACCGTTTTTGAGATATTGCTTGTTATTTCCTTAAATTTTCCAATACTTTTTCTCAAAGGGAATTCGTTATTCATTTTTTTTATGTCCTGCACATGCAAAGAGAATGGAATACTCCACATAGCAACCAGCTCTTAAAATATTTGACTATCGCTTAAAGTCTACCAATTCCCCTTGCATCTACAAGAAAATTAGCAATAAGATTAATATCTCGATTAACATGAAGCATATGGAGAATAAGCATTTGAAAAAATAATTTGTACAAGAGTAGAGAAAGTAATGCGAGTGTAACACATCAGATTTTTTCGTTGATTTTGGAAACACTGCAAGAAAAGATAATTCTGCTTGGAATGATAGTTATGTCTGCAGTACTGACATTGGCATCCATTACATAAACAAGGCATCAGTTGCTTGTTGCGTGTTTCGATACTGCAATCGAAACACTTTTACTTGTGCGGTGAACAAGTCGAGGTATTAAGTGATGGAGGTATCTTCTCGCTCTCTAGGGCCACGTTTATCGAGAGAAGTCCCGCAATGTCCTTGGCCCTCTTTAACTCTTACTCCGGCTTCCAAGGAAAAGAAACGAGATATAACATTAGCTAAGTAGGGTAAGGCGCAGACAAGTGCTTCATAGCAAGCAAAGCATATATAAAGCCCCGGTAAGAGTGCTAAGACACTGCATGAACTTAAGTAAATTCTCTTGGTAGAAGACTTGCAAATATTATTATTATATTATCCATAATTAATTTCAATTATATATATATAATAATAGTAATAAAGTAAAATCTTAGCAAAGCCATAAACACTTAGCACTGAAGCACTTGCGATTGCAGGTCGCTACTGAGATTGTCATCTCTAGTGAGATGTCCTGGTGGTCTGTCTGGGAACCAACTTGAGTCATTTGGGGGATTCAATGTCCCACCGGCATGTTGTAACAGTAGCTCACTGGTTAGAGCAACCGCACGGAGAGCGCGAGAGCCATGTTCAAATCCTGGCTGTGGCATTGAATTTTTCAGTTGATCCTATATTAAAGACTTGCAAAGTTGTACTTCTCGTTTTAAGTCCTCGCATTTGTAATGATTCGAATTATACTCCACAAGCTGTGAGATATGTTACTGCATGTGATAATAGCAATTCGTGCAACTAGAGTGGGATATGAGCATGTGTTTTACAAGAACGAGGCGTAAGCCGAGTTCTGTAATTACATGATAGCGGTAATTATGCTCATATCCCAAGAGTTGCATAGAATATTTTGCCGGCGACCATTTAATAATGGCTTATTACTTTATCTGCGTTCATATACGATCACTGATTTATAAATAACCGTATCATCATTCAATAAAACTATGATACTCTGTGATTCAATGTTTACCGAAGCGTAGTTAACATTATTCCGTGGATCATAATAAAGTTGGTCTAGAAACAAAAGAACTAATGTACGATATTCATTTGTTTTCGATAACAACAGTGGTGCAGATAATCTGGAATGAAGAAAATCGGATAATTCGTTCTCAATAATGAGTGATTCTGAAGAACAAGCTTCAACAGTTGTTGCATCGCCTTTGACAAGTAAATCGAGGGTAAAGTGTGAAGTGGTGCAAAATTAAGAGAGTAATAACAACAGAAAGTATGTTTTGAGGTTTGATCAGAATCCTACAAACCTTCGTCTCTCTGGGAATATTTTTCTATGCATGAAAGTAAATTAATTCATTACCTTGTGATATGATGATGAATAAGTAGTAATCATTAAATGGATAAATAAAATTAATTCACTGTTATTAATGAATTACACCATAACCTTTAATTTATTTTGCATGTTCAATTTAGTAAAACAAAACTAATTTAACACTTTAAATCTTTAGGAAGTAACTGGTATGTCTAGTTGCAGAGGACGATGAAAAGATGACATCCTTCGAGGGACTTGGAGGGAATGCGACAATTACATGGGGTCTATCTGGGTGGGTCAGTTGCTTAGGCGCTGACCTTCTGAACCCAAGATCGCGGGTTTAAACCCGTCCCGGATCGATGGTTTTTAAGTGTGCTTAAAGCAACAGCCCCATGTCAGTAGATTTATTGGCATGTAAAAGAAATCCTCCAGGACAAAATTCCGGCACACCGACGGCGCTGATTATGTTCCTGGCAATTCACAGCGTCATTAACAAACAAAATATTTATTTTTGCAATTGCATGGGTAGCTTGGTAGAGGGAGGGAGAGAGAGAGATGGTGTAGCAGCTACTGTGTTTAAATGCTTGTGCTTTAATGTTCTTATTATATACACCTTATTGCATAATGTACAGAAACCGAATTTGTATTCAATTACTTTAAATTTGAAACTTGTAAGATAAAAATATGACATGGTTAATTATTGATTTATATTATTATTGGATTAACCGATGACTTCTTGAAAAAAATATAGAAGAACATTGCTTAAATTACTAAGCAAGTAATTAAAGCATTGAATATGTCTCGAAACATTACGCATTTATTAGTGTTATATGTATGAAATGGAAATGGAGTTTTATATATGGACGCTCTTTAACTGCTGTGGTCCTTAGCGCCCCATTCTATATTGGGCGTGAAAGACCGGTAATTTTGCTCAGAAGCCTCTTTAACAGGCTTGAGGTTCTTAAAGTGCTGTAAATCTACGACACGGGACCACCGACTTTATTTTCCTTCCGAAGGAAGCCATGCTAAATCCATTACCCTCCGCCGGGTTTGAACCCGCGACCGGGAACTAGAGGCTAGCATGGTAACCACTACACCACGGAGGACGGCTGTTATATGTATAAAGGAAGACTTGTATAGGTCGTCTGTACAAAACAGGACAAAAGTGATTATTAAACACCAGGGATAAAGCTATGCTTGCACTTACTGCAATTATATCAGCCATAAGAATACAAAGTTGTAAAATATGGTATGGTGAAATGGTCACCAGTTGCTTATAGAAAACCGGTTTTCTCTTTCTTTTCAATTAAAAACCTGATTGTCTACATTACCCTGTAGCATAATTTCAACAGATGTGTTTTATAAACTTTAGCTGCAATGTTTTACTGCATTCACTGACATCCAGTGAGAGGATGGAACCATTAAACGAAAGTTTTTGGTTTTCGTATAGCACCGTTAACATTTCCTTCGTGATTTAAGGAAATGTGTACAGAGTAAACAGAAGAAAGTGACAGCTTTAATGCGCAACAATTGAAGGAAGTGTAACAAAACACATCTGTTGGCAATTGACGCTATTGATTGAGTAGTTGAGATAAGGCACCGGAATGTTTTGCTTCCTCCGTACGACGCAATCTTTAGATCTGACCAAGATTTGCGTATGGACTTAAAAGAGTCCGCCACAGGAAGCTTGCTCCTTTGGCTTGCGCATCAACTTTCACCATCACCTCTTGCATAAGTAGTGTTTCCACCCAACTGCTCTTGGAAAAGGCGTAACATACGGTGGCCAAATCAAACCTCTTAGCTAATGTTTGGCGGTTTACTTTGTGCCTTGCGGGTACACATGATTTTTAACACATACAGGATCAACTGTTTCTCTTCTTAAATAACACGCTCTAGAGTATGCACTATTAGACGTTATTTATATATTAAAATTTGATTTTTGTAGATTTGTTATTCTTCTCTTTGCTGTTGTAAAATAAATATCGCTAGCTTAATCAACAGAGTTTGTAAATGCATTTGTAAGAAATTTGCAGGAGAAACACGAATCACATTTATCATAAAAGTCTTAAATTTATGCATATTTTACTTTGTCTACTACGTATACTAAGTACGGGAAGTATTGTATTCCGCCCAAAAATTCGATACCGAGATTTCACCGGAAATACGTGTTTTGAGACCCCCTGAATCCAAAAAAAGCATTTTTGGAAACATGTCCGTGTGTGTGTGTCTGTCTGTGAACAGCATAACTTAGAAACGAACAGTCGGATAAACACCAAAATTGGTATTTATGCTCAGTATCTTCCAGAGATGCGACACGAAGGTTTTTAAGAAAATCTCCCCACCCCAGATTACTCTTTACATGGAACATTTTTCGAAAATTTTAATTTTTCTCAAAAATGGCTCTAACGATTTTGATTAAAATATCATATGTTTATTTTCATGACAAATGAAATGTATATCTCGAATTTTCTGGGAATGTCTCCAAAAGTATTCTTCATTGTGAACGACGTTTGCATAACTGGTAAATCATAAGAGGTAGACAAAAGTTTACTACACAAAAAATGTAGATCGCGTTAAAATACACAATTTATGTCATACACATTTTTTTTGTTGGGTGAATCATTTTCGAGATATTGCTTGTTATTCCCTTAAATTTTCCAATACTTATACTTTTTCTCAAATTCGTTATTCATTTATTTTTGTTCTAATGCAAAGAGAATGGAATACTCCACATATCAACCAGCTCTTAAAATATTTGACTATAGCTTAAAACCTACCAATTCCCCTTGCACCTACTAGAAAATTAGCAATAAGATTAACATGTCAAAATCTCGATTAACATGAAGCATATGCAGAATAAGCATTTGTAAAAATAGTTTGTACAAGAGTAGAGAAAGTCATGTGAGTGTAACACATCAGATTTTTTACATAGTAGCCAGGTTTTTCCAAGCATTTTGGTAACACAAATTTTTCCAGACGACTATTGTACCGAGATGGGTCCTGTGCTCATAATCAGCTGTTCACTTCTGATATGACTTCGTCATCGGTGTTTAAGTGTTTACCTGATGACCTTTGAGTTGGGGGAATGTGTGAAAATTGCTTGGGGCAAGAGCCTGGTGAATATGGAAGATGCGAGAAAACATCCCAGTTGAATCTTCCGAGCTCCGACTGGGTCATTCGAGCTGTGTGAGGTTGAGCATGAAAGAAGAGAACTTTGCAAAACAAATGTCCAGGACATTTCCTTTTGATGGCATATGCAGCATTACACCGAAGATGAAGGCAAATCAGAAGTGAACAGCTGGTTACGAGCACAGGACCCGACCTGGTACAACACTGGTTTGGAAAAACTTATGTCACGTTACCAAAAGTTCTTGGAAAACATTGTAACCATGTAGAACAGTAACAGAAGGATTGTACAATGTTAAAAAAATTATTTCAACATGATAAATTGTGTGTAATGTCTTATATAAAACATGGAACTTACTTATTGGACGCCCCTCGTATGTTACTATTTATTTACTTAACTTTTACATGTTCAATTCTCCTATTTATATTTATTTACGTACATATATTCTGTCCATATGAATGTTTTATTTAAAAGAAATATGTGTGCAATAAATAACAAAATTCAACATTGAACTAAGAAATTCTTACTAGGGAATAGTCTTATTAAAAGAGCAAAGAATGCTACAAATAAACAAGACATGAACAATAGGGCAAGAAAGTATTGCACACATCTATTGTTTAGCAGTATAGTGTGTAGATAAAGTTTTGTTTTAAAATAATGTATGCACTATGGGTGTATAATTAAACATTAGGCCTATCCTCTACCTATAATGGTCATGGTAGAGGATTTAAAGTTATTAATCCACTTGTCAGTGTAAATTATTAAATTATTACAAAGCTTGAACGTTTTAACCAAGTTGAACCCAGAACACAGTAGCGAATTACTTTCTTAAGATGTGTTTTTAGGAATCCTTTAAGGGTGCAATTACAGTAGTATATGTAGCATTATTTGCTATGTGACGTAATCATTTCTACATAATAATAGAGAGAAGGCAAATAACTGTTTTAAACATTTTTCCGGTAAACTCAGGAATTTCATTTAGTGAAGGATTAACTTTCTAAATGAGAAAGTTTCGTTTACAGTAACTACCTCTCAGAGTGGCAATTGGCAGAGCAGAAGTGGTCCAGGGCTACGGAGTCCCAATGCTTTTCCTTCTATTCAGATAACCGCATTTTTATACAGCCTTGAAAATTAAATCAATAATGCCCGCACATTGGCCACGTTTTTTACTACTACCTGTGTTAAACTTGATTTCAGTTTTACCGACGCTGCAATACAATTTCGTTCTATATTTTTATCACGTTTATTACCCAGAGGCTATGCAGAAGTTGAAGGTCTGGTAGCAGACTTTGCTGTAAGAGTTACAACATGCAGGTCTGTGCTGATCAAAGAACGGGTTTTCATTTCTCTTCTTGCACGGTCCATTGAGCGAACCTCCAATCGGCTAAATATCTCTTTTATGAAGCGCTATTTAATAGCAGCGTAGCAAAGGCTATTAGAGGCTCTGAGATTGCACGCTCTTCACCTATTTTGTGCGATCGCTTGTCATTTGTTGTTCATGGTAAGAAATCAGATATAAATGGCACTCGACGGCATTATAACCTCTTCTAACCACACAAATCAAATGTTTTGTAACTTTTTTTATATAGAATAAATACATCCAATCATTGAAAAGGTTAAAAACATACTGATATCTCGATATACTTAAATTTCAAAGCATAATTAGTTTGAAACCAGGCCATATTTCTATTCTATGTGTTAAAGCACTGCTGAAGAAAATTCTTCAAATGTGAGACATGTAAATAATTATAATTAAGAATCAATGACAATTTTTACTTTCTCTACTACGTACAGTAAGTAGGAGAAGTATTGTATTCCACCCAAAAATTCGATACCGAGATTTTACCGGAAATATATGTTTTGAGGCCCCCTGAATCCAAAAAAAGCATTTTTGGAAACATGTCCGTGTGTGTCTGTGAACAGCATAACTCAGAAACGAACAGTCGGATAAACACCAAACATGCGACACGAAGGTTTTCAAGAAAATCCCCCCCAGATTACTCTTTACATCGAACATTTTTCGAAAATTTGAATTTTCTCAAAAATGGCTCTAACGATTTTGATTAAAATATCATATGTTTAAGATATTTTCATGACAAATGAAATGTATATCTCGAATTTTCTGGGAATGTCTCCAAAAGTGTTCTTCATTGTGAACGACTTTTGCATAACTGGTAAACCATAAGAGATAGATAAAATTTTACTACACAAAACAAATGTAGATCGCGTTAAAATACACAATTTATGTCATATACATTTTTGTTGTTGAGTGAACAGTTTTCGAGATATTGCTTGTTATTTCCTTAAATTTTCCAATACTTTTTCCCAAATGGGAATTTTCTCATATTCGTTATTCATTTTTTTTTGTCCTGGACATACAAAGAGAATGGAATGCGCCACATAGCAACCAGCTCTTAAAATATTTGACTATCGCTTAAATACTACCACATTCCCCTTGCACCTACAAGAGAATTAGCAATAAGATTAACATCTCCATTAACATGAAGCATATGAGAATAAGCGTTTGTAAAAATAGTTTGTATAAGAGTAGAGAAATCATGTGAGTGTAACACATCAGATTTTTTTAGAAGCTTTATGATAGATGTTATAGTGCACAGACAATCAATATCTGTAAATCCTTTTGGTAATTTTACCAGAGGTAGTGTAAATATTTATTGCTCTCACATCTCTATGGATGATTTATTTAAGTGATGAACATTCTTTACAGTGGAATGTTCTGGAAATTAGTTTGAAGTTTAATTTTACTCCTACCTTGAAATATTTTGTAAAAAATATATCCGGATATGATTTTATATAATTCTCAGTAATGAATATATAAACAAATGATTTGGAAACTGCTATTCACAACACTTACAAAAATAACTTTAAGTGATCTTTTTACTGATCTTTTTTCATATCTGTATTTGGCGAACATAATGAAAATTGCTGCTGTATCTACATGAAGACTGCCCTTGTAAGGCCATGAGTAATGGAATTAAATGTTGTACCTTCCAAAATACCATTCTTACCTCATACTCAACTCAAAGCCGCGGATGTAGGCTGCACAAATGAACCAATGAAAAATAACAATGTATATGGTTGTGTGTGTGTTTTACTTTTTCGGAACCCACGTATACAAACATACATTCTCACTAATTGCATGCTTAAAATAGGTCACCCTCAACATTGATTTAAACGTTAGGTCTTAGTTGCGACCCGAAGTAAAAAAGTGTTCAAGAAAAAAAAACTAATATTTTCAAGCTAGGTCAAATCATTTTGTAAAGTGTAGTAAATGTATCAAACAATTATAAAATGGAATTAAAAGAATTTGGCGTATAGTAATAAATGCTTGAAAAGAGAGACTGAATGCTCAGCCAGAGTTTCTTGGGGACTTCAAGCGCCTTAGCCTCAAGTTCCCACACCTCGAACAGTAAAACTTACTTGTTAGAAAGTTGCAGTGTGACCTTAGCGAAATAATAAGTTACTTGCAGAACTTCCCTTCATAAAGCAGGAACTGTAGCTAACGTGTGAAGTCTTCGGCAAACCTTTGACTGGTTTTTATGCTAACCACACAGCTATTCTAAGCTTCATATGCATATATGTAGACTGGATGAAGTTCACAGGTGCATGACAAATGAAAGACGTGAAACACCGCTTAGACTGAAAGTAAATTGATGAAGTCCACACAGAAAATCAGAAATGTTACTGCCGAAACATCCGTGAAGCTGAAACGAAAACGTTGAAATCAGCCTTTGTTACTACAGCGTACCGAACAATGGTAAGCCATTGTTGATGACCGCTGGAAGCTATAAAAATAATAACATCAGTAACGTCTTGGACAAGAAAATATTTTCTGTTACGACCCGAGCTGTTCCTTTTTTACAGGCCAGTCACATCCCTTCGTGTGGGGCGACTGCAGCATCTGAGTCACTGCTTGACCCTTGCTTTTTATTGTTTTCGGTTTGGAGAGTCGCTCTCTAAAAGGAAAGAACTTTATTGTGAATTTACTTTAACCGACCACGCAACACAAAGGAGAGTGACGGCAAGAGAATAAGTTTTCTTGAGTTCAGGCCATTGCTACCTAACCTTTTTTACGACTAGGTATTCTGAACTGGAGGTTAACTGTAGGGCACTCAAACACCATTATGTTTCAAAGCGCGTTGAAATGTTCTACTAGTATAACTGTGGCGGTTTTATTTCCAGAGATAAAAGTAAATCCTTTATTTGAAAGAGGAATTATAGAAGGTATAAAAGTCTTTTCAAGCTATTTTACACTGTCATTTCATTATTTAGTAAGTATTTATATTCTCTCTGAGAAAAAGAGAAACAGAGAGGAAGAAAAGTTGACAAAATGAAAGGAAACGTAATAATAAATTCAAAGCATATAATGTTTTCTCGTTTGTTAGGTGTGTGTGTGTCTGTGTGTAAAACATAGGATCTGTATGAAAGTAATGCACAAGGGAGCTGGAGTACATATTTTATCTGTATTTTTATTCACTACTAGAAATATTTTACAATTTCATTGCTTCTTCTTTTTTTTGGTTTTTACATTTATATTTTTTGTGTTATTGTATTAATTAATCTATTTTGTCCAGTACATTTCATAGGATATATAGATTCTTATTGTATTCTATTAACTTTATGTTTACTATGTTAGTACTTTGTTTTAAGACTATGTTACCATATTTCCCATTATACACACATACACCCACACGCGCACAGCAGAGGTGGACGGTCATCCATTTGGTCAGCAGCATGCTTCCCACAGCCGAAATGTTGTTTTCTGTGACCTATTGATTGCTACCTATCGTGGCTCATCATATTCGATTCTGAGTGAGCACCAGTTCTACACATAGGCCGAAAAATTCACACCTCCAATGGTAGGTTCGAATTTGCATAATTTCAATATTAAATATGATTATAGTTTGAAGACTGTTATATTTTGCTACTTCATTCCCTTCACATTTTGAGCAAACCGTTCTCATTCAGGCGATCTAGCGAGGGGCTTTCCAATTTAGGAATCCTGTCTACAGAAGGGAGAGATCTGTACTAGAGTACTTGCAGAATACTTACGCCTGCCATCCAAATATGATAAAATACAAGATACTTTATTTTGTATCGTAACCGAAACGAAATTAATGGGCGTGGCGTTTGTTTTTCTTCACATTACGTAAACGCTTTACAATAAATTGTAAAATACAATTTATAAACAATCTAAACATAGGGCGAAATGAAATGGCACTTACCAAAATTTTAAAACATTTCTCTGCGAGACTCTTTATCATCTAATTTTAAAATTATACATGATTATCATATCTGCATTCAAAAGAAACATTTGTCAATAATTGCTACATCCGAAATGGCTTCTCTCAGGTTGTTATGGTGATGTCGTAAGCATTTTACAAATGCCTATAAAGAGAACATTCATTAATTACATTCAGTTGATTACAGCTAAAGTTGTAGTTGTAACCCATATAAATTATTATTTATCCTTTGTTGCCTCAGAACTATTTGTGCAGTTTAAAATTTTATTATTTTGAATTTGGTTTGACCTTTCCAGCTTAAAATCGCTCACATAATTTGAAGCTTCACTGCCAGTAATTCAAGAGGATGAGTGACAGGAAGGTTATATAAAAATACTGTTTCTCCAAGTTTGTTTCTGCTGTTCTTTATCTACAACTCCGTCTCCCCTGCAGTGTTCACCAAAGCTAAACGCAAGAACGGAGAAAGGATTGCGGTCCTGTCTCTCCGCCTCGCCTCTTAACCACAGGTTCTCAGTGCCTGTAGCCGATTTGTTTGGCGCCATCAACATAAATGGACGGCGCAAATGATCCATACAACGGTGCCTGAGGTTAACCCGCAATCCCGTTATCGCTGCCCGAAAACGAATTGGTATGTAAAAATATATTCCTAAAAATTATTATTAACTATGTATTAGCTCAAACTCTTGCAAGATTTCAATAGCCAATAATTAAAAACAAAAATAGCAAAATAGTCTATTAAATATTACACCTTAAAACTAAAACATACTGGAGTAACTTCTTTTCTTAGAAGAAAAACCGGAATATATTGAAGCCGCCAGCTTTTTTTGCTGTAGTTTTTTAAGTCACGGTCGGTTGCTAGGAAGTTCTTTTGACGTGTCATTCCTTCGTGCACATCACGCGAGAGGACAAGGTACGATAAACCATGAAGCACAACAACGCCAAATAAGAAAATTAGAGAACCTTAGTGTCGGGACTTAATTAGAAGCCTATTCAATTTCCTCCCTGTCCATTGTTGAGTTCTAATTGGAAAGGTATATCCGCTAAGCGTACAGCTGACCCTTAACGTCACTACATATATGGTTATACATTTGGGTACGTAGACGAGGTGAATAACCAGTTGGACACAACCTTTGCCGATCCCTATCCAAAATAGAAGACGGCTTTGAAACTGATTTGGTGCCCAAAAATGGACACAAAACAGATACTAAGCTTAGTCCACCAACACGACATTAACTAAGTGCATTTTATATGTATTTTTATGTACATTTAAGATGATATTAGTAACTGAATGGGTCGATTTAGCTTGATTTTTTAGGAAAAAGCTTGGGACGGGTATGATGTCCGAAACTCCATTTATTCTCGTTCTTTGAAACAATGCTTTCACTTTATATGGGGATTTTAGGCTTTCCAATCCGCAATATACAATTTTGTGTAACAAAATAAAATCTATAAAATGTCTAGATACTATTTTCAAAGCAAATATAATACTGCTGCAAACAACTTTATTCGGAACCTTCCAACTACAAAACTTGATTGTAAAAATTCTCTGCTTCTAAACTGCTTCTTGAATTTGCTTCAATTCTGTTGCTGTAGCTTTCATATTTCCAGAAATTTCTTAGTGAAAGAAAATTCAAATTCATTCTAGAACGTTTAAAAATGTATTTAGATACCGATTATGTCAAATAATTACTTTAATTTAGAAGTTTAAGTCATATATTGGGACATTTTGTAATGTATTTTAAATTTATTGGAAATTTAATTTTGTATTTACTACATTTTGACTAAACGTAGAGTCACTTTAGTACGCTACATTAAGAATTAAACAATAACGATATTTAACCGCTGTATTACCTCACACATGGAAACATTATTTAAGAATGAAATATTCTACAATTAACAGAGACACACTGTAAGTGACGTGCTATTAGTTTTATTTTGCGATCGAATTGGACACTTAGGCAAAAAAAATAATATAATCATCAGATATCGAAGCCATATAATGTAAAATAAATTAAGTTCCATTATGGAGAGTACAGTGTGCTTCAGATACATACAGCTGAATTAGTTGTGATGCCTAAAGCAATACGCGTGTTGGGGAATCACATTTTACTGTCTACGCCCCTGATATGTCGGCAACTTCTCTGCTTCAGCTGTGTAGCAGGACGGTCTACTGTTCGTTTCACGAGTAGAAAACTTTGCCCTTCTAACCCCACTAACCGCAGAGTGACAGGAACCTTGAGGCTGTTGCCACTTTTACTGTGGAGCTGTTCCTCTCTTGTGCCTTGGAGTGCCTCCTTAGCAGTTGTTCACAAAAGTCGAAAACTGACAACGGTGAATTTTGAAGGATCAGCTTGGTCTTCGTTTGTTGGGCCCTTGCCCAACTTGCCTTCTTCTTGGGCACTATTTTTACTTCCAATACTGGTGGGCAGCTGCACAGCTACAGCAGACAAGTGCCCAGAATGACAGGGTTTGGACAGCAAATCTTATTCTCCAAAACCTCTATTACTTTAGGTAACACAACTGAGCTCTATGTATCTGAAGCATATTGTACACTACATAATAATCGTTATTATTAATTTTCTCATCTTTTTGCTTTCTTTTATAGTTTTTTAATTGTAATATGCTAAGAACAATTGGGTGCATGGTACTAATAAAGTTATACTTTATTCATTTTGTGATAAGTAAATAATAGCTATTTGTAGCAATACATACCTTTTGTCGCAATGCCTATACCATAGGGTCAAAATACTACTCTTACAGTGAGTTTTCTTCTTATTGCAAATAATGAGTCACAGAAAGATGCCAAATATAATAATCAGAAATTTGTTTAAATTCAAAGTGCGATGGTAAAACTCTTAAAAATACTGACATTGTTTCTCAAATACTACTAAATGTATTTTGTTTCATCAGAACCTGAATTTCAGATGATAACAGTACATGCATTATAATATCCATAATTTTTATGATTTCCAGAAACGAGGTGTGAGTATTAAAATATCTTAGTAGGTCAAGTTTCTTAAGAAAAACAAATTAAGAAGTGAATGCCATGATTTCACTGCAAAATATTTCCGTGGTATAACAAAAATTATTTGCAGTTACTAATTTTCTCCACCTGAATAGATATAATGTCAAAGTATACCCTTAAAATCATCATACGATCCGAACAATATTAGAAACTGGAGATTAAATTATTAGAAATCGTTTTGCACAAGCATAAATGCTAAAAATTCTTGAGTGCAGGAGATAAAGCGATGCAGACAAGAGCTAGATTATTAGCGAGATGCTGCGAGGATGATAATATGCCATGGGTATTTGCAGTAGGAAGCAGAATCGTGCAGTAGTTTTGATTAATTATGCCTCGCGGCATTCTTACACATGGCGTGGTTCGTGTATTGAACTTTGTTTTCAACGGTAAACCAGCTTTTTGTTTGTTGTAGGGAACACACTCTTGAAACGTGGATGATAAAGCTTTATTCTGTTTGTCATGTCATCTCCAAATGGTGTCCGAGCCATTAAAAAAGGACAGGAGTGCAGGGAGACACTTTAACATGCACTATAACAGTGCTGCTCTTCGTTAACAGATGTCAAGAAGACTAGCTTACTTTAACAAGAGCTCGTGCAACACTAAATGGAAAATAATAGCGAGAAATGTTTAACAAGCGGTTTGCTGACCTTGCTTGAACGGAGCGTGTGGGCTGCAAACTGTTCAGCGTGTTTCTTCGATGAATTTACAGTTTAGTCCAACATGCATGTTTCGTGTAAGTGTTATGTATGTACATCTAGTCTATTATTCACACAATTTCTTAGAAAATTGGTTTATAAGAGCCTTAGTTCAGGCTAGTAGTTGCATAAATATTAATTCTAGGCTCATTGTGAGATTGCTCTGTTAAAGAAAGCGCCAAACCAAGGCAAACGACAGAAATAACCTCGCACACCCATTTAATTTGGGCTAGAACTGCGGTTGTGACGTATATCCGAAAGGTGTACATTATATGAGAATACTGTCAATAAAAATCGTTCTCTTGAAAACTAAGCTGAATGTTAATGGAAACTAGGCAGTCGTCTTGGCAATACCATTTAAAGTACCATCTCTGTGGATAAATTCACTATGAGCATTACTATAGATAATAATAATAATTATATTGCAATGTGAATAGTTATATAAGGATTCCGAGGAAACATGTCGAATGCATAGAAATTCTCTCTCTCTTTCCAATTAGATGATTTCAGACAGGAACAGATACTTTTAACGGTAAAGATACTGAAAATTCCACGCCTTGACTTTATTTTGGACTTTCTCAATTTGTTACACGCTTATATATTATAATACAATTTCTTTATTAAGGTGCTTACAAACTTATAATGAATTAACGATGTTTTCAATAGAGAGACTATTAGGGATTGTACAAGAAATAATGCACAATACATTAAACCCTAAAAGCTCATTTACAATTCAAGTACAAAGTATATTACTTCATGGAACAGAAAGGTGGACAATAAATAGGCAACAAGAAAGAAAATTATTAACAACAGAAATGGATTTTTCGCAGAGGGCTTCTCGAATCTCAAGAAGGGATAAAATTAGAAATACAAAAATTCGGGAAATAACGGATGTAAAAAAGAATGCGTTGGAAATAATAGAAGAAAGAAGATTAAAATGGTTTGGCCATGTGAAAAGAATGTGAACTATAGAATAGTAAGAATGGTGATAGAATGGGAAGCTGAAGGAAATAGGGAACGGGGAGGATCAACAGAACAATGGACGGATGGGGTGCGAAGCAGCATAACGTCTAGAGGACTAACAGATGAAGATGCAGAGAATAGGGATTTATGGGGAAATAAAATTATGAATGGGTTGTAGGAAAACTACCGCATGGTAAATAATTCCTAAACATGTTCTACATATCCTGCAAACGAACTAGTAGTTCACCCTACGACTGATTTTGGAGGGTTTACAAAAATCCTACATTCCATAATCCACCTCAACTAACGTATATTAAATGTGAAACAACAAAGCCTTTTAAAATGATAGTAGTAAATTATTTTCACATATAAACGAAATACATCCCAGTTATTTCTTATTATGTCAGCACTTTTTACCTTAATGATAGAGATAAAGCAATCATTTTACGTTAACTGTAATATCTATTATAAATGAAACGAAAATAACACTAAAGAAATTTCGTAGATGCATATTTCACTTTTACTTTCGTCAAAACTATTATTTACAGTATATTTTCCATCGAAAATATACTACAGAACCTAAATTTCTTTTAGACTACGGTGCTGTGATTAATTACAGCTAAGTAGCTACGGCTTACCTTACATAACTAAATCTTAATTTAATACGTGGTCCCTTTTTGGGTTAGGAAATGTGGATTTTGCTACATTTAGAACATTCACCGTAGGTGTGAGGGGCTCGGACTTAAAACTTCTTTAAGTTAAATATTGTAAGTAATTGTAAGATTTGTACCCGACAATATCGGTGCTTTTTACTTTCTCTACTACGTATATTAAGTAGGGGTAGTATTGCATTCCAATAAAAAATTAGATATCGAGATTTCACTGGAAATACATGTTTTCAGGCCCCCTGAATCCAAAAGAAAGTATTTTTAGAAAAAGGTGCGTGTGTGTGTCTGTGAACAGCATAACTCAAAAACAAAAAGGTATTTAGGTTCAGTATCCTTCAAAGATGCGACACGAAATTTTCAAGAAAATCCCCCACCCAAGACTACTCTTTACAGGAACATTTTTCGAAAATTTTTATTTTCTCAAAAATGGACAACGATTTTGATCAAAATATCATATGTTTAAGATACTTTCATAGCAAATGAAATGTATATCATGAATATTCTGGGAATGTCCCAAAAAGTCATCTTCATTCTGAATGATTTTTGTATAACAAGTAAACCGTAAGAGATAAGACAAAATTTTACTACACAAAAAATTTAGATCTCGTCAAAACACAATCTATGTCATATACAATGTTTTTGTCGAGTGAACCATTTCCGAGATATTCCTTGTTATTTGTTTGACTTTTCAAATTCTTATACTTATTCTCAAATGGGAATTCGTTATTCGTTTTTTATATCCTGGACATGCAAAGAGAATGGAATGCTCCACATAGCAACCAGCTCTTCTGCAAATGTTTATCTCGATTAACATGAAGTAGATGGAGAATAAGTGTTCGTTAAAATAGTTTGTACAAGAGTAGAGAAAGTCGGTCAGAAAGATGTCAGTTATACACGTGGTTATATGGGATGATTACTATTTGCTGAAGTATTAAAACTCGAGACTGCATGAATATCAATTGCCATTTTATGAACTAAATATTTAATTACAAGACTTTAGCTATACAGCAATGTAATGCGCTATTCTGCGGCATGAAAAAAAGAGTAAATTACAGGAAGTAAATCACTCTCATTGATGTAAATAACATATGTTTACCTTCTTTTAACTTAGCAAAACTATTATTAGTTTACTTGTGAGTTTCTAACCACAGTTTTACTTCGAATGGGATATCCAAATGGCTCTTTAACTAACAAATAAAACTTCAAAGACACACAGCAACGCGTTGAGCTGTTCTTGGATGAATTTTGAGCTTCTGAAACCCGAGCTCTGTATCTGAAATTAGATACAGCTACCTTATCCTGCCTCTTTTTTCGTTTTCTATGATCACAAAGTTTCCTTCTGGGAGTAGCCACCCACAACGGCCAAGTTCAATGCCCGGTCAGCTATTATGACAATTGTCACTTGCTTCTTTTCTGGCAATTCTTAGCCTAAAACTGTTTCTTTTATGGAAGGAACAGATGGTCCGTGCGGATCCAAGCGATTATCTCCCGTAGTTCTGCTACGTGGGCATGTACAGGACCGTTTATTCTATCTTGGAACATCTTTGTGCGTGAACGAAGATGATAACGCATTGCCTCTAAGCCAGAAGAAGATAGATACCTTTTTTTTTCGTGCTCATAAAACCAGTTTTTTTTCTATCCAAATCATCTTGGAGCAAGTAACTGTAATTTGAGCCTCAGAGAAAAGGAAGAGGCACAGTATGCGTGCTTGTGCTTCCTGGTTAATTACAACGACTTTTTCAGAAGATAAGAATCTGTCTCTTAAAAAGTACCCACACGTCTGTACCTGGTTGGATGATGATAATATCATTATCACACACACTTTCAGCATTTTTGTTAAGATGGAAACATTGGAATACCGCTATACGAAGTATTTACGAGGGTGGATTATAAGTCAGTGACTTTTTAAAGAAAATAACAGTTTTTTTCCAAAAAATCAATTTTATTTCTCAACATGGTCTCCTTTCGATTCAATGCAACTGACCAACGTTTCTCCAATTTTTTAACCCTTCCAAAAAATATGATTTTTCGAATTCCGCAATATATGAGGCTGTCTCTGTCATGATGGTTCACTGGACGTGAATTTCATCCCAGCGAGCCGATTTTTCAGGTTTGCGTTTTAGGAAAAAATCCCACCTATCCTTTACATGGAAGATTTTTCAAATTTTTTATTTTCTAAAAAATAGCTGTAACGATTTTGATTAAAACACCATATATTAAAGGTATTTATATGAAAAATAAAATTTATATCTTGAATTTTCTGGAAATAACTTGTGTAATCCTCTTCATTAGGAAGCAATTTTGCACAATCTTGTACAAGCAATGGACGAAAACGTACTACACAAAAATTGTAGATCTATTTAAAACACACAATTTATTTCAAATAAAGTTTTTTGTGGCATCGTCCATTTATTAATGATTCGAATTTTTCAACAGAGCCACTCTTTTAAAGGTCTGGCGATTTTCAGTTGTTTCTCGCGATGTCGTGGAAAGAGTATGGTATTTTAAGACCAGCGTATAGCGTCCAGTTCTTAAACATTTGACTAACGCTATTCTCTTTGTATCTATAACGAAATGTGTAATATAGCTATTTCCGGAAATGTTTATCTCCATTATAAAATGAAGTAGATAGGAAAATAACTTTTCCTATGAATAATTTGTATATCCACTAATAAGCGATAGAGGGTAGAGGAAGTCATATGAATATAACACATCAGATATTTTAAGTTTAGTCCTCAGTTATAAGGGAAGGTTAAAAGTCCTATACCGCCAATGTTAGTTTTTTTTAATTCTGGCCCATTATCCATTATCACACTAAAATTGTTACGTGATGAAGATGCATTCCTTCTAAATATACTTATCTATGCTCAATTTTTGAAGATTTAGAAGCTTGTAACAGTGATGTGTCATAATTTAAAATAGAGAGTTGAGGGTTGTTACACTACATCACTATGATAATCTTACTTGAACGCGTTTCGGGAGACGGCTTGTCCCCATCGTCAGCATTCTCTCTCAACTCTCAACTTGAGAGAGAATGCTGACGATGGGGACAAGCCGTCTCCCGAAACGCGTTCAAGTAAGATTATCATAGTGATGTAGTGTAACAACCCTCAACTCTCTATTTTAAAAAATACTTATCTATTTTTATACGATGCGTTTATTTATTAAGAAAGATAAGCTATTTTCAATCATTAAAATTAATTGCAATTATTATTTTGAAATAACCAAACATCTTATTAAGTCCAAAGTATATCATAATAGCACTTAGACTTGTTTGTAACACCCTAAAACTTGATTTAGCTACCTTCAATAATTTCTGAGAAAACAGGTCATATAGAAAATGTCATTCACAAAATTCCTTTCTAGGTGTTGTCGCCTTTCAGCTGTTTCTCGCGATGTCGTGGAAAGAGAGTGGAGTTTCTAGGCCAACATATATGGCTTTTAAACAACTGACTGTGATTCGGTTTCCTCTATGCCCCTTGTACCTTCAATGAAATGTGTAATGAAACGATTTCTGCAAAGGTTTATCTCGATTAACATGAAGAATAGTACAACAGTTTTCGTAAGAAAACCTTGTGGAAGCTATATAAACAAAAACATTAGTGAGTAGAGAAAGTCACGGGGATGTAAGACAAGATTTATTGATGCAGTTTCCTGTTGCTGAATTTTTAAGTCTATAACTTGTGATTTACTTTGTCCCTATACATGCCTATATAAACGTAGACCAGCGGGCAACATAGCTATAAGCAATACGCTGATATACCCTGACCGAACTTTACCCTAAATCCTGTTTCTTACAGTCTTACCCCACTGACATGCACTCTTCTGCTCTCGACTTCCTTCCCCTTTCTCCAAATTGACTAATGTACAAACAGCACCAAAGAAAATCCTCGGTGGATTTTGTACCGTTTTCTGGGGTCTTTTGAGGCGAGTCCTTCACCTTACCTATAGCGAGCGTGGTCGCTTGATAACACAGCAACAAGGGGGAAAAGAGGGAAGGTTGATGTCTTTGCTTTTTCTGGTGTTATTGAAACCAAAACATGTTTATTGTCTCAGAACCAGTCACGCCGTATACTACTCGTGGACGTATCGTGGGTATGTGGGTGGCTGGTCGCACTGTTTCAGTAATTGCAACGGCAGTGCATAAAAGTGTTTTTATAGTAAATTACTGGATAAAAACATTCCAGGAAAGTTGGGAAGACGGTCTACATACTCGTCAGAAAGTTGGCACTCCCTGTAAAACATCCGTAGATGATGATATTCTTTCACTAAATGCAAATTACTGTTTTGTTATAATTGACTGATCATGTTTAAAAACCAGAGATAAATGTGTATATGTATATGGTTTACCGAATATGACATACATATTGTAGCAATAAAATTGGGTTATATTCTTGTCTATATTCCTATGATCAGCAATGTTTCAGTAAAGGTATATTAACCAATTATAGTTTGAATTAGAAGGAAAACATGCTGTTTTATTTATTTATTTTTTAGTTATGTTTGCTTCTATGCAGCAACAAGCATTAACATCACTGTGAGAATACAGTTCTGTTTATTTTTTTATATAAAGTATTGCTATGTATTTAATGAATACCATTCAAGCTTTAATTTGCACCCCCTGGAAATCCTCTCCCTCTACACATTCTACATTTTGCTAACCTGGGAGCTCATCAAGTTTTCCCCTTAGCTTTTAACCCTTTCAAAGCCGTGCCCTGCACTAGCCAATAAGGTATGGTCTACCAATCACGATAAGAGGTATGTATGACAAACAGAATGCACTCACTCTACCTCTTTCTCTTTTAGCCAATACGACTGAGAGCGTAAACATATCTTTCGTTTCTACGGCATTTTGTAACCTTTGTTGTGGTTATTGGTGTAACTATTTAGCAGAAGGGCTGGCGTATCCTTGCACCGTGGCCTAAAGCACCAATCAAACGGCCATGGCTTCATAAGGCCACGTACAACGATAAATAATGTGGCATAGACCCGAGTTGCAGTGAGATTTTCTTTGGCGCTCTGTACCTACACCTTTGAATGGCGATGTACAAGCCGTGTGCAGTGCAAGGTTAAGCGATTAAAACACTCTGTCCTGACAGATGTTTTCGTCATCCTGAGAGGCAGGTTTAAACCGAAGGATACTCCTACCTATGTGTTGATAAGAATTTACACGCATTTCAACTGCATTAACTCTGTTACGTAATATATTGATTGATACAGCTATGAAAGCTTAATTTTAAAAACTCTCTTCGGATATATTAAGATAAATGATCATGTTAAATGATCATCTACTCCATGACAGCAGCCACGTGGCAATTGATAGATATGGGGCAAAGTTATATGGAACACACGTTAGCCCTTATCTCGCAAACTAGCTCGGCGATACGTAGAATAAACTTGTGGTATATCTAAACGCGACGAAGCACACACTTGTAAAATTCTATTGGCACGCACATCGGAAGTGCAGCAGGATTTCATTTACCAAAAAGCATGAAACCATTAGTCACGCGCTGCTAGATCAGTCACATAAGGTGTCAGGTTTCTCAAACACTATACATCCAAACGGTCCCAACAAAATGCTGCGCTGAGGAAGAGGTGTGGGTTTGGAAAACAATGGCGGTGATTCATGGGACACGAGCGGAATCTTAAATAACCCCTTTAAGCTTCCCCTGAGATGCATCCGGCGGCGAACAATCGCCATATCCGATTTACTACCTACACAGGCTTTTAACACATTCCCTCGATGGTCCGTTATTTAGGGACTTCATGGAAGCAAATGAGAAAGACATGGCGCCTTGCGAGGATGTCTAGAATCATGACGCTATTCTTACAACTCATGCAATTCCAATTCGCCTGTCACTGTAGCAAATAACATAAGCAGCATAGGCGTTCGTGCATGAGCATTATAATTGCTTCCACAGATTTGAATGCATGATATGTAAGAGCATATTCCAACAGTCTCCAATGAAAATAGAATCACTTTTTATTGTTAATGGTACTGTGGTGTATCAGCACACTTTGGAACTGAAGAAATGGTATCAAGGACATGAACTAAATGTTCATAAGTAAAGCATAAAACAAAATGGCGTATTTGGAACATGTTAGGAGAAAAGAACTTCAATTTGTGTTTGATCGTGTAAGATATTAAGTAATAAGCATTAGAAACAAAACGAAAGAAAAACTGAGGAAAGAGGTCTTTGGCCGATCGGAAAGGTTCCTTTTTCCAGACGAGATTTAGGCCCCGTCACTGAAGATGTCTATCATAACAGCGGACGAAACATCTGAAAGGAAGAACTTTTCCCCTCGACCGCGCCATTCAACCCGAAAGACCTGCTTTCTCATAGTGATTCCGACTGTGAAAGCTTATTTACTTTAATAAAGGAAAACTGTTTAGTCATCAATCATATATGTAGATAGAACTGACTGCAAGTGTTTTAAACGTACTCAAGTATGTAATAATAATAATAATAATGATAATAATAATTATAATAATGAAGCCCAAATTTACAGTTTCTCGAAAGTACGCTCTACATTAAACGAGAGAAAGGTTCAATTCATATAACGTGCAGATAGATATTTTTATGAACACTCTTTAACTACTATGGTCCTTAGCGTCCCATTCTATATTGGGCGTGAAAGACCGGTAATTTTGCTCAGAGGCCTCTTTATCAGGCTTGAGGTTCTTTTAGGTACCGTAAATCTACGCACAGCACCACCGTCTTTACTTCGCTTCCGAAAAAATCCACCGCGACCTCGGGAACTAGAGGCTAGCATGGTAAACACTACACCACGGAGGACGACGCAGATAGAGGTGAAAAACTTTTAAAAATAAATATATACTGTGTTCTGTAAGTTCCTAATGCAAAAATAATAATTTTGTGCTTGTAATAATAAACAGGACGTACAATTTTACAAAACAGATTCGTTACAATGGTATATTTTAAAATTATTTCTGTTTCAACAACTTTTTTGCGCTGCTCTTTGAGGAGGTAACTCTGTGTTACCTATATTATTATTTGTACTTGTCTTAAGATTATTCAATTACCAATCAAATTTAAATAATAATTTTGATATTGGGAGTATTGTAATCCTGTAATCTTGAAAAGAATTCAATTTGTAAATCCAATTTTATGATATCCAAATGTAGCACCAGTTGCAACGATAAGCCTAGTACAATCCCAAAGCTGTTGTAAAATATGTCCCATTTCAACGCTGTAGCGAAACAGAATGACAAGGATAACAATGTAAAACACAGGTTCTTTATACTTCCTTGCTTTCCATCCTCTCAGAACTACTTCAGAACAAACAAAACAACCCTTGAGTGCACATTCCTTCTCAGTCGTTGTAAGGGACACACGCACGCCTTCTTCGGTTTGCTCAAGTAATATTTATCTCTTGGCTCTACAAAAAAGCAAAAGTGCAAATACCAAGAACATAAATCTGCATCGCGTACGGGAGTTTGGTTGTTGTTTTTGTGGAATGGCCTCAACCAATTTTCGAACAAGATGGCTGGCCGGCCGATGACCTCACGCCACATTGTTCCGGACCAATCTATCGACATCCTCGCCTGTGTTGTTGAAAAGAATCGCGCTGCTTCAAGAGTAATGACCCTCTTCATTGCAGATGGCCTAGCGTTGCACACATCACAGCATGCACTTTGCATGTTCGGAGGAGTAGTTTTATTATAGTGGCGTTTGCCATTACAGCCGATGACTGTGTAACCACTCTGAAGAAATAAAAAACGAAGAGTAATTTATGGACTACACGGATGCGTAAATGCAAGAAAGAGATGGGGCAGCAAACGAGCTGTAGCTCAGGTATGCAACACAATCTACAATTTGCAATTTATATGTAGTTTTAAACAAATTAAACTTTTATAACTAAAATTTTGATTAAATATATTCAACATGTTTGTCTATACTAACTAAAATAGCAATCAAACTGAACATTTTCCGGCAATGAACCTTAGAGAGCGGTAAGAAAAGTACGCAGTATGAATTTTTCAAAACGTATAACCGTAGGGTACTTCAAAAATATACGGAGGTGAAGTGAACTTCGCTACCAAACTTATTTAGGCAAATGACAGTAAATATTGGACTCAATTTAGGATTTATGGGGGTAATATTTGAGAAGAATCAACACTCACAAATTGAAATATACACAAAAGAGATTACTTACATTATAATAGCATGTGAATAGATATAGAAAATAAGGAATTGTTACGTTAACCACTAAATATGTAACAAATCTCACAGTAACAAGGCCAGTAATTGCGCAAGTTAAGTTCTTTAAGCAAAATGCCAAACACATTGTAGGTTATAGGTTATACAACAGAGGGGTACACCTCGCTCACTGCGACCTACATAGATCTATTATGGCTAACACCCCCTGGAGGAAGGGATGAAGTGAAGGAACCACAGGCTGCAAGCAGTCAGACCACAGAGATGCGTGAAGTCCATAACAGTTCCAGGCTTGAAGATCCATCCCACTTCTAAAGATGCCTAGAGAGGGCGATGAACGACCCATCGACCAATCAGCCCTCTAGTGACCACTATGAGTATTCTTTCCTTTAAACAAGCATCAACGCCATCTGCCTGGCACCGCCATAGGCCACGAAACCTAGAAGCAAACCTGAAAGATGAGAAGGAAACAGAATGAAAGGGAAAGGAAATCGTGGTGTATGAGAAACCACCCCATCATTCACCTACCGATCAGGGAAATCCACGAAAAACGAAAAGTTTGAGAGTGGACAGTCGATGGGATCGAATGCGAGCCTCACCAGTTACCAGGGTGTCATCTCGCTCTGTTCTACACTTTGTAACTGAATGTCAAATCACCTAAGAGTAGGTCTTAGAAATTACCTCAAAACTAATAAACACTGCATTACTGAAAAAACAACACAAACAATTGTAGAATATATATTGATAGAACCTAAACTTGAGATTTCCAATAGGCCATCATTCGAAGGCATATGTTCGACGTTTCTTTGATAACTTTTGAAGTAGATATTGTTCTTCAACTGTTGTAGTTTATTGTTGTTAAAAGTTTACCTCACGTTTGGGAAGCCAACTTGAAGTAGTTATTGTCTTTACGTTGGAGTTGTTTACGTAATTTAGCACCATGCTTTGGGCGTTAATTTTAGGTAGATTGTTTATTACGTAATATGCTGCTAGGTATGTAAAGCCTATTTGAAGATGTATTTTTGTTGTTACGCTCCAAGTTTAAAAAATGTATTTTAACTTTGTTATTAAACTGCTTCTATAGATAGTATTTATGTTTATGTTTGCCTCGGCTGCGTCAGTATTACTTAAGAGACACGTTTCTCTTAATCAGGGCGTGGTGCGACAAGAATGTAGGCTTACACAGATTTTAAGTTTAAATTCACTTCTTTTTATTAATCCTTGACACATATTAAATAGCACTAAACTGATATTAAGAGCTGTGAGATTCTTTAATTTAATACTTGCACTTTGTTAACGCGTATACATAATTTTTGTTTCACACGAATACGTTCTTTAGAGAACACATCCTCCATCCGGTTACTACCAAGGTCTGCAGGCAACTGAACGTATTTCAACCGTCCAAACCCGTAAGCTTCTGTATATCAGGTCTCTGATTGGCTAATCCTAGTCCAATAGAATACCTGCATTTTATTAAAGCTTTTTCTAGCTGTTGATTGGCTATTTTTAAACTGTCACAAAATTTACATTATCGTTGCCCTAATCATGACTAGTAGTATTGAAACTCTCAAACTCATTGTTGCCTCAAGGTTACCTCATTGTTAGCAACGTTAAACTTATTATTCTCACAGCTCTTACATTATTAAATTATATAATGCATTCACATAACATTATTGAAAATGTTTACAATAATATAAGCATTTGCAATGACTGTTACATACATTTTTTGAATTATTACATACATATTGCTTCAAGGCGGGCTGTTATTGAAATTACATATTATATAATTTAATTGAAATTATTCAAGTGTTAAAAATACTGCCTCACTTTATGAGAAGCCTTACATGTGCCCTACGCTTTGAGGAGGAGGTCGTCACGGTATTCGTGATTAATACTTGGTAAAAAGAAAATCCTGCGTGGCAAAACAAATCTGCAAGGGGGGAAAAAAGGACAAAGAGACGTTGCGAAAATCCCGAGGTCGCATAAGAAGAACGACGGGCGGGAGACGACTACGGTACTTGCTCTCGCCTAACAGGTATAGCAGCTTTAAAAAAGAACCACGCAGGTTACATGATGATGAATAGTGGACTCCCATCATTTGCAGAGGACTGACAGCGGCTAATGGATTGAAGCTCCAGTGCTGTAAATATGCAGCTCCTTGCAAAGCCATGGAATGCTGCGCGGACATGTTTGGGAAGGCGGAAATATAAGAAACTCGCATCTGCAACTAGCAGACGCAATGAAAATTACTTCTTTCCCCTCTTCGTTTACGGAAAAGTCTAACTGTGCAACGTGGAAGCAATAGACATTTAAAAGTTGTCCACGAAATGCCACGAAGCAAACCTTGTCCATGATAAATGTGCTTGTGGCAAAATCGCCGAACTATAATTCGGTTGATTTTGGACACGTTTTTTCTGATTCCATTTGCGATTATTTTTTCATGAAATAAATATTATTTGTGCTATTAACTAATTTTGAAATCGTGCGCTTCATTTGTTACAAATTAATTATGCAACATACTTGAGGATTAAAAGAAATGAAAGGACTTATGACCACAACATTAATTACTCTAAAGATATCTGCACATGGCCTCTGACAGTAGCAAAACCTGAAGATTTTCTACCTTACTTTATGTCATTTTACAGCAGTTCCAAATGTTGATATTAGTAATCACGCTATTGCTTTTAAAAGGTAAAAGTTAGGACTATTTTGTAAAATATCAGCTATGCAAAAAGTGGAGTAGAATTGTCTAAATGTAGCATGTGAATAGCAACAAAGTATATGTATTTGTTTTCCGAAAAAGTTATCTAAATAGAGATACTAAAAGGAGCCACATTTTATGAAGGATATGAAGAAAAATCTGATGTGTTACACTCACATGACTTTCTCTACTCTTGTACAAACTATTTTACAAACGCTTATTCTCCATATGCTTCATGTTAATCGAGATGTTAATCTTATTGGTAATTTTCTTGTAGGTGCAAGGGGAATATGGTAGGATTTAAGCGACAGTCAAATGTTTTAAGAACTGGTTGCTATGTGGCGCATTCCACTCTCTTTGCATGTCCAGGACAGTATAAGTATTGGAAAATTTAAGGGAATAACAAGCAATATCTCGAAAATATATATGACATAAATTGTGTGTTTTAACGCGATCTACATTGTGTAGTAAAATTCGGTCTATCTCTTATGGTTTACCAGTTATGCAAAAGTCGTTCACAATGAAGACTACTTTTGGAGACATTCCCAGAAAATTCAAGATATACATTTCATTTGTCATGAAAATATCTTAAACATATGATATTTTAATCAAAATCATTAGAGCCATTTTTGAGAAATTTAAAATTTTCGAAAAGTGTTCCATGTAAAGGGTAATTTGGGGTGGGGGGATTTTCTTGAAAACCTTTGTGTCGCATCTCTGGAAGATACTGAACCTAAATACCAAGTTTGGTGTTTATCTGACTATTCGTTTCTGAGTTATGCTGTTCACAGACACACACACACGGACATGTTTCTAATTATGCTTTTTTTGGATTCAGGGGTCTCAAAACATATATTTCCGGTGAAATCTCGGTATCGAATTTTTGAATGGAATACAATACTTCCCCTACTTACTATACGTAGTAGAGAAAGTAAAAATATAGTAGTTCGATGTCGAAGACGACTGATGTGCTACATCTAATGACCTTATCCGGCTTTGTTGGGACAAGAAAGAATTATTTTAGTCATCATTAGCGGTCGTTAACTGTTAGTAAACTACAACACCATCGAATAAAATAATAACAAGTCACAAAGCGCACACTAAAGGCACTCTAATATACTATAAAGACCGTTGTTTTGTTTAATGAAGATATGTGCTGCTACAGCATTCCATGATACGTTAGGCTAGAGCTGCGTGTCTTCCTGCCGGAAGTAGCGCCGTGTGGAGGCATTTCCTTTCTTTCAATGTAGGTACCACCTAGGAGACTTCATTCATCAGATATTTTACTGGCTCTGGCATTCTTTCTCCTGAAGCCGAGCTATAGTTTCGACAACAAATGCATTGTTCAGTGCTGCTTCTTAGCTGTAAACGTGGGACATGAAAAGGACCTCACTCTTTAAAGTAATGAAATAAAAAAGTATTGTCTTATTTTCTGAAAACCACAAAATAATTATACCTTATTATTTTCGGAGTTGATTTTAATTTACTTTCACCCATGTGTTTATTGTGGGGTTCATGACTCTAAGAAATGGGATGTGAAATTGTCAAATGCATGTATGCCATAAATCATTTTGATGAAAAACTTAACATAGCACGAACGCAGAACAGAAATACTGTCCTCAAACCAGATCAGAGTATTGTTTTTAGTTTTCATATGAGATTTTGCTTCGAGCATATTTTAAAATCAGTTTACATATTTTAACTAACTTGCAATTTAAATGCAATAACAATGAATAGAAGTCCATCTCTGTGGTGTGGGGGTAGCTATCTGCCTCACATTCCAGAGGCTCCGAGTTCGAATCTGGTTAGGGTGAGTTAATGGATAAGCTTTTTCCCGAGGTTTTCCCCTATCCTGAGAAGAGAATGTCGGGTAACTTTAAGGTCTAGGGACCCAGGGCTAATTCGTGAGCATCATTTCAACCATATCGTTCATTCACCCTCCGATATGACCTACCCGGTTAAAGGACGTTAAAATGCAAGCAAAAAAAAATACTTTCTGCTGTTTACTAATTCCACTATTATCCAGTTAATATATTTACTTTTGCTTGCTTACATTCAAGTTATACTGCATGGGAACACATCTGAAGATCAAGGATAACCTTCACGTGAGTTCGTGCAGCAGCATCATAGTTGCATTCAGAGACTTTAATGCACGTGTAAGCGAGTAACCTATGAGTCGCTGGTAAAAATAGAATCCTATTTTATCGGCCGCGAGGTACATCACGCATACCGAGCGTTCGAATGCACATGCGACAGTCATCCAGCCCTTTCACAAAAGTGTATATTTTTACTTTTACGTGTAGATTTCGCATTTATTGTTGTTGCGGAAAGACATATCATTCTGAATGTATCTTTGTTATGAGACTCTGTTTTTAAATCTGCGTTCTTGTACTCCTAGATATAGCTTATCAAGAGGGAAGCAGCAGTAAGGTTTCATTGTTGATCCAAAACGAAAGAAATACAGGAAATACTAACAAACGAAAAATAGTTTAACATCTATAAATCTATGCACCTTTAAAGACTACATAAAAGCAAACATGATAAAAATTTCTTTTGAAGACTTCACTAATAACTTACTCTGAGTGCAGGGGATATACTATACCGGATGTTTCAGAAATACTTTTACAAACTTCGGGTATGGGTTCCTCACACCAAAAGAAGGAAAAAGTTCATATGAACATATGTCCCATAATCCTTGATTTTCGCGTTATTCCTGTCACAATGAAAGTGTGAGTTCAATGGTCCAACCTCAAAACTTCACTTCTCTATGCATTCATAGAAGGCGTTGACCCATTGTACTACATACGGTAGATGGTGAAGTGTTGCCATGGAGACTTGTTTACGTTTGTCATTTGTCATTAGTCTGTCTTCAACGTTTCAATTGTGCACATGTAGTGAGTTAACTGCACGTGTTTCGTTACACCATGGCTGGATATTCATTTCGTGAACATGAATCTACCATGACCGATGGATAGGCAGAGGAGGACCAGTTCCATGGCCTGCACGTTCTCCTGACCTCGATCCTGTGGATTCTTACCTCTGGGGGCATCTTAAATCATTGGTTTATGGAGCAGCCATCCCGGATGCAGAAACGCTTCATGGACGTGTCATGGAAGCCTGCGAAACCATTCAACATCATCCCGGAGTTTTTGACAGGGTGCGATATTCCATGATTCGACGAGTACAGACATGCATAGAAGCTAGAGGAAGACATTTCGAGCATTTCTTATGTGTTTTGTGTGTTATAAGTGTACCACTGTGTTGAACAGCTCCTAACGAGAAAACAAAGATTATGGTACATATGTTCATATGAACTTTTTTCCTTCTTGTGGTGTAAGGAACCCATACTCGAAGTTTGTAAAAGTATTTCTGAAACATCCTGTATATATAGTGCTTGTAGCTGTTTTATGGGATGAAACTTAAATATAATATTAACCTAACTTTGACAGGGTATTTTTAGAAATACTCCTCTTGTGATGCTCGATTTTATTAGAATGGAAGCATTTATAAGAAGTCGAAAGGTGCTAGCAAACAAACAAAGAACACACACACGCTAAGGGATTATACAAATATCACAAAACCTATGTTATAAGAAGCCAAGACTTTTGCAGTACTTAATTCTTGAACTGCAACTTGTATGGAAAAGCCAGATCAAAACAACAGCATAAGCGAGTAAACGTCATCGATATTCTAAGTGGTGACTGCAACTTCTATGTCTGTGACACAATTGGTTGTGCGAGAGTTGACTCCTGCAATACTTTCTTTCTCTTGGAACAATGTCAACAAGATGACGTGTTCTCGATGCGAATTATCAGTTAAGTGTTTCCTGCGTTAAAAAGTTTTCCTTTTTGAGAGAAGGAGGAAATTCTAAATTCACGTTCTAGGTACACACAAGGAAATCTAAGTAAGTCTTTAAGAATTGCCAGAAACCATTGCTTTCCTCCTGTTCCTTGTGCATCTTGATAACGCTCAATATCTAGGTAACTGCTTCACTCCAGAAAGTATTGATCATTAAAATATCCCCGGACTAAGCTTCTTTTCTGATATTAAAACAAATTATTTACTTATCCTTTTTAGTAACAGCAAGTACAGAATATATTGTTGATTTTATCAATTCAATGCTTTGTATTCGTGATCCGTTGTGCTGGGAAAGCATGAATTTGGCTCATTTCTCCAGCACCGGAATTACTGGTATATACCGACTACTTACACTGCGTGAGCAGTTCAGCATTCATGAAGTGGATGCTATTTGCATGGATACTTTTGGATTACAAGTTGAACTTGAATCTACTGATCACGAATTCTTATCGTTTCGTAACTCCAAACAAGTTCAAGAGTTGAGGGTCTAATTTTTATGCAGCCTCTTCTACATTTATGGCATCGATGTTTCTTGTGGTATGTGTAATTGAGATACTTAGCGTCAGAAAAGAGCTGTGGCAGCAGTCTTTTATTAATATGATAATGTACATTAGATGTGCAAATTCTGCTTATGTTAAGAAAATTAATATTAGCAGTAATGCTGCTTAAAATTAATTGCTAACGATTACAGGCTAAATAAGTTGTTTTTTCCCTATAAACACTCAGCACTTAGCTAAAAGGTCAATGAAGTTATTTTCCAAAAGCTATATGGCTATGAAAGATTCTTAAGAGCAGCCTTCGGGTTAGAGCGATGTTGGGCGAGCTAATAATGCGTTAAGTGCCGAATAATCAATCAGGTGTTGGTAAGTTTGTATAACCTATGTCGCTCGGCTTTTACGTTAAGAAGCATTATTATAAAATTACTTATTTTTAAAATAGTTTGAGAGTAGTGAAAGTTAGTCAGTATTCAAATAGTGAATTGACCAGCATAATCCTTTTGTAGGCTTGGCTGTAGAGTGTGTTTGTTAACGTCCACCAACTCACGGAGGAGATGACCCAACTGAGTATTCACTGTGGGCGAAACACGGAACTTCCCAGTGGCTCTTCACCCAGAATAATGCTGTGTGGTATTTACTTTCCAATTGTCATAGGCGCGTGTAGAAGTTACGTCACCCGCGTCTCAGGAAGAAGTTTCAACACAACCTTGATAACCAAGGTCAATTCGCTGAAGCCTTAAGTATCGGGAGGGCTATTCATCTTAATTTTAATCATTTAATCTCCATTATTTTCCCCAGAAAAAAGGCTTTTTCTTTGAATGTCTTGCCACAGAGCATTACGGAGAAAAACGAGCTTAGTGATGAGCGCAAATCTTTTTCGTAAAGGGTGACAGTATTAGAGTTGACGTCATATGCTTTGCTTGAGTATTTTCGTTAAGTTTATCTGTATGATCTTTCTTGATTATTTTTTAAATGCACGAAACGGCATTGCAGAAAGCGAATCACTTTTATATTCTATTTGTTTATTAGCTTAATGTTCCACATGGTAGCTCTGGTATACAAAGACTTTGCATAAAGTAATAATGGCTAGTGAATGCTCAAATAAGCCAGGGGCTAGAAAGTTCACAGTTACCCAACGATCACATTTTCGAATAACGGAAAAACCAAACCCCTATTCACGGAACTCACCTCAAACGAAATATTCAAACTCAGTCGCTCCAGATTGCTACAAATATAGATTATATACATACCATTACTTCGCGGAATTGGACATTGAAATGATTGCGGAGCGCTTGACGGATTACATGAAGCTTTGAATGAATCCAACATGTCTTCCTAACTGAACATCAGCACTATGGATTAATGAATCTAAACACAGGCACTAGAAATGCAAAAGTAACTAATTATTCAGGCATATATGCATATTATTTCTCTTTTGATGAAGAACGGTTGGATAATTTTTTAAACTACAAAGCGATTGTAAACTTAGGCATCGCGTTTAATTTATGTGTAAGTGTTTTGTAGCAGAAATAATGTGGTAGCATTGGCAAAATACACTAATATGGATGTTTTGGGAAAATGATTTAAAAAGTGGTAGCTTTTTTAAGAGATTCCCCATTAAACTTAATTATTTAATTACTCTTAATTGTATCACAATTCCAACCAAATTTGAAAGGTGTTCACCATTTTAAGTATATACAATTTTAGCTCTACTTGCAAATCCATATAAGCAAATTTAAATAAAACCTGTTTGAATAACTATGTGCTGTTGGTTATACAAACATTCTGAATAGATTATAGAGTAAGAGGCAACTAGAAACCTCCAACCATCAAAACCTCTGTTGAGACTACATGTGCACGAAGAGTGTAGCATAGTAATAACCAAACATTCATTCCATTTGCTTCTATTGATCTGCTGTTTCAGTTCACATGACATATCGTACAGTAAATATGGCAAAGCAGGAGGAACTGAAATCAGAGTAGTTTACGCCCATTTAGCCTTCAGCAGAGGAACGGTTTGCAACTAACGTTTTGTGGCGACACCGCGCGTGTAGGAAGCAGTCTGGCCTTTGTCCATTGAAGACCCTTATTAGGGAACGGCAACGGGAATCAGCTCAACGTGGGAGGACAATCTTTTCTTCCTTGTGCTCCTTGAACATGATTTGACGTTTGTGAGAAATTATGGTAGTTGGATGTAAAGCACTGGCATTGCCGATGGGCACGAAAATGGATCCTTGATTCGATGGGAAAATTCGCTTCTCAAGTTTCGTCTTTGGGCTGTGATATGCGGCGAAAAATGAGTAATACCTTTGGTTACTGGAGAACACAATTATGTCTGTCAATCAGAAAGTCTTCCTTTGTGGCTGTGAATTTTTCTGTACACCTTTTCCCAGAAAGTCTCCTAAGGGAGATCACTTTTAATAGATTCGTTTTTTTTTGAGCCTGCAATTGCTTTTGCCGAAAATTTGGAGCTTCTTACCCAGCATTACTTGCAATAACTTAAAACCCAAGGGTTTCTCTGTTCTTAATCATGCTAAGCCCAAGCTAAATTCTCTACGACTTCAAAATATTTTGTAATTTAGCTACTTCACTGCGGAGTATAACGATTAAAAGAAGCTTCCTCTTAAACTAATCAGTTCGACCCTTGTGAAGATATAGGCCGCGAATGTAAAAGCTTTTGAATACAGAAAATTATAATTATCAGAGGTAAATAATTCTTAGTATCTAATCGCAGAAATTCAAATATAACGCTGAAAACTAAACGTATCCACATTTTAAATATTTTTCATGTAATTACATCAGGTTTTTTTTGTTTACCAAAGTACAATTATTGCTGGTTAAGGCAGTATGTCCTTTAATTTGGTGCTTTTAAACTTTCGCGGCAGGTAATATAGATTGATGGTAGAGCATTTTCTTACTGGAAAGTTCCTATTTTATATCACCCACGCGAGACCCAAATAATTCGGTGCGGACTGAGGTGGAAAGTGCTTTATAGGTCATTTCGAAATTTTGAAACACCATTTCAGTCGATTTGTACGATAATTTCTCATGCTATCACATCCATACCTTATTGGACAAAAATATGGATAGACATCTTGTAAATAATGACTTCCATTAACACACTGATAAGACATTTCTAAACTCAGTCAAAATGCTTACGAATAAAGTAAATAATTTGACAATTGTGAGAGAGGTCACTCCATAGCTCTGCGAGGAGAATGGTTGGATTTCGAGTACCATAATCCCTGCTGGGAGGTCTGGAACGGCCTGCACTCAGTCTCGTGAGGTTCTGGATCTCCAATTGAAGAGATACTAGATGGAAAGTAGTGGCTCCAGGTCTGCATTACTGCACTCCCGATACAATGCGTCAGCCTGTGTCAGATTTGGCTGTTGCGTTAGTATTACAAGTTTCGAACTGTGAGATGAACATTTGATTTAAGGATAAAGCAAAGGAAATGCTTAATAAATCGCTGAATAAAATATTTCAAATTACATTATCGACATCGTAATAGTTAAAAAGTATTAAATTTCAGTATTTTTACATTTGTTTTGAAATGTAAAGCAGATAAAAAAAACGTGTAAATCTGAACGGATATTATGTAAATTATTCTAAAATTAGTACCCGAAGAACTGAATGATTTTGTCGCATTATAGTAATGAATGGAGATATTGTTGAATACATTTCTTTGCCAGTTCAGCTGCGATCTATAGAGAAGAAACCCGGAGGACTCCTTTTATAAGCGGCTCTTAGCCCACACACTTTGCTCTGTTACTTGCGGTTTCTATGTTCTGGAATGCTAACTCGTTGATAATGACTTGCCGTTCAATACTACATGATCAAATATAACGCTTGCAGCATATCAGGTAGTGGTGCTGACTTCTGCTACATGCCATATGGTGCTCCGCCTAAGAAATGGTTTTAACATATCTTACGGCAGTGATCAGCACAGTCAATCCGAGCTAGTAATGACCTTTACATGTCAATCAAATTAACAAAATTAGGCTACACCGCAGTATAGGGATTACAACAAGATTGATTTCAACAGTCATGACAGGCTGGTGTAGGCAGGGTATTTTTATTTCTTTTCTAATGCCCCGGTTTGGCATTCTGTCCGCCGCTACATTGTTGATAGTATTTTAATCTGAATTGTTAACGATGCTACCATGCAATCCTTGTATGTACACTTTTGGAATTGAAAATTCTTGCACTGCTGTATTCTGCACTATAACCTTAAATGATTAATAACTGAGTTGGCATTAAATCTAAGCCAAACGTTCTTGTCGGTTCGCTAATGATAAGGCGTCTTGTCTCTCGAGAAATAAACAAAGAAAACATTTTCTTACTGAACTTTGTGTCCAAAAATCAACTAAAAATTGCTTAAATTCACATAAACATTTGTGGAAGTTGTTATTGAGCTATGTGCATGTTTCTTCGCCCCAAAGACACACTCCGAAGTAAACATTTCAGCAGAGAGCGAGAGTTTGGGGGGAAACTTGATAGTAGCCTGGGTTCGATCTAGCGGGTTGTGGTTTAAAGTGTGCTAGAGGCCAGTTGTTGGTCGACCTTCAGAATTGGGTTTCGTCTGATGGGAAAAGATTCCCTTCTTTCCTTGAGAGCTGCAAATGATACATGAACCAAATCAACCACATTCTTGGTTCAACAAGATGTCTTTGACTTTGGCCTGCCATGGCAAATTGCTATGCTATTTTAAAAGTAAAGCCAAAAGGTTTCCCAACAATATTTCTAATAATGACAACAGTAATTTGACTGCATATTTTAAACCAAATACCTACAAATGCGTTTCAAAACTGCAATAATATTTGTTGTGTTACCGTTGCCAATATTACAGCTGAAGAGACACGGATTAAATCGCAAAGTACTGGAAAAGTATGTAGCTTGCAAATATTATTAAATACCGTGGAATTAGTAACTAAGCAGTTTTCTGTCGTACGTTAATTTCGGTGCAGTGAGTCAAGCGGCTCCTGTTAAAAGCAGATTTGGAGCGCTCTACTCGTGAGAATACCAAATCAGAAACACCGAGGAGTTCTTTACTTTAAGCGACTACTATTAACTAGTGATTTAAGTTGTTTAGGATATGATTTTACCTCCAGACGAAGTAAATGATCCGTTTATACCGTGCAGTTCTGCAGCCCGGCGGTTGCTTTCTCCAAAGATTGCATTAAATGCCCGCTTAATTTCATATAAAGGGATATTTGTTTTCGGCTGTTCATTGCTCACAGGCGTACAATACTATTTTTACGCCGATTCCTTCAACTATTGCATCAGATTAATTGATATAATAGTGTCAAACCCATGATTGTTCTGTTCGTGTCAGAAAAGTCAAAATTGACGACTTAAGATCTGAATGCAAGTAGTTATTTAAAAGATGGAAAATGTGAAATGAGGTGAATTTACACTTTAAGAATTTTACAGCATACAAAATAGGCCAATATTACAAAGCTCTTGTAAATTAGAGTAGTATTATTATTGTTATTATTGTCATCATCATTCATCCAATTGAATAAAATATGAGTTTCTGTACATTGTTTATTTTTATTGCCAGTATCAAATTTCATTACAGTTTGTAATTTTATATTCGTATTGTTTAGTTTGTACTACTCTTTTAGTTTATCTAAATCAAACAAAAGTATTTGTGGAATAAACCTACCTAATTTGCTAATCATTCTAAAAACAATTGTAGATTTACAAGTTATATACTTATGCATTAACATAGAATGTATAAAATATAAGGAATTGCACAAAATTCTATTTGAAGGCAGTACTGTACATTTTTGCGTATCATCTCAAAATGCAATGTATACGCATTTATTCTGAAACAAGCTTCAGTTATGCTCATATTGCTTTCATGTGGATCCAAGAGAGGAGTTTTTGTTTTTTTATTTTATGTCTCACATAGAGAAATTGTTTTAGGAACACGTTTTCAACTTGCAAACAGTAAGGTGCCCTAAAGGCGTTCTCAGCTGAAAACTTGAGTAAAGACGTCAATGTCTGCCACACATTTAATAGATATGACAGCTAGTAGCTGACTGATGGATCATATCAGCGTTGCTGGTTACCGGGACTTTGATCCGCAGGATTTCTTTTACATATCAGTAAAACCAAACTCATTCCTTATTCCATGGTCATTATCTGGGATTAAGTTTGGCTTCTTCTTCCCTTGTGAGGACATCTTAGGTCCTGAGTGGTACTATATATTCATTCATTATCTGTTTATGAACTTATGTAGGACTTACACCCCCAGGACTTACAGGCGGGTGCCTGGGGTCAGAGGCCCGTCGAGGAGCAGACACTCATGGATCAGACAGAGCATCCAGGATGGGTGATCAGCCCGATGCCTGGTATGGGATGAAGGAAGTAGATGAAACGAATTGTTGATGAAATGGGTGAAAGGAAAGGTGATGATGGAGCAGTTGGTGGAATGAATGGCGGGGGAAACCGGAGAACCCAGAGAAAACCCGCCCAGACGTCGCTTCGTCCACCACAAATCCCACATGCAGGTCCCTGGGATTGAACCCGGGCCGCCTCGGTGGGAGGCGAGCGGTCTAACCACTCGGTACTATATAACCTTTGAATAATCTGTGTTTATGGCTTTGGCCCTAGTTTTAGACCTTTATTGTGGAAATTAATATAACTTTGGATTTTGTTAATTACACAATAAAGTGTCCATGTTTGTATACAGTTTATCCAAGTCGTCACTAGTCTCATTCAAGTACCGTACTGGGCTGGGATTGAATGCACTATCTTGGGCACAGAAAATCACGGCTCAATCCACTCCCCCAGATCTATTTAGTGTTTTAATATACCGAGCAAATGCAATCGTTGCTTTTAGAGTCGTTTATAAATATTACTTATCCTTCTATTACCTGATTTACAAGTGTAAACACAAGTAATATATGTAGAATTAATATTATTAAACCATCTTTGTTAATATCATGACAAATACTGGAACATTTCTGAAGAATAATACTGCCAACTCATTTAAACAAACAAAACCATTGAATATTGAGAAGCTTCTCAAAGATTCAAGTTGAAGGCGCTGGAATCTCAACATTAGAGCTTGTGGCAAAAGAAGCAATATGATTGATGATAGCGCCGTTGCTGTTGCTATTTCTTGTAATGGTCCTATACAACACCCTCAGCAAAATTTAGATGATGAGCCTGTCATGTACTGCTTCAAATTAGTACGCAGTCAAGAAGATGGTGCTATCAGAGGCATAGATGAGCAGGGCAAGATCAAAGGGACCGGAAATTATTGTGCGAAGAAGAAATTTGCTTCAGGTAATTTCTTATTCCTTAGGGAATATTGGGTGCAGAGGTTTCCCACAAAGCCTTTACAGGGAATTCTATGTCATTTTTACGAGTGTGAAACAGTAGGCTAAATGCATTACCCGATCTCACATAATTGTTTTTTCCCAATTTTTTTAGAATGTTAGAGATGTAGTGGAATGTATCTGTCAAAATGTGGCTTTGGAAGTGGTTATATTTACTGTGCTGGAATTGATTAAGCCATTTTCGAGATTGTATTTAACGAGATCATTTGTGAAATAACATGGGCTTCCTTTGAAAAGTGATTTGTTTCATATGCTGTACGTATTGTAAAGCATAATGGTTCCGTTTCATTTAGGGATGTAATAATTATTCTCTGTACATTGTTAAACTCTGAGATTTAATTTTCATTATTGCATTATTCTTCCCATAAACTTAGGAATTTCATATCATTACTTAACACTTCAGTTATTAAATATTCTCAGTAGAATTTGCGTTTAAAAATAGCACGTCCATGATTAACTGCTAAAGTCCATGTTTTATTAAAATGCCTCAAATAGAAGTTTGACAGGAACATTAATCTTTGTCACATTTCATAAAAGTGTTTGTCAGAGAATTGTATAGAAATTGGAAGGGAATTGCACAACAATAGACAAACCAGAGCAAAATAACTGTTTTCCGCGAATCCTCAGCATTGTAGCTCCTAGTGCTCTAATAATACAGATTATAAGTGCCATACCATTCAAAAACAAAATATTATTCTGTAAATGTTTGGCCCAAGCTTGACATTTTGAACCTGAGAATAATAACCTAAGCCTCAAGCAGTGCTACAGCACCGGATGTGTCTCCACAGTGAATCACCTCATCTCCATTATTACACGTGTAATTACCACGTTGTCTGTGTTGTATCTGCATTTGTTCAGAATTTACATAACTCGGCGATACCCCAGAATTATTTTGCTGCTTTATAATTAAGACAGCGAAAGTAACGAAATAAGAAGAGACGCAAACGAGTTCCTCATCAATTATTTATTTATGGGAGTGTTTGAAAACGGACAGTGTCTGCGTAGAGCCTGTTATGGAACAAACAAACAGTCAAGTAACGAACAATTACTATGAATATGTTTTACATTTACTACGCGTTAACCATTGTAATTGTACTTTTTAAAGCTAAGGGTTTGGGTGCAGTGCTAAAATATATCTGAAATTAACCTTTCTGCTAGTAAGGTGATGTTTAAGGCAAATAGGGAGGAAATGACTCATTATCAAATATTAATAAATGTGTGAACATTTGCACAGCAAAAACAAGATGGCAATACGATCACTACAAAATGGAGATCTTACAATAAGCAACCAATTTTAAGTTGGTGTTTTTAAACAGGATATTAAAAGTATATATAAATTATTTCCTGACTAGCATTAAGAAAACGTATCGAAAAGGTAAGTGGAAAGAACAAATACAAAATATACAAAAAGGACAGCTGTCTAACGTTTATCCATATGAATTGATAGTTCCATTATTTTGGCCTTTGGTCAAGGACCAATTGGCCATAGGATGTCATATTTCTTGCTTGCTTGCACGTCCTTTAACCGAGCAGCTCATATCATATCGAACGGTGAATGAACGAAATGGTTGAAATGATGCTCAAATTGGTCTGGGGTTGTTACCAGACATTCGTCTTCCGAGGATAAGGGAAGCCCCGGGAAGAAACCTTATCCAGGTAATTCGCCCTAATCGAGATTCAAACTCGGGACCTCTTGAATGTGAGGAAGACACGCTAGCCTCACACCACAGAGGTGGGATGGTTCCATTATGACCCGAGTATCTTTTGCTGCATTATAGAGTAAACCCAGGGGGATATGGGTATGTGGGCAACAACTAAATGTTAATTATAAATACATGGTTGCTGAATTATTAGCATTGTTTTCTTTTTAGAAATGAACAAATGCATTACTATTCATACACGTTTGATTTGTCTTGTATATTAAACCAGGTTTCTTGCAAGATTAATGTTTATTATACATTCATTGTTGCATTATTTGCATCGTTTTCTTCTTAGAAACAACAAATGCATTACTATTTATACACGCTTGATTTGTCTTCTATGTTAAACCAGGTTTTTTGCAAGATTAAGGCCGATTGAGGCGTTTCCAAGGGGTAATGAGCACTTTTTTGATTGGAGTTTGCTGCCTTTACATCAATAGCTCCCCAGTGTGTGATATCCCGCTATTTTGGGGAAGTTCAACATATTGCGGTGGCAAAAAACCCGGTGGAATAGGAACACCATGTCTCAGGAGAAAAAGATAGTTTCTAAAAGTCAGAAGAGCGTTCCAGCCAAAGTATATGAATCTCTGAAAGGAAATCAAGGACAACACCTTACTTAAGAATGTGACTCTTGTGTTAAGACTCCACATCCTGACGAAACAGCAGCTGAAATTGGTAATAACAAGACCTACCCTCAGCCATAATAACGGACGGAGTTTCTCTCTCCATTTTTGTCACTACCAGATTTTGTTAATTGCCAGGTAGTAGCTTGAAAAGGACAGATACTTCCGCGGACCACTGACTTTCTGAAACCGGTTGCCAAAAATGTTGGTTTGCAGTTAGGATTCTTCTGGTCACAATGACCAGAAGATGCCAATTGGCGATGATCACTCTACAACCTCAATAGTCAGGAATTATACACGTATTATATATTAACGTTTTCTCTAAGTTACAAAATAATTTTCTCTGTTTTATTTGTCTTCTTTATTTGATACATATTGTTTGAAATTGTTGGGAATGCGTCTATATAAATAAACTGTATAAATCAACTCTACCGTGTATGTTTCGTTCTTTCACAAACAAGACATGACAATAATACAAATTGTTGAATATTCATCACAAACATGGTAATTTTCTAAAACAAAGTGTTTTGTTTTTCATTATAGTCTTTCAGAGGAGGCCTATACATATTTTAAAATATCGCGTCTGTGGCGTGAACTGTGGAAAAATCTGCGTGTATTTCTCCCTTTTTTATAGCACCACTTTCGTTTTTATTTAAAGATGATCCTTCCGTAAAATTCGTTTCACGGAAACAACTGAGACTACAGCTTATACAAATCCAACAAAAGAAATAAGATGTAGTTAAGATTCGCTGACACCCAAGTGACATTTTCGATAAAATGTGGTTTGAAATATTTAATTGAAAGTTTCTTAGATGGAATGTCAAGCACACTAATGTGTGAAGTAATCTGTTAGCACCATCAGAAAATTTTATAATTTTGAAACGTCACCCTATAATCTTCCACTTCTTTCAGTAAGACCTAATTGCAATTTAAAAGCTATATCCACAAAGTGTACTGAGTTACTGTTGCAGAAGGTCTACCAGGGTAAGAGCCAATAACCCTTGCCCCCTAAAATACCCGGGGACAGCAAAAACCATCCCGGGGGGTTTCCCATGAGGCCAATACGTTGAAGCTAAAAAGGCCCCCCCTGCAGTGCAGGAGATGGAAGTGGATACGCCACTTACGCGCGTTACCCCGAAGGGCAACTACCGAAAACCTCGGTGGGGCCGACAGCAATCTAGCATGCCGTCTACCGGCTATCCAGGACGGTACCGGAGATCATTGAGGCGTCTCACAACCCCGACAGCATGGAAAACCATACAGACGTACCCAACACCCATGGGTTTCGGGAACCACTTCCCCGCCGAGTCCAACCCAATCCGAACAACTCCCCAGTGGGGAGGGGCTCGGTATGTTCGACCCAGCGTACTTCTCGTAACGTCAGAAGTACCCCGAGTGCTATGGCTCCGCAGCGCTCGCACCATGGCAGTTGAACGGGTCGGAACCCCTCCCCTACGGGGGGTGTACTGAGTTACTGTAAAAATAACTCGAGTAACAGCTTCTCTAGTTCTGTGTTACAACATTTTAAAGCTGTTGAACCATTATTGCTGTGCTCTGAGCGCCAATGCTCAATTAACTACTGCACCAGGCTTTTCATGAACTATTCGTCAACCACAGTTGTGTATCCAGAAAACATGGGAACATCGGCAGAAGTTTTATTGTCATTTATTAGTTAGAACACATACAGATACACATGTTTTTTATTCTACTCGAAAGTTTGAAATAGCTTAATGACATGGCACGTACATCCGCGTCGAATTATTATGTAACACAATCGCTCCAGCAAAGAAATTACGTGTTACGGAGTTTCTGTTCATGGGACATATTAAAAGAAATCGCAGAAAATCAACTGTGGCAACGTCTTCCAGGCATACATAAAATAATAACATTGTACCCTGAAGTAGGTATTGTTTTTACGTTGTTTGCACCACGCCTTGGGCGTCAATTTGTAGTAGTTTGTATTGAAGGAGTTGTATTATATTTCAACTGTTGGGGAGCTGAACTTGTAGTAGTTGCAACCGCACGTATAGTAAACAGTTTCCGGTAGCCTTTGCCCCAAGTTTAAAAAAATATTAATTTAGTAATTAAACTGTTTCTTTAAATATTTAATATTTGTTTGCCTCGGCTGCGTTAGTATTATTTTAGAGACATGGATATCTTGGCAGGGCGTGATGCGATAAGAATATAGGCTTACACAGACTATTATTTTACTTCACTCCTTTTATTAACACTTGATACGATTTAGAGCTATGAGATTCTTTTATTAATTACTTGTACTTTTTAACACGTAAAACTATTTTTCGTCTCACACGAATACATATTAAATCTCTCGAGGACGCATCTTGCATCCAGTTACAATCACTGTCTGCAGGCAACTGAATAGATTTCAACCGTCTAAACTTGTAAATTTCTGTATTTCAAGTCTCCGATTGGCTAATCCTACTCCAATAGAATACCTGCATTTAACTAAAGCTTTTTCTGGTTGTTGGTTGGCTATTTTTATAAACTGTCACTAAAATTACATTATTGTTACTCCAAGAATCACAAGTAGTACTGTTAAACTTTCTTACTCATTATTGACTCAAGGTTACCTCATTGTTAGCAACTTTTAACTTATTATTCTCACAGCTCCTACATTATTAAACTACGTAATATATTCACATAACATTGTTACACATGGATACAATAATATAAGCATATGCAATGACTGTTACATACATTTTATAAATTATTACATACACATATTACTTCAAGACGGGCTGTTATTGAATTTACATATTATATAATTAGACTGAAATTATTTAAGTGTTAAAAATACTGTCTCAACCCTTGCAAATGTTTTCCTTAATTTTTATCAACTAGAGGAAGATGTGCATCATCATCAGTTTAAAGTACCGCTTCTCCGGCCTCGTTCGGTAAACACACGGCTGAAGCGAATAACTGTCATTAGCTTAACATGATGGCATTGAACATGGCACAGTCATGCTTCCATGGAACATCAACCCTTCCCCTGCGCCTTCGCTGACGCACTGCACGCTGATCCAATATTTGCTGGACAAACGAGGATGCTGTTTTCTCAACGGAACCGTTAATAAAAATAAACAGTCCTCAGTGGGGAAAACCGCACGGAATTTGCTTGTAGTAGATCTTTTTAAAATCCCAAACAAACAATTTAATAGCGACCATCTATGGTTTTCGGTACGGAATATATCCTTTGAAAACAAAAGGAAGGGCCACTAGGAATCTGAGTAGCTGGGAATCCACATGGAAGAGAGGTTCTTCAGGCACAACCTTTTGGTTCAACCTTGCCGACTTAAATCATATTAGCCCTGAGCTTGTTTGTGGAAATAAGTGAGTTTTGTACCTTGCCTTGTTTATTTTTGGGAGCAAATAAACTTACCTTAGGTTTGGATGTTCTTCTGGCTGTGTATGCACAACCATTTTCTTCTGAGGCTACAGGTTGCGTGTTTTTTCTTTCCTTTTTATTAGAAAGCGAGGAAACTCTAAGCTAAGCTGATCTTATAATGTGCTTTAATGAAACCCATTATTAAAAGTTTTTTTTTGTCGGATACTTAAGTTTACAGATTGTGTCTAACACGAAAGGGCCTAAACATTAAAGAAGCTTGGTTCTTTAAAGTATGTAAAAAATATTGCCTTATTTATTTTGGGTTCTACACTGCCCTTTTGGTGGTGCTAGGAGTGGAGAAAGGCAACGATTTCAGCAACGTTTCTAGGGATTGACAGCAAATGTCTTGTAAGATTTAAGACCTTTTCAGCGATGTGATGTCAAGAGTCTTCTGAACTAGTCTATCGAAAGGTTTCGACTTCTTCCACATCACTCGACTGATATCCAAAAAACATCTCATTGCTAAGCAAATGCATTCCCAAAATAAATAGCACACTCCTAATACTGAATAATGCAGCCTAATCAGTACGAAGAGAAAGCAGTGCGACAATTCGCATGAGGATCGAGAACGGAACAACGGCGTTTTCCTTTTGTGTGTAAATGAGTGACATCGTTTGTTGTAGTGCCGTGGGCAAGCAATTCTTTTTCGTTAAACACAGAGTGATCCACTTTGAAAATGAAGGAAATAAAAACACACACTATGTACAGTCGTTGATGAGTTGAAATACTCTCACCGACTACATTTAAGACGCGTTGACTGCAAGTATAAAAGTAAAGCCAACAAGCCTATGAATACATAACTTATGCGAGGAATAGGAACTGTTAGAATATTAACAGCACAACGCGATTATAATTTTTATATAAAAATGCTATAAAGAATATACTGATTTAATATGAAGCTTGGCTGATGTGTTTAATCAGGAAACAGTTTAGTTCTTTGTAAAAATAGCTGTTCAGATGCCAGGAAGAGGTACCTAGTACTGATCAAGTTTCAGTCGAGCACATTTGGAGATACTATCTTGAGGTATATCAATAAGTAAGCACGGGGAACTAATTATGCAATTTGTATTATCATAAGCAACTCTTCGGGAACCCAAAATAGTGTATTCCACCCAGAGAGACAGTTTTCGAGTCGAGACATTCTTTCAGCTGTTAGGGGCTTCTTGCACCAACTCCTACGTTAATTGACGCTCCTTCTAAGGCTTCAATTCCTACTAATCTTAATTGAGGGTGATGTAATTCAATCAGTATGCATCACCACCTCCATCGTGCAGTATCCTAATTTGACATCACTGTCCTTCCAGGGTCGCATTTCCGTAAGAATAGTTGCATGGTTTAATTGCGCGCTATGAAAAGTGATTGACCTTCCAGGGTTGGTGTTCTGCTCTGACAGCGTTTTTACTTTCTGTACTACGTATAGTAAGTAGGGGAAGTATTGTATTCCACCCAAAAATTCGATACCGAATTTCCACCAAACTTGGTATTTAGGTTCAGTATCTTCCAGGTTGCGACACGAAGATTTTCCAGAAAATCCCCCCACCCCAGATTACCCTTTACATGGAACATTTTTCGAAAATTTTAATTTTCTCAAAAATGGCTGTAACGATTTTGATTAATGTATCATATGTTTAAGATATTTTCATGACAAATGAAATGTATATCTCGAATTTTCTGGGAATGTCTCCAAAAGTATTCTTCATTGTGAACGACTTTTGCATAACTGGTAAACCATAAGAGATAGACAAAATTTTACTACGGAAAAAATGTAGATCGCGTTAAAATACACGATTTATGTCATATACATTTTTTTTGTTGGGTGAGCCATTTTCGAGATATTGCTTGTTATTCCCTTAAATTTTGCAATACTTATACGTTTTCTCAAATGGAAATTCGTTATTCATTTTTTTTGGTCCTGGTAATGCAAAGAGAATGGAATACTCCACATAGCAACCAGCTCTTAAAATACTTGACTATCGCTTAAAGCCTACCATATTCCCCTTGCATCTACAAGAAAATTAGCAATAAGATTAACATAAAGCATATGGAGAATAAGCGTTTGTAAAAATAGTTTGTACAAGAGTAGAGAAAGTCATGCGAGTGTAACACATCAGAATTTTTTTTGTCATATGTGCATGAAACGAAGAATAAGATCCTGTCAACATCCTCAAACTTGAGGAAATGAGGCAGGCGGAGCGTGGCACATGCCGTCATCTTCCGTTACATCCGGTGTATGCACAACGGATCCTTTGCGAACTTGAGCAAATCCTTTGTCTCTGACTGACTTCAACTTATTGTACTATGATAACGGGGCTTGAATCCAGAAACAGTTTTCGGAACATCCGGAGATTTCAGTATGTCAAATCGCTGACAATGAAGTTAAACTTGAGTATCAGGGTATAATGAACGAACGTCACATCCTTACTGGAGTTCTGATCTACACGGATTATGGAGAAAGCAACGGTTTCAACTTACAAAGCATCTTTTTTATTTTTAATATAGAGGCAACTGAAAAATTCAATGCTACAGCCGGGATTTGAACACGGTTCAATTGGGGAATTCAATGCCCCACCGGCGTGTTGTCACAGTAGCTCAATGATTAGAGCAACCGCACGGAGAGCGGGAGAACCGTGGTCAAATCTCGGCTGTGACGTTGAATTTTTCAGTTGACTCTATATTAAAAACTTGGCTAGACCAGGCTAAGGTCTATTAAAAGTATAATTAATTTATAAAATAACAACAAATAATTATTACAAAGCATCCTTGTTAAAACTTTTTTTCTTTCCTGTTCGGGCTTTTCGAACTCACAAAAATGCATGTTGAGAAGAGAAAAAGTATAAAATAGAAGCCATCTCCCATTACCACTGATGCACATCCTGATTCATCAGAGCGCAGAAAAAGTTACAAGACATTTGAAGTCAGAGAATAATGACCTCCCTCCGATGACGAACCTGAAACTGTGACACTTCCACGTCAAGGCTCGGTTGCTGCTCAGATTTAAGCCTAGTTCCGGATAATGCTTCACTCCACTGTATTAAACCGATATTAATGGGTTGCGTCTATCATATAGTAGGTAAAACAAAAATCTGAGTGTTATACCGGCAATACGCAAGATTAATTTTATATCATTACATCACAATGACTTCAACATCTCATATAATTCCGTTAAGGAAATTTGATTAAAATGTGAAAAACATAATGTATTTCTTAGTTATACATATATATGTATATACAGGGTTATTCAAAAAGAAGGAACGGATTTTAAATATTCATTTTTAATGAACGACAATAGTCGGCGACACATACGACACATAACAGAGTAGAGGACAGTTAAAAGTTTTAAGTCCCACCTATTAGTTCTATTCAGTGCGCTGTATTTGTTTACCAGAAAATGGCGACGCCACAGGAAAAGTAATTTTGTATGCTAAATTATGCAAAGAGTGAATCCATTTGTTTCATTGCAGAGTGCATTTCGTTGTAAGTTCAACAACGAGCCGCCTCGTCGTAAAAAATTCACAATTGATACAATAGATTCGTAGAAGATGGTTGCTATGCAAACGGAAAAGCACTGGTCGTCCCCTCATAACAAATGGTGCTCCTTTTGAACACATAAAATAAAATTTTGAACTTTTCTCTATTCAATGATGTGACGCATGTGTCGCCATCTATTGTCGTTCATTAGAAATAAATATTTCAATTCTATTCCTTCTTTTTAAATAACCCTGTAAATTACGACACTTGAGGTATACAAAGCCGAGAGCTGATATGAAAGCTCTCATTGGCCCCTGACCGCAACACTCAGCCTAAGAGTAGAAAATAGATATAATTTTTTCTTTATGTCATTACTTTAAACTTGCGCAAATGAATACCTTTAATGATTTTGTCGCAATTTTCACTGCTCGTTTAGAAATGCAGTTATCGCAAATCGATTGCATATACTATGCATGTGTTGCGCGGAGTAATACAAAAGTGTGTTTCTTAGAGCGGGTCCAGTACAGTAGATAGTACATATTCGCATATGCACAATGTGATCTACACAGAGAAATTCTGTTTCATTTTTTTCAACTGGCATATGTGTTAAATGTTTTCACTGATAATTTACCCACTATAGATATGAAAATATTATGTGTAGGTTTTAAACATTATTTCATATATTTGAAGTTTATACTTTTAAAAGCGATTGGTATATTCAAGACGTAATAATAATGGGCATGCTTTCCGAAAGTCATTATACACGCATCATAAGTTTAGAAATAATTGGGGCATTTAAAAAGGTAATTTGAGCAAAGTCGTCCCATCTTACAGCATACATAAAATTTTATTTACAAAACTGCTAAATTTTAAGCACTAAAGTTTAGCTTATAAAAGCGGGTACTAAAAACTCAGGAATATTGAACAAGAATCGTACACGCTGAAGCATTCGCCCTTGGACTGCCTCAAACGTGACAAAATTGAACTTCTTAGCAACAAGGTCCTCGGGCGCTTGCAATACTAATTAGGATCATTGTAATTTTAGCAGACAATGCAATTTCAGAGTGGTCTTCACTGTCACGCACTAACTTTAAGGTCGTTTTGTCACGGTTTAAGCCGTAGGACTTTCTTATTTCTATTACTTCTCAAGCCACAATTGCTCACTCATTTACTTTTTCTGACTTAAGTATGCTTCCAACAAAACAACTAAATTCTCTTTTCTTCTGCTTCTGGAAAAAAACTGATGTGTTACATTCACATGACTTTCTCTACCCTCTATCGTTTATTAGTGGGTATACAAATTATTCTTAGGAAAGTTTATTTTACTATCTACTTCATTTTAATCAAGAAATAGCTACATTACACATTTCGTTATACATACAAAGAGAACAGCGATAGTCAAATGTTTAAGAACTGGACGTTATATGCTGGCCTTAAAATTCCGTACTGTTCCCATGCAATCGCGAGAAACAACTGAATGTTGACAGAATTTTAAAAGGACGAGCCAAGTACTGAACAATTCGAACCATTAATAAGGGATATCTCGAAATGACTAATGTCACAAAAAACTTATTTGAAAAAATCTGATGTGTTACACTTACATGACTTTCTTCACTCTTGTACAAACTATTTTTACAAATATTTTAAGACCTGGTTGCTATGTGGTGTATTCCATTCTCTTTGCATTACCAGGACCAAAAAAAAATGAAAAACGAATTTCTATTTGAGAAAAAGTATAAGTATTGGAAAATTTAAGGGAATAACAAGCAATATCTTGAAAATGGTTCACTCAAAAAAAAATATATATATATGACATAAATTGTGTATTTTAACGCGATCTACATTTTCTTGTGTAGTAAAAGTTGTCTATGTCTTATGCTTTACCAGTTATGCAAAAGTCGTTCACAATGAAGAATACTTTTGGAGACATTCCCAGAAAATTCGAGATATACATTTCATTTGTCATACAAAATATCTTAAACATATGATATTTTAATCGAAATCATTAGAGCCATTATTGAGAAAATTAAAATTTTCGAGAAACTTTGCATGTAAAGGGTAATCTGGGATGGGGGGATTTTCCTGAACACCTTCGTGTCGCATCTGAAGATACTCAACCTAAATACCAAGTTTGGGTGTTTATCCGACTGTTCGTTTCTGAGTTATGCTGTTCACAGACACACACACCGACATGTTTCCAAAAATGCTCTTTTTGGATTCGGGGGGGGGTCTCAAAACATATATTTCCGGTGAAATCTCGGTATCGAATTTTTAGGTGGAATACAATACTTCCCCTACTTGCTATACGTAGTAGAGAAAGTAAAAAATTGTGTGTTTAAGAGAGATCTACATTTTTTGTGTAGTACGTTTTCTCTATCAATTAATGTTTACCAGTTATACAAGATTATACAAAATTCCTTCGGCATGAAGAGGACTTCAAGGAAATTCCCAGGAAATTCAAGATATACATTTTATTTGTCATGTAAATATCTTTAATATATGGCATTTAATCAATTGTTTGAGGAACCCAAAATATCCATGCAAAGGGTAGTTTGCGGTGGGGGAATTTTCTTGAAAATCTTTGTGTGCATCTTTTGACTGAACCTAAATACCAAGTTGGTGTTTATCCAACTTTTCGTTTTTGAATTATGCTATTCATACACACACACACACACACGTACACACACACACTCGTGGGCCTTTTTGTAAAAATGCTTCTCGTCTACTTTGTACGTGGTAGAGAAAGCAATAAAATAGTTTCATATCCACTTTCAGATTGCAAACACTATCCGAAATAAAACTTCGCTAGTATATCCATTGTGCAAGTCATTGCGTTTAAAGTGGAGAAGCATTAGGCTAGGCAAAATGTAAACCGCGGGTATCGGAGATGGTAACGAGATGATCTTTCAAAATTGTTTATTACCTTCGTCATGTATAATAATTGTCCCAACAACCCTCACGATGAATCGTACTTTGTTATAATTCTAATACCCAAACGTGCTTGCAAGGGAATAATGCTTTTATATTACATTTTCGTATAACTTTACGAGCGTGTAGCGTTTTGAACAAAATGATTACATAAAGTGGACCACGGCTCGTTGTTTTCCTCTAAGTAAATCAGGCAATAACAAGGAAGAATGCTTTCATCAGTCTGTTAATCAAAGTTTCCAGAAGAGTGGTTCTGTAACAACCAATTGTTTCCTCAAGAGCTGAGAAGAATTTTCGTTTTGTAGAACAGCATCGGAGTCGTGACTGACGAATTCCGAACGAACCGAAAGCTTTTTGAAGATTCAGCTGCATCACGGCTGTATATTACATATTTCATGTCACGAGCCTAAACCATCTGAGGATATTATCTGCAAGACTTGATGTTCTTCAGGAAGGCTGGAATTGACTGGAAGCAATTAGAACCGCGGCAATGACCTGCCAATGCCTGTACTTGATTTGGATAAAAACATCACGATATGGACAAAAGCTCAGGTAAAACACGTACATCTCCTTTTGAAAATGGTACTTATGGACATTATCAACTCTTTTATCAAACTTTTTGTTCATTTCAAGGTATTTTCTGCAACATGCAAAGGGTCTCGATTTTTCTATTACGAATTATCTGCTGAGAAGGTACCTCTTAAATGTACTTAACTCTTCTTCCTTCTGCATTCAGCTAAGAAGCAATTGGTCAATGTAATTCTCGAAAAAAAAATTGTCAGAAATACAGAGAAGTAGAGTTCATCACAGCTCTGGTAACTCACCATTGATTTTGTTTCCATAAAATAATAACATAAATAACTTCGAAAAACGGTCTATAGATATTATTACATACCTAGCTGGCGTAGAAATTCGGACACTAAATCATGTTTTACAAAACGTTTCTATAGTTTACATTGTACAAAGTTTCAGTAGAGAAAGTAGTATTGCTGAATATCTAGATAATAGTTGCACTATTCATTTTTATGGATGCTCGTAAGGTATATACGAGTGCTGTCCAGAAAGTAACCTCCGTTCGTGCATAGCACGAGAAGTAGTAGGGGTAGCGCCGCCATTTCGACATCAGCGTGCGCAGTGGCTCAGTACGCTTCTAGCTGTGCAAGGTGGAGCATCGTACTGTCGTGTGTTTGCTAGCTATACCTAACAACATGAGCGCCGAAATGTGAAGTCGTGTGAAGTGTGAAAAGACTAAGAAGAGCAATCCAAAACAAGCGTCGTGGTCTTTTGACATCTGGTGTTGTGTTTTTGCATGACAACGCTCGCCCTCACACAGCAAATAACACAAATGAATTTTTGGCCAAGTTCAAATGGGACATTTTTGATAATCCCCCGTACAGCTCGGACTTCCATCTGTTCCCGTACATGAAGAAGTGGCTTGCAGCTCAGTGCTTTGGCAATGACGAAGAGCTTCAAAACGCCGTGACAGGTTGGCTTAGTTCACAGACGGCAGAATTTTATGCAGAAGATATTTCAAATCTGTTTGGAGACGATGTAGAAAAATAGAGAAAAGCTGTAGTTTTCAGATGAATATAATAAAACTTTTGTATGCATACCGGTTTCATGTTTATTTCAAAACGGAGGTTACTTTCTGGACAGACCTCGTATATAGTGTGTATGTGTGTGTTATGATATTACTGATATCAAAATATATGAAAACTAAAATTGAATTCCTAATACTACTAAATAAAACAAGAGTACGTTTTACAAACATTATGAAGTTTTTAAAAGACCAGTCAAATAACGACTTAATATAATAATGTATCTTCAAAATCTTCTGTAGGATTGACGTCCGCTGTGTACGATTAGTACAGCATATCAGAATGGTTAAACCGAGTAGCAAAAACATAGTAAGAGTTTAAAAACTATTGTAAATTATACCAAAATAGGCAAAGAATAGCTTAATATAATACTCCACACCAGGACAACATGGTGACGCGATTTCGTTTTACTTTCCACGTATCCGGTTGGATTTGATAACTTCTGAAAAAAGTTCTTAAATACTTTAGTTATTTATTCAGCTCATATACTCAAAATATGAGGATGCTTCACAAGTCACGAAGTTACTAGCATTACTCACTGAATTTCCATCAAAGAATTTAAAAAATACTGATTTGAAATGTCTTTAATGAATTAATTTGAAACAGGTGTAAGGATGAAGTATTTACATACTGTTTGTATTTTTTTGTGAAGCAACAGTGCAATTTGAATGCAACCACACGAAAAGCGTGCCAACATGGGTATTTGTTGAAGCAGGATCTGCTAGTTAGAGGGAATGCGGAAGTGAAGGCAGGACCGTCTATTTGCCTGTCATGCTCAGGTAGCTTTTGCAAGTCGGCCACTATATAGCATGTGCGCTGCGTAACGCACAGAGATACCGTTTCCCAGTCATTGCCAACCAACAAAACACCTGTTGTTTCAATGTCATGGCTAAGGTCGTGTCATCAAGAGGTCACAAATCCACTAATTCTTGGAGGAATAACAAACATCCTCCCTTGTAGTCATTAGGAAATCCTAATGGATTTACATCTGTGCTGCATTATAAAAATAGTTTTTGTGACTATTAATAATGATTATAAATAAGGGCTTTTAGTATTTCACGTTTGAGTTTTAATGGACTTGTCTTCAGCACCTATATTCTTTAGCAAAGAAAATTGGTACATAAGATTGCCAATGCCACAGACAGAAATAAAGGCAAAAATCAAGGAAATAATAAAAGAACATTTAAATTATTGGCGAGTTAAGTCATACATAACCTTAAATGTAAGAAACTACAAACATTATTTATGGAATTGGGATGTAAAGAAGCAAATTTTTTATTGAATTTATATGTCCTACATATCTGCATTACAGACAGGAGCTAAATCTGAGCTGGACAATTAAAAATTGCAATAGTATTCCCTGAAAAACAATACTTTTAGGAAAACACCACACACCATGGTGCACAAGAGCAATTGAACCCTAACCTGGGGCAAATCTTGCTACTTCTCATCACTCCTAATATACACCTCATCCTGCAGCCATTTGTCTATAAGTGGTTAAGCCCTAACAAGGGTAGGTACACTTAATATACTCCAGGGCTGCCAACTTCCGATTGGATATCTATCTTACGTCAGTTATAGAATGGTCTGCTACATTGAAGGAGGTTTATTTTAGGTGTTGTATTGTAGTTCATATGTTGGGGAGCCGAACTTGAAGTAGTTGCAACCACGTATGGAAGCCAATTTGAAGTAGGTTGTATTGTCTTTACGTTATTAGCCCCACGTTTAGGTGCCAATTTGAGAAAAGTGATTTGCCTCACTGTTGGAAAGCCAAACTTGATGATTGAATGTCTCACGTATGGTAGAAAGTTCCGGTAGTCTTCGCCCCAACGTTTAGGAACCAACTTTGCATTTTATGTTTCTTTAAATATTATATATATTTAGGTTTGCCTCGGCTGCGTCAGTATTAATTTGTAGAACCATGTGTCTCTTTGCAGGGAGTGGCGAGGCTAAAGAATGTAGGCTTACACAAATTATAATTTTTACTTCACTCACTTTATTAATCCTTGACACGATTAAATAACAGTTCACTGATATAGAGAGCTATGAGATTATTTATTAATTACTTGCACTTTTTAACACGTAAACTTTATAATATTCTCGTCTCACACTGAATACGTATTAAATTTCTCGAGGACGCGTCTCGCGTCCGGTTAAGAACGGTATACTAGCAGCTGAACTGATTTCTACCGTCTGAATTTGCAAATTTCATCTGTTTCAAGTCTCTGATTGGCTATTCCTAATTCAATAGAATACTTTTATTTAACTTTCAGGTTTTTCTGGTTGTTGATTGGCTATTTATAAACTGTTTCAAAAATTACATTATTGTTGTTCCAAGAATTATTAGTAGCATTATTACTTTCGTTACTGCCTCAAGATTACCTCATTGTTGCCTCATTGTTAGCAACTTTTGACCTATATTCTCACAGCCCCTACATTATTAAACTACGTAATACGTTCACATAACATTATTAAACATGTATACAATAATATACACATATACAATGACTGTAATATACACTTTTTATATATTGTTACATACACATATTGCTTTAAGGCGGGCTGTTATTATATTTTATATTATATAATTAGACTGAAATCATTTAAGTGTTAAAAATAGTGCCTCAACATCTGGTTGGGACCAAATGTGCAGTTGACCCCTGAATCTTCTTACTGCAGAGTTCTCTGAGTTACTGTAGATAATTTAGCCCTCAATTTTCTTATCATACCTTTCCTTAAAAATACCTACATTTCTGAATTTAAATTTCTGAAGTTGATAATGTGTCCTCAGATTTGTACAGAAAATAGAATACGTCCTTTCCTGGTTTCTAAGTGTGTATTGTTCCATGACTGAAACGGTATGGTGCAATTTCGCGACATTACGCATTAAGAGAAACAACTGAGACAATAATAAAAATAATTAAGGAATTAATGACAACTAAATACGAGGGCAGTCCCAGAAGTACCCGACCTAGTGGTTGTTTCAAACAAATGAATGCGGTAGAAAGTACCACCCTTATAAAGCTTAAGTTTGAAGTTTGACATTGCTACATTGTTTAGGAACTGGCAGCCATTAATAGTGAACTCTCAGCGAATTTGTAAACATGGATAAAACTGGCCATCGTTATGTGATACAATACTTTCATTTGAAAGGTCTTAGTCCAACTAACATTAAAGCTGAGCTAGATTCTACTCTGGGGGAGTCTGCTCCTTCGTTTACAACAGTAAAATATTGGGTGGCGGAGTTTAAGCGAGGCCGTACGAGCTGTCAAGACCAACAACACAGTGGTCGACCAAATGAGGTGACCACGCCAGAAATTGCGAAGAAAATCCACAAAATGCTATTGGATGACCGTCGACTGAAAGTGCGCGAGCTAGCAGACATCGTAGGCATTTCAAAAGTGCTGTACATCGCATACTAACTGAAAATTTAGACACGCGAAAGCTGTGCGCAAGATGGGTGCCGCGTTTACTCACAATGGAACAAAAGCAGTGTCGTGAGGATGTTTCAGTCGAGTGTTTGGCGATGTTTCGCTGCAATAAAGCCGAGTTTTTGCGTCGATTCCTAACTATTGATGAAACATGGGTCCATCACTTCTCACCTGAGACGAAGGAACACTCAAAAGAGTGGAATGAAAGTGGAGAATCGGTTCCAAAGAAGACAGTTCCATCTGCAGGCAAGGTCATGGCGTCAGTATTTTGGGATGCACGTGAGATAATTTTCATTGATTATTTTCTTCAAAAAGGAAAAGCAATCAATGGCAAGTATTATGCAAACTTATTGCAGCGTTTGAATGATGAAATCAAGCAAAAACGGCTGTATTTAGCAAAAAAGAAAATTTTGTTTCATCAAGACAATGCATCAGTTCACACATCCATTATCGCCATGGCCAAAATCAATGAGATAAAGTTCTTCAAATTGCTTCCTCATGCACCCTATTCACCAGACTTAGCACCCTCTGATTATTTTGTGTTTCCAAAGTTGAAGAAATGGCTTGGTGGTAAAAGATTTGCTAACAATGAAGAGGTGGAGTCTGCAGTTGATAGATATTTTGCAGAACTCGACGGTTCTCACTATAAACAGAGTATCGAAGCAGTTGGACATCGCTGGGAAAATGTATCGAGCCGAAAGGAGATTATGTAGAGAAATAAATATATTTTTTTCCAAAATTTTTACATTTTCTTTGTTAGGTCGGGTACTTCTGGGACAGCCCTCGTACCATATTGTGTGCAGCTTCCTTCCTTGTTTAATGTTTCTTTATTATTATCAGTGGGTCCGGGTCATTTCGGAAAGCAATCCAGAATTTCAGTAACTGTAACAAATTTCAGAATAACCACTGCTATTCAAGGCTAAACAGGCGATAAAACCACTGCAAAAAGTAGACGACATCTAGTAATATGTATAGTAAAGACAACAGAAAGGTGTATTGAATTCGCGTAAAGGCCCACAAAACATCCTCTGTTTCCTCAAGGGAAAACAGTATATAAATGATGGAGTAAGGGTGGTTGGTCCAGGTTTCAAGAAGCACATTTAGTCTCTGTGGTTGAGTGGCTTGCGTTTGGCTTCTTAACCCAAAGGTCAGGGAAATGTTTAACTACAATCACTCCCTATCCTTCTGAGAGTGAATATGAGAGTAAAAACTAATAAAACCAGCAGTTCAACGCGCAATATCATCAGTTCTTTCTCAAGTCAAAGCCCGCTTAATGTCCATAGAAATTTTAGGGAGCTATATAGATAAATGAATAAATAAAAGTTTAAAAAAATCACGTTTCTTGTCTCTGCTTGACAAAGGGCGTTTCTTATATGCAACCGAAGGGTTTGAATGTACTTTTTGTTAAGTACAGAGATCGCAGGTTCGACTCCCGGATAAAATGAGAAATATTTATTTAATTAGGATTATTTCTATAATTCCTGCCGTCTTAAAGTATCAGAATATGACTTTTAACAGCACTACTGATCAATTGTTTTTGAATTCACAGTCGCGACATTCCTTTATATGTTTAAGACGTGTATAAATGCAACAATTTAAAACAAGATTCCCTAAAGGATCCTTAGATATTTGGAAGATTACTGTGAACATGTTTATATGAAGAGCTTTCACATAGTTGTGAAAACTTGTTGAGGTGACTACATCGAATTCCTGAAAATAAAACGCAAAAGCAAAGGGAGAGCGAGTACTTTCGCTGCCTAATGACGCAAAAACAAATAAAGCCCTGAAGGTAAGGCATTACCAACAAAGTGGATATTTTCGGTGGCAGTGTTACGGAAATTTTTGACAGTAGTTAATAGCTCGATATTAATTCACATCAAAATGCGCTTCTACGTTGTTATAACTTCCGGCTTTTGCGAGTTTCTTAGCTTAGTTGTTTGATGGAGAGCTTTTTGTTTTCCGTTCAGTCAATGGACTGAGACGAAGCAGCGAAAGCCTTCCTGTTTCTTGTACGTTCACGAGAATATTCCTCTCGGTGCGACGGACACTTTCATTCTGGTTCACCGTTGATCATAAAGAGAAGAAAAAAAGGAATGTCGCGGTTGCCGAAGCCGTTCATGTCGGTACTGTTCTCCACCTAATAGGAACAACCACTAAATCGTCTCGCACCACTTATCTCTGTATTGAGGGAACGGACATGCAAACGAGGACAAAACAAGTAGATTCGGTTCGCTTTCAGTGTAATAGGTAAGCCGGACGTACCGACTTCTGTGCCGGTTTATTTTGATACAGTATGATTATGTGCTTAATAAACTAGCACGTAGACAGGGGTTGTCTTCTATTTCCCAGCTAAGTAACACACTAACCGAGCGGGATGGCTCAGGCGGCAATGGGAGGCGCATTTGGGAGGTCTCGGGTTCGATTCCCGGTTAAATTAAATTAAATTGAGTTTTATTTATGGATGCTCTTTAACTACTATAGTCCTTAACGTCCCATTCTGTATTGGGCGTGAAAGACCGGTAATTTTGCTCAGGGGCGTCTTTATCAGGCTTGAGGTTCTTTAATCTGCCGTAAATCTACGACACGGGACTACTGGCTTTACTTCCCTTCCAAAGGAAGCTATGCTAAGGGTTTTACGCCCGAAAATATCCATCGCCCTCCACCAGGCTTCAATCCGCGACCTCGGGAACTAGAGGCTAGCATGGTAACCACTACACCACGGAGGACGACTCGATTCCCGCTGACCATGGTGATTTTTCGCGGTTTTCCCCTGGTCGCTTAGGCGAATGCCACGATAGTGTGTTCTACCACGATTTCTTTTTCCCCCATTTCATCTCTCCCTTTCACGTTTCGGGCTCTGCTGTACTGGTGGTGTCGGGAAGATGGCATAGTTGCTTGCGCATAGGAAAGATTTCTACCCGTGAACGCCAGCGTGCGTTGTTCCGCCCGTTTGGGTCACTTCGTCGCCCTTTTGGGATTCTTCGCCTCTACTGCTGCATGCATGTTCAAACTAAAAGCATTAGAGACTTATGCGCATCTCTATGGGCCGGTCTTCCTGCGACCTTCTACGGCTTCTTCACCTCACCCTGCCCCTCAGGAGTGTAGCCGCTATAGATCAAACTGGTTGCAGTGGCGAGGTGTCCATCCCTGATAAACACAACCTACATCCTAACGGACGCTATGCAAGGTGTTGCTTTACGCTGGTTTGAAAAGGTGTAGGTATCGGATCAGAGAAATACACCTTGTATTTCAAAGTATTATTGCATTTTTAATGGTATGCTTATGTTATTATGCAAATCAAATGAGTTTAGAATGTGAATAAACAAAGCAAGGATAATGACTTTTAAAGGCGTAAATTCAGTGCGATCTAAAATTGTTATAGAGGGTCAAGCCTAGAACAAGTATATAATTTCAGATATTTAGGATATAATATGGGTTTTAATGAAGAAAGATGTTGATTCTAAAGTAAATAAATTGCAGACAGGATGTGGAATTATACAGACAACTTTTAAAAACAAAATAATGAAAGAAAAAAAATAAAGTTCTACATGACAATTTCCGCAATACTTTAGAACTGTGAAACTTGAGAGTTGCAACGTAATAAGTGTTATTTAAGTGTTATTTAAGTGAAGTGTTATTTAAATTGTGTCAAGGATGAATAAATGTAGTGAAGTAAAAATTATAATCTGTGTAAGCCTACATTCTTGCTGATTACTGTAGTATCAAGCACCGACATAGATAAAGTGACATATGTAGACGTTGTCATCTCATGTGAAATAAAAAGCCTGCTGTTGAACTCAAAAGGCGGTAGGCCTTATGGTG